>CANSZD010004262.1:0-679504 GCA_947648045.1 Beta corolliflora
CGATATTCTCAGTAAGTGTTTGCTTCATGGATAGTTTCCTTCCTAGCGAATTTTTCAAAGTTGTGGAGGGACAAAGCGATAAAGGAGATTGAACTTTCCCTTGCATACGACAAAGGAGAACTTTAGCTTGTTTTGTTTTGCCTCGTTTATTTGTTCTTTCTTGAACCACATCGTAAACCACCGTGCTTATACTCCCCATGTTGGTCCCCTGATACCCTGATAAGGTTTGGGCGTGAGGAATAATTATGAATCGATATTTGTTGAGTAAATTAAGTAAACAATGGTCGCTTATCAATTTAGTATAAAAAAATTGCCAAACTTTATAAATATATGGTAATGGTTCATGTATCAACAAACTGGCCTTGTGCTCATGGTTGTGATTTGTACCTCATTCATTCCTATACATATTAGATGGATGTGATAATTTGTAGAAAGTAATTGTTGTTTTATTTCAAATGCACTGTCGATATATTGTGCTTTATACGCCATGTAAAGCACGTTTGAGTACTTACCTACCAAAAGTCGATCCTTACGGTGACTTATTTCAACATCTTTGCTTTGAATAACATTTTATATCTAAATGTTGCACTTGTTTGCCTAATTGAAACGATTTGTTTCTCCGAGCTTATTGGCTTCAAAAAATCCAACAACTTCATGTAATTTTTGCTTTTGTGGCTTTCAATTTGCATATGTAGTTATAATGAATAAATTTAATAGTTTGTATATATAAAACATGAATGTTGAAAAGCGATATTAGCATATATAATCATTATAAATTAATATTTAAAATGTATCATATACATGCAGAAATTTCTCTTGTTGTTTTAATATAATCATTCTTTTTGCCTGTTCTTGGCCGTGATGTTGGTGTTTGTTTGACTTAAGTAATTATTTTTTTTTATTGAAAATAGTATGCATCTTTACAAGTGTGAGTATATTATATTACCGCAGTAATTTGTATTGAAACTGCATTATTATATATCTTGATTTGCTATAGTTATGAGATGTAAGCATCGTTTAGGGATGGTCCGAATTCATGTGTTGATATGTGCTCGAATAAGCATCTGTGCAAGGTAAAGATACTTGATCACTTATGATTTGTTCCATAATGTATGTGCTTAAATTATCTTTAGCACATTAAGAAAGTGACATATGAATTAATTCTTCACGGTTTTTATATGTACATAAGATTGTGAAATTGATGTTTCATTTGTGATGGTTGGATAAATGCGGTGGTCTTAAGTATCATTATGAATATTTACTGACAATCATAAAAATGAAGTAAACAATGTAAAATAAAATATTATATCGATTATGCTAGCGATACATAACATACATCAATATAATGTTTTAAAGAAAGTAAAGTCCTCACTTACGGTGCGCGTCGCTTTCACTACCCGCCGTTTATGCCTGGTAACCATTACGATGTGGTACTTCCCTTACATTATCGGTAATATCTAAAAATAGAAAGCGACAAAGTTCCAAGCTCATCCACATTTGTTTTTCAACAATTAGTTCAAGATATTATGATTTAAAAAATAAATCTTGGTTAAAATTACTTACCATTTGAAATGTTGTTAAGTGGTGTTAGATCCATGCTAGATATGTTACTAAATTGTGTGAGTGAATTTCTGGTCTATATAATTATTTGAACCTACACGAAAGAATAAAATATCTCTATTGTTCACGAAACAATCACAAAGAAGATTGTGAGAAGTATGACATAGTCTATGAAAAAAAAACACAATTGAAGGTTGGTCTTGTACGGGGAGTGAAACCACTTGTCTGATTTGTTGGTGTGCGAGACTTCAATTGATTAATATAAACAATTATTAAATATATATATAGATAAGGACAATAAGAATTTTGTTATCAACACTAATGATATGTGTATTACATTGGATGCTATTTGTAAGACAACTTAATGGAGTTGAAGAACCTTTGGCATTTCCGATCGTTTTTCAAGAGAACGAAGTTGACCATCACATAAGTATTTCAAAATGCTTTTTCTTTTTTTGTTGCACAATGCGCAAATTGACTTTGTGTCGTTGCCATATTCAACAGTCCTAATTTGAACAAAAAATATTTAAACACATTACTAGCAAAGTCATTTATGTTATCTATATAGATACACATTGATTACGATCCAATTATAATAATTTCTTTGCTAGATATATCCATTAAAGAGCTTCTATATTGTGATGCCACGGTCTTTTTTGCCGTCGTAATGGACAATGCTGCCCAATCTGTTGTAGCAACGATAAAAAAACTTACATTATATATGAGAACATCATATTATTAAATAATTATTTTTTGTCATGAAAGGATCCAATGTATTGGAATGAATAGGTGAATCACAAATTAAACGGCTTATGTAGAAAGATATAACATTGTATTTCTTTTAGTATAAGTACTTAATTATTTGGGTAATTTCGACACATGTCTAACCCGATTGTGTTTTTTGTACTTGTCGACTAACATGTTAGTATATCCTCATTTGAATATGAATTTTTGACTTAGCTTTTTTTTTTTTTTTATAATTGGCTTCAACCACAATGGCTAAACCTTTGTATTCCCCTAAAATGGACCCAGGCAATACTATTGCTATATGGGTCGTTTTTTATAATAGATGATTCAGCCCACCTATTTTTGTAACTTATTCATTAAACTCCTCCAACCTCTCTTATAAAATTGCTGCATCACCATCTCCAAACTTCCACTTCTCTCACCTTAAAAATCACTATTGAGCTTCCAACATTTGTACTTGTTAATTCACTACTTTAATTAATTACACCTCTCTTTCTACATATTCTTTGGAGATTGCTGAATTTTGTGAATCAAAGATGAAGAGGAATCAATTGAAGATAAGAGGAACATGCATCACAGAATTAGTCCAAGAACATACATGTTCGCTTAATTTCTCTCGCATGAATCAACGAAGATGAAGAACATGGATGAAGGTTATTCCAAGCAAAATTGGTTTGGGCATGCCGAAATCAAATATTTGAAAATTTAATGGGCAAAAAAATATATTTCTTGCATATCGTTTTGTTCACTTCAAGAACTAAAAGAAAGAAGTGTTAAATCGTGTTGGAGAAGGGAAAATAAATCGGTAAGTTTTTTTAATTTTCTACCAAAATGGAAATGTATGCCAAATCGCACTTACTTTTATAGTCATAAAAGTTCATGTTTGGAAAATCTTATAACTGTGTTCTTAATAAATACTATGATCACATTGTTAATATAATTTTTGTTCAAAATCACATATACGTATATAGTAATGGAGCACCGTAGTCTGAGGTGGCATTATTTCAATTCTCGTAGTTTATATTTAAATAAATAAAATATAATAATTTATCCCGATTAGGACAATTGAATTCTCTCTTTGCATGTGAATGACACTATAAATTCATATGAATAATTTGATAATAAATAAGAGGTAGATTTTTTAAAAATTTATATTTGTTATGATAATCAATGTTTTGTCATATACTATTTCCATTTCGGGTGAGATGAATCTCTGCATAATTGTATATAAAAAGAACTAACACAAATTATATATACATTTAAACACGAATCCATTGAAATAAAATTATGATGGTTGTGCAAATATTATATGTTAAATTCAAAAATAACATAATAGTATATGAATTCTTGTAATAGCCTCAATTTCTAAACTGCCTTATTTAATGTTAATTATAATTATTAGCTAAATCACATATTAAATACTCTTTTTTTATTCGAGTTCAAATATGAATATTATATTTACTAACAATGTTTTTATTTTTTATTGATGTTGATATTATATATATTATACATATCATGTAATATTTTAATATACGTTCTACGCACTAGGTAATTATTTTTGATAATTGTAATTATTTTATTATTATATTTAGAAATCCTTTTGAAGGTAATTTAGAGTCCTAATATATTTAGATGTTTGATTTATTATCTTACTTAAAGTCATTTACTAAGTGTATTTGAGTTGAGTGATATTGTTTAAGAGAAACCCATTTTACTTCTTTCTCTCTAAATCCCTCATCCTATTCTCCCTCGTGTCTTCTTCATACTTGAGACCTCCTCTTGCTTCATCCTCTCCTCTTCTTCGTGCCATCCTCCCGAGATGCCAACAATTCTAAAACCTTGAGCCGTCAAAAGTGCTCAATTACATCACCAAACATTTTACCCATTTTTCTAATTTCAATTGGGAGAAAACCCCGAAAACCCCAAAAAAAAAACCCTAACTCCCTAACTCTCTCGTCCCCGTGTTGCGTTCCCGCATATGAAATTAGAATTTGTGGAGCGAGAGTTCTTGCATAAACAACTATTTTGAGGAGGTTAGCTTATGTTATTGTAATTATGGTTCACATAGTTGGAGTTGAATTGTAGAGGACTTAAGAGTATGGATTGGATAGTTTCTATTTGAAAGGTTTAGTTTATCTCATGGTTCTATTTGTATTAAGAAACACTAATTGAATAAATTTATCAATTTAAATATATTGGTTATTATGGTTATTGCGGGAGGTGATTAAATATACTAGATTTTACTTTTTATTTTGATTTGACATGAGTAATTGTAGCGCAATCTGAGTAAAGTCATTAGAGTTGGTTCAAGGGAATTAAATTTAGATTTGTCTCATCTAATTAGTTGGTGTATAGTTGGTAATGTTTATAAGTATGACTCGACTAAACTCATATTTTAAAATATACTTGGAGTTCTTAATTTTGTAAGTTAGTTTGTAATCGAATTCGATCAATAAAGTGAGTTAGTGGCTTAAGGAAACTCATTTCCTCTAAAGGAGTTGAAATGTTTTGAGTTAGTAGAGGGTAATCTATGTTCTTTTGTTCTAATGTTAATACAAAGTGCGCTAATCCTTAAATAACATCCTCATTCTCAAGTATATTAGTAATTCAAGTTCATTGTTGAGTTATAAGCTAAAAGGGTAGCAATGATGTTTATCTTTGTGACATATTCATTAGTTATGGAAGAGATTAAGTAATTGCGTTAATAATATGAAAAGTGTTAGAAATAGTTTAATTAATCATGGACTTGATTATCGAGGTTTGTTTAGAAAGAGATTTTGAGTTTAATATGCGTAAAGGGAGTAATATAATAAAGTCGATGGTGTGATTAGTGTTTACTTAAGTAAGTTGGTAACGAGTTTTAAATATGTAAGTAAGCCTAAGTTTAAATAAGCATTAGTTATTGGTTGAGAGGATATGAGGTGAGAGTCGGTCCACGTAATTACGAGTTTGATATGTGAATAGTTCGTTATCGATTATGTTAATTTGGAATTCAAGTTATGTTATAGCATGAAATTTGTTTTATTGGATATAGATTGCGTATTTGTCTTGTGGTTCATGGTTCGATCATAAGATGACTTTCGTCGTATTGGTTATTATAAACTGAATTGTACGGAAACGGAAGTGATTAAAGAACTAATCATGTAAAGTGAAAGAATGGCAAAGGTTAGAAGGAGCACGATGAGGGATCGTCCAGGTGGGCCTCATAGGTTATGAAGACATGACAAAAAGGCTTAGGGCTTCTCTAATGGTCGACCCTAAGGACCTTAAGAATTACTCTAGTGTCTTAAGGGAAACCCTCTCGGTGGGGTTTTATGAGAGTCGTCTTGGAAGTATTACCTCCGGTGAGTTGCTTCAAGGGGTGTATACACTAATGACTACGGTAGGCCTTATATATGATGGGAAGACGTTCCCGGATAAGCAATGTGTCCGCAATGCCGGTGTTGCTACCTTCGCGATCGTTCCCTTTACCTCGTTGCCATATAATTGTATGTGAATGCATGTAAAGGAATTATTTGAATGAATAAAGATTGTTCCGTGAAGAACCGTGAAGTCTCCTAGAGTATTGGATGACAAGTAAAAAGCATGTTTCTTTGTGAAGATTGTTCCGTAAGGAACCGTTAAGTCACCAAGATTACTTGGATGACAAGTTTAAAGTATTGTAGTCGTTGTTGTTGTTATTGATATTGTTATTCTTGTTGTTATTGTTGTTGCAACTACGATTGAATCGTTTGCAAGTAAAGGAGCACTAAAGCATGTTTTAAAGCTATTTGATGGGTTAGTACTCAAACTTTGCCGATGTTCGTACGTTTTTGTTTTGTCATTTCGTGGCATGTCACTTGGTGGGT
Source organism: Beta corolliflora (assembly GCA_947648045.1). NCBI lineage: Eukaryota > Viridiplantae > Streptophyta > Magnoliopsida > Caryophyllales > Amaranthaceae > Beta > Beta corolliflora. The sequence goes on from CANSZD010004262.1 coordinate 6,156, forward strand.
GGCAGTGTTCTCATTCGTTGGTTAAGATTTGAAGCACTCTTAACATTGAAGATTTTGGATTACTAGGATTACGAATAGTAGTATTAATTTGTAATTCGAAGTGAGGTCGCTCAATCTTGTAATAGTTAGTTGTTAATTAGTTGTTTTCCATTTTTATATTTAAGAGGCGTTAATGCGCTTGATTTTCTCTTGGTGTTGCTCTGCAAGCGTTGGAGATTGTTGGGTCTTTGGAATTGGGAAGATTTTATTTAATTTAGATTGTGGACAAGGTTGAATTTATTTCCGCGTTAGGGTTGTTCTATTTTCAAAGGAAACTCGCCGAATTTTGCGGAGGAATTCATTATGATAGTGTCGAGAATCAAGGCGTTGTAATAGTTAATTCTAATTGAATTAGATTTGTATTTTTGGTTTCCCACATTCTCTCGATATAGTTCGGTGAATGTGATGGTACGATTGGTCGGCTCGACCGGATTCTTTAATTTCACTGTGCATTAATCCTACGTATGTTGGTGGGAATGACCGCTTTTGTAACAAATGGTATCGAGCATGGTTGATCTTAGGTACGCTATGATCTTCATATCATGGCGTAATGGTTGTAAATAGGTTTAATGGATCAAGTAAAGGTTAGGTATAAATGAACCTAGCCGGTTGAGAATGCTTACGCTTGCTTGTGCATTCTATGTTTCTATTTATGTGAATTGTGTGAGTGATTTCATTGATCAAAATAGCGTAGCTGAAGCGTAGTTGGCCCATGCCTCGTATTTTAAGATCGCTTAAGTTAAACGTTGAACGTGGGAAGTACATTATCTTTTGTGTTTGATTTAGTTGTGTTATTGACGTTCGATATCAAACTCTTCTATCTTATGGCATAACCTCAATTCATAGTTGTTCATTTCGAAGTTCGTGGATTAGTATTCTTTTAAGGGTGGTGTAATCCTCATGTTTTCGTGATACGTAGACGCAATTTTGTGTTGTGTTTCATGTGATGCATTGTAATTGTGTATCATTTTAATTTGTTAGATTGAAAGGTGAATTTGAGGGAACTTTTATAGTTTGGAGTAGTTTACAAGAATTTGAAATGAGATCTCTGCAAATGAGATTATTGAATCCATTGCAATAAGCGTTTTCTTTTTGCTTCTTTCTTTCCGATTTGTGAGTGGGGTTGAAGTAGAGATACAGATGATGGTAGAATGGAGGTTGAATGTTTAATATCTTAAGAGTTTGAGATTTTAGTTATATTAAAATGAATTTGACACATGAGTCTAAAGTTTCTCTTGATCATTTATTTAAATGAAATTTGTTTCTTAATTGTTTTTACTTATTGTTGTTTTTAAGTAAGTTGTTTGAAAGTTTTGAGGGACGAAACTTTTATAAAGGTGGTAGAGTGTAATAATAAATTTACTAAACCGTCTTATTTACCGTTAATTATAATTATTAGCTAAATCACATATTAAATACTCTTATTTTATTTGAGTTGAAATATGAATATTATATTTACTAATAATGTTTTATTATTTTATTGATGCTGATATTATATCTATTATACATATCATGTAATATTTCAATATACGTTTACGCACAAGCTAATTATTTTGATAGTTTAATTATTCTATTATATTTCCGAAATCCTTTTGAGTAATTTAGAGTCCTAATATATTGATGTTTGATTTATTATCTTACTTAAAGTTATTTACTAAGTATATCTGAGTTGAGTGATGTTGTTTAAGAGAAACCTATTTACTTCTTTCTCTCTCCTCCCTCATCCTATTCTTCTCGTGTCTTCTTCCCTATGTGAAACTTCCTCCCTGCTTCATCCTCTCCTCTTCTTCTTGCCATCCTCCAGTAGATGCCAACAATTCTAAAACCTTGAGCTGTCAAAATTGCTCAATTACATCACCAAACATTTAACCCATTTTCTAATTTCAATTGGAGAAAACCCAAAACCCCAAATCCCCAACTTCTCTCTCTCGTCCCCTGTGTTGCGCTGGCCGCCGCGCCGCATTGCCTCGCCGCCGACTTCTGCTCGTCGAAGGTTCCTTCTCCTCCGCTCTCGTCGTTGCTGGTGTCGTTGTTGTTGTGTGCTGCTGTCGTGGTTCCCTCCCCTGTCCCGTGTTTCTCTCTCCTCTGTTCATGCTTGCTGCAGTTGTCTCGGACTTCCAAGTCCTCCGTCGTCGTCCTTTCCGTCGTTGTTGTCTGCGACGCGCCGTTGTCTTCTCACTGTGTGCTGTTGTTGGTGTTGTGTTGTTGATGATGTGGTTGTTATTGTGTTTTGTGTCGTGCTTGCTTGTTGCTCCCCTCACAACCAAAGGTACTCCCTTTTGTGTTCTCTCGGTTAAGTTAGTTTATATCTTATTTTAAGTGTAGAGCATGATTAGCCAATTGTTTATGAAATTATGATGTTAATCGGATTGTGTTTTGTTGGTTGGTTGTATGATTGTGGCTTATCAATTGTTGCTAGTTGTTAAATACAAATCCAATTAGGCTAGTCTTTAGGTTGATTGATGATTTGGGTTGACGTTTTGTTGATTTTGATAAAGAGTTCGTGATGATAAGATCCCGAGTTAATTAGTTATCTTGCCTCCGAAAATAAGTGAAACGACTTGTCTAAAAAGCTCTCACATAAATGAGAGAAGTGTTTCACTTATTTTGGAACGGAGGAAGTAAAAAAATTGTTAGTTTAGTTTGATTAATGGGAAGCCTTATTCTAGTTATATTGAATAGTAAGTTATCTAATTGAATTAATTTTCTCTATTAGATATTGTCATTTACATTATACGAGTTGTTTATAAAGAAAACTAGTTTCTTACAATGGATTACTAGATTAAGGAGCGAGTTCATATATGGGAGTAATTAGTTTAATTCATCATGGTTATTCTAAATATGAAGTGAAGTGGGTCTCTAACCTTATTATGCATCCAAATATGAAATTAAATCTCTGGAGAGTTCTTATACAATATTTTGAGGAAGTTAGCTTATGTTATTCTAATTATGGTTCACGTAGTTGGAGTTAAATTGTAATGGACTTAATTAAGAGTATGGATTGGATAGTTTCTGTTTGAAAGGTTTAGTTTATCTCGTGGTTTTATTTGTATTAAGAAACACTAATTGAATAAATTTATCTATTTAAATATATTGATTATTATGGTTATTACGGAGGTGATTAAATATACTAGATCTTCCTTTTTATTTGGATTTGACGGGAGTAATTGTAGCATTAATGCGAGTAAAGTCATTAGAGTCGGTTCAATGGAATTAAATTTAAATTTGTCTCATCTAATTAGTATGGTGTATAGTTGGTAATGTTTATGAGTATGACTCGGCTAAACTCGTTTTTAAAATATACTTGGAGTTCTTAATTATGTAAGTTAGTTTGTAATCAGAATTCGATCAATAAAGTGAGTTAGTAGTTAGTTTGTAATCAGAATTCGATCAATAAAGTGAGTTAGTGGCTTAAGGAAACTCATTTCCTTTAAAGGAGTTGAAATGTTATGAGTTAGTAGAGGGCAATCTATGTTCTATTGTTCTAATGTTAATACAAGAGATGTTAATCCTTAAATAACATCCTCATTCTCAAGTATATTAGTAATTCAAGTTCATTGTTGAGTTATAAGCTAAAAGGGTAGCAATGATGTTTATCTTTGTGACATATTCATTAGTTATGGAAGAGATTAAGTAATTGCATTAATAATATGAAGAGTGTTAGAAATAGTTTAATTAATCATGGACTTGATTATCAAGGTTTGTTTAGAAAGAGATTTTGAGTTTAATATACGTAAAGGGAGTAATATAATAAAGTCATATGGTGTGATTAGTGTTCACTTAAGTAAGTTGGTAACGAGTTTAAATATGGAAGTGAGCCTAAGTTTAGAAGCATTAGTTATTGGTTGAGAGGTCTACTAATTAGATATGAGGTAGAGTCGCTCCACGTAATTACGAGTTTGATATGTGAATAGTTCGTTATCGATTATGTTAATTTGGAATTCAAGTTATATTATAGCATGAACCTTGTTTTATTGGATATGGATTGCGTATTTGTCTTGTGGTTCATGGTTCGATTCATAAGATGACTTGCTGATGTATTGGTTATTATAAACCGAATTATGCGGAAACGGAAGTGATTAAAGAACTAATCATGTAAAGTGAAAGAATGGCAAAGGTTAGAAGGAGGCGAGTGAGGATCGCTTACAGTGGGCCCTCATAGGTTATGAACACATGACAAAAGGCTTAGGGCTTCTCGGTGGTCGGCCCTAAGGACCTTAAGGGTTACTCTTGTGTCTTAAGGGAAACCCTCACGGTGGGGTATTATGAGAGTCGCCTTGGAAGTATTACCTTTGGTGGGTTGCTTCAAGGAGTGTATACACTAATGACTATGGTAGGCCTTATATATGATGGGAAGACGTTCCCCCAATAAGCGATGTGTCAGCAATCTGGTGTTGCTACCTTCGCGTCGTTCCCTTACCTGTTGCCAAATAATTGTATGTGAATTTTTGAATGAATAAAGATTATGATGTGAAGAACCGTGAAGTCTCCAAGAGTATTGGATGACAAGTTTAAAGCATGTGATGCTATTGTGATTGTTCGTAAGGAGGCGTGAAGTCTCCAAGAGTATTGGATGACAAGTAAAAAAGTAAAGATTGTTCCTTAAGGAACCGTTAAGTCACCAAGGTTATTGGGTGACAAGTTTAAAGTATGTGTAGTCGTTGCTGTTGTTATTGATATTGTTATTCTTCTGTTATTGTTGTTGCAACTCTTATTGAATTGTTTTCATGTAAATGAGCACCAAAGCATGTTTTAAGGCTATTTGATGGGTTAGTGCTTAGCTTTGCTGATGTGTGTACGTTTTGTTTTGTCATTTCTATGGCATGTCACTTGGTGGGTGGCAGTGTTCTATACATTGCAGGTTGAAGTACTTTTAACATTGAAGTTTTATTACTAGAAGTACGAATAGTAGTATTAATTTGTATTTCGAAGTGAGGTCGCTCAATCTTGTAATAGTTAGTTGTTAATTAGTTGTTTTTCATTTTTATATTTAAGAGGCGTTAATGCGCTTGATTCTCGTGGTGTTGCTCCGCGAAGCGTTGAGGCTGTTGGGTGTTGGAATTGGGAAGATTTTATTTGATTCAGATTGTGGACATGTTGAATTTATTTCCCGCGTTAGGGTTGTTCTATTTTCAATGAAAACTCTGCCGAATTTTGCAGAGGAATTTATTATGATAGTGTCTGAGAATCAAGGCGTCGTAATAGTTAATTCTAATTGAATAAGATTTGTATTTTTGGTTTCCATATTCTCTGATATAGTTCAGTGAATGTGATGGTAGCAGTTGGTCAGCTCGACCGGATTGCTTTAATTCATTGTGCATTAATCCTCTGTAGTGGTCGGGAATGACCGTCTGTTACAATTCTAAAAAGTTTAATGTGAATGCGATTATTGATTGATTTATGAAATATTGGATAAATATATAATTTTAAACATATCTTCAAAAGTTCATGAAATAAAAATATGAAAATAAACTTTAATTTATAACGAATTATAATTGACAAAAAAAAGAGTTTATTAAGTATGTTAATCATCACAATAACGAAATAATCTATGCTATAAAATTTGTTATTACCTTGTTTTTGTTTATTGGATTTACCCTGTTTTTCTGCTAGTAACCTTTTTTCGTCTTTCACTTGCGTTCCTAATTTGTTCTTCATCCATTGTTGAAGCACTAACGATGTACCCTTGATACCGTTGAATATGATTGTGATTCCTAGACTACTTGGAGTTGATTATTTGAGTGCTTTATGAGTAGAGGATTGGTCGTGGTAGTAACTTATGGTTGACTATAGAACAACATATCCCAAAATAAAGGAGATTCTGAATTAGATCATATATGTGCATGAAATCAGGAATTATAATTAACATTGATTATGTATCAATTATATCCGATATTGATTTCACCTTCCTCAAATAACATATATATTGATATGCACGAAATATTTTAGTGTTATAGACTTCACATTTACGTATCCTACCCTATAAAATGGAACGATTACACCTTACATGAATAATATATACTTTTTTTTAAACCCCTAACCGTATTAACATGTTGGTGAGTTAAGTGAATTGTGAACTGTGATACCAAATGATTTAATATTTTTAAAACTTTTAATATAGGTAAACCAAATATTTTTATATTTTAAATACTTTTAATAATATAAGGGGTATTTTTTAATGACAACCTTTTAGTGTAAATTTTGAATGTATAGAAAAATAAAATAAATAAACAATAAACGTTGTTTTCATTTTTAAATATTTAGGTCTTAGCAGGTAAAAACGTTGGTCTTGTATTGTCTTGTGTTTGGCCATGTTGCTCACAATTTTTAATTTGGCCCAAACCTAATATGGATTCGGTCTTCACATGACTAAAAGGGCTTTTTATTTGTTAAAGTTAGGCCGGGTGGATATAGCCATATTTTAAAATGACCAAAAGTAAATTCCAACTTATCTAAAAATTTGTCGTTTTTTTCATTTTCTACAATATATTATTTGTGAAATAGTAGTCAACACATAGTAGATGATAATGACCAAAACTAAATTTCAACTTACCAAAAACACACACACACAAACTGCTTTTCTTTTCCTTTTTATACAATATAAGTACGCTGAAATAGTAATTAACACATATTAGGTGATAAGTTATTATCCACTTAGGGCATGTTCTCCCCAGCTTATTTTCAGTTCAGTTCAGTTCAATTCAGTTCAGTTCAGTTCAGTTCAGTTCAATTCAATTCAGTTCAGTTCAGTTCAATTTCTAAATTTATTCATTACTATTAGTTATAATTTGATTCGATTCGATTTAGTTCGGTTCGATTCGGTTTAGTTCGATTCGGTTCGGTTCGATTCAATTCGGTTCGGTTCGATTCCGTTCGGTTCGGTTCGGTTCGATTCGATTCGGTTGTTTTATGCGAAGAAACAGACCTTAGTAGAACATAGGCCCACATGTAAATTAATTTTATTTTTAAAAATAATAAAGTAAAAAATATATTAGTAATCAACTCTTTAGTGGACAATATTAACAGTTAAACGATTCATTGATAAAAAGTAGAAAACCTCAAGTTAGTTTTTGTGGACAATGAAACAATAAGTAGTACTTCTTAAACTGACCATTATAATAACTTATTAAGCACACAAACAATCATTTAAATAAAACATTAAAATGTGTGTGGTAATAATTAAAAATAGGGATATTATCTCAGATAACCCTGACTTATAGGCCTTTTTTAAAATAACTCGACATTTTTTTTTCTTCTCAAATGACCCTAAACTTGTATTTTGCCATTAAACCTGACAGAATTGTTAACGGCGTTAACTATGTTCAAACAACCCAACTTACTGCCTTTTAAAAAAAAAAACCAAACTCATATCTTTCTCTCTCTTGTTCTTCATCTCTTCTCAAACATTCATCAATGGCAAATGGCAAATGGCAAATGGCAAATGGCAAATGACAAAGCTTTATCCATTCATTATTCCATTCCATCTCTCACAAAACATTCAAACCCAAAAACCACGTACATTAAATTAAAAAAAACCCCAAAATCAACCATTGTTAATCCTATATAAATAATTAGTGTTTTTTAAATTAAAAAAACAACAATTTTTCCTCTATCCTCTTTCTCTATCTTGTTCGTCTACTTTCTCTTTGGGATTTCTCGCAGCAACCATGATTAACAACAGCTACATCAACAACATCATCTTGGTCTTTTTTGGTCTAATATAAATTCCTTTAACATGCAAACCATCATTCCAATTCCCAGCCTTCACATCTCCACTTTTCCATCTACTAACCAAATTCTCACTCAAATCCGGAAATTGAGGCGGGGGGGGGGAAATGTTAATACCCGGATTCAAAAAGAGCAAAAATACGCATTGCAAAAGTCACAAACCCAATTACTTAAAATTTAGAACATATTTACCCTAAAAACAAGAACAACATAACTCAATAAAATACCAGGACGAATGTGAGTCGATTTCAAAGCATTTATATGCATACAGGAAATTCCATCAACAAATTTTGACACAAAACTAAAAATAAACAAGAAGAAGAAGAACAACGAGAGGTTGGTGGGTGATCGGAGGTGGTCGGTCGGCAGAACGGTACGTGTAGAGGGCAAGGGTGAGTGTGAAAGAGAGTGAGTGTAATGGCGGAACGGCCGACGGCGGGTGCGGCCACGCAAGATTGCGATTGCGGTGGATCCGGCGACGAGAGTGCATTTTGTGAAATGGGCGGTTGACCATTACATTAGACACGGTGATGTTGTTGTTCTTCTTCATGTTCGTCCTACTTCTGTTCTTTATGGTGCAGATTCGAGTTGTTAGGTGGGAGTAGGCAGGTGTGGCGGTTCTGGTGTGATGGGAGCAAGGCGGGAGAGAGGAGAGGAAAGAGGAGAGAGAAAGTGGTGGACACCATTGATGAGTGCTTGAAATTGAAGAACATAAGAGAGAACTAAATGAGTTTTTTTTTTAAAAAAAACCCTAATTGTTTGTGTTTTGAAACCATGTTAACGCCGTCGGACATTACGTTAGGTTTAATGACAAAAATCAAGTTCGGGGTTATCGGAGACGGGCTGCGCCAAAGTCGGGGTTATATTGGAAAAAGGCATATAAGTCAGGGTTATCTGAGATAATATCCCTTAAAAATATTGAAATGGCATAATCTCTAGGGCCATAACTTAAGTAAACCAACTTAGTAGCTGTCTGGAAAAAAACACATTAAACCAACTTAATGATTGTCATAAGAAAACACAAAGTTGCACAAAGGCACTTAAACTTATTGAACAAAAATTGCTAGATTATGTCAAACTCCTTATTCTTGGAGGATTCCCATTGATCAATATATATAGTGTTTACAAAATAATAATCCTAACCATGTTCGAATCCAAACTATATAGGGATTAGATAATACAAAATATATCCTAAACGGATGAGAAAATATTATCCTAAATATATTCTCTATCACACCCCCATAGTCGGAGCGGGAGGAGGGTGAACGGCGAAACCGGATTTGAACTCCAAAAATAGCGTCGCGGGGAGACCATTAGTGAATTATGTCAGCAAACTGATATCTAGTAGGGACATGCAAAACCCGTAACTGACACAACGCAACATTTTCCCGAACAAAATGAATATCCATTTCAACATGTTTGGTGTGTTGGTGTTGAACTGGGTTGCGAGATAAATAAATAGCACTGACATTATCACAATAAACAATAGTAGCCTGTGAGAGAGGGCAATGTACCTCCAAAAGAAGATTACGTAACCAACAAGCTTCCGCGGCAACATTGGCGACGCCACGATATTCTACCTCGGCACTTGATCTAGAAAGAGTAGGCTGGCGCTTAGACTGCCAAGAAATTAAGTTATCCCCAAGAAAACAACAATATCCAGGAAGTAGAATGGCGAGTGTCAGGACACCCTGACACCAGCCCTAATCAGCATTAGTATAAGTGATCAAGTGCAACTAGGAAGTAGGATATAAATGTAAGCCATGATCAATGGTTCCCTGAATGTAACGCAAGATGCGTTTTAATGCATTATAATGAGGCTCCCTGGGATCATGCATAAAAGGGCATACCTGCCGTACTGCATAAGTAATATCTAGGCGAGTAAAAGTGAGGTCTTTGTAGAGCACACCGCTAAACTACGATAATGAGTCGGGCCGCGCACGGGAGGACCCGAATGCGCACTAAGCTTAGAGGACCCATACCGCACGCTCCAATATGTTCTCGGCATACTTTTTTACGTGAAAGAAGCATGTAGGAAGGAGGACGACTAGAATAGGCGCAGGAAGGAAGGAAAAGAAAAAAAATTATGGTGTAATCCTATTGCTCTGATACCATGCTAGATTATGTCAAACTCCTTAATCTTGGAGTATTCCCATTGATCAATATATATAGTGTTTACAAAATAATAATCTTAACCATGTTAGGAATCCAAACTATATAGGGATTAGACAATACAAAATATATCCTAAACAGATGAGAAGATATTATCCTAAATATATTCTCTATCAAAAATCATAAAAGCTTAAGTTCAAAATATCTCATAATTGTTTATCGTGCAAAGACAATGTCATAGCCTTGTCTCTATTTGTTTAAATCCTTCTCCTCCTTTGCAATCTTTTGCTTCTTATTAGTAAACAGTTGCGCATTCAATGGAGAATCTACCAAAGTTTTTTCATCATCCCCTTCAGCTTCAAGGACTCTTTTTTGAGGTGTGATGGAACTTGGCGAACCTTCTTTGTTAATTGATTGTGATACCCTACATTAATCTCAAATAATACTAATGAGCACATTTTAGCACATACAAACCACATGAATCTCAAATAATACTAATGAGCAATTGTAACAGCCTGCTCCAAATAGCAGCTTAATTAAGACCTAATACTACTAATTACGAACTTAAGTTGCTAATTAAACAGACTGTTAGGGCGGATTTCCGCACCTTCCTTGCTAGGGAAAATTAGGAAATCCCATAGTATACAAGCATATTATGAAAATAAGTTATAATAAATTAGTTATTACAATATATTTTGAGTACTTAGATTACAACTTGAAAATACATGTTTAATTTGCTAAGAATCATCATATAAAACAGATTATCTCATAGCAGCGGACTAAACACATTCATCATGAGTTCACATTTGCACACAGCTAACTCGAACATTCCCTCCAATCCTGCAAAACAGATGAATATACCCCCACCAGGACAAGTTCAAAGAACAAAAGCAGGTCGACTTACGTTTGGTACCACAAGTCCCACCGTTTCAAAAATAATAAGGTGGTTGAAATTACGTAATCGTTTCTTATACTCAAAGCATAAACTTAACTTTCATAACTTCATTTTTTTCCTCTTGCTCGAAATTCATTAATGCATCGAGATACTTTTATTCTTATTCAGAAAAACATTTACACTTGCTCATAAATACGTTTGCATATACTGAAGAAATTTTCTTTTAAGCTTACATAGAAATATGTTTGCATATACTCAAGAAATTTTCCAAGAATTATCTCAAGATGTCACATATCATTCTCAATACATAACACAAATAATAATCTTAAACTCATCACAAAACATAGCATAACTCCAGGGAAGGAACACGAATGGAGAGCTAAGCCACAAATCCAGACTTTTGAGGGACGTCTCCCCACCTTTCTTTTTTCCTGCTTGTAAGACTTCTAGGTCATGACCCTATATACGGAGCAATACCCACTCAGGAGCAATACCTTCTCTAAACACATAATGAGCAAACCTGTAACACCCCGACCCTTCCGGAGTCGAGTATATCGTCACCAATGCGCATCCTGGGCCAACAACTGTCCTCAATAACCAACACAAGTTCTTCTGGCGTATTTTGTCCTCACTCATGCGCACCCTGAGAAACTTCCCAGGAGGTCACCCATCCCTCGACTACTCCCAGCCAAGCACGCTTAACTGTGGAGTAACTAAGGAAATGAGCTCCCTAAAAGAAAGATGCATCTTGTTGGAATGAGTAGCCTGCTAAATCCCTTTAAAGCAATCATGAGGGGTATTACATACACCCCCACTTGAGAACAGCAACGCCCTCGTTGCGCCTGAGGACTCCACATATTCGGCATACGGCCTGTGGGTCGCCCCAGCCTGGAAACTGATCGCCGGAGACTCCAGATATTCAGCCTAACAACCTCTGGGTCGCACCTTATGACAATGCAGCCCTAGAATCCTCCCCCACTAGGCGCTTGAGGACTCCTAATATCCGGCCTTACGGCCTTAGGGTCGCCCCAACACACGGTCGCAGGGTTGCTCTGATACCATTTGCTCCCTAAAAGAAAGATGCATCTTGTTGGAATAAGTAGCCTGCTAACTCCCTTTAAAGCAATCATGAGGGGTATTACAAAACCCGCTCTGTGAGTGTTGTTCATCACTGCTTATGCAGTTACTTCCCCTAATAAAACAAAACTTGTACTCATACAAAAATACTTATACTCAATACTTATACTGAAACTCTCATACTCAAATACTTTACTTAAATACTTATTCATAATCACTATTTCAATATTTATAGCAAATCTTAACTTAGCAAAACGAGTTTCGCAAAATAAGCTTACTATGTCAAGTTCCACCTTAGTTGGAAAAGCGACTTAACAACAAGGTTTCGAAAAGGATATTAAGATTAGTCGAGGTGGTTGAAGGAAATGCTAATCATGACATGGCATCATGTAAAGGTTTTATAAATATGCTCTTAAATATATGAAAAGATTATGCCACGCAAGTAAACATATGTCAGTTTCACGGTTTTCGGTTTTGTGTTAAAGAATAGCGGTTTATATGCGAAATCACTTGTAACTTTTATGTTTAGCTAAAGGTTTGGTATATAAATAAGTAGATGAATATATATAGTAGGTGTTCATCACTCAAAAGCATTTGAGAAACCAAAGGAACAAGGGTTAATTAAGTCGGAAAACAATTAGGCAGAAATCGGGTTTTTTAATGTTCTTTATTTCTCAAACGGAGTTTGTACATGGCATATGATGGGGGAAACGAAACAAAGTTCTACATGATAATCAGTATATGAATTTTCCATAAGTAAATCATGGAAGACCAGAAACAATTGAGACCATTAATCAAGGTACAACCAAGGTAGCAGCAAGGTTCGATCAATTTGAGAGGAACTTAACATGCGATTTATATCTCGGAAATCATTACCAAAAATTCACATGCAATACTTTGAAATCAATTACTTACAACTTATTTACAAATCTGTAGGTTTAATCACAAAATATATTCGAACATCACATAATTTCCACAAAGCAAATGCTACACAAACAAACTAGGAAAGTAAGGGTTTGAAGGGTGGTCCTTGTGTACCTTAATCCGGTGTTTAGGAATCAAATTTTCTTTAACCACTTTTAGCTCTTCTCCAGAAACTCCCTAAGACCTTAAATTAAACATTCAGAACTTCAAATTCAGCAATTAACTCAAAGTAATTAAGTTTCAATCCTATAAACCTCATAAGTGATGTAATTCAGCAACATCTCACCTTCCATGACTTTCATTGATGCTATTGATGTGAAACCTCAAAACTATCAATTGCCCAGTATGAAGAACAACTTGACGAACCTAGGACAACAATTGCATGCAAGATCCAGAGCCACAATCCCACGAAACCAAGGCGCCAACGGCGAGAGAGAAACACGCCAGAATTGGCGTGAAGGAGGGTGATGGTGTTGTTGAATTTTTGTTGTGTTTTGTGAAATAAAATCTAATGAAAAGAATTAGGGTCCTTGGTCACATATATATATGGAAAATGGGGAATGGCAAGCTCGTGATTTTGATTTAGTATTAGGGGAAAATCGTCATTTTCTTGCTTAGGAACAATCCAGAATTTTCAAGGCTCTTATCTTTGGATGATCTCCTCAATCACTTCCTAATCCTTAATTATTCTTAACTAAATTTCTCAAACTATATTTTATACCTTAATGGAAGTATTTTAGCTTAATCAGCCCTTAATCTCAATCTATAAGATAACTTAAAGACAATACCGATAAGAACCACAAACTTTAAAACTCCGGAAAGATATTCAACGTTCCTAACGTAACTTACAAATGAATTATCTTAACTCATAATTCGTAATAATAATTACATAATAACACGTAATATTCACATCCACAAACAAAATGCACATAATCACATAAATCAAATGTTTATTCCTTAAAACACAAGAGTTTACGTATGGATTAATACGTTAATAAAATCTGTTTATTAAAATAATCTCGGCTTAAAAATTGAGGCTATTACACTCTACATCCCTTAAAGAAGTTTCGTCCCGAAACATATATCGTACCTTAGAGTAACTGAGTATAACGATCTCGCATATCTAATTTATTCTCACAGGTTGCTCATTCTGTTCCATGGTTGGTTCTTAGTTCCTTGGCTAAGGTAATGTCGGCCTTATAATACTTTTCTTTTTTATCAAGAGTCCTAATGTAACATTACTTAATTCTTATATATCCCAAGGTTTCAAAGCTTTTATAACATATACCCAAATCTCTTAAGGTAACAATATTGTACAACTTCTTCTAGTAATCCTGAGGAGAACATGAGTTATAAACCCATTAACAGATTCGATTGGTCGTAACAATTTAGTGCAACAAATCGCAAAACTTAAGTTTGTTCTCTTTAAGTCACTTAAAAGGGATCAATCCAGATAGAACATATTGAATTCATGTTGCTTTACAATCGAACTCATGACGCTTATATGGTGGCAATTGACAACCAAATCTGACAATCATAATTATGACAAACACCTCTCGGAATATTCGTAAGTTAACCATAATAGTTCTTAAAATAAAGGTTAAATATTTATAACCTGAACTATCTCCATTTTTTTTCCTCGAATTTCTCGCACTTGCTTCTTAGTCTCATGACCTTACAGGCCTTACGGGAATTTCAGGCTCACGTCATCCCAACAAATAAGTGTTTGGCCTTTATCTCCAAATAGAGCTTCATACGAAGTTATACTCGATTGGTAGTTTTTGCTATAGAAGAATTCCGTCCATGCTAATTTACCTTTCCATGAACCCTTAAATTCCAATACATAAGCTTGCAACATGTCTTTCAACATTCCATAAAACACCCTATTTGATCATGCCACTTCTCCCCTCAAACTTCCCTTCTTGGCAATTCAAGTATTATGCGACATATTGCGGCACATCTTGTTTCAACCCTCTTGATCAAGAATACCTCTTTATATCCTGAATCATCACGCCCCTTTAATGATGAACTGAGTACGCCCTGTTAAGCGCCTCCCTCATAATCCTTTTTTTTCAGCTTTGAATTATCGGTACACCCAATTTCCTATGTATTTGTAGGCTTCCACAATCATATACTTAGAAATCCGTTGTCTCGTTTTTCTCTATCTTTGACCTCGGTTCCTTGATAAACTTAGTTTGCACTTACTTAGCTCAAATTTTCTCAAAAGGAATATTTTTATCACAAAACATTTAGTTCTCCTTGCAAATCTCCTTCCTTACTCACATTCAACTCCAATTGTATTACTCTTTATATAACTCGTATGATATCGAAATGATGAAATCATTTCCCTTGTGAGGTTTTCTGTTCAAAGCATCTACTACCCCATCTGTCTTCCCCGGTGGAACTAAATGTCTACATCATTTACACTCATTATCCATATCAATCTCTAATCCATAACTTACAGTAGTACTTCTCAATGTTTGAACTTAATGTCCATAGTACTCCTAACTCCATACTCGTTCCTTTATAAACTCGTAACACTAAATTCCTAGCTCTCCCTTTACACCACTAGCTTAATGCCGAAACAAATCTTACTTAAATAATACCAACGTAGCTAGTTTGAATTCACATCCTCATATATACATTCTCTTTCCAATTTGTCCTTATAGTTTCACGATATTTATTTATAATTACATTCATAGAAGAAATACTAACACAAAGCTTTAGCACAACCAATTATCTTCCACTCCGTCTTTCTCTCCACGAGTTTTACGTTCATACAATCGTTCCATGGTGAGGATTGTCTGGTATGGCTAACCCCGCCTCTGGCACTCCAGAGTGTTATTCATCTTGCCTCCGTTTCTTCCACAACATTTCCAACCTTAACAAACTCTTATCCTTATTGTCCATAATTACATCATAACCTTGAACCGCTTAAGTAGTCCTATACAATTTTAATAGACTCCATTGGACTTGACGAAAACTAGCCCATGGCTCATAAATCATATTGCTTAAGTCCCGGGACGCCTTTAGTGGCTCCTACAAGTATCCATAACCCCTTTCTATTCTCGAATTGTGACCTAGTGCCTAACTAGCATGGTCCACCGCATCATTTACCATTTATCGACAACATAAAAGGTGTCGAGTCCTCCTTTATAAGCATATTCTCACTTACGCTTAACGAAATCTACTCAGCACCATTTATGCCCAAATCTCATATCATTCACATACACATTCATACACATAAATTCACATAACACAAACATAATCACACACACAAGTTCATAGTTGTTTTGAAAACTTTTACATATATACAAAATTAGTTTTAATTTTCCTTTCTTAAGAAAATACTTGTGTAAACACTTATTGTTTTCAAAACTTACAAGTTAGAAAAACTTAATTTTGGATTTCGAAAACCTTTGCTCTGATACCACTTGTAATAGCCCGCTCCAAATAGCAGCTTAATTAAGACCTAATACTACTAATTACGAACTAAAGCTGCTAATTAAACATATTGTTAGGGCGGATTTCTGCACCTTCCCTGCTAGGGAAAATTAGGAAATCCCATAGTATCCAAGCATATTATGAAAATAAGTTATAATAAATTAGTTATTACAACATGTTTTGAGTACTTAGATTACAACTTGAAAATACATGTTTAATTTGCTAAGAATCATCATATAAAACAAATTATCTCATAGAAGCGGACTAAACACATTCATCATGAGTTCACATTTGCACATAGGAGATAACTCGAACATTCCCTCTAATCCTGCAAAATAGATGAATATGCCCCCACCAGGACAGGTTCAAATAACGAACAAGTCGGCCTTGCCTGTGGTACACAAGTCCCACCATTTCAGAAATAATAAGGTATCTAAAATTACGCAATCATTTCTTATACTCAAAGCATAAACTTAACTTTCACAACTTCATTTTTTTTCCTCTTGCTCGAAATTCATTGATGCATCGAGATACTTTTATTCTTATTCAAAAACACGTTTACACTTGCTCATAAATACGTTGATTTTTTTCCTTTAAACTTCCATAGAAATACGTTTGCATATACTGAAGAAATTTTCCAAGAATTATCTCAAGATATCACATATCATTCTCAATACATAACACAAATAATAATCTTAAACTCATCACAAAACATAGCATAACTCCAAGGTAGGAACACGAGTGGAGAGCCAAGCCACAAATCCAAACTTTTGAGGGACGTCCCCCCACCTTTCTTATTTCCTGCTTGCAAGACTTCTAGGTCATGACCCTACATAACGGAACAACACCCGTTCCGGAGCAATACCCGCTCAAAACATGTAATGAGCAAACCTGCTTTGTGAGTGTTGTTCAGTACTACTTAGGCAGTTACTTCCCCTTATAAAACAAAACTCATACTCATACAAAAATCCTTATACTCAATACTTATACTGAAATTCTCATACTCAAATACTTTACTTAAATACTTATTCATTATCACTATTGCAATCTTTATAGCAAACTTTTAACTTAGCAAAACGAGTTTCGCAAAATAAGCTTACTATGTCAAGTTCCACCGTTGCGGAAAAGCGACTTAACAACAAGGTCTCGAAAAGGATATTGAGATTAGTCGAGGTGGTTGAAGGAAGTGCTTATCATGACAAGGCAGCATGTATAGGTTTTATAAAGATGCTCTTAAATATATGAAAAGATAATGCCACGCAAGTAAACATATGTCTATTTCACGGTTTTCGGTTTTGTGTTAAAGAATAGCGGTTTATATGCGAAATCACTTGTAACTTTTATGTTTAGCTAAACGTTTGGTATATCAATAAGTAGATGAATATATACAGTAGGTTTTCATCACTCAAAAGCATTTGAGAAACCACAGGAACAAGAGTTAATTAAGTCGGAAAACAATTAGGCAGAAATCGGGTTTTTAAGTGTTCTTTATTTCTCAAACGGAGGTTGTACGTGGCATATGATGGGGAAATGAAAAAAAGTTCTACTTGATAATTAATATATGAATTTTCCAGAAGTAAATCATGGAATACCAGCAACAATTGAGACCATTAATCAAGGTACAACCAAGGTAGCAGCAAGGTTCAATCAATTTGAGAGGAACTTGACATGCAGCGATTTATATCTCGGAAATCATTACCAAAAATTCACATGCACTACTTTGAAATCAATTACTTGCAACTTATTTACAAATCAGTAGGTTTCATCACAAAATATATTCGAACATCACATAATTCCCACAAAGCAAATGATACACAAACAAACTAGGAAAGTAAGGGTTTAAAGGGTGGTCCTTATGTACCTTAATCCGGTGTTTAGGAATCAAATTTCCTTTAACCACTTTTAGCTCTTCTCCAGCAACTCCCTAATACCTTAAATTAAACATTAATAACTTAAAATTCAGCAATTAACTCAAAGTAATCAAGTTTCAATCCTATAAACCTCATAAGTGATCTAATTCAGCAACATCTCACCTTCCTTGACTTTCTTTGATGCTATTCATGTGAAATCTCAAAACTATCGATTGCCCAATATGAAGAACAACTTGAGGAACCCAGGACAACAATTGCATGCAAGATCGAGAGCCACAATCTAAAGAAACCAAGCTGCCAACAGCAGTAGAGAAACACGCCAGAACTGGCGTGAAGGAGGGTGATGGTGTTGTTGAATTTTTGTTGTGTTTTGTGAAATAAAATCTGATGAAAATAATTAGGGTCCTTGTTCACATATATATGGAAAATGGGTAATGGCAAGCTCGTGATTTTGCTTTAGTATTAAGGGCAAAATCGTCATTTTCTTGCTTAGGAACAATCCAGAATTTTCAAGGCTCTTATCTTTGGATTATCTCCTCAATCACTTCCTAATCCTTAATTATTCTTAACTAAATTTCCCAAACTATATATTATACCTTAATGGAAGTATTTTAGCTTAATCAGCCCTTAATCTCAATCTATAAGATAACTTAAAGACAATACCGATAATAACCAAAAATTTCAAAACTCCGGAAAGATATTCAACGTTCCTAACGTAACTTACAAATGAATTGTCTTAACTCATAATTTGTATTAATAATCACATAATAAAACGTAATATTCACACCCACAAACAAAATGCACATAATCACATAAATCAAATGTTTATTCCTTAAAACACAAGAGTTTACGTATGGATTAATGCGCTAATAAATTCTGTTTATTAAAATAATCTCGGCTTAAAAATTGAGGCTATTACACTCTACATCCCTTAAAGAAGTTTCGTCCCGAAACTTATATCGTACCTTATAGTAACTGAGTATAACGATCTCGCATATCTAATTTATTCTCACAGGTTGCTCCTTCTGTTCCATGGTTGGTTCTTAGTTTCTTGGCTAAGGTAATGTCGGCCTTATAATACTTTTCTTTTTTATCAAGAGTCCTAATGTAACATTACTTAATTCTTTTATATCCCAAGGTTTCAAAGCTTTTATAACATATACCCAAATCTCTTAAGGTAACAATATCGTACAACTTCTTCTAGTAATCCAGAGGAGAACATGAGTTATAAACCAAATGTTTATTCCTTAAAACATAAGAGTTTACGTATGGATTAATACGTTAATAAATTATGTTTATTAAAATAATCTCGACTTAAAAATTGAGGCTATTACAGCAATAAAATATATAAATATTTATTCATATAACATACCTTTCCTCCGTCAATTGACTTAACACTCTCATATTCCATTTGTTCTTTCTTATATCTTTCAGCCTTTATTAATGTCAAAAAGATAAGGCAAAATTAGTTCGTTATGATGAAATATTTGTTTTATTTAGTTCAGGTATTAGTACATATTTACTTTAGAAAAGAAGGATTAAAATAGTAAGTCAGAATTATCAAGTTACTAATATAACAAACCTCTAGTTTCATGTACAGACCCATCCATTTGTCAATTAGTTTTTTATCGTCCGTAGAATCTATAACACTAAACTTTCTCTTGATACCCGAACCTTAGTTGTGCGGGATATCAACTTTAAAAAGTAACCTTTTGCCAAGGAACTGTGTGAACTCTTTAGGAAATCCGTACCTATCTCCTTTCTATAAAAACAAATAGTTACAATTAAAATATATAAACATATTATGTACATATGAAAATGCAAGTGTAAAGATAGTAATGAGATTTTATTTTTAAAGATTCAATTACAAAGCAGAACAACTGACATACCTGCTCTTGAATATCAAGTAGCTCGGTAGCAGATTTATTCAACAGTTTGTGAAATTCTTTTTCAAATAGCACAAAGGTAGCATCATCTGTGTTATCAGACACGATTACATTATACTTCATGTACAAAGTGCATATGAATGTTTATGAATATATATTTATAAATATTTACTTTGGCACGGTTGACCTAATCACTTTATCTTTCTTCTTGCACTTGATAATGTCACCTTCTTTTTTTACACCACTTAAACATCTTTTACACGCCTCATAGTACCAATTGAAATCAGTGTCAACGTCTTCAATAGTACCAAGACAAACACACATCCTAGGCTATAGGTAAATAAAGGAAATCAGAAAATAAGAAAAATAATAGGACCACAATAATAATTGTATTATCTAGGATTGTTCATCAAAATATGTAAATTTTACATACCCCTTCAGAAGATAGAAGATCAGCGATGTCTTTGATGTCGTCTTCCTTCAAAAACTCTGAGGTCTCAGTCGAAACTTCGCTTGGTTTTTGTGAAATGGCCTTGTCTCCTTTTGCAATCTACCTGTAATATTAATGAAAAATATGATTCATTAGACTTATGAATATTATGCTAAACACTTTAGGTAACCTATTAATAATTTTCTATTAACAAAATATAATCACAAATATAAAAATAGTAAATCAAGGCAAGTAACTATTGTATAACAAAGTGTGATATTAGTAACAACTAATTATTTTTCTAGAATTATAAATAGAATGGAATTTCCAAGAACATGAAGTTTGTTAAGAGACCCCGCTTATAACATGAACATGAAATAACATGAGGTTTGTTAAGAGGCCTAGTAACAATTATATTAATATGGGCCGTGAGAACATGAAAATGTTTTTTAGGAGTTTACAACCTTATACACAATTACATAATAAATTTTTTATTGTCTTATGGGTTCGACAAATGGCAACACGTTATCAGTCTTTTTTACAAAAAATAATGGATTTGGGCCTAGTGGATGTAGCAAATAATTATATTATTAGGAGAAGTATAGAACAATAATGGGCCGGAATGAATTTGTTGCTAACTATATGGAATTTAGGCCGCGTTGTTTCTAAAGGTATGACATGTATATTTATTTAATCAGAACTTGTTAAAGTTGCAAGCTCTCACTAAAAAAAGGTTGGGCCCAGTTTTCAGCAGTCAATGTTATATTTGTTATGAAATGGCGGTTTAGAGTAATAAGTGTTGCTAAATTATAATAATTATGTTATAAGATTTTATTCCATATAGTTTAAATACTTCATCATTAATAGTTGGTAATCTAGTGCAGTTTGCACGGATTCTTTTAAGATAGGATTTTTTTCGCAAATAACTTGTTTAAAAAAAAAAAAAATCTTCACAAAATGGTAAATTATATCATACCTGTTTTTAAAATCAGTTATCTGCAGAATGTCGGACTCTATGAACAACTTTGTTGCAAATCGAGCGGTTGCAAGACGAACCTCCCCTACAAACCAAAATAAATAATAAAAAAACCATTAAAAAATAAGAACAAATGATTTACTAAGATAACATAAGTAAGTGCATAACAAATATTGTGGTAGTTAATACGCTTGCCTATATATATATATATTATATTTTCTTTCATTAAGAAAAGAAGTTAGTTGATCTGTATATTCGCCTCACAACACAAAGGTGACAAATTTGTGCCAGCAAAATAATATTTGAAATATTATTTACAAATTACTCAATAGCATATATTGAAATATATATTTTCAATCATATTAGCTTACTCAAGATCCATTAGCTCCACAGTCATCAAACTTGAATTTGTTTTGTGCTCAATAGGAGTAAATCCAATGATCTCACCAACAAAATCTTGAAATAAAATTAAAGTTAATTTATTAGTAGTGTAGTAATTTCAAATAAATTGATATAGATGAGAATGAACACTGCCATTTCAAATCAAAAAGATACTTTTTTTTGAAGGAAATTTTTTTTAAAAAAAAAACTTGATTCGAAATTAAAGCATACCTAGCAAATAAACATCGGTCTTTTTCTTAGATAATGTATCGCTAAAGGAAACTAAATCCCATCCATGCAAGTCGATTTCCAAGGCCTCGCATTGTTCAATGTGAGAAGAATAGTTAAGGTATAATTTGAAAGAGTGTTTAGTAGGTCGATCTAGCCCGACATTTTCACGCACTGCAAAATTTGTAATCTCAATGAACATCCCGTCAATCAAATTAGAAGAAAAAGTAGCCATCAAATTTTTCTTGCAAGAAACTTCGATTTTTCCCGCATATGTTGTAGTCATATATAAATAGATGGTTACTTTAAAATATCATATGAACAACTTATTGGTAATACAAAACGTATAAAATTAAAATAAAAGACCATAATAATATACCTCAATATCCATCTGCACAATATCCATGCTATCCACAGCCTTGGGATTGTTGAAATCCATCACTAACTAACTCCTTATAATTCTACCTTTGATTGTGCTGCATTTGGTAGTCTTAGTTATGTCAGCAATTTTCATCACATCTGGTTTTCTCCCTCCACCGGAAGCCATATTTTGTCTCGGTTTAAAGACAATAATTTAGAAGTTTTTTAGAGTTTTAAACAGTGTTGAATTGATAGTATATTAGAAGTTTTTTCGTTTATATATATTGCTGGTTTAGGGTATAAGGTGAAGATATTTTTTCAAAATGTTATGTTAACTTAAGTTTACAATTTATGGCTTATCATTTATAAGTTTAATTTCCATACATTATAATCTATATATATAAGGAATCCGTCGATTTGGAAACTATATTATACGATGATTTTATTAGAATTGAGGATATAATATCGAATTAGATATTATGCATTAAAATGAGACTACATATTTTTGAAATTAGATTATATCTATTTATAATATGATTTCAAATCAATAAAATATATTAACATATTTCAGACATGTGTATCTATTTAATAATATGGAAAGGTTTTTAATTTGCCACCAAAAAGTCCTTAAATCATGGTAATTTTGTATCCATATTTATCAATAGAATGATTTGGTGCATAATTATATCAATCAATTAAGATGAGTTGTACGTATAAATGGTAAATTGTAGTATATAATAAAAGTTCAGTATGTGATTTGTGGGCCTAGTGCAATCAGTTATTATAATCATTATTTAAGTCCTACAATAGTTCATATATTCAAAATTCTTGCACTATATGCATGGGAATTCAAGCACATATTAAAAAGTAACTGTTGTATGCATGGGCCTTTATTTGGAGTGAATGTCATGGCTATTTTAATAATAGGCCTACAATAGTGCAAGAATTTACGTTTGTTCGGTTGGATTAAAGGAGCAGAACATACAAATGCTTATAAATATGAGTCAATATTACATGACAAATAGTCGACCTATTATAACTAAAATACTAATGTATTGCATAATGTTTTTATTTTTATTGAAAGCATATAAATGATTTTATTTTTAAAAAATATGAAACTATAACACGACGTAAAAGTAAACGCTGATGAAATTGAATCACTACGATCACACCACACCTACTTTGTTTGAGCGTTCCTTACACTTCAATCGATCCCTATCCATAAACCTAGGGTTGGCAATCAGGTCGGGTTGGGTCATTTTCACGTTGACCTGATATACATTTCAGGGCACTTACCCCAAACCCAAACCCGACCTAAATCTAATTTCAGGTCGAAAGCGTAACCCAAACCCGACCTTACCGATTTCGGGTTGACCCAAAACCAACCCAAAATGACCTGAAATGAAATTCAACTATACACGCTAAGTTTTGAAAGTATGGGTTAATGACCTGAAATGAAATTTAGGTGATCCAAAAATTGGTCTTGGCCCAATACAAATAAGAATAACAAAAGATAGGTTGTATAAGTTATGAAAGTCAGGTTAATTTCTGGTTGACGCGACCTGAAAATAATCCGACTTCTAAATCAGGTTATTCGGGTTTTTTTTTAGGTTCAAAAAGTCAACCCAAACCTAAACCATTATATTTTTAGGTCGGGTTGGGTTTACCCATTTTTTTATTTCAGGTCGAAAATCTCAACCTAAACCCAGAATTTTCAGGTCAGTTTTAGGTCGGGTTATCGGGTTGGGTCAACTTTTGCCAGCCCTACATAAATCCAAATTCAAAAAAGTAAGTAACAATCCAAAATAACATGTATATATCAGAATAAAATTCAAATTGCATAATTATATTAATTCAAAATTGTTTATTAACACACCTAAAGAGATAAGCACATTCTTCAGCCCAATCAACACGTGTTATGTGAATTGCTATACGTGTTTCGACTATTTTACGTATATTTTGGCTTCCTATACCCTGAGTATGCCAAACAAATAAAAAAGGAATATTGAGTATATCATGATGTAGAAATGACTATGATATAATTAGAATCAAAACTAAAAGAGAAAGAAGAAACGATATGGTACCTCAACATTGTTGTATTGTAATATCGATTTATACATCGGTAATAAAAAACCAATTTGCTTGTCCCATAGAGTGACATCTATAGTTCCACTTCTGTCCTTAATTGTAACTTTTAGTGACATGCTAAAAAAATTATATAAAAAAGTACGTTATAACAAATACTATGTCAAAATATAATTTTAATAGTAACTTGTGATATATGTATCTATACCATTTTTTCGGTGGCAAATTTTTATTGTGGCACAAAAAACAATTACTTTGTGGGCCCACGAAGACTCTTTGATTCCCAAAAAAACACGCATCACACCATTGCATACTCTCCACATTTACGTCAACTAGACGTCCAATGATTCGACAATAGATTTCCTGCATTAATTTATTTAAAATTTGTTGTAAATTAAAACAATACAAAATAGAAAAAAAAATTAACTTAAAGTTGCAATAATTTTTAATACAGCCATACATGGTCCATGTTTATGAATTTGCTAATTGTTGTTCGCCTTGCATTAGATATTTTTAATGAAATAAATAACGGGGAGGTGCTTTCTATCCAATTTACTTTCTGTTGGACAAACCGATGATTCAAAAACCTGTTTCAATAAAAATAGATGAGATTATGGAAAACGATAAACAAAGTATTACGCTTAAATACTTTATACATAGCTTACCAACGCATCATTCTTATTGCTTTTTTACATATGGGATAACTTGTTATAGTTGTATCAATCCCACAATGTAAGGAAATTCCATTTACTGCACAAATATCACATGTCATATATTAATACCGCAATGTTGGAACAACGCCATTAGTAAAATAAGTTTAATGAATACTACCTCCGTTTCATATCAATCTACACACTTACACTTTTGACACTATTCACAAATTTCCCTTTGACTATCATTTGTGAATTATGGTTAAGAGAAAATATAGTCATGTGGGGTCTTGTTTGATTCGTCTCGATATGTAGTTTTAGAATATCGACTTTTTATATTTTTTTACAAATACAAAATTAGAGATATAAAGACTCAAAGTCGTGCATCGGCATGCGTGAAAAGTGTAAGTGTGTAGATTAATATGAAACAGAGGTAGTATGATATAGTGAGTAGACAATTACCATTATTCTTTTCGACAGTTAATCCACATATTAAGAAAGGAATTGCATCTTTAATATTGTCTAGTGCATTACTTGATATAGTCAACATAACTGCAATACAACTATATACATAATTCATATAAGTCATAATTTTAGTTACACATTTATATAGATGGATAATTATAATATATGTATTAACAGTAAAAACTTTGCGCAAATAATTTACCTTTTATCAATTAGTGCAATATCTTGTAGGTATGTGACATCATCTTTGGCCAATGTGATGAAGCTTGCAAATACCAATTATATCTAGCATTCAAAAAGTAAAATACTCTAAATATCTATCTATGAGGATAGTAATTGTAACACCCCAAAACTTTGGTTTAAAAACTTTATAAAACATTCACTTTTCGTGTAAATATATGTCCAAACCTTTAGGGTGTCACCGCCGCATCTATTGTTAAAAATAAATGCAAGGCTAATTACTAAAATAAAAATGAGCGTACAATCCAAATTATCAAAATAAACTAGACTAAATTGTCTACCTTAAATCAATTCAAAACTAAACAATCCCAAATACCAGTACTGTAATATCTATTAAACTAGGTGAACTTAAAACTATAAGTGCGCTCATTCCTGCATCGTAGTCCCTTTCACCAACCTGCACAATTTAAATTGGAAAAGAACAAAGAAAAACAAATACACAAAAATTAGCAAAAGCTAAGTAATTACAACTCCATCCCGTAAAATAATAATAGTTGTATTTTGAAAATAATTTTTATAACATAGTATAGACAAGTATAACGTAGTACAGACAAGTATAACATAATACAGACAAGTATATGATATACTTAACCAATTTAAATACTTCAACTTTATATGATTCACACGACAACAAATTTAACAATTAGAGGGGAATTGAACATCAGTAGGCCAGAACTAATCCCAGTAACCACCTACTTCAACATGGGTCGTCACCCAAATAAATTATAAGAAATGACCAATATCGTTTTGCAGAACGTCCCTAGTGTGCACACCCCTCACTAATCTAATGGGTATCCGCAACGCGCACCAATAGTATTAGGAGGAAGACAATAACATAGTTGTAACAGAATAAAAATTAAGTACTGTTCATCACCTATGAAGGATCCAAGTCCATAGGATTATTCCCTCAATAATGTTTTCACTTTACGTGATTAATAGATTTTAAAAGTTATGACACATCAAAGATCACATTAAATATTAACAGGAACGTATATAGTTCAATAAATATTTTTCCCAACTTAATCACTTTATAGAATTATAATAATCAACGTCCATAATAACCAATGCGTCCATCATTAGAAGTTCCGTAGAAGTTCATAGGGTCACAATGTCAACTTATAAAAAAAAATCGTTCGTAACATCATTAATTCATCAGTTGTACCCATTAAATTACATCATCAACATTAGTATAGTTTTAATACGATAGTATAAATAGTTACATTAATAAATTGACAGTAATAACAATAATACTAGTAGATGCATATATATTATACGCAGGAATAGTAGTAATATAATAATAATAATTTTAGTCATAGCAAGTACTAATATTATTCATGTCACATACTGTACATCTAGCATAGACATAGAATTACATAACCACATGTATTACACATAGCACATAAAATTCCTAACGGGGTTCTAATTACTAATGGACATTGTGAATTACCTCGAATGCGTCCAAATATAGCAATAGCACCTAAAATTCGCCTTCTACGAAGTTTCCGTCAAAGAGATGAAGGAGGAGAATTACGTGAGGATTTTTTTGAGTGATTTGGGGTATATATAGGTAAGTGTATCAAGAGTTTTGACTAAAAGATAAGTATTCAAAAATCCAATCCTTTCCCAAAACCAACTCAAATTATATTTCCAGAATTTTATTTTTTAATCTATTTTTTTTTATAAACGAAAATCTGATTTACTAAAAAAATATGATTGCGAAAATTTTATTTTTAAAGGAATAAAAATCTAGTATTAATAAAAAAAGGAATTTCGATAAAAAAAAATCTTATTATTATAATTTTATTTTATTTTTCAGAATTTTATATTTATAAAATCTTATTATAAGAAAATCAACTGAATAAAAATAATTATAAAAATTTGGGATATTACATCTACTCCCCCTTAAAAGAAAGTTCGTCCTCGAACTTTAATGTTAACTCTTGCTACTAATACGAAAACAAAAAGTTAGTATCATATTCTACCCCCCTTAAAGAGTTTCGTCCCCGAAACTCAAGCGTACCTGCTGAAAAAGTTCGGGATATCGGTTTCTCATATCATCTTCGGCTTCCCAAGTAGCCTCTTTAGAAGTTTGACTTGACCATAACACCTTAACTAACTTTACCGCCTTGTTCTGGGTACTTCTCGTTTTGGTATCAAGGATCCTAACCGGGCGTTGTTCAAAGGATAAGGTCTCATCTAGTTCAATGGTTTCGAGTTGAATGATGGACATATTTTCGAAGCCGAGACACATGAAAGACGTTATGGACATTGGCTAACTCTATTGGTAAGGCTAATTTATAGTCTACTTCACCAATTCGCTCCAAGATCTCATATGAATGTAACGCGAACTCAACTTCCCTTTCTTAACTTTTCAACAAATGAACTAGCTATGAAAGAATGAGACGCCCCCGTAAAAAAAAAAAAGCAAGTAAGCTGGGTTAGAGTTTACGAGGAAAGTACTCGTCACAACATGGGCGTTGGTGTCCGCCTCATTCTCGGTTCCTCCATTTGCTCGATTGTTATTCGACGATTATGCTGAGTATTGTTCCCTCCTTGAGCATTCGAAGCCTGACTCTGGGAGTTGTTATTATTATAGGGGCGGTTGTGGTTATTCAGGTCCTGATTAGGCTCATAACCATTCTTATTCCACCCATTGTTCCCATTCTGTCCATTATTCTGACGTTTGGGACACCGATTAGCCTTATGTCCTTTCTCTCCACAAGCATAGCGAGTTATTGGGTCTCCTTGATAGGTAAATCCCGGGTGGCTTTTATTACATTTCCTACAAGTAGGGTTTTGGCTACGGGATCCTTTCTCGGTTTGATCTCTCCCGACTTTGGTAATTGCTAGGGTTCTCTTGGTAATTACCACCACCATTATTATGATTATTACCCCCATTATTGTTATTGTTACCCCCATATCGAGATGTCTTGTCATTCTCATGGCCATTTTGGTTGCTAGGTGGGTCTTTTCTCTTATTCCTCCCCATAACTTCCTCTTCACGACTCAGAATTCTCTCAATATTAGAAGCCTTAGCATAAGCCTCCCGAAAAGTTGCAAAAGTTGCTCCCCCAAGTCCGGTATGAATCCTAAATGCTAACCCATCCTCAAACTTTTGAGCCTTAGCTATCTTATCCGGCACAACAAGAGGGATAAAATCTAGCTAACTCATTGAACTTTTGGGCATACTCTTGCACGTACATAGTACCTCCTCGGTTAAATCTAGTGAACTCCTTTTATTTTTGCCTCCTAATATGTTCAAGGAAAAATATATCCTTAATAGCAACCTTAAAAAGCATCCTAATTAAAGTTTTCCTGAGCTCTAACAATAGGTCCTTGACTCTCCCACCAAGTGTCTGCATCCTCCCTCAAATAAAAGGTAGCTTGGTCTACTATTTGAGCTTCATGTGTCCCAGTAGCAGTAAACAACTTATCAAAGTCTCTTAGCTAGTTCTCTAAGAGTAAGGGGTCTTCCTTTCCTACAAAGATTGGAGGTTTAAGGATTGCTAACTTCTTTGCCATAGCAGCTTGTGGGTCCTGATCTCCACCATTATTCCCTAATTGGTTTTGCAACACTAAACCCATACGTTGCGAAAGTTGTTCAAGAGATCTCAACCTCTCAAGCAATTGTTCAGGGGTTTCAGCCATTTGTTCAAAAGTTCTCCTACGAGATCTAGTGTATACTTGGTATTTTTGCATACAATTCCCGCACATAAGCATTGGTATTACTACAACTATTCATCTATACATAGTCTTGTATCATAAGTTTTATTCTTGCAAAGTGAGTCGACATCTTGCCATCTAAACACATACGTAAAAAATAAAGACAAGAAAATAAACAAGTAATAAGCACCTTAAAATATGTGCTCTCATATTAAAGCACATAAACCCTTTTCGATTCCACTCTCACAATTTATTTTAATGTTTATTATTTAATTCCTATATTATTTAACCTTAGACTTATAATCATTTAACACATTTTATTAACTCCTAATTTATATTAATTTATTATAACCTAAGCTCTGAATACCAATTTGTAACACCCCAAAACTTTGGTTTAAAAACTTTATAAAACATTCACTTTTCGTGTAAATATATGTCCAAACCTTTAGGGTGTCACCGCCGCATCTATTGTTAAAAATAAATGCAAGGCTAATTACTAAAATAAAAATGAGCGTACAATCCAAATTATCAAAATAAACTAGACTAAATTGTCTACCTTAAATCAATTCAAAACTAAACAATCCCAAATACCAGTACTGTAATATCTATTAAACTAGGTGAACTTAAAACTATAAGTGCGCTCATTCCTGCATCGTAGTCCCTTTCACCAACCTGCACAATTTAAATTGGAAAAGAACAAAGAAAAACAAATACACAAAAATTAGCAAAAGCTAAGTAATTACAACTCCATCCCGTAAAATAATAATAGTTGTATTTTGAAAATAATTTTTATAACATAGTATAGACAAGTATAACGTAGTACAGACAAGTATAACATAATACAGACAAGTATATAATATACTTAACCAATTTAAATACTTCAACTTTATATGATTCACACGACAACAAATTTAATTATTAGAGGGGAATTGAACATCAGTAGGCCAGAACTAATCCCACTAACCACCTACTTCAACATGGGTCGTCACCCAAATAAATTATAAGAAATGACCAATATCGTTTTGCAGAACGTCCCTAGTGTGCACACCCCTCACTAATCTAATGGGTATCCGCAACGCGCACCAATAGTATTAGGAGGAAGACAATAACATAGTTGTAACAGAATAAAAATTAAGTACTGTTCATCACCTATGGAGGATCCAAGTCCATAGGATTATTCCCTCAATAATGTTTTCACTTTACGTGATTAATAGATTTTAAAAGTTATGACACATCAAAGATCACATTAAATATTAACAGGATCGTATATAGTTCAATAAAAAATTTTCCCAACTTAATCACTTTATAGAATTATAATAATCAACGTCCATAATAACCAATGCGTCCATCATTAGAAGTTCATTAGAAGTTCATAGGGTCACAATGTCAACATATAAAAAAAATCATTCGTAACATCATTAATTCATCAGTTGTACCCATTAAATTACATCATCAACATTAGTATAATTTTAATACGATAGTATAAATAGTTACATTAATAAGTTGACGTAATAACAATAATACTAGTAGATGCATATATATTATACGCAGGAATAGTAGTAATATAATAATAATAATTTTAGTCATAGCAAGTACTAATATTATTCATGTCACATAATGTACATCTAACATAGACATAGAATTACATAACCACATGTATTACACATAGCATATAAAATTCCTAACGAGATTTTAATTGTTGATGGACATTGTGAATTACCTCGAATGCGTCCAAATATAGCAGTAGCACCTAAAATTCGCCTTCTACGAAGTTTCCGTCAAATAGATGAAGGAGGAGAATTACGTGAGGATTTTTTTGAGTGATTTGGGGTATATATAGGTAAGTGTATCTAAAGTTTTGACTAAAAGATAAGTATTCAAAAATCCAATCCTTTCCCAAAACCAACTCAAATTATATTTTCAGAATTTTCTTTTTTTCTCTATTTTTTTTATAAACGAAAATCTGATTTACTAAAAAAATATGATTGCGGTATTTTATTTTTAAAGGAATAAAAATCTGGTATTAATAAAAAACGAATTTCCATAAAAAAAATCTAATTATTATTGTAACACTCCGTCCATTCATAGGCAATGAATAAACAAAATAGAAAGATTTATTAAGTAGTAGACGATAGCGGAAATATCGTCAGGACGGACAGTGTCACTCTAAAGTTCAAATAAAATCTAAAACAACAAAATAAATCCCAAACAACATTAATCCAAAAGTATCTATAACGAGATAACATGATCCCAAAATCCACAAATAAAGCAAAGAAACGAAATAAGTAATCCTCCTAATTAAACTCGTCGGTATCTCTCAAACCCCATGACATAAAACCATACTGCAACATACTAACCTGCAAAATATATCAACAAACATCCACAATCGGTGGGAGTAACTAACGGCTCTCCCGACTCAAATAGGATCCATGTAGGAGTTATCAAGCATTAATAAATAAGTCCCAATCAACATAAAATACCAAACCGAACCAAATAACAACCAAACAACAACTAACAGTTTAACATGGTTAAATAAAGTAACATGATTAATAAATTTAGTATAAGCATACGAGATCCATAGCATAAGCCTCCAAAATAATTAATCAAAATAATATAATAGGTTTTGAGAAAGAGCGTAACGCCGGTGGATCGCAACCCACTTCCTAAGGTTTGTCGATCGAAACCTCCGGACAGCCTATGGGCTTACGTTCCCTACCGCCCGTGTCTAAGAATGGCCAAACTCCCGATGCGCAGATAGTACCCGGCTCCAAGTACTTCCCAACCTCTCGGACGACAACAATTAACCCGGGTAATACCCCTAAATCGCAACCTAGGTGGTTGGCATGTTCTTCACGGGGGACTACATCTATCCCACCGGATATCTTAATCTCAATAAAACAGTTCTACAAATAAATACAATAATTTATTCATCCACTCAAATATAAATAATTAGGATGCCCTTAAGGCCTTACACCCAAAATCAGCAGAAACTAGGATCGCAATTGTTGAGTTTCAACTCAACAATATTTATTCTTCCCAACGTATTAGTAATAATAATACTAATAAAATCATTTCACCAAACTAAAAAGAATAATAAACCTTCATTAAAACATAATTATACACCAAAAACACAGTATAATCAAATACTCCAACTACTACACTCTCGTTGTCTGAGTTTGGGTACAAGGTTAATTACAACGTTAGTTATAATACCCCCGGTACATAACTCTTGGCGAAACGGTACTAAAGACAAGATTATTCTCCCTCGAGTATCGAAACGTCGACAACTTAGATATTGATTTATAAAAGTACAACATTATATACTCTCAATTTGATACAAACAAACCAAAACATCATAAAATAACAAACTCATTCATGTATATATATAACAAACTCACGAAATTATAGCCATAGCAACAACTTACAAACTATGCCCAGTATAATATAACTATCTTTGTAAAATAGAATTCATGACTTAACTGTTTATAAATATATAAACCTAACACAAGACATACATAGTCCCAAATAAGATAACACAAGCATGACAGAACTAGAATGCAATACATACCAAAAAACCAAAAAAAACTTAGATTAATTAAAGTTGTTACTATACTCAAATACAAAAAAAAAAAAAATAGAAATAACTAAATACAGGAAACTAGTAAAGCCTAATAACTAACCAAAACGTACTGGGTAGTCATGAAACTCATCATCAACTTTCAAGCATAATAGCACAACTTACAGTATCATATAATCATCCTACGTCTACGCTTGACGGCAACAAGGCAGAAACAAAACAATAAAAAAAAAAATAGCAGCAACAACGACATAGCACTATAGCAGTAGGTAAAGCAACCATATCATGATACACACAAGCACTACCAATTCGCATACTATTACAAATGTAGCATTAATATAACAGTTCAGCCATAGGTTCAATTCATGTGAACATGTCATTGGTTAGCATCACAATTCTAAGCACAAGACATGGAATTAAACAAGAGTACATGAATGGACTGATTCACGCATACAGTGTCAATAGGATACGCATAATATATGGTTGATACGAAGCAATACATCCGATGTTCGACACGCCAACAACAAACTCCACACCCAACATGAAGTTACTTGCACCCAAATTCCCACTAAACAAACTAACCCAACCTTAAGTATTAAAACTAGAATAATTCCTACACGAACTCTAATCGTTCTAGGTTCGCCATTAGTTACCTGGGCCAACTGCAGGAGTGAAGCTAAGTCGTGTAGTTCCCGTCACCGTGCGCCGGTTCGTCCTCCACGTGATCCCCTCCTAGCAACCCCAACAAGAGCTTAGTAATCCCAAGATAAGAGTGAAGATATACTATGTGCTATAAGTGAGAAAAGAGAGAATAAAAAAAAATGGTGATTCTTGATGAGCAACAATGGTGGAAGAAGATGAAGGAAATGGTCACTTTTTTCTGATTTAAGGAGGCCGAAAACATTGCGGGGAATGAGCACCATATTCACGTCAATTTAGTGCCCCTAATAAGAGAATAAAAAAAAAAAGAAACCAAGCATAAATGATGGCATTTGATGTGGCTATTAAGAATGATTATGAGGGGGGGGGTACAAGGGGTTATAAACCCTTCAAAATTCTGAATATAACACTCCTCATATTACTTCATAAAATTCCACGAGCATTAATCGTGTAACATTTCGGACCTCTATCGCTACTTAAACGGTCCAAACGCACGACAAGTCGATAAAATATAAAGCGTAACCTCAACGCGTATATATATTTAACTACCATAAAAATAAATAATAATTCATATAAATATAATAATAACATACACTAAAAAAAATATAGTTTTAAACAAGTTGACAAACTATAACTTATACGATATAATTATTTTTAGAATAAAATACTAGACTTTTAGTGAATAAAGATCAACTAAGGGGCGAATAAGCGCGAAAAAAAATTAGGAGGGAAACCATGGTGTTACAATTATAATTTTATTTTATTTTTCAGAATTTTATATTTATAAAATCTTATTATAAGAAAATCAACTGAATAAAAATAATTATAAAAATTTGGGATATTACAGTAATTACATGGGCACACAAAGCATAAATTTAAGGGTCAACTGTTGTTAAGTTGTCACACATGAGCCGTGGATAATTGTCCTATCGATGGACCTATTCTTTAAGTTATTACAATGACTATTAACATATAACAAAGTTGAATCCACCAAATCGCAAACAATAATCTTTCACCAGTAGCAACTCGTGGGAAATTAAAACAAAATGATCAAATTATCAAAATAATATTAACCACTTACTTATTACTACACGTTCAACATTTTCAATGGACATGATTATGTGAATACTGACAACTCCTTTGGTTATCGGTCGTTTATGTTTGTCTGGAAGCATTTTGTCAATGTGAATTTTCGTGTAATGAAATAATTGGAAGAAAATCAGTTTATATTAGGCTGTGATTACATGAACACCTTATATAATAACAAATAAAAGAAAGTTTCTGGTAAGTTACATAAATGGTAATGTAAAAGGGTAATATAAAATAATTGATCCTAACTCCATCATTATTTAGGCAATTACGTAATTTTTTTTTTTGAAGTTTTGTGCAGATGCATTACCTTAAAGAATCTATATCACTTGAGATAATAAAATGTATCATTTTTTTAATAAATTTTAGATCTATTTTTTTGTTTGGACAATGATAAAGTAACCCTAAGGATTGACAAAGTTGAGAGGTCACAAAACCTCATGTGAAGGCAGTAGAAAGATAAAAAAGGATAAATTAAATTTAAATGATTTAAACAATACATCATCATCCAAAATAAATATCAATTACATTATTCCTAACTGAAGATAAAAGATACATATCTGGGAACCTCTCAATTTTTTTTTTCTCATTTTTTACGGGAATAACATACAAATTTTTATGGGTACTGTTTCTGCTAAGAAATTAAGGATTGTAATGTGTTGTGAGATTTGATGTGGGCCCCAGGAGTGTTCGCCTGAGCTCCGATGTCCGTACACCTGAATCCTGAAAAAGCGATGTTAGACTACCCCGGGGGTGGTTCCGGGATCGCCCCTCCGACGCTCAAGTCAGTTGAGATAGAGGTAGAGAGATAAAGTCTAGAGAGAGATGCTCTGGTTTGCTAGGTGAGAATTCAATACTTGTTCATTGATGAATCAGTTGGCTTTTATAGTGTTGGGGATTTCCCAAACAAGTAACATTGTTCAGATGGGCCTTTTGGGCATGCTACCCTTTTTAGGCAATGGTTATTCCATCCTTCTTAGAGATCTCCCAAAACACTGGTGACTAGGTCAACTTACAGGTGGGACCCACTGCTGCCACCTGTCCCATGCTCTAAGAGGCTTTTAGGCTCCTTATTGGGCTGCTGATTAATTGAGCCCAAACAATTAGCCCCACGCCATAGATGGGGAATCACGGGAGCCTGACTGGTGGGATGCCTGTCTGTGGCGGAATACACAGCCGCCTTATTTCTGATTGGTTGGTGACCGGCTTATTCCCTGCTAGAAGGGGGGAATGCCGACCGTATTCCCTTTCTGTCGGAGGAGAAGCGCCGACCCGGTCTCCTCCTGGCAAATGAAGAGTGGCCGAACGGGTCACTCCCCGGTGAAGGGAGAGTGCCGACCCGGCCATTTCCTGCTAAGTGAGGAGTGGCCGACCGGGTCACTCCCTGGTGAAGGGAGAAGGCCGACCCGGTCTCCACTTGCTAAATGAGGAGTGGCCGACCGGGTCACTCCCTGGTGAAGGGAGAGTGCCGACCCGGTCTCTTTTTGTTAAATGAAGAGTGGCCGACCGGGTCACTCCCTGGTGAAGGGAGAGTGCCGACCCGGTCGTCCCCTGCTGAACGAGGAGTGGCCGACCGGGTCACTCCCTGGTGAAGGGAGAGTGCCGACCCGGTCGTCCCCTGCTGAACGGGGAGTGGCCGACCGGTCACTCCCTGGTGAAGGGAGAGTGCCGACCCGGTCATCCCCTGCTGAACGAGGAGTGGCCGACCGGGTCGCTCCCTGGTGAAGGGAGGGTGTCGACCCGGTCTCTTTTGTTAAATGAAGAGTGGCCGACCAGGTCACTCCCTGGTGAAGGAAGAGTGCCGACCCGGTCATCCCCTGCTGAACGAGGAGTGGCCGACCGGGTCACTCCTGGTGGAGGGAGAGTGCCGACCCGGTAATCCCCTGCTGAACTAGGAGTGGCCGACCGGGTCACTCCCTGGTGAAGGGAGAGTGCCGACCCGGTCATCTCCCGCCGAATGAGGGGTGGCCGACCGGGTCACTCCCTGGTGAAGGGAGAATGCCGACCCGGTCATCTCTTGCTAAGTGAGGAGTGGCCGACCGGGTCACTCCCTGGTGAAGGGAGAGTGCCGACCCGGTCTCCTCTTGTGGGCAAGTGGAGAGGTCCGACCAAGTCACTTTCGTGGAAGGAAGAATGTCGACCCGGTCCCTTCCTACTTGGATAAAAGGCTAGCTGACACTTGGCCATATTTGACCAAGTATAGAAGCGACTCGGCAAAGGAGGGGAGCTCCTGCTGGCCGAATGGGGTGCTGAGCCACTCGGATGAGGGGCTAATGAGCCCCAAGTTGGTCCGAATGGGTGCTAGCTGAGACTTGGCCATATTTGACCAAGTATAGAAGCGATTCGGCAAAGGAGGGGAGCTCCTGTTGGCCGAATAAGGTGCTAAGCCACTCGGATGAGGGGCTAATGAGCCCCAAGTTGGTCAGAATGGGTGCTAGCTGATACTTGGCCATATTTGACCAAGTATAGAAGCGATTCGGCAAAGGAGGGGAGCTCCTGTTGGCCGAATAAGGTGCGGAGCCACTCGGATGAGGGGCTAATGAGCCCCAAGTTGGTCCGACCGGGTGCGTCCCCCTTGTCATGCCACATGTCAGCTCTTGATGCCGGGGATGTTGGGACCCTTGATATAAGCCGAGCTGGAGGGGCGTCTTACGAAGTTCCGACGCTTCGAATTCCTCGGGCTTAGGATGCTTTTCTTAAGTTCGCTGGACTCCTTATGGAATGGACTGAAGGGGTCCAATTAGGCCTCTATTGGAAGCCCATTAGAGCGATGCGGGGGGGTTTGCGTTGCACATCCCCCAAGGCACCCCTATATATGTATGAGAGGGGAGAGAATTTCAGGGTTACTTGCTCATTTCCTCATTCTCTCTCTCTCAAAAATCTCCAAATTCTCTCAACTCTTCACAGCTCTTCCTCCCGACTTCTTCGTCCGACTGTGCACGCTTTGCTTTTTTTCTTAAGTTTTCTTTCTTTCTTTTCCTTTGAATAACCTCGGCCGACTCCCTTGTCCATAAATAATGGGAGATTCGTCCGAGTCGTCGACACCTCCGGCCTCACCTCCCTATAAATTATCCGAGGAGGTGAGGGGGATGGGAATAACGCTGGTGTCGGCTATAATAAATTGCCCCGACCCCTCGGCTGTGCCCGACGCGGTTGCTCTCCCGAGCCCTTCGTCTTCGGTGGAGGAGGAGGCCGAGGGTGTCATTCCCTATCCTTGGGAAGTGTCGCTGGCCTATCCCCCCTCAAGGAGTTACTTAGACAAATATTTTTCTCGTGATGTAGTGTGGGTGGCCATGCCGAGGGGAGCAGGAGGAGCGTCCACTTCGGGCCGAGAATTAGAGTATCCCGACCGGATCCGAAAGGAGGTCCAGGGGACTTTCTTCCCGAGCCGGGCGTAATTAAGTCTTTGACTGAGGACCTTCGGGGGACGGCGACCAGGTTCCAAATAAAAGATCCTTTCTATCTGGTCCGACCGGAGGCCCATCATACAGTTCTGTCTCCACCGCCCGGATGCATAGCTGTCTACTACAAATCGATGGAGATGGGGCTTCGGTTCCCATTGACCCCTTTTGCCAAAGAATTGTTGAACGCCTACAACTTGGCCATTTGCCAAGTCTCTCCGAACTCATGGGGGGGATCAATGCCTTCCAGGTCATCTGCGACCTGATAGGTGTCCGACCGACCATTAAGTTGTGGAGGCACATGTACAGCGGGTCGAGGTTATGGCGGCGTCTAATGGGCCCGGGCGGGTGGAGTTTCTGTGTCCGACCAGGGATATCGGACCGTCCACAATCTTCCTAGATCCCAGAAAGGGTTTCGTAGGGAGTTTGCCTTTGTCTATTTCGGCGGGGATTGGGGAATTCCGCTGGTCCCTCCCCCGACTGAGCCCCTCGTCGCTTTGAATTGCCGGGTAGGCGAGCTCGATGATGAGGAAGGAGCTGCGGCCTGCTATATGCAGACCGAGTCGAGGATCGTAAACGGGGGCGAGGTGTTCGTCCCCGGCCAATGGTTGCCCGACTGTCATCTTTTCAGTGATGAGCATTTCCTCTCGGCTATGGGCCTGAGTTCGACCTTCCCGAAGGGTAATTTGCCGAGGGGGTGGCTTAGGGTGGTCAGAGTGATGCTTTGATCTTTCATTTTGACTAACTCTTTTGCATTTTGTTTTGTTTTGCAGAGCCTGCCCGTGCGTATATAGACGAGGTAGATCCGACCATGGCCGACAAACTGAACGTAGCGGCAATGCGGGCTGCTCGGCTGAAGGCTGAGATTGCGGCTAAGACCATGAAGGTCCCTGCCCCTCCGAAGGTAAAAACTCCATTCCTTTTTTGGCCGAGCGGTATTTCCTGTAGCTAGAGATTTACAGGAGTTCTTTCTTTTTCTCCAGGATCCCGCCAAGCCTAAGTCCAAGAAGAGGAAGGAACGGTCGACTGACATGGTCGCTCAGACCGAGAAAGCTCTCGCGAGAGCCAAAGCTGAGCGGGAGAAGGCTGATCGGGAGAAGGAGGCCAAAAAATCCAAGTCCATTGAGGTTATTAGCCCGAGGGGGCCGCCGCAGCCTGCCGACGGCGGATCTCTCTCTCTTCACTCCTCAGACTTTCGACCAATGGGGAGCCCTCAGTATACTCCCATGTCTCCCTCCGCCGACCGTGTCGAGGATGAACTGGGCGAGGGGGCGATGCTCGGCAAGCCCTTCACCGAGCTCAGTCGGGCCGAGAAAGATGGTCGCTGGACGAAGGCCATAGAATTGATGTATACTTCCGCCGACCGGGAGCATATTCAGGTAGCCCATGGTCCGAGCGAGACCAATGAGCTTTTCCGCTCCTGGCATGATGTAAGTCCCTTTCTCACTGCCGAGTGTCTTACCCATTACTCACGTGTTTTATTTCTTTATTTTGATTTGCTCTCCTCTTTTTCCAGTTCTCTGTTCGACTGGCCAACGTGGCCCAGAACCGAGTAAGCCTTACTGAGGAGGTGGCCGATCTCAGGGAAAAGGCCAAAAAACACTTTGACGAGGTCTATCGCGCCAAGGAAAGCAAGCGGATAGCCGAGTCGAAGCTCAGTGATGCCGAGGCGGCCATTGAAAGGGACCAAAAAGGCTTCGAGGAGGAACGGGGTAAGTGGGCTAAGGAGAGAGCCGACCTGGTCCTGGCTCGGGATACTGCCCAAACCGAGAAGGCCGATGCCTTGGTCAAGCTGAAGGAGGCCGAGCAAAAGGTGACCGACCTCGAGGCCAAGGTGACTGTGTTGGAGGGCCAAATTAAGACCGAGGCGCAGTGGTTCTCCGACTGGGAGAAATCCGACGCTGCCGAGGTCTATGCCAACGAGGTCGGCAGTGCGGCGCATAAAATGGGGGAGGATGAGGCGCTTGATCGGCTGAGGAAGGTCCTTGCCTAGTCCCATCCTGACTTGGTCTGGGCAGACGTCTGGTCGAGCTATCAAATGTCAATTGATGCCGACAACGCTGCTATCCTGGCTCAGTTGCAAGCTGAGGGGGGTGAAGATGATGAAGATGACGATGAAGAGGGTCAGGTTGACGTTAACGTCCTGGACGACGATGATGTTGATGACAATGAGGATGATGCCGAGGCGGCCGACAATGCTGGTCGGGGTAAAGAGTTGGTCGGTGACAACTCCGAGCCGAACGCCGAGAGCATGACTGATCTTCCCCCTCCCCCTAGCTCTTAGGATGTACTCTGTACTTGGTTGTTTTTGTATTTTGCCTTTTATAGCTTTTGCAATGGCTCCTTCTTTGTAATGCCCGACCATCTTCAATGAAACTAGTTATTCTGTCTCAACTTGTTCGTTTGCTAATTGCAATATTTTCCGATTAACTTCGTTGAACCGGCTAACTTGTTTGCTAATGCATTTTCTGCCTTTGTAAAAATGTCGACCAACTATTGTAAGAATGCCGACCAACTATTGTGACTGGTCAAGTCTAATAGATTTTGTGCAAAATATTGGCTATTGTACAAAATATGCCGACTGGCTGCATTTAATTACTACGAAAATGGCTAACTATGAAAATGCCGATCGGCTATGATTAAGTAGTTTACAATATATGCCCCTATTGCGAGTAACAAACTTCACACATAGTATTTTTTAAGGTTGTCTGCGTTCCAGGGTCGGGCCAAGGGGACGCCTACGGCGGACTCTAGTCGGAATGTGCCTGGCTTGATAATTTCCGTTACTTTGTACGGACCGTCCCAGTTAGGTCCTAGCTTTCCCTTCAGGTGTGAGAGCCCAGTGGCCTCGACCTTCCGAATGACCCAATCGCCTAGTTGGATTGGGCGGAGCTTCACTCGGTGGTTAAACATCCGAGTGACTCTCTGTTTGTACTGAACGGATCTTAGCAGCGCATTGCCCCTTGTCTCGGGCAGTAAATCTAGGCTGATCGGTTTTTCTCCCTCGTTTTTCTCGAATTCATAGAAGGTCATCCGAGGCGAGGGGATGCCGACCTCCACTGGTAGGACCGCCTCACTCCCGTATACCAGGCTAAACGACGAGTGCCCCGTTGCTTCCTTGACTGTGGTTCTGGCCGACCAGAGGACCCCGGGTAGGTCGTCGACCCATGCTCCTTTAGCAGCCTCCAAGGACTTCTTGATTCCTTTGAGAACTATTTTGTTAGCTGACTCAGCTTGCCCATTCGTTTGGGGCCTAGAGACCGCGGAGAACTTGGTGCATATTCCGAAACGGGCACAATATTCGCGAGTAGGACCACTGTTGAATTGGCGCCCATTGTCGGAAATTAGTACCCTAGGAACCCCGAACCTGGTGATGATGTTCCTCCAAATAAATGCTTGAACCTGCTTATCCGTTATGGAGGAGAGTGGCTCGGCCTCGGTCCACTTGGTGAAGTAGTTGATAGCGACTATGAGGAACCTTCTTTGACCTGAGGCTGGGGGAAATGGTCCGAGTAAGTCCATGCCCCATTTATCGAATGGCGGAACTGCTTAAATTGATGTCAAGGGGGTGGTTGGTGCCCTGGGGATGTCCGAGTGGATCTGACATGATGGGCACCTTTTAACCAGCTCGTGAGCGTCTGCCTTGAGAGTGGGCCAGTAATATCCGGCTCGGAGAGCTTTTCCCGCTACGGTTCTTCCCCCTTGATGGCTTCCGCAAGCCCCTTGGTGGATTTCCCTGAGGATGTAATTTCCTTCCTCGGGGGTTACGCACTTGAGCAATGGATGAGTGAAGGACTTTTTATAGAGTTGATTCTCGTGCCACAGGAACCATCCGGACTTGTGCTTGACCCGGTCAGCCTCCTTGAGGTCCTCAAGTAGTTTCCCGTCTCTCAAATATCCGACTAGCTCATCCATCCATTCGGATGTCCGATTCAATACAAGCTGTTCCTTAGCATTGATGTTGGGCTGCCGGAGGACTTCCCACATAATTGTACGAGGGGCCGACCCTTCCGCCGAACTGGCCATTCGGGCTAAAGCATCGGCTCGCCGATTTTTCCGACCTGGGGTATGTGGGTGATATTGAACTGAGATAGCCGTTTGATGATGCTTTGGGCCTTGGCCAGATACATTCTCATGTTGTCTTCTTTGGCCTCATACTCGCTTGATATCTGCCCCACAATCAGCTGTGAATCGGATTTAGCATTGATCGTGGTGGCTCCGGCTAGGATGCACAACTCCAGTCCGAGGATTAGGGCCTCGTATTCGGCTTCGTTGTTAGAGCTTAAGAATTCGAATTTGATGGCGTACTCCATTTTTTCCCCGACTGGGGGCTTGATAACCAACCCGGCTCCACACCCTGTTTTGGTGGACGAGCCATCTACTTGTAACTCCCAAGCCTCCTGCTGACTGGCTGGAGGCCTAGACGTACATTCGATTATGAAATCAGCTAAGGCCTGGGCTTTGATCGCCCTCCTGGGTTCATATTCCAACCCGAAATTCGCTAGCTGATCCGCCCAGTCAGTCATCCTGCTAGAATGATTCCTGCTTTCGATGAGCTTTCTGAGCGGTTGACCTGTGAGAACCTTGATTGGATGGGCTTGGAAATAAGGCTTGAGCTTCCTACTGGCCATTACTAAGGCGAAGACCATCTTCTCGACTTCGCTGTATTTGGCCTCGGCCCCTCGGAAGGCGTGGCTTATGAAGTAGACCGGGTGCTGTTTTTCTTCTCTCTCGGCCACTAGAACAGCGCTGAGTGCGTATTCTGAAACAGCTAAGTAAATGAACAGCGTTTCCCCCGGCAAGGGAGAGATCAACTTTGGGAGTGTTGATAGATGCGCTTTGAGGGAGGTGAAGGCCTGTTCGGCTTCGTCATCCCAAGTGAACTCTTTTCTCTTTAGAGCTTTGAAGAAGCACAAGCTCTTATCTGCTGACCGGGATAGGAAGCGGCCGAGGGCAGCCAAACAGCCTGTTAGGCGCTGTACCTCTCTCACATTCCGAGGGGACTTCATTTCCACCACTGCCTTTACCTTGTCAGGGTTGGCTTCGATTCCCCTCTCATCGACCAGGAACCCGAGGCACTTTCCTCCCTTCACCCCGAATACGCATTTTTTCGGGTTCAGCATCATGCGGTATTTCCTCAAGGTACTGAGAGTCTCTTTTAGATCAGAGGGGTGATCACCCTGAGCTTTGCTTTTGACGATCATGTCGTCAACGTACACTTCGATATTCCGACCCAATTGATCGCTGAATATTTTGTTGACCGTGCACTGATACGTAGCTCCTGCATTCTTGAGCCCGAAGGGCATCATTTTGTAGCAATACACCCCTTGATTGGTGACAAAGGCGGTATGAACTCGGTCATGCTCAGCCATCGGGATTTGGTGATACCCCGCGTTTGCGTCCATGAAGCTTAGGAGAGCGTGACCTGCCGTCGAGTCGACCAGCCTGTCGATTTTGGGCAGAGGATGGTTGTCCTTTGGACAGGCCTTGTTCAGGTCTGTAAAATCCACGCACATTCTCCATGCCCCACTCAACTTTTTGACCAGGACTACGTTGGCCAGCCATTCCGAGTACTGGCATTCTTCAATGAACCTTGCTTCGAGCAATTTCTTGACTTCGACGGCTGCCGCAGTGTTCCTCTCGGGGCCTTGATGCCTCAACTTTTGCTTGACAGGCCTGAATCCCTCTTTGATGTTCAGCTCGTGGCACATTACTTTAGGGTCGAGCCCGGGCATTTCGGTGGCTTCGTAGGCGAAGACGTCTCTGTATTCTGTTAACACTTGGACGATCTCCTTTCTCGTCTGAGGATCCATGGCCTTGCCTACTCTCAAGGTCCGACCGTGCTTCTCGTCGATGATGACTTCTTCGTCCTCCTCGGCTGGCTGAGGGCGCTCGTATTGCTTGGGGTTCTCGGTAAGGTATACCCCGAGCCCACTTGAGGGCTGATCGTCTTCCCGTTTTCTTTTCTTCGAGTCCTCTGGGACGTCGTTCTTGTTTTTCAGGCTGTTCACGTAACATTCCCTGGCTGCCTGCTGATCCCCTTGGATATTTCCGATCTTACCCTCGTCGGTTTCAAATTGCATGAGGAGCTGGTAAATTGAAATTGCTGCCTTGACCTTGTTCAGAGTCGGTCTTCCCATTATGATGTTGTATGGTAGAGGGATGTCCACCACTAGGAAGTCAATCGGTAGGCTTCTTCCTATGCCTTTCTCTCCCATCCGAGCAGGCAATTTTATGGATCCGACTGGATGTACCGAATTTCCCCCGAAGCCTATGAATGGCTAATAGAGCAGGGTTACATCCTTATCACTGTACTTCAGCTTCCTGAGGCTCTCCAGTGTGATTATATCTGCCGAAGATCCACTATCCACCAACACCCGTTTGACTCTGGCATTAGCCACTTTGAGTTCGATGA
Organism: Beta corolliflora; assembly: GCA_947648045.1. Taxonomy (NCBI): domain Eukaryota; kingdom Viridiplantae; phylum Streptophyta; class Magnoliopsida; order Caryophyllales; family Amaranthaceae; genus Beta; species Beta corolliflora. Next base: position 50,752 of record CANSZD010004262.1, read on the forward strand.
CCAAGGGGTCGTCGTGGGGCGTGTGCAGGGGCCGACTGGATTCGCCGAACGTCATGATGGGACAATCGGGTCGGGGATGATGGACGTCGAGTACCTGGTGCTTCAGACTCTGGAGGTGGGCTTTGCGTGAGCGGCCGGTTAGGCCGCCCGACGCGAAGCCACCCGCTATGACCCCGATGAAGCCCTCCGTATCCCCGCTGTTGGATTGACCAACTTTTTGTTTGCCCTTTTCCTCCCTAGAGTGCTTGAGGTACCGGTTCAGCTTCCCCTGGTCAGCTAAGTTGTCCAGGGATTTCCTTTAGTTCCCTGCAATCCTTGGTGGTGTGACCGCACTCTTTGTGGAATTCGCACCATTGGCTTTTGTCTCGCCGAGCGACCGACGTTCTGATGGGAGGTGGGCGGGGCATCATGGATTTATCCTTGATGTCCAAGTAGATTTCTCTCCTGTTCTTGTTGAATCGGGGGTCGATGCCATGGTCGTTAAACCTATCTGACCGACCACCTGTTTTCTGCTGCTTCGACTGGTCCTTGTGGTTTCCTTCTTCTTTCCTTTTCTTGCTCCCATCGTCTGAGTGACGACATATGTCTGTCGCTTGGATGAATCTTTGAGCCGGAGTCATTGCTTCAGAGAAGGTTTTCACTTCGTTCTCTGCCAAGGACCATCTCGAGAGCCCGGGTTGGAGGCCAGACATTAAGGCGGCGAACGCCACTGCATCTTGTAGATCAGAGATTTTTAATGACTCCTCATTGAACCTTTTGATGTAGTCGGCCAGACTTTCGTTCTTCTCCTGCCGGACTCCCATCAAATGGAGACTTGTTTTCTTTTGTCTTTTTCCGGCAATAAACTGGTGAAGGAATAGGTCCTCGAGCACTGAGAAATCCGTTATGATCCCTGCGGGAAGCTCTTGGAACCAGTTTAGGGCCAGTCCTTTCAAAGTCGTGGGAAAAAAACGGCACCAAGTGGCCTCGCAGCCAGTTTGAACGCTCATTTATGCTTTGTATGTGGCCATGTGATCGTCCGGGTCGGTTAGGCCCGCGAATGGTTCGATCGAGGGCATTTTGATTTTTCCGGGGCTGGCGCCTCAAGTATGTCCTGGCTGAATTGGACCATGAACTTAAGCGCCCCGCTGTTGATCCGAATGGGCTTCGATTGGGCTGAGTCGCCGCGCCCTTCCCGCTGAGCGGCTTTCTTATTAAGAATGTGCCGAGCGTCTAGGCCCTTGCTGAGCCGCTTCTCGTTCAGGAAATGCCGAGCATCGGGAGTTTTATTCCCGACGTTGCCCCTGGGCGATTTTGATACGTGCGTCTCCTCACCCCGCAACGTGGATCTCCCTTTAGACCCGTGCCTCTCTTCCTCCCCCTGTCTGGATCGTTGCCGATCGTGCTGACTATGCTCCCTCGGGCCCGACCGCTGCCGGCTAGGCTGGCCTTGGTTCTCTGCCCGAAGGGAAGGGACCAGGGTCTGGTCTTTAGGGGGCTGAAGAAAGCGTCCCTGCTGTAGGCTGGCCAACATATCCCTCAGGCTTTGTTGCAAGGTCTGCTGGAGCTGAGCGACTATCAAATTTATGTCCGCCGTGGATATGGGATGGGGGTCAGCATGCTGTAGCTGCTGTGAGGGGTCCTGCCTATTTTCAATTGACTGATCCTCCTCATGGTCGCGGGTTTGGACGGTCGGCGTTCTGGGCCGTTCGGACCTCCTCTGGTGAGATGGTGAAGGATCCCTTTCGGACCTTTGAGCCTGTGCTGAGGGCTGTCTGGTGCAAGTGCTCTTGGCTGGGGCCATTGTGAAGTGATTCTTATTAGGCTCCTTATTGGGCTGCTGATTAATTGAGCCCAAACAGGTACACTACTTCTTCATAAGTGAATCAAAATAAAGAACCACCTCCTTTGCTATTGTAGTTGCTACTTCGATTTGATTACGTGCATGCATAATCTGAATGATGTAATACATCGTTTCTTTTCCGTCTTCCTCCAACTTATCTAACTTATCAACAATTTCCGTAATTTTCTCATTGTATGTTGACCAAACTTCTAAAAAATCATTAGTTAGCTCCACAATTTGTGAAACATGTGGTTGTATTTGTGGATCCATCAAAGATGAATTCAACTGTTGGTGCATAGGTGTTTGATACATGAGAAACTTTAAGAGGATGGTTATATGGAGTGTCGTTCAACTGGGAAAAAAGGTTGAAGATTTTGTCCATTTTATAGCACAGATATAAGGACTTCATATTAAACCCTAAAAAGTAGGTGGCTTATATTTATGATTTGGTGGGTGAAATGTTAATTGTTTCTTTTACCGTTAATGATGTCAAATAACACGGTTTTGAAAGACGGCTAACAATTAGGAAAAACTTACCAAATTTGCGGAGGTTGTAAATGATTCACTACATTTTAAAATTGGGTTTTTCTACGTTGTACCCTTGTGTTTTTTCACAAATTAGATTAGCTCTAGTAGATTATAAAAAGTAGACGAAATTAATGACGTATAATCAGCGGTGGGGCCATTGTGCATTAAAAGAGGTAAGTTTGAGGGTACCGTGTGGAATTTTTAAAAGGTTGGGGTACAACGTAGAAATTGAAAAAACACAAGGGTAGTATAGTTTGTAGGAGTTGTTAGCTTAGGACATGTGGACAGATTTTGTTACTCAATGACACATAGGCAAATTGTACCTTGTTTTACTAAAAACTTCGAACACTTGACCTCAGTGACCTTGGGCTCTTTCATTAACTAATTACTTACCACTAATCCAACCCACTTCTTGTGTTTCCATATCATAACAACATATACATATAGAATAATTCCGGGGCCCCTATTTTTGTTTAGCCATGTGCGATCGCGCGTTGCGCAGGTTCAGCCCCGCCGCGCCCCTGTTGTTTGGTTAAAGATTTTAGAGTTTGACGAGCCCTAGAGAGAATACTATAAATATATTCTTGCTTACCATCGACCAATATTTGTACACCTGGTTTCCCCGATTCTAATAATCCAGTTTCCACGCTTCGCCATTTCTCCCGCTTCGAGCTTGGGGACTGGAAGTCTGGAACACTCTTTTCTGCTTCTTTCTCCAAAAGTGTTCATCCCAATTCCCATGTCTGAGAATCCATTGGAACCCATATTCCAAACCTTCCAAAGAATTTCAAATTGTATTCAATCCCAACTCTCTTCTCTCACTGGCTTAGCTATTCATGCTCCACATCCAAATGAAAAACCTCTTCTTTCTCTCTCCTCTTACTCCAAAGCTACTGATGTTTCCACCAAGGTATCTCTCATTCTCTTATAATCTCACTTTCACTTTCATATATTTACATGGGAATTCTTTAATCCGAGTATTTCAATTTATAATTCTTTGAAGTATGTTTTTATCAACTAACTTTTTGTATGTAAAACATATGATGTTGAATCGACAAATGACAATTACCAACTTGCTGAATGATGTCATAACTTCGAATTTTGAATTTTGTTTGTTTTATTACTTCGCTTATGGAAAATGGTTGGTTTTTTTATTTTTTAATATACTATTGCTGTGTTGGGTCTCCTTTGGAAAATTATGGGTTAGAAATAACTAAATTCTGAGAACTTGTATGATGTTTAAGTTGAATTTGCAGTTTTGAGGGTCTTTTGGAAACATAATTATTTATCCTTGGTGGTAAGGGTGCATATGATTTGGGTTTTGATTATCCAATTTAGAAAAGCAACAAAATCAAGGCCTTTTGTATTTGGATCTCGATTGTGGTTTCGTAATTTTGGACCATCTCTAGAACTAGTTTGTGAGATGGAACTTTTTAGGTGGTTTTAGATGAATAAGTGACCTTGCTTAGCTCTTGGGTAAGTAAGAGATGAAGATAATCTTAATCACATGAGGTAAGCTTTGAATCCTTTGTGTCATTTTGTGTTAATCCATGAGCTTATTGATTTCCTTATTTAACAATAGGATGTGATGGATGAACATGCCTCATTTTCAGGTAGGATAAAATTCCATAGCTAAAGTTTAATATTAATAAAAGGATTTTTTGATTTTTACCACCTTATAAGTAGGTTGTTTTACACTTTACCACCTTTTGGTTTTCTTTTACAATTTTACCACCTTAAACTTTCCAACTCACTAAAAACTACCACCTAACTCGTACTCCGGCCAAGAATCCGGTGAGGGAGGGCCCACATTTCGGATTAAAAAACTTTTCCCCCCGTTTTACTCTATCTCTTCCCGATTTCTTTCTCTTTCTTCCTTCACCATTCCATTTCCTTTAAACAATTCACATTCTTATCTTCAATTTCCTATCAATAACCTCTCTGTAAAAATTATCAACTCCTCTTTGATATTTATAGAGATTATTTTACCCTCTTTCTCCTCCACTTCACCCAAAAATCCAGAATACCAAACTCCTCTCTCTTCTCCTTTATTTCGACTTTTGCAGCAAGAGGAATTCCATAGTTGCAATTTTGGTGGTTTTAGGAAGAAAATTGAGACATTATGGGCTTATAATAATGAAGATGAATGAAAACCAAAGCAAGCATTATGCTAAAGAACACCATAGATGCCCCAATTTAGGCCCAATTTACCAAAAAAAAAGCAATGAACAAGAAATGCCCAAAATTGAGGAAGAACCCTAGCCTATTAAACTGGGCGGAAAAATCTTAACTTTAACAGTAGCGGAATCTCCAATTTCTCTTGAGGTCGAATTTATCAAAAAATGGTAAGCCCTTTATTTAATTTTCATCAAAGAAATTTGGGTGTTTAGAGGGATTGAAAGACAAAATTGGGGTTTAATGAAGAGGAAATGAAAAATCGAGGGTAAAGGGGAAAAATGGGGGGAAACTAAACATAAAACATTTATTTGGGACCCCTCTCGCCGGATTATTCGTCGGAGCTGAGTCAAGGTGGTGATTTTTAACGAGTTGGAAACTATAAGGTAGTAAAATTGAAAAAAAAAACCAAAAGGTGGTAAAGTGTAAAACAGGCTATTTATAAGGTGGTAAAAATGAAAAAATCCTTAATAAAAGAATTTGGTTTGAGAATCACTTTGGTAACTCCAGAACATTTTGCTTTGCCTATCCTCTTGCTCAAGTGCTTATTGTCTGTGGGTCTTGAATAGATATGAACTGTCCAATCCCTAGCTCAATTTGAAAAATCTGTATATTTCTTCAGGCTATGTTTCGTTGGAAGGAAAGTCCTTTTCAGGAAAATATTTTTTTTCAAATTTCATCTTCTAGATTTGCCGAGGGTATAATAGTTTATTAGATTTATAATAGGTTCCTGGAGGATTGAAAAGTTCTTTTAAAAGGAAGGAATGGCTCATGTTTCTCCCTATTTCTCACCCTGCTCCTGTCCTCCTCTTCCCCCTTTTTCTTTTTCATTATTTACTTCAACATTTCTTGCAACAAACCAAACAAAGTAATATGAAGTTTGAAACTTAATTCCAATGGAATATAAAGTTTAGCTCAAATACTACCCTTGGGACCCAAACACAGCCCGAGTAAAAGTTAGAACTGTAGATTTTGACATTTTGCTGATGTGTGAGTTGTGACTTCAGAAACTGGTGTTAGGTTTATATTTATCTAATTTATTTCGAATTGGTTGTTTGGGCTTCTTTTAGCCGCTTGCTTTGTGGTTAATCTGTCTTATATCAGTTTTGTGCATATTTTAGCATAAAAACCGATAAATCGCATTAGTTATCATCTTATGCAATGTAAGCATATTTTATGCTAAAGTCTATTGCTTTCCTCTTAGGTTTGGTTTAAATCCTTTTATCTAGGGAACAACCTCACAGCCAGTGACTAAGGAGGAGCTTGGAAGGTCCACCTGGACGTTTCTTCACACTCTTGCAGCTCAGGTACGGTTGTTGTTGTCATGACGAGCATCTCGATGTTGTCCATGTGTATTTCTTCATATCTCACTAGCTCTTCTGACTGAGATTACTGTTTCTAAGTTCAATTTGCTGTGATTGTTGACGTCTTAATGACATGCTGTATCTTTAGCTTGCCGTGCTTTTAACTTGCTTGTTATTCTCTCAATTCTGAAAGGAGTCTAGCATATTCCTCTCCAAACTTTTGTTGATTTATATGTCTATCAAATCAAGACTGTAATGAATGAAGTTAGTGAAATGCCTGGAAATTATTTTGAAGTAGATCTAGTTATGTCAAAACTGCTTCAAGAGTTGTTAAGTTAAATTCTTTATTTATTATGCTTTGTGTTTTTTTTATTCTCTTACCTTTAGTGGATGTTCATCTAATTATTGATTCAATGGAGGTTCTAAGTAGATGTGTTTACGAATCTCATATTTTACACATGGCATTAAATTTCTAGATGTCGTGTCGGTGCTGTGAATGTGAATGACTTTTCTTCTTCTTCATTTTATTATTGTTTTCTCTTTCCTTTTGTTTGAGATACAAGTGACTAGAAGTTGTAGTCAATGCTAATAATATCAATAAAATACATAAGTCAGCAGCTAATAATATGCCTGTTTTAATTATCATATTATTTAAACACCGTACGGCGTACGGAGTGACATAAATATCAAATTGCTGTCCAGTATCCAAAACGCCCGACCAGGCAGCAGAAGAAGGATGTGAAAGAACTGGTAAGTTGCATTCTATCTCCCGCATGTTTTTTTCAGAATCTGCTCTACAGTAGTCATTAAAATGAAGAAACCAGTCAATGTTGAAGGAGGCTAAAGTAATTCGTGTTCTTTTTTATCCTTTATAATTTTTGGGTGTTGGGGGATCATGTTACTCTAGTTTATGGCTTGATGACAGAACTTGAAATTTGAGAGTGTATCTGCATACCTTAAGTTACAAAATGAGTGTAACATTTCTCTCTCCTTGCAGAATCATTGCTTCATCGCATCTACACCACCTTCATTCTTTTTTTTTTTCTCTCTCTTCCATTACCCCCTTAATACATTACCTTCGTACCAAGCATTTCATAAGTGTTTACAGATCTGAGTTTACGTTGACTGTTGAGGGTAATAAAATTTGTTTTATTCATTTCTTATGGGCAGAATTAAGTAAAAGGATTCAAATTTTTCTCACTGGACCTCAACACACCCACCTACAACTTTCAGGTCTAAAATATGATGCGTTACTCACAACTCTGCAATATTGATGAACCTATCAGAGGCTATAGATAATAATAGACAAGAAGACAATATATTATGAAGTCTAGTGCATCTGTTCAGAAGGGCGAGATTTTTGATAATTATAACAGAGTTGGTTCCATGATTACCTTTTGAGTTTCCTTTGACAAGTAGAGTTAATCACAACCCTACTCCCCATATAAATATTGACATATAATATAAGAAACAGAAGGGAACAAAGATGAATGATATGCTGGTATCTATTTAGGAAACATTATATTGGTGCAGTATATTGATTGTCTGCTCTCTGAGGTACGTGCCTAGGTTTTAGCTGGTGGTGTTAGCGTGTTCGATCGGATTAGCACATCCCTAGTTTCCAACCCTCTTGGGCTGTTGTAGTTGGTTCTCGGCTTCTCGCTCCATCCTCAATGTCTAAGTAAATTTTTTATTTTGATTTTATTTATTTTTAGTTATTTAAGCACATTCAGGCAGCCAGAAATTGTGTTTACTTCCAATCAAGTCGAACTGAAGTTAAGTCTGGGTATCTTGGTTGTACTATCTTAGATATACTTCTGCTAATGTCATTGTGGAGGATTTACTCTTCTGCTTGCAGAGCAATGCCACTGTGTTACATAGCAAAATGTCAACACTCAAGTCTCAACATGGTCGGATGTTTATATTAACTACCATTGATTTTCTCAAGACTCTGTTTGTGTAAAAAGAAAAAATGTATCAGTAATACAAGAGTTATATATTAATCTTTTCAAAGAAGATGTTGACAATTCTATGATACCTCTTAAAATATAGGAGACTTTTCCAAGATAACTGAGTTGACAACTTCATGATTCGGTTCCTCTTAAAATTTAATAAGTCTTGTCAAAAAATAACTGTAAAATCTATCTATACTGCGATTGTAGTTTCTATTCCCTTTATTCAGAAATAATTGTCATATTTTCTGACCCATTACATTTAATGATCTAATACTTCCTCTGTTTTTTTTAGTTGCAACAATTTTCATTTATAGGTGTCTTTATTTAGATGCAACATTTCCTTTCTTGGTAAAGGTTTTAGAACAATTTGACCATTTATCCTCACTTTAACTACCTCACATGCAAAAAGTATGGGCAATTGGGTCAAATCTTATTCTCTCTCCTCTTTCCTTAATATTTGTGCAAAAAAGCATTTATTGCAACTAAAAAAACAGAGGTAGTATGATTTCGATACAATAACAATTTTTGAAAAATTGTTTTACCTTCTCATTCTCTTTAGTCTCTATGGGTCAATCTAGGTCCAAGCAATCTGGTTACTACTATTTTAGAAATTGACCACTTTATCCTAACATTTTAAATTATGATGTGGCTATTATTTATAATCTAAGCATATATTCTTCCTTGCAATTGTGAACTTCCTTGATCTTTCATTGTTAATTAGGCTTAAGTCTCTTAGATCATCAAATCTATGCTGCATACAGATGGCGATCTTATCACGGATGTATCCATGCAAGGAATGTGCGGATCACTTCAAAGAAGTTCTGAGGTACACATTTATTTCGGTTAATCCCCCCCCCAAAAAAAAAAAAAGTGAAATTAAAACTGGTTACACGTGCTGTACTTGATTTAAAGGACTAAGCAGTGATCTGCTACTTTGTAGCAAGTCATTCTAGTTTATGCTAGTAAGATGTTAAGAGATTCAGTTCAGTTGCATCTCAAGCACCAACATAGAAAGCATTTTAATGATGTTTGCTGACACTAAAAAGCATATACTCTTAAATCACTAATCTGAAGTCACCCGTTTCTGGGCTTAAGCAAGTCTAATTGTCATGTTCGCCTTACTGTTCAGATGCAAACCCTGGGGTAGTCATTAATGACTTTCTGATATGCTTAACTTAGTAATAAGTGTTGGTCAATCATGTGGATGCATACAATCACAAACCCGGGAAAAGAAATGTTCTTTCTACTGAAGCCGCTGGACTTGCAAATATGTCACCTGAAACTGTTTTTTCGGAAGAGAAGTAGAAAAGAGTGCATCTGAATTCTGATGTTGACAAACTATTTCTTTTTATAAATTGGTCTCGTGTTTTAGAGGACTAAAAAGAAAGAATAATATCTTACGTATGATAACTGCTCCTTACCCAGTGGGCTGTAAAGAATATTCTATTATGTATGTGTTTGTATTTTTGTTCGTTAAGCTGATTTGGTTACATATGTTTGCAAGAGAATAAGGAAATAAACCGGCCTTATAGTATTTGGGACTATTAACCTCATGTTGAAGCTTTGCAGTTTTAGGGTTAGTGTGGTCATGTATGGAAATTCATGGGGCTGTTTGAGATCGTTGCTATAAGCCTTAGGTGTTGGGTAGTGAATAATAACTAGTAAGGGCTTTATGCTTCACAATCACATGGTATTAAAGCATGGTCTGAATTAATTTGTAATTTGAACTTCAGGAAAAATAATAAGTAGAAGGATTGAAGTCGAGGAGAAAAAAGGGGAACTCGATAAGGTTATAAAGGAGTTTACAACTACAATGCTAGAGCCTTAATCCTAAAAGGTTAGAACTTAGAAGCATATTAATCGAATATTAAAACTTTGAGCTTAGCTAAAGCTGCTAATAAAATTTCATAAGTTATGTATAGCACACGATTGATATCTGTGAGTTCAACATGGTCGCTTGTTCCTGGAGTATGTGTTTTTGCATTAAAACCGAGTGGAAGTAGAAGCGTTACGAGGGTAATTATAAAAAGGAAAAGAAAGTAGGGGTCCTTGCTTTCTAACAATGGCATTCTTTCAACCAGAAAAGACGTAAAACCGCAAAAGTATGCATAACGCCTTGGTTCAGCCCAATTTGCAATCAAAGTAAAGAATATGTTCTTGTTGTGCATGATATCACCTCCACACTTGATTTGGAAGCAGGGTTTTTAGTTTGCTGTAGTGATTGCAATTATGGAAATGGTTGCGCATTGCAGAAACATATTTAATTGCTGTGCTGCATTGAAGGTTTGATGTTGAATGCTATGCAACAAGGATTTGATATTGGTTGTATCAGCCGTAAAATCCTGTTATTAGCCTTTATCAGTCGATATGTATCAGTCCTTTGTGACACTGACAAGTATTGGTTCTGTAAGTTGACAAACTGATGCGTATTAGCTGTTATGTGGCTTATTGACTGAGATCTAGAATCATGTTTAGAAGTGTATGATATTTTCGTTTAAACTGTCTAATGTCAGGTCTAGACAGGCCGGAAATATGCAATACTACCTATGCAATTGCAAGGGGAAGACGCTGTTTCTAAATTCTGACTGGCCTCTATATTGAGGGCACATCAAATTACTTAGTGATTTAGTGTACATAACAACAGAGTTTGAGGACGCTTTAGTGACACTGCTGAGACATTTAAAGTAGTCCATTACAAAGATTGCACAACTCTTTAAGGCATTCATTGAAAGAAAAAGTTTGATGAGAGGTGGGTGAAGAAACTCTCTACTGAAGCAGGTTTCCGGGGGATGTTTAACATCAACTCTTTTGGCTATACATGTCATATGAAATCAGGAGTTACTCCATAGAAGTATACTAGCAGCAAAATAATAACATATCTGGACCTTGAATGTATATCAATATATCATGGTAAGAAACTCAAAAGTCAAAACTATCTTACCAAGATCTCTGACCCAACTTTTTGTGCAAGATTCTTTTTCTCTATTTCCACCCAGTCCTCTTTTTGAGTGAGATGTGCCGATGATTCAACCAAAAGGTGCAAAGCATGTTTAGTTCAAGGCAGAAACCTGATGTGATGTTTTGTTTTCATGAAAACTTGTTGTATGACGATGATGAGTGTTGGAGAAACTAGAAAGCAACATAATATTATTTTAGTCATCTTAAACGCATTGTGCTCTACTATGATGCTCATACGCGTTTTATGTAGGGTTTTACAAATCGTCGAGACATACAGCCCTCACATGCTTCTCTATGTGTGTGACCAGACCTATTAGCCTCCACAAAAGGGGCGTCAAATCATAAAATGACACTATTACCAGCTGTTGGTTTGATTGTGGAAACCTATTTGGCAATTGAAAGCCAAATGCATAAACAAACAGTCAAGTTATTAGGGCTTTTAGTCAAAGGTGAAGCAAAATAAGTGCGTCAGACTCATCACAAGATTTTGCATACAAACATTACAAGATAGCATGAATAGTGGTATTCTTAGGCTTAGCTCAGTCTCTGCCTGTTTGCTAGCAGTGTGGGTAGAAGGAGTCGGGGGTGTAAATCAAGAGCAGGCATATTGACATTAGTTAACTTATTCATTGGCTTAATATGTTGAGGATACTTCAATTGATATAGGCCTATAGCTCATATTTGTCAATCTTCCATATGGAAGTTTGCAGACCTACCTTTTAGTAACCTGTTTTTATGGCATGATCCTCTTTGATTCAGCATTAATTTGCAGCTATAGTTGTCTCTATATCCACCCATTTGTCCTTGTTTTCTTTGTGACGTTGCTTGCTTGCGTGAGATACTATGTGGTTTCAGAACGTTATATTGCTTTAAATTCTTGATTGTGAATCTTGTCAGTGGTGAACAATTTGATAAAGATCTGGCAGAAACTTTGAAGCTTCTTCGAGCTTTCTAATTATTTATAACCTCCCTCTCTCGTTTTCTGTTTCCTTTTTTTTGGGTCCGAAACAGAGCAAATCCTGTACAAGCTGGATCTCAAGTTGAGTTCTCTCAATGGCTGTGTCATGCTCACAATGTTGTTAACAGAAGGTAAGAACCACGCTTGCAATACTTCGGCGTAACGATTTACACTTTACAGTGGGTTGTAAATTGATAGGTAGACTTATGATCGTGGACTGAACACTAATTAGATGGATAGGTTTTTGAATAACTCAACTTAGTGTTTGTTTAACTTGTTTATGGTCTAACAAAGTAACAACAAGTCAATAACAAAGACGGGAAATGTTTTTGTATCGATGGAATATTGCTTTGCAGAAATGTTTTCTCAAGTCCATGTTCCGTCCTTATTTTTTCTTTTGTTCAACAGCCTAGGCAAGACCATATTCCCTTGCGAGCGCGTTGATGCTAGATGGGGCAAACTGGACTGTGAGAAGCGGATGTGCGATTTACAGGGAACAAACACTTTCGGGGACGACATCTTATGAGACTTTACTTCCTAATATTTTCTCTTCTTTGTCGATATTAAGATCACTAGGTTTATGACTCTGTTGCTGAGGATACACTTTCAATTGAATATGCTTATATTTATCTGATTATTATTTTATAATTGTGGGCACACTAATGGAAGTTTATTAGTTATAATGACACCTTTCAACCTTCCTTGGAAACTGAAGTCCGTTCTTTTCAATTTTGTCAGCTCTGACTGGATAGCAGTCATCTTGTTGACTTTTGTATGGTTATTCAATGTTAAGCTACCTCTAGTTTGTCCACTATCGTCTTTTGCTGATGAGATCAGGTTACCAAATAATCTTCATGGAATATTCTCGAATGGTTTTTCTTTCCTTTTGTTGACATCATGTATGGTTTTTCATGTTACTAAAACAAGTGTTATAAATGCGCAACACGTCCGAGTGTATGTTACAGGACATGTCGCCTCTGAAGTTTCTGTATTAACCTAACTTGCTGAAAGCCATAAATTGGCCACAATGCAGGACAGTTGCTGGTATTAGTGGGACATTGTTATCTATAATGAACAGGCTATGCAAGAAACTTTGAGCTGTCATATTTACAGGAGAAGATTTGAGCCTACTGCTTTCGGGAGTATTATCCAAGATGTCTTGTTTCAGGCTCGGTCTTGTAATGCTATTCCTTTTTCTCAGGTAAGGAGGAGTGGTAATGTAGTAGCACATAAGCTAGCTCAATTAAGCCAGTCTTTTGAGGCTTTAAGAGTTTGGAAAGAAGAATTTCCACGTGATGTTGAAAGCCATGTAAGAAATGATTTTTCATCCATGAATGAATAAGTTTTCACTCGTCACAAAAAAAAAGAAGCTTCGAGCTGTCATGGCTCATGTGAGTATGTGACATCCAATTGTTTGGACTACAATACAACCAAATGCTAAAAAAACAGACGACGATGGTCGCGGTCGCTATTCACCAAAGTATTGCTTAGTCATGGTTTTACACTACTAAATTGCAGCATTATGTTAGCTTAAAGTGCACTCTAGCCACGGTCTTACTTTCTATATACAAGCCAACACTAGGATGAATTGCCAGTCCTTGTGTCTTCCAACTGCATGCATTCAACCGTGCGGACTGGTGGAGCTTCCCCAAATTTCAGTATGTAAGCAGTTTCGTATGCGACACGCAGCTTTTGAATGACTTGAGCATCCAAGTATGCATCACAAGCGAAACACCAAACCGACAAGTCACTGTCAGCCAAAATAAAAGCAAAAACCATCAGAAATAAAAAAGAAACAAAAAAACCATCAATATCTCAACCATCCACATCCCCACTCAACCAATGACCTAAAAAAAGTGTTAAGATGTACCTGTAGCTAAGTGCTAGACAATGGCCCTTCTGCTCATAATGTGCAAGCATGTGCTTATTTATGAATCGGCTACAGAGGACATCTTTACAGAACAAGCATAACCAGTTTTCAGCAGGGTGATGACACCTGAAAATCAGAAATATTGACACTATGTAAGCATTTAAGAAATCTTAGTGAGAAAATTCAGCCTTGGTCACCAAAGAAATCATCATATAAACAGCTTCAAATAATATGCACTTCAATACTGAACTTCGAATACGCACTCAAGTGCCAAAAATCTCAATCAAAATTGTGTTAAGAGACCAAACTTTGAAGATATAGGGGAGGCATGGGTAAGATAAGATACACTCACTAAGTTGAGTAATGCATAACTGAAAATAGATTTAACTAATTTATCTAGATATATTGGGCTTAAGGTTAAAAAAAATTCCATGCTATAACAAGGTACAATAAACAAGGTAGGATTCCCAAGTAAGAATGTCTCTAGTCTTATATCTTCCTACATGTTATTAGATGAGCCAAAAGTACTATAGTTCAGAATTTCCCATCACATAAACTTACTCTTGGACACAAACAGCAAGCTTCAGCGATATCCTAATAGACTGTACAGCAACAGGAAACACAAATCAGCAGGAAAACACACATTCCTCACCTCTGAACCCCAAAACCCCATGATTCAAGAGAAAAGCAAAACAAGTTTTAAAAAAATAGAATGTTGATATGAATTGTCAATACACATAGATAAGGAGCAAGCAAAAAAGAGAACAAAGATATACTTTCATCCTAACTAATAGCAGGGGACAGCTTTTAGCTTCTTGTTAATTGCATAGATACAGCTCAAAGCTCTAATGGCAATCACTAAGAATAGGGCCTAATGTCCATGAGTAAAAACTTTGCTTACTTTTTTTATGTTCCACTACTTTAACACCATAGCTCACATGCAATAAAATAAAACAAAAAACGAAAGAAATGTTTGCTAAGGACAAACATTCGACGATAAATTACAAGTCATCCTAAGTTCATATTTAGAAAGTCGCAGATTTTACATTTGACGTGTTGTAAAAGGAATGTTTATGCTCTATGTTACTCAACCAAAGGTATGGATGTAGGGTACGGGTACATATCCAACTGTTAAGACACTAAGGCTAGAAATTTCAGACATGGGGGCATGGGTGAAAGGAGCCAGGGGAACGGCATTCACGAAAACATATGCCTGATTCAACAGAACTTTTTCAAGATATTGACATACATGAATCAGGTTCATATGTTGGCTAATTCTTGTTAAAATTCTGATATCAATCTCATCTGAGAGCACCTTACAAACAATTCTTCCATTTCATATCAATTGCAACATTTCCCTTATTTGGAAGTTTCACATTAATTGCAGCATTACCTTATTTGGTAATGGATTCTCTCTATGTCTCTCCTATCACATGGGTCCCTATTTTTATCTACCTCTATCTCTCTCCTCTTCACATGACCTCCTTCAAATCCCTATCTGTTGCAATTAATATGAAATAGAGGAAATACTATACACTTTCTTATTTCAGCGTCTATATGAAAATATAAATGACGGGTAAGGATTCTATACCCTTGTAAGAGTGTCTGCTAAACTCTAAAGGTAAGGCACAACTAGCATTTCACTTTGTTTCCTACGTGAAACACATCATATAGGCAAAGAGCAAGTGGTACTATTAGTGAAAAAAGAGAAATAGAATATTAATGTTCAGAGCTGCATATACTTTAGTTTAAGGAGAAGCTTCCGGTTAACATGTACATAATATAACCTAAGATGGAATTTAAAAGCAATACGCAGAGGATACCCCTGAAATGTCAGGCCACTTTAGGTGTGTAGCCCGCAGTTGTACTGATTGACTTAAAATCCCAAATGTATTTAGTATGGGGAGGATACAAATAATTAACAAACACAATAGTTTCACATGGCACCTCTAGAACACGACACAGAAAAAGGAGATAAGACGTAGAGGAACTTAATGAGGCAAGGATAGAATTCTTGATCCAAACCAACCCAATTTTCAAGATCAAATGAGAGAAGTAAAAACAAACATTCAATCAACACAAGCATAAAAGAGAGCATTTTAATGCTGACAAGTGCTAGTTAAGTGTTCACTCATTGCCTCTGCATCATATTATTGTTGATATGGTTAGCAATTATAAGGGGAAGTGAAGGGAACAGAACACAAAGGAGAGGAAATAATGAGTGGGCTTAAATATTTCTTACGAATCTTTAAAACATTGAAAGGATTTGGTTCAATAAAGAAAAGGAAAGGAAAACCGATCCCTTACTCTCCATAGTTCCTCCCCTCCCTTGTTTACTCCTCCACTCCAAACACACAATAAATGTAGCCCATATCATCTATGGTCCATGACCATTCCCTCTTCAGAAATTCCCCACTTTCTCTAAAGAGAACAACACTAACACTGGAAATAAAGATGAATAATGCCCCTATTAGAGTTATTACAAATTACTTAAAATCTCCATCAAAAAGGCATTTAATAATAAAAGGCAAGTTTAATAAGGAACATAATCTGGCCTTCTTAAAGAGCTCCCTAAGTCTTGCCCGCATTCATCTCTCAAACCCAACATTCTAACTTTTTAACCCAATGTTCCGATTTTAAAATTTAGCATGTAAAAACTGTTTTTCCTAAGCATCAAACGTACGCGGTGCCTAATTAAATCCGTAGAAGTAAGCAACAAGCACAGTCCATAAAACAAGTGATATAATTTTCTATCTGTTTCGGCATAACATTCATAGAGATGCACAAATTACTTTATGCAAATGTTTGACACAAGCAAATTGGATGTACAAGGTTATACCCATCTGCCAAATAACACATTTCAATAAGTCCTGTTTTCATCGATATTATTGGCTACTCAGATAATTCTTCTTGTATTGGTCAATTCAAATGAAACATAAAAAATATACCCATCATGAATTGAGGACATGATATACGAAATTAGAATTTTAGAGACTATTCCAAGAAGATCCTCAAAGAAAACATTTCTTGCTCAAAAGAATATACACGTGCAGCAACAAGGGTGGCAGGGCTTTGGAATGGAGGAAAAATAGACGATAACAATGATTGAATCGGTGAGCACAAACACAATATGAAGGTACCTGAGACATTTTATATATATAGTACATTGTAATACACTAAAATCATCTTTGGTATGACCATATGAGATCATCAAGTGTAGGAAATGAAAACAAGAAACCATTTCCTTTACACATTGTTCAGCAGGAGGGGTGTAGGAAATAGTTTTAGTTTGTTGAAGGTAACTATTTCCACACAATTATTACCTGCCTCCGCCCTAGGATCAAAACATTACAATAACCCTCCTCAATCCGGCACTTATATGTTTCCTTCCCATAGTGAAACCAAACACCCAATAAACTTAACCATTGTTATAACTACTCCCTCCCTCTGTTCAATTATATTCCCCTTTCCATTCCACGACTTAAACCTAACATGCACTAAGTCTATGTAGATGTTGTTAGATACAATTAAATCATACATAATAATTAAATAATAGAGGTAAAAAAGAAGGATAGTTGGAGGAGAAATGCTTAAATCAGAATCGCACATTTTTTGTTCTCAACAATTTTTGGTGGTATATTCAGCAAAACCAATAGTATATTAATTACAAAGGTAGTATATCTATACACAAGAAGTAGTATATAAAAATCCAACATATAAACTGATTATAGACATACCAAGCTAAGTTTGGCCTAGTGGTTGGGAATATATGTCTTTCAACCCAGTGGCGGAGCTAGTATGGGTCACGTGACCCCGCGAATTAAAAAGAAAAAATTTAAGGATTTTTCGTTAAAAAAAAATAAAAATAAAAATTAAAAAATTTTGCTGCGCCAGACGCAAGCAAGTTCAGCGCCAGAAAAGAAGGAAAGTTTGGGTCTTGTACAGTTGTAATCCTGTATCTTTTCTGCCAATTGCAGACTTACTTTAACTTTGGGTCCCAATTCCCATAATCCCATCAGGCTTTTAATTAAAACAACTTAAAAAAATAAAAAAATCTTTTAATTTTTAAAACTTATCACTTTCTCCCTCCTTCCTTTTTCCCATTACTCATCTCTCTCTAAAGATTAAAGTCTGCATTCATAATTTCATATTCGTCCACTCCAGTTTTCTATCTCGAAAGTTCAATTTCATATTTCCATAATCAATTCAAGTTACATTTCAAGGAAAGAAATTGAAGGATTTTTTCAACGATTCAAAAATTTGAAGGTTTGTTTAGGACTAATTTTACTATTCTTAGTTTTAAGATTTTAATTTTGTAGTTTACCATTAGATATTTGAGTAAGAATTCAAATAAGAAATCATTAACTAGTCCGCTAAAAAAATCCAGATTTTTGTATGTTGTTATTATATTCTTTTTGGGTTTTCAAGGTTATTTTGTAATAATAATAAAGATAATATCTTTGAGTTTAGATTGTATGATAATTAGCTCATTAATACTTAAGCTGTTCAATTGCAATGTGTTTTTCATCGATGCTGAATATTTGTATAATGGGTGATGATTAGAGTTCACGACACCGCACGCCGGAGACTCCGTCGACCACCGCACTTTGTGAATTGTGAATTTGTGATTTGTGAATTTGTGATTTGTGAATTTGTGATTGATGCACTTTGTTGTTATGTTTTTTGTGAATGTGTGAATTTGTGAATTTGTATAAATTAGGTGGTGTTAATTAATTTATAATTTTCTATGATGATTTAGTTTCTTTATGATGGTAATTTATTGATTGATTTTCATATAGTTTAATAGTTAGTTCATATGTGTTAATTTGTATTAAATAATGAATATAGGAAACAATGAGTGATACACCTAGATCAAAAAAATCAAAGGCAATGGGAAAACAACCCGATCTTCGACAATATTTGTGACCCCTCGATTTTGAAATCCTGGCTCCGCCACTGTTTCAACCTTGAGGTTGGGGCACTTTGATTTCCCTTTCCCTCCCCCTTACTCAAAGAGGTTCTAGTCCGGTAGGGCAATTCATCTTACCAATCCAAAAAAAAATCTGATTATAGACATATTAGTATTACCAAAGTAATGGTTTTGTTTCTACCACTTTATCGATTAAATGTACTTTGCTTTTTACTAGATATACTACTTTTCTTGATGATCTGAACAAACAAATGTAGAACGGTTCTGAATTGGGCAAAGCTGGTAGTAGGAGAGAGAAATAAACCTGAAGCAGGAAGTGTCAGGGGTGGGAATGTGAGAGAAATCGGAAGTCAAAGAAGGAAGATGATCACACCATGTTCTGGGCTCCACCCAACCCGACCCACCACCATACAACATCAAATCTTCTTCGTCTTCAAAATGCTGATACCCAATTTCATCAAAGTATCAAACTCCAGGAAAAAAAAAACTAAAAAGGAAATAGACGTTCAAATGGCAATGATAATATTAAGCAAAATAAGATAAAGTCACCTCTGGAATAGCAGCTGAAGACGAAGAACAAGCCTTTCCTTTCATGTCCATGTCGTCTTAAGTGTCAAGTTAGTCAAGTATGATCGAATGAGAATAGGAGACACCGTTGCACCGCCTATGCCCCCCACCAGCTAAGCTAAGTTGCATAAGGGTTGTTTGCGCAAAATTACCTAACAGATGGTCCGTTTGACCGTTTCATTAATAAACACTCCGTCCGTTTATTTTTTTACTTACAACGGTTTGAATTTCAAGCTATTCCTAAACTCTACTTAGTTATCATATGAGATGTTTTAGCTTCGTCTCAAAGTATATTTTTCAAAAATCTACTTTTTATAATTTTTAGGAAAAATTTCAAAAAACTACCTTTTATAACCAACTTTTTTCAGAAAACTACCTTTTAAAAATTTTCTTTCAAAAAACTACCTTATATAACATATTCCTTTCAATATACTACCATGTTACGTTTATATTTAATACTAATCAATAAATGACAATCGCCCTAGGTGTTGCTGCGGATAGAGTAGCGAGAAAAGAAGAGAGAAACGATTGGGGAGGAAAGAATAGCAATTTACGGTGACTCAATTATTAGTGATTAAACCCCATTTATGGTAAAATGGTAGTATATTAAAACAAATTTGTTATATAAGGTAGTTTTCTGAAAGAAAATTTTAAAAGGTAGTTTTTTAACAAAAAATTGATTATAAAAGGTAGTTTAATGAAATTCTCCCTAATTTTTAATTATTGGTAATTAAAGATATTAGTGGTTGTAGTTTTGTATTGATAAACGTCGAAAGTCAAACTGTTGCAAGTTAAATGAAATAGAGGAAGTATTATACACTACCTGAGTAACATTTCTTTTTTGGCACAAGAACCATAGAGGAGAGAGAGTGTTCCTATTTATTTTATTGCCATGTGATTAGTTGTGTTGGATATCATAAGTAAGGGTACATAAGTCGTGTAATACTTAAAAAGTCATTAAATAAGGAAATATTGTATCTATTGTAAAACATCCCAAAGAGGAAAATGTTGCATGTATTGTAAAATACCTCGAAGAGGAAATTGTTACATGTATTGAGAAAAAGAGATAGTATAACTTTTTTTTTTCAAAACAATTGCCTTGTAAAATTTAAAATCGAGCAGATATAAGGGATGCAAACGTGCAAGATGTAACATAAAGAGTGGTGAACAAAAAATCTATCATGGTTCGAGCATCCCATTGAAAGATGCAAATGCAAGGGTCGGTAATATATTCGATTAATATTAAAAGGACTATTATAAAAAAATTATAGTAACAGAGTTTTTTCGAATACTCCAAAATTTATAATAAGAAGATTAAAAGGCCTTTAAGACGTAAAGATTTTAGACATTGATCAATATCATATGGTATGATATGGTCGATTTTCGAGCCTAGAAGATGGTTAGTCCAAAAATAAAGTATTTGGGACAGGAGAAAAATAATTTGTTAATATTTGCATATCAAATTGAGAAAGTACTTAAAATATATAAATTAGTTGAAATATTTATTTCAACAAGTTAAATTATATTGCAAGGGTTGCCTTTTTAATAACTATTATGACCTTTTTTTTCTTGATAACAATTGAAAATGTATTACCATTTTTTTAACCGTCGTGAACGAACATGATTCGTAAAAGTTGGAACTTGGGATATTTCATAAAATTGCTTATTATGATTTTTTTTCTAAGTCATATACTTCACTTGTGTTTTATTTCTTGCAATCAAGTAGGTTAACTCACAAAATTCCCTTTAACAAAATATAAGATAGAGAAGGTGTGAAGGTGTGGGGGTTCTGACACAAACTTAATATATGTGGTTTGGTTGCAAGGATATGTACGGAACCACGATAAAAACATGATTTTTTTGGTTTTAACTACCTTTCTTTATTACTTTTGTTTAAAGTAAGTATCTTTCGTAGTTTTTCTGTAACTTATTCCTACATTATTGATTTTGCTACCTCTTAACAAAATCCGTCGGAAATTATGTGAAGAATGGTCCACCATCCTTTCTTCCTTCCATCTCAAAGGCTATAACTTCAACAATAAATTGGAAAATTTTCTTAAATCCAAAAAATGAAAAAACTTAATTGGCGGATTAGGGTTATTAAGCACTTGAAATCTAAGCATTTTGTTGCCCAACTACTTCAAATAAAGGTAAAATTTTCTTTTAGTTCACAAATTATGGTTCAATAATATTATGGATTTAATTTCATCAAATTAGGGGTTTTATCATATTGGAGAAAGAGTTTAGGACGAAGACAATGCAATACAGAGAAGAAAAATCAAATCAAAATTTTACTTTTTCTCAATATTTGACTTTCACACTATTCATAAACTCTAATTAATTCATCTTTGGAGATTTATCATTACGGAAAAACATATTTAAGTGGAATTTTGTTAATTTCTTCTCAAAGTATATTTTCAGAATATTTACTTTTTGTAATTTTTAATTAAATATTTAGTAGTTGAAGTTATGCATTGGGAAACGTAAAAGTCAAATTGTTGTAAGTAAAATGAAACAGAGGAGGTATTAAACACTTCCTTTGTTTCTCAGTTACAATTACATGCAACATCTCTTATTTGGCACAAGAACTATGGAGGAGAGATAGTGTTTCTATTTATTTTATTGCCATGTGATTAGTTGTATTGGTATCAAAAGTATGGGTATATAAGTCACGTAATACTTAAAACTCACTAAATAACGAAATGTTACGTTGTATGTATTGTAAAACATACTAAAGAGGGAAATGTTGCATATATTGTAAAGTTCATCAAAGAGGAAACTGTTGCATGTATTGAGAAAAAGAGGTAGTATAATTTTTTTCACAAATCTTATATGTGGCCAGCCACACTAATTTATAGGTGTGGTCGTCCCATTTATAAAGCTCATCCTCTTCTTTCTCTTTGATTCTCGTGATTTTCTTATCTTTTTCTTCTCTCTCTTCTCTCTCATGGTATTCCATTTTCTCCGTCACTCGAATACTCGACAGCTTTGCCCAAAATTCAACGGAAATGCTCCTTATTTGCTGCCCAGGTACGCACAGAATTAAGGGAACTTTGAAACCTTTGTTCTCCTTGCATACTTTGACTTTTTCAAAGTTTCTTGAGCCTAAACTGTACTACTCCCTGTTTAGTTTAACATGTCAAAATTTGATAAAGTTTAGCGTTGATTTGAAATGGTTTGGGAGCGAAAGTTTGAAGTTGGTATGAAATCGCTGGAAACTGGACCAGTTGGAGTAAAACGAAAACTGCGATCGACTAGGATTGAGTTTTGGCGTGAAATTTTAACTGAGTGATTATAACATCTAGATCTATTTCGTGTAAAAATTTCACATGATTTTGCGTTGTCATTGTCGAGAATCGCACATAATTAAGGTGAATTTTGAAACCCTCGTTCCCTACTATACTTCGACTTTTTTGGAGTTTCTTGAGCCTAGCCTGTACTACTCCTACTTCAGTTTAACGTGCTAGAAATTTAATAAAGTTTCGAGTTGATTTGATACAGTTTTAAAGTGCAAGTTTGAAGCTGCTATGAAATCGCTGGATATTGGACCACTTTGAGTAAAACGATAATCGCGATATACTGAAACTTAATTTTTGCTTGAAATTTTAGCTGAATGCTTATAACATCTGGATCTATTTCGTGTCAAAATTTCACAGGATTTCGAGTTGTTTTTGTCGAGATTCGCACATAATTAAGGTGAACTTTGCAACCTTCGTTGTCCTAGCATACCTCGACTTTTTTGGAGTTTTTTGAGCCTAGCATGTACTACTCCTAGTTTAGTTTGACGTGATAAAATTTCATAAAGTTTTGAGTTGATTTGATACAGTTTTAAAGTGGAAATTTGAAGTTGGTATGAAATCGCTGGATATTGGACCAGTTGGAGTAAAACGATAATTGCAATATATTGAAAGTGATTTTTTGTGTGAAACTTTAACTAACTGCTTAAAACATCTGGATCTATTTCGTGTCAAAATTTCACAGGATTTAGAGTTGTTTTCGTCGAGTTATAGGAATCCTAACCTTAAAAAGATTATATGAGTAACCTCGTTTGAATCATACGAGAAACCTCGTTTAGTCATACAAGTAATGTCGTTTAATCTATGAGTAACCTTGATTAATTTTATGAGTAACCTTGTTTAATATTATGAGTAACCCCATTTATTTATACTAATAACCTCATTTATTTATACAAGTAACCTCATTTAATCATACAAGTTACCCCAATTATTCACAAAAGTAATTTATTCAAACGAGTAACCCCTTTCATTCATGAGATTAAATTGACTGATTTCTCATTTTCTCATTTATACTAGTAACCTCATTTATCTATGAGTAACCTTGTTTAATTTTATGAGTAACCTCGTTTCATCTTATAAGTTACCCCATTTATCAATACTAGTAACCTCAATTATTTATACGAGTAACATCATTTAATCATACTAGTAACCTCAATTGTTCACAAAAGTAACTGTATTTATTCAAACTAGTAACTCCATTTTTCATAAGGCTAAATTGATTAGTTTCTCATTTTCTTGTTTAGTCATACAAGCAATGTCATTTAATTTATGAGTAACCTCGTTTAATCTAATAATTAAACCCATTTATTCATACTAGTAAACTCATTTATTTATACGAGTAACCTTATTTATTTATACAAGTAACCTTATTTATTATACGAGTAACCTCATTTAAACATACGAATAACCTCATTTAATCATACGAATAACCTCAATTGTTCGCAAAAGTAACCGCATTTATTCAAACGAGTAACCCCATTGATTCATAATAATAAGCTGATTAGTTTCTCATTTTCTCGTTTAGTCATACAAGCTAAGTAATTTCATTTAATCTATGAGTAACCTCATTTAATCTTATGATCAGTAACCTCGTTTAATCTTATGAGTAACCCAATTTATGCATACTAGTAACCTCATTTATTTATACGAGTAACCTCATTGAATCATATGAGTAACCCTAAAGGTTCACAAAAGTAACCGCATTTGTTCAAACGAGTAACCCCATTCATTGATAAGAGTAAACTGATTAGTAACCCCATTTATTCAAACGAGTAACCCCATTCATTCATAAGAGTAGCCGCATTAATTCATACGAGTAACCTAATTTGTTTATAAGAGTGACCTTATTTAATTAATCATATGGCGACCCTATATAATCATACAAGTAACCCAATTGTTCACAAAAGTGACCCCCATATATTCATACGAGTAACCCCTTTTATTAATAATAGTAAACTAATTAGTAATCCTATTTATTCAAAAGAGTAACCCCATTCATTCAGAAGAGTAACCCCATTCATTCATATAAGTAACCTAATTCGTTCATAAGAGTAAACTCCTTTAATCATACGAGGACCCTATTTAATCATACGAATAACTCTAACTGTTTACAAAAGTGAACCCCAATTATTCATATGAGTAACCTCATTCGTTCATAAGAGTAACCTCATTTAATCATACGAGTAATTCCCATTTATTCGTACGAGTAACCCCATTATTTCATACGAGTAACCTCATTTATTCG
This sequence comes from Beta corolliflora, assembly GCA_947648045.1. NCBI lineage: Eukaryota > Viridiplantae > Streptophyta > Magnoliopsida > Caryophyllales > Amaranthaceae > Beta > Beta corolliflora. The sequence continues at coordinate 75,360 of CANSZD010004262.1, forward strand.
TAAGAGTAACCTCACTTAATCAAAGTAACCCCAATTCTTCACAAAAATAATCTCACTTATTCATATGAGTAACCTCATTCGTTCACAAAAGTAACCTCATTTAATCATACAACAAGCCTATTTAGTCACATTGTTCACAAAAGTAACCCCATTTCTTCATGCGAGTAACCTCAATAGTTAATAAGAGTAAACAAATTAGTATTTTCTTTTGTTATAAAAGTAATCACATTTATTTATAAGAGTAACACCCTTTTATTGTTAAGAGTAACCACATATTCATATAAGTAACTCCATTTATTCATAAGAGTAACTCCAAGACGGATTGTTTTTTAAAACAACTGCTTTGTAAAATTTAAAATTGAGTATATGTAATGGATGCAAACTTGCAAGAAGGAACATAAGGAGTGGTAAACGAAAAATTTGTCATGGTTCGAGCATCCCATTCAAAGATGCAAATGCAAGGGTCAGTAATATATTCGATCTATAGTAAAAGGACTATTATTATAAGAAAATTAGAGTAATAGTGTTTTTTTAAAATACTCAAAGATTTATAATAAGCAAATTAAAAAGCCTTTAAGACGTAAAGATTTAAGACATTGATCAATATCAAATGGTATAACATGATCAATTTTGGAGCCAAGATAACGGTTAGTCCAAAAATGATGTATTTGATTGGGACATGAGAAAAATAATTTGTTAATGTTTGCATATCAAATTGAGAAAGTACTTAAAATGTATAAATTAGTTGAAATATTTATTCCAACAAGTTAAATTATATTGCAAGGGAGGCCTTGTTAATAACTATTATGACCTTTTTTTTCCTTGATAACAATTGAAAATGTATTACCATTTTTAAAACTGTTGTGAACGAATATGATTCCTAAAAGTTGGAACTTAAGGCTATTTCATAAAGTTGCTTACTATGATATTTTTTTTCTAAGTCATATACTTCAATTGCGCTTTGTTTCTTGCAATCAAGTAGCTTAACTCACAAAATTCACTTTAACAAAATATAAGATAGATAAGGTGTGAAGGTGTGGGGGTTCTATTCTAAAACAAACTTAATATATGTGATTTGGTTGCAAGGATACATATGTACGGAACCACGATAAAAACACGATTTTTTGGTTTTAACTACCTTTCTTTATTACTTTTGTTAAAAATAAGTATCTTTCTTAGTTTTTCTCTGATTTATTCCTACATTATGGATTTTGCTACCTCTTAACAAAATCCGTCCAGAATTATGTGAAGAATGGTCTACCATCCTTTCTTCCTTCCCTCTCAAAGGCTACAACTTCAACAACAAATTGGCAATTTTTATTGATTCCAAAATATCAAAAAACATTAATCGGCAGATTAGGGTTACTAAGCACTTGAAAGCTAAGGAAGTTATTGCCCAACTACTTTAATTAAAGGTAAAATTTTCTTTTAATTCACAAATTAGGGTTCAATAATATTAGGGACTTTATCAAATTAGGGGTTTTATCATATTGGAGAAAGAGTTTAGGACGAAGACATTTCAACACAGAGAAGAAAAATCAAATCAAAATTTTAATTTTGCTCAACATTTCAATTATAATTTATTGCCAATCACAAGCACTGGTTTCATAAAAGTTTCAATTTTACAAAATCCACAATTTCCTACGAAGCCTAATCCATAATATTGAAACAACAATCTTATCTTACTTGGTTGAAATTGATTGATTACCTTCTCACGTGACGAAACAAAAATTCCCAGCAAATTCCCAAATTTTTTTTTGGCGATTGTTTGAAAATAATTTGAAGGAAATAATGTTTCAAGAAAAAAGAATGAAGTTATAAACAAAAAAATGTGGGAAGAGTTTCAAGGAAATGACTAAAAAATCATATGTGGGGCCCGCCTAACGAATTCTTGGATGGAATCTGTTAACGTGTAGCAAAACCAATAATTTAGGAAGATTAAAGGTGGTTAAATTTGAGAAAAATAAAGAAATCAAATCATTTCCAAAAGTATTATAAGAAATGTAAAACCAAAAAATCTACTTCCTCCGTTCCAAAATAAGTGAAACACTTGTCTCAAAAAGCTCTCACATAAATGAGAGAAGTGTTTCACTTATTTTGGAACGGAGGAAGTATAAAAATGCTATATATAACAATTATAATGATATGTCATGTTTAAGGAAATGTGGCAAGTATAATAAAAAATGATAAAGTATTGAAATGATAATTCTTTTGTATGAGTTTCATTTATTTGTATTATGAAATGCGATAAGTATTAATTAATTGTTTTTTCTTTGTCTCGATTTTTTTTTTTGGATTATAAGCAGGACCGCAATTAATCCGAGCCACTTCCTTTTTCGTGTGCTCGTAGTACAAGTATATGTATTATTCCTCTATTCTTCAGTGATTGTGCATGAAGCAAGTATCACATCCTATAAAAGGAACCTCCGAACATTAGAGAAGCCAACTCATAGTAAATGTAGGACTACGGGTCAGTTGAAACTTTATGTTAATAAGTTTAAAGTCATAGAGTTTCGTATCGAGTGTACAAGCAACTCAAATTAGACACGGTCAAAAATCGATCTGAAAGCTCGACTGAAGACCTTAATATACTAATAGACATGTTCATTAGGTTGGGGGGCCTTTAATTAGGAGTCCTAATTCAACCCTTTTTAAAAGAGGGTTGATCCCCTAGTTGCTTAAATGGACTCTGGCTATTAATGGGTCCTTTTTCACTAGGTTTTGAAGGGTTTTCAAGGGTACTAAAATGAAAAACTCTGTGGACAAGCGCTCTACTAGCTAGCTTTGGATTTGACATTTAGCATTGGAGGGAAGATAATATTTCCTAATCGTTGCTCTTTGAAACTCAAAACTGTTCAAGCATTACTTTGTCTTCAAGATTGGTATCCTAAAGAGCATGGCATTTCTTTTAATTTGGATTGTGATTCAAATTCTTGTGATGAGGCGACAAAAAAAGACGAGGATGATATGAGTAATGCGACTGGCCTCTTCGATTAAGATGTATTAATTTAATTCATTAGTTTCTTTTTCCTTCCATATGGGTGAGATTTTATAAATGTCGAAACAATTATTTGCTCTACCATGCTAAGCGAAAACTTGAATTGAAGATAATGTATATTACTGAGATGTTGAAATACTTTATATGTTTCTGTAGGAAGCACAAGTTTTAGTTACCGGTATTAGCATGTTTTTTGCTATTGTGAATATTTTTGGAATTTACGGCAATTGATTTGGAGAGCAATTTTGAGTACAAATGTTTTTTGCTATTGGTATTAGTATGTATTTTTTGTGGACATCACACACTAATAGTAAAATGACATTGTTTTGTTGTGATTTATTTAGAGGCCAATTGCTGCAGTTTTCATACTGCAACAAATCAAGGGGAACCATAGAACCGCAGAGCTAGGTTCACATATTGGAGAAACCGCATCAATAAATAACACATGGGATACTTGCGCTGGTAGCTTATTGCTACTGTTCATAGGAAAATAACTTATTGTTGCGGTTTTTCCTAGGAACTGCAGCAATAGGCGATGGTCTTTGTTTTTTATACAACAACTGCCAACCCACACAACCCATATTCTAAACCCACCCATGAAATACACCACCCACAGACCTACCCCAAAGCCACCAACCATCACAAAAGTACAAAACCAACCTAAGAATCCACCACCCGCCACTTGAAAACACCCACCACCCACCCCCAAATTCACCACCTACAATCGAGACCACCACCCACCCACAAACCCTAAAAAATCGTAAAAAATAATGGGTTGGAAGAATACCTCTTCCTATCAATAACCATGGCTTTATATGGTCAAATTCGACCATGAAAACTCCATATCTGGAGTTGTAACACCACAGATTTTCGCTCATAACTTTTTCGAGTTATTTTCCCTTAATTATTATTTTTCCTTAAAATTAGAATATTTTACTCCTTAAAAATAGGGTTTTTTCACCATATACCTCTAACAACTTTTTTTTTTGCACCATATACCCTTTCAACTTTCCAAATTCACCATATACCCTCCACGTTTCAAAAAATACATCCACTTACCCTTTTGACTGACGGTGTTAGAGTTCCGTTAGTCATTAGGCCCTAATCCTCCCCTAACCCTAATTAACTAACCTAAATCAAACCCTAATCCTAACCCTAACCCTAATCTAATACACTAACTTGGGCCCTAACCCTAACCACCCCTCCCCCACCCCTTACACCCACTTGCCACATCACCCCCTCACCACCACCCCCCCTCCCCCGTGATAAGTCTCTATTTTATATATGATTTTAGCCCGTTATATTACTTTTTGGTATAAGTTATGAGACTTATAATAGGTTTTCTTCTCATATTTTAACGTTTTAAGAGTTAAGGTACTCAACTAATAAAATTTATTGAGTTATGGGAAAGATGCGCTGCATAAACTACTTACTTGATTCTACTATTACAATACTTATCTGTTATACATGCTAATTTGTTTTTGTTGCCCATTTGTTTATTACTCTATTGTTTTGTTGTAGGTAAAATTATCAAAGAAAAGAATTTAGAAAGAAAAAAAAAGGAAGAAGAAAAGAAAGTTTAGGGAGTGCTTCTACTGAAGCCCACGAAGAAAAACCCAAAAAGATCAATTACAAAGAGAAAAAGCTATTGCTGGGCCAAAACAAAACCTGCACTCCTACATCACCTAAGACTAATTACTAAAAGAAAAAAAAGGAGAAGTTGGGCCAAAGAGACACGGCAGCACAAGAAGGTATTTGGGGTACTAGACCCTAGGTCAAGGGGCCACGCATAAAAGGAGAAAAGAATACAGAAGCAGGGGGGATACTAAAGACGGAAGACGCACAACAGAGTCGAGGGACTCACAACAGAGAGATAGCCAGACACGAGGGAACAGAGGACGAATACAGAGGAAAGACAAAGTGACGATCATCTAAATCTGGAGTTTCTTTCTCTCTTCTCTTAGTTTATGCTATCTAATTTCATTATTACTATGATTAATTTCAGATTTTTACTTTCAATTAGTTGGGTTAATTTAGTTTCAATGTCTAGCTAAATTTTCATGTTCTAGAACTAGATGTAGTCTTTTATTTTCTGTCAAAGAATTGATCTAAGTTGTTTGGATTGATTTGTTTTTATTGCAATTTGATAATCTTGGTTTGTTTTTATATAATTGATTTAGCCAGTTGATTATATGTTTAAGATATTGGATTATTAGCGCTTCTTCTCTCTCTTTCACTATTCTCACCTGGGTCCGCGGAAGTGAAATTTCAATATTAGTTCGTGGGATTATCAAACGTCAAGTAGTATAATTTTAGGAATAGTTATACACTTGGGGCAGTCTTTTACATGAATTTCTTGTTCGTAATGGGTTTATATTAATTATTATGACCACGGAAGTAGGCGTAAGATTAGTATAAATACAAGTTTTCTACCTTGAAAGAGGAGATAATATATCATAGGAAGTTCGATCATTGCAATACAATAGCTTTTAATCCGAAAACTAGTTTAATTTCATTGTAGAAGGTAATTGGCGAAATCTAAGTCCTAGAACTATTTCTTATACTTGATTTATACCCATTGTCCGACGTCTTTAGAGTTAGAATTAGTATAGTTCTTATTTTATTAGTCTAGTTTATCACCACCAATCACTATTTCCGGATTGTCTAGATAATATTATTGTCTTTTAATTTGGTAGTTGATCTTACCTCTTTGTGGGAAACGATATCTTGCTTACCCTATATTTACTTTAATTGACCCGTACACTTGCGGTATTTTAAGGTACTTTTAGGACCGACCAAGTTTTGGCGCCGTTGCCGGGGAGGCAATAGTTCAATATCATACTAGAGGGATTTTAATATTAGTTTAGACTTTATTTTCTTGTTAGCACTTGTTTTATTTTTCTATATAATTTTGTTTTTCCTTTTCATAAACGTTTTGTTAGTGATATCTTTGTGTTCTTGAGCTATTATTATTAGAATTTTTTTTAATAATTAGTTTCTTTTTCTAATCACTAGTAGTTGTGTTCTTAACTATTTAGTGTAGAAGTTGCTGCACTTTTAGTGATTATCTTTTTGCTCCACAGAATTATTAAGTTAAGTTCAAACTTTCTGAGATTTATTAGTGTATATGTGTATGCCACGTACTAATCGTTCTTTGGTTTCTTTTGATCCTGAGATTGAAAGAACAGCTCGTGCACTAAGGAAAGAGAAGAGGTTAGAGCAAATACAAAGCCGCCAGATTTTGATTTGGAGTACATCTTCTCTAAAGAATCTAACAATAAACCAGTAGAGATGGGGGATGACAACAATGAAAATCCCTTACGTGATTTTGCTATGCCAAATGCTAGTGGTGCACCTTCAAGTATTGTAAGGCCTACTATTTCTGCTAATAATTTTGAGCTTCGCCCTGCTTTAATTCAAATAATTCAACAAGACCAATTTAGTGGCCTAGATAATGAAGACCCTAATGAACATATAACCACTTTTCTTGAAAAATGCGATACATTTAAGTTAAATGGAGTGACTGACAATGTTATTCGACTTGGTTTGTTTCCGTTTTCACTTAAAGATAAAGCTAAAACGTGGTTAAAATCTAATCCACCTAATTCATTTACAACATGGGCTACATTATCTCAAGCTTTTCTTAAAAGATATTTCCCTCCTGGAAAAACTGCTAAGTTTAGAAACGATATAACTAGTTTTGCTCAGTATGATGGGGAGTCTTTATATGAAGCATGGGAAAGGTTTAAAGACTTACAACGCAAATGTCCTCATCATGGTGTCCCTGATTGGTTGCTAGTGCAAACTTTTTATAACGGTCTTAATGAATCTGTTAGAATAATTATAGATGCGGCCGCCGGAGGTGCAATAATGGGTAAAACTACTGAAGTAGCTAATAGGTTACTTGATGAAATGGCTTCTAATAATTATCATTGGTCTAATAATAGGGTTAAACCAAAGAATACTGCTGGTATGTATGAAGTAGAAGGAATTAACATGTTAAATGCAAAAGTTGACAACTTAGTCAATTTGTTTACTAAAATGAGTAATGTCAATTATGTGTCTACTACTATGCTATGTAATTTGTGTGGAGGTGCTCATTTAACCACTGAATGTGCTAATGTGGAGCAAGCTCAATATATTTCTAATTTTAATAAGCACCCACAAAATGATCCCTATTCTAATAATTATAATCCAGGCTGGAGAAACCATCCTAATCTCTCTTGGACAAGACAACAAAATGTTAATGTTAATTCACAACATCCACCTGGGTTCCACCAAAAACAAAATCAACAAGAAATTAGACCATCAGACCATCATGGGAACTAGCTATTGAAAAATTAGCTAATGCTACCTCTGAAAGAATTGAAAAGTTGGAAACTAAAGTAGATCAGATAGCTATTTCTAATCAAAACATAGAAATTCAACTTTGGCAGTTAGCTAATGCCATCAATTCTAGAGGTCAAGGAGCTTTGCCTAGTAAAACTGAAGTTAATCCTAAAGAGCATTGCAACGCTGTCACTCTTAGAAATAGTATGGAGTTAAGTAACATAAAAAATACGATTAAAGAAGATGAGGTCGGCAATGAAAGTGAAAAAGAGAAGGACAATTATGAAGCTGAAAAAGAACTTGAATCGCTACCTCCTCCACCCGTGACACCTTACCTTTTCCACAAAGACTTAAACAAACTAAATTAGATAGTGAATTTGAGAAATTCTTGAAAATGTTTAAGCAATTACATATTAACGTTGCCTTTATTGATGCTTTAATGCAAATTCCTTCTTATTCTAAGTTTCTTAAGGAAATTATGTCTAAAATGAAGAAATTGGAAAAATATGAAACCATTGCTTTGAGTGAGGAATGTAGTGATGTGATTCAGAAAAAGCTTCCCCCTAAACTGAAAGACCCAGGAAGTTTTTCCATTCCTTGCACTATAGGTGATATTAAATTTTCTAAAGCTTTATGTGATTTAGGTGCAAGTGTCTCTCTTATGCCTTTATCTATTTGCAAGAAGTTAGGACTGCATAATATAAAATCCACCGCTGTCTCTTTGCAACTTGCTGATAGATCTATCAAATATCCAATAGGAATACTAGAAAATGTGCTAATTAAAGTTGATAAGTTTATTATTTTTGTTGATTTCATTATTCTTGATATGGATGAGGATACAGAGGTACCTATTATTTTAGGTAGACCCTTCTTAGCTACCGCTGGAGCTATTATAGATGTTAAAAATGGTATTTTAACATTTGAAATTGGTGAAGAGAAAGTTCACTTCAATATATTCAATTCTTCTAAAAACAATTCACAACGTGATATTGTTTGTAAAGTTCATATAATTGAAGACTTGACTAAGAAGAAACCTATAACTGATGCTACTAATGCTCCAGTTGAAGTGTGTTTGAGTAAAACAGGTACTCTTAAACTTAAGAAAGCAAAGGTAAGAAAAGTTTTTCCTACAATCAAGGAATGTCTGTCATGGAGAAAGAAAGTTAATGTCAAACATGTCCAAGCTACAGGTAAGCCCCATTTGATTACTAAGACGGCCACTAAAGGAGTGACTAACTCCTTGATTGATCCTGGTTAAATGAGACGTGCTGGAAGTCAAGCTATTGACTTTAAAAGAGCGCTACTTGGGAGGCAACCCAAGCACTTTATTTTTTTTTTCCCGCTTGATTTTACGCTTGTTTCCCTGTTTTTTTTATTATTTTATTTTGCAGTAGATTTATTAATAAGACGTGTCTGATCAAGGCATCAAGCTGTATTGGGCTGCTGCTATGTTCTATTTTGCTATGTGCTGCTGCTGCTATGTGTTGTGCTACTGTGTCTGTCACCATTATCACAAGAATTGACATAGAGTAGCTAGCTTGCTGCCACTCTGTTACTGCGTTGCATGAGAGAAGTCGTCTTACACCCCAGGTTGTGTCTCTCCTTTTCTTATTCTAATTTTTTTCCGCTTTTGTTAGCTGCATTTCTTTTTCAACTCTTCTCCCCTATCCCCCTGGATGTTGAGTAGTACATTGAGGACAATGTTTATAATAAGTGTGGGGGAGAGGATTAAGCTTTGGATTGCTGGATTTGATGTATTGCTGTGATGCTGGAATTAATTTATGTGACAGGTCTAGAAAATGAGAAAATCTAATTGGATATACCATATTTTAGGGGAGGTGCTGTCAAAATTTGTGCAGAAATTTATAATTTTCATGTCTGATATTGATTTGAAGGCAAATTCCGTTAGCTTAATTTGACTGGAAAAAAAAATCATTTTTTGAAATTGAATTTAAAAAAAAAATCTAGTTTTGTTGCAAGTTAATAGGTTTTTATGTTGACTGATTCGGAGAATAGCATAGTATCATTGTGTAAGTGTTTGGCAAGTGGTAAGAATGGTTATTTATGATTTGATTTGTGATTGACTTGGTGAACATCTATAACCATTGTGAGACTTTTGAGCCTTTTAATAGACTAAGACATCTATATTAGTCTCTATTTTTCTCATGAGTGTGTGTTAGTTCCTGGTGAAGTATTGACTCTCTAATTTGCGTTGGTTTCTTCGAGAACATATTGAAACATCAGCATACATAAAAATGATTAAGGCATTTAATTCGTTTTTGTTGAACCACATTTAGCCTAAGCCACCTACATTATCATATCTCTTTCTAAAGCCCCTCTGAGCCTTAAGCCTATGTCTTTTGTTTAAACCACATTACAACTTATTTCCTAAACACATGACTTTACCTAATCTTTGAGCTAGTGGAATATATGATATGGTTTGAATGGGGTTGTACGTCATACATGTATGTGTAGGTGATCCTATTAGTTTTCAATTATGTTATTGTCAAAAAGAAAATATCAAAATGAAATGAAAAATATGAAGGAACAAAAGAAATGACAAAATATGGAAAAAAAAAAAGAAAATAAAAGAAAAGTTGATATTTAGAATGAAAATGAGTTCGGGGAAGTTTATTATTAGATATATATATATTGCTAACATTTGAAGTTTTAATTGTGACCATTACTTTTGGCCTTGTTACAGATAGTCTTAAAGATTTTGAGCACCAAATCCCAAATACTTCCTACCCCTTACCTGAGCCTTACATTACAACCTTACTAAAGTCCTTCTGATTTTTGTATGCTAAATGTCTTCTCAGTGGTGGAGAATTGAACGATATGCAAATTTAAAGAAGAAATATTTCATTTCGAGTCGACTTTATAGAATTTGAGTGATGATTATTATGACCCAAACACATGAGAGAATATGAATTTATATTTATTTTTATTTGCTCAACTAAAGTAAGGGTTCACCAAGTTAATTACTCAATTACTCAAATCTTGAATATGGTTGTGGTAACACTAATACATGAAGTACTATGCTTTTCGAAGAGTTGGTTGGTCTTTGGCTCATTGCTTGTGATGTCTAAACAATGTTTTTGAAAAAAAATTTGTTTCTATAAAAGTTATTTTTGGTCTTTGTGAAAACTTTCAGTTAAGTTATGGCTGCTTACATTAGAATTTGCTTGAAAAGTCAGTCAGTTTTGAAGTAGAAAAATGTTACTCCAATCTAGTATTTTATATTGACAGATAGATGCTTCTATTATATAGTCATAGTTTGCTTGAGGACTAGAAAACCTTAAGTGTAGGGGAGTTGATAAGTCTCTATTTTATATATGATTTTAGCCCGTTATATTACTTTTTGGTATAAGTTATGAGACTTATAATAGGTTTTCTTCTCATATTTTAACGTTTTAAGAGTTAAAGTACTTAAGTAATAAAATTGATTGAGTTATGGGAAAGATGCGCTCCATAAACTACTTACTTGATTTTACTATTACAATACTTATCTGTTATACATGCTAATTTGTTTTTGTTGCCCATTTGTTTATTACTCTATTGTTTTGTTGTAAGTAAAATTATCAAAGAAAAGAATTTAGAAAGAAAAAAAAAGGAAGAAGAAAAGAAAGTTTAGGGAGTGCTTCTACTGAAGCCCACAAAGGAAAACCCAAAAAGATCAATTACAAAGAGAAAAAGCTATTGCTGGGCCAAAACAAAACCTACACTCCTACAGCACCTAAGACTAATGACCAAAAGAAAAAAAAGGAGGTGGGCCAAAGAGACACGGCAGCACAAGAAGGAATTTGGGGTACTAGACCCTAGGTCAAGGGGCCACGCATAAAAGGAGAAAAGAATACAGAAGCAGGGGGGATACTAAAGACGCAAGACGCACAACAGAGTCGAGGGACTCACAACAGAGAGATAGCCAGACACGAGGGAACACAGGACGAATACAGAGGAAAGACAAAGTGACGATCATCTGAATCTGGAGTTTCTTTCTCTCTTCTCTTTGTTTATGCTATCTAATATCATTATTACTATGTTTAATTTCAGATTTTTACTTTCAATTAGTTGGGTTAATTTAGTTTCAATGTCTAGCTAAATTTTCATGTTCTAGGACTAGATGTAGTCTTTTATTTTCTGTCAATGAATTGAACTACGTTGTTTGGATTGATTTATTTTTATTGCAATTTGATAATCTTGGTTTGTTTTTATATAATTGATTTAGCCAGTTGATTATATGTTTAAGATATTAGATTATTAGCGGAAGTGAAATTTCAATATTTGTTCGTGGGATTATTAAACGTCAAGTAGTATAATTTTAGGAATAGTTATACACTTGGGGTGGTCTTTTACATGAATTTCTTGTTCGTAATGGGTTTATATTAATTGTTATGACCACGGAAGTAGGCGTAAGATTAGTATAAATACACGTTTTCTACCTTGGAAGAGGAGATAATATATCATAGGAAGTTCGATCATTGCAATACAATAGCTTTTAATCCGACAACTAGTTTAATTTCATTGTAGAAGGTAATTGGCGAAATCTTAGTCCTAGAACTATTTCTTATACTTGATTTATACCCATTGTCCGACCTCTTTAGAGTTAGAATTAGTATAGTTCTTATTTTATTAGTTTAGTTTATCACCACCAATCACTATTTTCGGATTGTCTAGATAATATTAGTGTCTCTTAATTTGGTAGTTGATCTTACCTCCTTGTGGGAAACGATATCCTGCTTATCCTATATTTACTTTAATTGACCCGTACACTTGCGGTGTTTTAAGGTACTTTTAGGACCGACCACCCCGCTGACCCCCCTCCCGTCACCACCACCCCGTCACCACCACCACCCCCTCCCATTCTCTCCCTCTTTCACAAGCCATCCACTGCTCAGGCAGTGCTCAACTTCCACCGCCCACCGCACACCATCACAGACCACTACACACCATCACTCTCTCAGTCTCCCCTTCTCTCTCTCTCTCCAGCAACCACCTGCGACCGCTGAACCTTCGTGCTTTCTCTCTCCAACAGCCACTTGCGACCGCCGAGCCTTCGTGCTCTCTCTCTCCACAACTGCCCAACTTCGTGCTCCACTTTCCCACCTCTTTGCGCGCCTGTTCTCCATAACCACCACGCGGCTCTCTCTCTCCACCACCTCGCATCCGACATCTCTCCTCTCGTTCACACCACCGTACTACCACCGCGCCAATAACTCCCTTTCTTGAATGGCCGAAAATCTTTTGTTATCTACTTCATTTGTTAAGTTTCAGATTTCCTATGATTTTGTTGTGAATTTGTTGCTGAAATTGTTGAAGTAAATTGTTTCAATCATTATGTTGATTCGAATTTCTGTTAAAGTTGTGAATTTAGATGCAATTTTGTGGTGGTCAGCGGGGGAAGGGGAGGGGAAGCATGGGAGGGGGGGGGGGAAGCAGGGGAGGGGGAGGGGGGGGGAGGGGTGTTAGCGTGGGAAGGGGATGGGGTGGTGGTGGTGCGGTGGGGGGGCTGGGTGGGGAGTTAGGGTTTAGAGGGAGAGAGTTAGGGTTTACTTAGGGTTAGGGTGGGGGAGGGGTGTTTAGGGTTAGGGTATTAGATTAGGGGTTAGATTTAGGTTAGTTAATTAGGGTTAGATTTAGGTTAGTTAATTAGGATTAGATGGGGTTTAGGGCTTAATGACTAACAGAGTTTAACGCCGTTAGTCATTAAGGGTAAGTGGATGTATTTTTTGAAACGTGGAGGGTATATGGAGAATTTGGAAAGTTGAAAGGGTATATGGTGTAAAAAAAAATTTGTCAGGGGTATATGGTGAAAAAACTGTTAAAAATATTATATCTTACTTCCTCCGTTCCAAAATAAGTGAAACACTTCTCTCATTTATGTGAGAGCTTTTTGAGACAAGTGTTTCACTTATTTTGGAACGGAGGAAGTATATTATTTGTTTTCAACTTTTATAAAATTTATTTGATTAGAAATTATATACTTTCTAGTATATAAATTGCGTTGTTGTGCGCCACTAGTGTTGTTGTAGTTGTAGTTGTAGTTGTATGCTTTGATTGTGGTTGGTGTTGATGGCTTGGTATTGCTTGTTCCACGCCTCACTACAACACTGCTGCTTTGTTGCTTGTTATGTCGTCGCCATTATATACTTGCTACATTGTTTTTTTTTACTAATCATGCTACTATACCTATTGATCTGCATATGATAGAACTGCTATAAGTGATGATGTTTTGCTCCCATGGTTGTTTTAAGCCGTTGCTGTGATAGTATGTATTGCAGCTTTCTTACCTTAGTTATGATTGTGTGGTATTGACGGTAAGGAGTTTGTGAAGTGTGGTTATGGCTTTAAGTGTTTTGTGATGTTGATGACGTTGACTATCTTGTGCTAATTTGAGAGGCAAAGTTTTTCGAAGGCATAGGCCACCTTGGCTTTTTGGTTGGCCAGATAGTCTTCCAAGCAATAAGAGGTGACCCTGATTTGTCGGAGCTTTGGTTCCAAAAAAAGTTATGGTGCATTTTATCAATAGATTTGCAGGTGTCTTTGTACAAGAGGGAGGAGGAACAAATAAATTAAAAGTTGGGAGGGCTTCCAAGTTTTTTGGAGGATGTGTTTGTAGTCATTTTTTTTTGGGGAGTAAGAACCCCCTGATATCTACCCAGACACGCTTTGTGTGTCATGTTGAATTGCTGGTCAGATTAATTATTCTGCGAGACGTCACTTGTTTGGAGAAAACAATAACCAATTTGTGAAAATTGATTAGTTTCCCTGACAACTGACAATAGTCATTCGAAAATTTGTTAAGATTAGCACAAGCTGAGGGGGCAGCTTTGCAGAAAACTAAATTGTCATCAGCAAACATGAGACAAGGGATCTTGGAGCCTCTAGGACATGTTTTGAACCATAGGCCAGATCTAGCATTGTGACTTTCTGAAGTAAGCTTTTGAATAAGCGTATCCATGCAAAGGATAAATAAATAGGGTGAAAGTGGCGCCTTGACAGAGACCCCCCAGAGGGTTTGAACCAGGGGGAGGTTTGCCCATTAATTTTAATGGAATATGAAACTTCCGTTACACACTCCTTACTCCATTCGATCCATTGTGGCGGAAAACCTAGTTGGTTTAGACATGCCCATAGGAAGTTCCATTCAATTCTATCATAAGCTTTTTCCATATCTAAATTCAGCGCACACCAACTAGTTTTATTTTGGATTTTTTAACTGGAATAATACAAACTTTGGCCCGTTCTCTCGCAATAATACAAACTTTTGATTATTTTTTAATAATACAAACTTTAGGCCAAAATTCCTCTAGTAAGTCGAAATCGGTTGGTAACTTGTTTTAGGAGGTAAATAAGTTGACGTGGCACTCATTAAGACACGTGTCATTATTTTATTGGCTGGTTTTTAAATTTTTGATTTAAATATCAAAAAACATTAAAAACATTTTCTTTTTTTCTTTCTTCTCTCCTGCTCCCCCTTCTCAGCACCCCTAGACACGCCCCAAGACCGTTTCTCTCTCTTCATGCTCCCCGGAAACCCCACCCCCACCCCCTCCTCCCACCCTCACCCCCACCCCCACCCCCACCCCCCACCCCCACGGATGAAACCACGGCCCTCACCACCCCCACCCCCAGACACCCTAGACCCCGCCGAGCCACCATTTCTCTCTCTTCATCCTCCCCCTAGCCAAACCAACTGAAACTCCACCCCACCCCTCCCCCCACCCTCACCCCCATCCCCCATAGATGAAACCACCCTCACCACCCCCTCCCTAATCACGAAAGACCCTTCCCCACCCACGAAACGTCCCCACCCGAACTTAACTCCTCCACCCCCACCCCGAAACCACTTCCCCACCCCGGCCCCTGCCCGCCCCCTCCCCGATCTACGAATCGAAAGCTTGATTACGTAACAATGGTGGGTTGAGCTACGTGGAAGGAGGAGAAAGGAGAGGGAGAAGTGTTGGTGGAGACGAAGGAGGACGTCGGCTATTTTCGCTTGCCGCCGACTCTCGTCCTCTTTTCCTCCTTGTTTATTCCGTCTCCTCGCCGCTTTGTCGGCCACTCCTTGTTTGGTGGTTACCGGTGTAGATGTGGGGAGCTTTGGCGGCGGAAAATTGAGTTGTGTTTAGGTGAGGGACATTTCGTGGTCGGGAGGGGGTTTCGTGTTGGGGGAGGGGTGGTGAGGGTGGACTAGTGGTTTCGTCCGTGGGGGGAGGGGGAGGGGGGGAGGGGAGGGGTGGGTTGTTGTCGTGGTGGGAGGGGATCGACCGGTGGTTTCGTCCGTGGGGGAGGGGGAGGGGTGGACTGGTGGTTTCGTGGTGGGAGAGGGGGTGGACTGGTGGTTTCGTCCGTGGGGGAGGGGGAGGGGTGGGGTTTTAGTTGGGAGGGGGAGGGGAGGAAAGAGAAGGAGATTTTGGGGTCTTTTAAAATTCTTTTTACCTGCTTTACAGGTTAAAGGTCACTTTGACCTACTCAAGGAATTTTGGCCTAAAGTTTGTATTATTAAAAAATAATCAAAAATTTGTATTATTGCGAGAGAACGGGCCAAAGTTTGTATTATTCCAGTTAAAAAATCCTTTTATTTTTTGATTTTTGGAAAGTATTGAGCACTTCTCGTGCAATAAGAATATTATCGTGAATCGATAATGCATTTTCAAGAGAAATATAAGATCTTGTTAGATTTGCCTCAATGTATAATTTCATAATATCAACTTTGTATAATTTTTATTAATACATAACTGAAGATATTGATGGTGAAATGTACGTCGAGAAGACCATGCAAGAAAATAAATAAGCACTATGTTATGCGACAGAGGGAGTTCTAGCTTTTAGACCCATGCAAATGACACGGGAATTATTTTTCTAATAAAATTGGCTTATTTATATTCGAACTTTTTATATATGGATAATAGTGGTGTTAGAATCAAATAATCAATAAATTGTAATATAATCAAATGTAGATTTTTCCTATAGTCGGAGTAGAAATTAATACTTCATTTGTTCTGAAATAAGTGAAACACTTCTTTCAAAAGGTTCTCACATAAAATAGAGAAGTGTTTCACTTATTTCAGAACGGAGGATGTATAATTAATGAAAAAAAAATTACTTCTAATAATCCAAACTTTGGCTGATTCGCTGAATTTAATCCAACCTATCGATTATTTTTTTAATTAATTCCAACTTTTGGGGGTAGCTTCTCAAAATAATCCGGACTCTTAATTGTCTTACCATAACCAATCTGTTTTCGGTCTATTGTGTACAAGATAAATAAGAGTTCGTATTATTTTGAAAAGTTTTCCCCCAAAGTTGGGTTTATTAATAAAAGATGAGAATAAATGTAGCGAACCAGCTAAAGCTTCGATTTTTAGATCAAATTTTTCATGGAAAAATAATTTACCAAAAAGTTGTGACACAATAATTATGTATATTACCAATATAATCTAATAAATAGAATAATATTTACGTTATCTATTTGGTAAAATGAAATAAAAGTCTAACTAACCTAATTAAATAGACAACATTTTATGTACATATATTTTACATTCAACAGCTCCATATATAATAACCTGAGAGTAATATTTCGGCTACCAAGTCTAGAACGATCATATTGGTACAATATATCATATATGGTTTTTATAGATATAAGTTTTTAGCTTTATGTTGCTATTTATAAAAAACGAATGTTCTAAGTTATATTCTTTAGTCACTTTGCTTTTTACCCTACACAAATTCTTGAAGACGGGTGTATAATAAATAATTTTGAGATGGGGTATCTTTTACCTTGAATGGGTTGGGTCACTTATATAGAAGTTTTCCCTTTAAGGTACAAAGTTATTTGTCAGAGGGGTAACCTTTTGACCTAAACGAGTCACTTTAATTTATAAAGAAGTGACCCATATAAAACTAAAAGTTATCTGTTATCTAAAATAACCCTTTTAGCTTGTAAGTGACCTATTTTGACACAAAAGTGACTTGTTTTCGGTTAACAGCTAACTGGTCTGATAATAAATTTATTGCACATCCAGTGCACACATTACGTATTGTTTACCCTAATACATAGCTTATGATTGCAATCTACTTTTACTATTGTAAATTTTAAATGAAAAAATACCCTCACTTATAGTAAGTCATTAGTAAAGTGGGGCTAAGTAGGGTCATGCAAAACTTTCCGAAAATCTGAAAACTCGAAAAACCAATACGAAACCGATGCGAATAATTAGGTACTCAAACCAATAAAATGTACTGGATCGGGTACTTGATTCGATATACTACCTCTGTTTCTCAATAAGTGAAACACTTCTCTTCTTTGGAATAGTCACAATAAGTGCAACTAGACTCAAAATGGTAAAAACAGTTCAATATTATTACAAATATGTCACCAAAAAGCAAGAGGGGACCATATCTTTTTTTGTTCCACCACTTGAATTACCCTACATTATCGTGGCCCCAACTTTCTATCTCTCTACATTCCTTGGTAATCCCCCCCTTTTTCTATGTTTCACTTATTGAGAAACGGATGAAGTATAAGTTAATGGATCATTATGAGTACTCTTTAAGATAATATTGGGTACCTAAATTATCTGATAATCATCTATCCATCTAATGAATCTGGGGACTTGCGTTCAAATATATGAAAATATATTGAGTTAAACAAAATTAAAACAATTTATGTTCGTTTAAGTACGGGATCAATTTATAATTTGAGTAAATAGTAATTGTTCAATAATATTATAACAACTAAATTAAAATAATTTTATATAATAGAGTGTTTAATAATTTAACAACTAAATTAATATAGTCTGAGATTTCAAATTTGGGTACCATATAAGGTACCAGATATCCGAGCCAAAGTTACAGACATCCAAAGTTCGGGTAGTATAACTGTAGACACATAACCATGTCTTCCCATTTAAGGGCCCAATGATGAAACATACCGCGGTCTTAATTGGTTCGAGCCAATGGCAGAGCAGTCCGAAGAGCCAAAACTATTTTCAAAAGTGTTAAAGTCCTATTTTAAACCCCACTTAATTATTCATGATAATTAATTGTATTTTGAGCCCAACTCTTTGAAAAAGCCCAATTAATTGTTTAATAACAATTAATTGTTTTATTTAAATAAATAAATATTTTCAAAGATATTTTTATAGTTAAAATCGGATTTTATCCGGTAAAATCATATTTCCGGAGTTAAAAGATAAAAGAAAATCTATAAAACGCGTTTTATAAAAAAAGACTGTCAAAACGCGTCAAAAGCAAGGCGATGCGCTTAGCGCACCAACGTGCGCCGAGCGCAAAGTAGAGCACCAAGCGCACAAGACTGCCACGTTGACCTGTGTGTGACACAGAGTCCTGCGCCGAGCGCACTTCTCTGTGCGATGCACATGTTTTCAATTTTATCTTTTTTTAAAGCGTGTCACTAGTAGAATTTTTGCTTATTGCTGAGGTGGAATTGCTGCGGTTTTACCCATACACAGCAATAAACTACGTCAAAAGAAAAGGTAAAATAGAAAATACACTTATTGTTGCGGTTAACCCAAAACCGCAAAGAATAGATGTCAACGGGAAAAAATTTCAAATTTGGTTGACTGTTTGACCAGTTCTATTGCTGCGGTTTCCAGCCAAAACCGCATCAATAGATTAAAATATTATTTTTTATCCTTAGCAATAGGTTATTAGGGTTCTTTTATCCTCTTAGTAATGAGTTTCGTTTCCCTCATAACTCAATCCTCACTCCTCACTCCTCACTTCACCCTGTCTCACTTCACCCTCTCTACCAGTATCACGCACTTTAGCCTCTCCCTCACCTTACCCTCACTTCACCCTCTCTCACTTCACCCTCTTCGTTCGGTCTTTGCTCTTCCTTCACCAGATCGAGAAGTTGCTGCGGATCACAAAACCATCGCCTTCTTCGTTCCTCCTTCGCACAACGCCGACCACGACAAACGTCGCCCAACGCCTTGGTAGACGCTCCTTCTTCGCTCACCGGTCACCACCGAATCTCCTCCTTCGCACCTCCTTCTTCGCACCAGATCTCGATCTTTGCACGTCCTTCTTCGCACCGGATCTCCTTCTTCGCACCAGATGTCGTTGTTCTTCGCACGTTTCTCTCCGCACCGGATCTCCTTCTTCGTTTCTTCGTTCCTCCAGTTGCATCTCTCATCTCTTCTGCCATCCATTGTTCTTTTTTCATTTTTCTTTTTTCTTTAGTTAGGTTTTCATTGTTGTTTGTATTTTGTGCGTAAGCAGGACTCAAAATTTTCCATTTCAATTTTTTTCCTCTTTTCGATTTTCTTATTTTTTCTTTTTATAATATATATATTTTTTGTAATTAGGATTTGTAAAGATATATCAATACCATTGAATATATGAATTCAAGTATTCAACTGCTTTTCAATTTGCTACAAGTATGTGGAATTTGTTGACATTATTTCTTATTTTTTGGCTGTATTACACTCCAACGTTGAACTCAACATGAAAATTAGAATTTCAAAAAAAAAAAAAAAAAAAAAAATTGCACCTATTGCTACGGTTTTTACCCACAACCGCAGCAATGACTTGTTTTTTAATTTAAAAAAAAATCGCAGCAATAGGTAATTACCGCAGCAGCAATAGGTTGCTATATTGCTGCGGATAGAAACCGCAACAATAGGTTGCTATATTGCTGCGGTTATAAACCGCAGCAATAGGTAATTACCTATTGCTACGCCCTTAATTGCGGCGCGACTAAAACTGCAGCAATAGGCCATGTAATGACTGCCGCAATTCAATGTTTTTCCACTAGTGTGTGCCACGTGGGCACTGATGATTGGTCATGCCGCGTCAGGCACACCAATGTGCGCCTGACATGTGCGTTTGTGACTCACACATCCACCTGCGCCTGGCGCAGCTGGCGCGTGGAGCGCAGTTCTGTTTTCCCTATAAATAGGCTTCGATTTTCCGAATTAAAATACAGTTTTTTCCACATAACACTCGACTTTTACATTACGAATACTTTACGAATTATCTCTACAAAACTCATAACTTTCAAATCTACATACTTTCAGACATTCATATTTTCAGGCTTCACGATTGCTCGTCCCGAAGGTTGTTACTCTCGCAGACCCAAGCCACGGTATTATCCTGAGAGTCCTTGTATAAATTTATTATTTTGAAGTTACCAACAATTTCTTTACCGATGTAGATCTTTAATATAAAAATCGCTCTTTTGTATATTCTAATCTATTTCTTTCTTTTATTTATTTTCATATATTATACGCATGCCTAATTGTTCTATGCATGATTTTCATCACCACATGTTATTTTTGCTTATCAAAGACCTAAAGAACTGTTCTAACATTAATCAGATAATTTGGACAACCTGTTAGATTCCTTGTAATTTGATTGCCTAATAACATATCACTAAAAAATAGTCTTTTTATGTGTTTCCTGAACCAACCTAGTCTAAGTTATTTTTAGGGTGCTTAGAAATATTTTATGGTTATTCTTCTACATAAAAATTGACATGAATCGATATTAAGTAGAGGCCAGCAATGGGCGACATGGTTCATTATGACCTTGTTCGTAACCACGCCCCCGAACTCAATATATGGTTCATGACCATCTATGGAGTCAGGACGGGGAAATCTACATTGGATAAGTCCCTAAGATGTCTCTACGGTTTCCCAATATCCAATTAGGTTTATGAGTCTTCCTTTAAAGACTTGTTGGCGACTTCGAAAACATTTTCAATAAAACCTAAACAATGGGGTAGTCAAATATGCGCTCACACTGCATAGGCGAAATAAAAACACGCCTACAATAACCTTATTTTTTGCTCTCATTGCTTCCAAATTCGGGTGTATTTTCTTTTGCATTTGTATTTTATAATATAATTAATATTTTTTTTTTCAAAAAAAATTCGATTAACTCGATGATGTACTGTAAACACATTATCGTGTCTCCCCAATTTACTACCCAATGATGAAACATACCGTCGTCCTACTTGGTCCGGATCGAAGAGGAGCAATCAACATCCTTTCCCAAAATCCTTTTTCAGACCAAACTATGGTTAAAAGCCCATTTAATAGAAAGTACTGTTTCAAGCCCAATTAATCATTCATGATAATTAATTGATTTTTCAAAATAAATCTTCTATTAAATTATTTTCATAAAATAATATTTGTGACTTAAATCCGTTATTCTTGATAACTTTTGATAAAAGATAAGTCAAAAAGGTTATTTAAGATAAAAATGAACTTCGAAAAAAAGAAGCAGAAAATTGATGCACACAAAGACGATGCGCTCGACACCACGTTGTTGCGTGGCGGGCTACACCATTGTGTGGCGGGTAACACCGTTGCATGGCGGGTGACACTGATACGCTAAGCGCACCAAGCTTGTTGAATGGCACGCGACACTGATGGGTTAAGCACACCGAGCCTGCACAGAGCGAGCTTCTATTTTCCGAAGTCTGATCGTATTTTTACTAGAAATACCCAGTTTTCACTGGTATCTTCGAACGGACTTCGCATGTATTTCAACATATCTAAACAGTAAACACTTATATCTAAACATCAAAACCTCTCAAAAAACACTCTCAAACACATTCAACTCAGAATATTAATTATTCTTCCTGCATTGAATCTTCAGTTTATAACTCACCTTTCAAAACTAAAGATTGTTTCCTCCGACGTCCGTACGGTCAGACCTTGGCGACAAAGGTAAAAATCCTGAGGGTCAATTCCAATTTATTTCTTATTATACTAACAATCTATTTTTCATGATGTAGATCCTCAAATACTTCACGCTCTCTTGTATATTCTTCTATAATCTTTCTTTTTTTTATATTTCTTTATATATTTCTATGTCATATTCATATCCATGCTTAAATGCTTATTGCTTACATCACCTGACATGCTTATTATTGATAATTATAAGACCTAAATAAATGCTCTAACGCCGAATTAGATAATATGGACAATTGGTTTAGGATCCCAGTAATATGATTGCTTAATAAACATGTCACTATAAATTAGTCTTTTGTGTGTTTAATTAACCGACCTAGACTAATAGTTTTAGGGTGTGAAATTAATTATTTGTTTATTTGTTTGCATAAAATTAGATTAATGAATCGTATTAAGTAGAGGCTAATATTGGGCGAATTTGATCCCTAATCATATTCGATCCCTCACCCCTGAACTCAATCATTGGTTCACCGACCAATTATGAAGTCATCACGAGGAAATCTACATTGGATAAGTCTCTAAGTTGTTCATATGGTTTTCCAATATCCAATTAGGTCTATGAGTCTTCCTTTAAATACTTGTTGGCGACTTCTTACTAACATGAACTTCAAAACTAAAAACTTGTACAATGAGGTAGTCAAATTCGCGCTTACCCCGTGTAGGCAATAAAAATATGCCTATAATTTGGCGACTTCACTGGGAAGGAATCAATTTAATTTTTTATGAGTGAGTAAAATTCGAAAAAATACGATTCTACTATACTTATGCCTTTAAATAACATTATAATTTTGCATATGCATGACTATTCTTTAAAGCCACTATAAGTTCATGTCCTTGCCCTACTACCACATAATCTATGCATGGGGCCATCCCCGGGTGATTTGCGCTTTGTTCCTCCAAAAAGCTTCCTCAGCGATAGTGTTGGATCTTAGTCGTAAGCAAACATATACAACCATGAGATTGCTCTCTTGTTTTTGACTTGAAACTGGAGTGCGTCTTACACGTAGCCATCTTTTTAAGCAAAGATACAAAGCGTGTGATTAATCTCTTAGTAAGAGACCCTTTTAAGCCTAAACCTAAGCCTTACCATAATATCAAACATAGCTCATGACTTTAGGTTGGAACTGCATACTATGTCTTGCGTACTTGACATTATTGATTGCTTGTTTGTTATGTTCAACATGCTTTCCCCTTGAATTAGTCTAAAAACATCGAAAACGACCAATAATTCGTCAAAACCAAAGACAGCATTGTCGAGCAACGTGCGCGGCGCATAATATTCTTGCATCCCAAGGGGCTTGCGCAAAACACATAATCTTGTACGGCGCGCACTAGGGTTGCATGGCACACATCACTGTTGCACCAAGAGCAGCTGTTATTTTGACGAACTATTTGCCGGTTTTGATCCATCTTTGCATCGACATCCATGATCACTTTAGGTCATCGTCTTCCAAAAATAAACTCACCTAATTCAAAGATAAGAATCAATATTTTCCATGCATGTCATCTAAAATTCAGTTTATCTTTTTGAATCCATCTAGATATATCATGACTGAGTTTTGAGTCATAATGCATCTCATCCTCTCCAATGTTATCCCATCCATCCAGCATATCTATCTATCCTAACATATCCTTTTAAATAAATTATCTTTTTTCTAAATCAAACCTATCCTCTTCTATCTTATCTCTTTTAAAAAAGTTTTATCATCATCCTATCACATATTCAAAAAAATCTATTACAAAATCATTATTGATTTTTCCAATAAAAGATACAAATAAAGGGGTCCTTTTCGAATCAAAATAAATTTTGAAAATTCTAAGCACAGTCCAATCAATTCAATCAAATCAACCTAGTCCAATCAATTCAATCCAATCAATCCAATCCAAGTCCAATTGCATTCATCTTAGGCCCATGTACATTTGAGTCCACACATTCATCTTAGGCCCATGTAAGTCTAGCTCATGTCAATATCAAGGCCCATTTGCATCTCTATGCGAACTCTATTCTGTGTAAAGCCTATGTGCTTCTCCAAGTCGATTCCAAAGTCTAGTCTATGTTACCTCCACTTAATTTCAAAGTCAAGCTCATGTGCTTCTCCCAGTCTATTCTAAAGTCAAGCCTATGTGATTCTCTTAGTCTATTCAAAAGTCTAGCCTATGTGCTACTCCCGACCCATGTAGGCCCAATTCAAATCCTAGGTCTAGTTTCCATCTTCATGTAAACCCTAGTCAATTATAGTTTCAAACCCATGTAAGACCAAGTCCTCGCTAAGTCCATAAAGGCAACTCTTGAGTCTAGCAAAAATAGTCCTCCCTAAGCCCATAAAGGCAATCCTTGAGTCTAGCAAAGCTAATCCTCCTTAAGTCCATAACGACAACCCTTGAATTTTACCGAAGCTAGTCCTCTCTACGTCCATATCGGCAATGCAACCCTTGGGTCTAGCGATCTCTAAGTCCATAAAGGTAACCCTTGAGTCTAATGAAGCTAATCCTCTCTAAGACCATAACGACAACCCTTGGGTCTAGCAAACCTAGTCCTCCTTAAGGCCATAACAACAATTTTTGAAGTCTAACAATAGACATATAATCGTGTCTCCCCATTTAGCGCCCAATGATGAAACATACCGTCGTCCTAACTGGTTCGGTCCAAAGGAAGAACAATCCGACAAGCTAAGTCTAAAATCGTTTTAAGAACATAAAGTCTATTTATTTATTTATTTAATTATTCCAAGCCCAGTTTTAAAAGCCCAATTAATTATTCATGATAATTAATTGCATTTTTAAATCCCATTTCGAAAATTCCAATTAATTATTACTGATAATTAATTGTATTTTTTATAAATTTTATCTATTTGATAAGTCGGTTTTTAGTTGCATATAAGTAGGTTTTAAGTCTCATTTTCATGTAGTTTTTAGTGCATCTTAGGTCTAATTGCATGATTTAAGTAATTTTTGAACCAGTGTGTTATTTCGAGATACTTTTGGCTCTTCTTTGTGATTTTTAGGTTCTTGTGGTTGGTTGTGCAAAGAGAGGCTAAGATGGTTCGTAGACGGTCTAGATAGCGGTTCCCGGAGGCGAGTAGATGAGTTTGAGTGCTTTGGAATTGAAGGAATGATGATATTTGAAGAATATTGTGTTCGCGGGACCACACATATTCCCGCTTGACCGAGCGAAGAGGCGCACGCCCAAGCAGATATCCGCTTGCCCGTGCAAATCTGTGAAGAAAAGAAGAAAACATTATGTCTCACGTGCACGCCCAAGCAAGATACCACTTGCCCGTGCACCATGGTGCACGCCCGTGCGGTTTTGTGCTTGCCCGCGTGCAAGCTGTTGGCTAGCTAATTCCGTGATTTTTACTATTTCCTTTTTAGTTTTTTGTAAACAATAATTAGGTTTTCTAAACATACTTTTGAGAACTTTTTAATTATTAGAAAATAGAGTATTACTTTTTAGATTGCTTTTTGAGAGAAAACTCCATTATTGAACCTTGATTACTACAAGTTAGCTACTTTGGATTGATTCATTCAAGTAAAGAATAGGTTTTTCTAATTTCCTCTCTTCCTTTTATTGTTATGTCTTTTTATTTATTTCTCAATTGCTTTGTTATTTCAATTATAAGTGAGTAGTTCTATAATTTAGGGTTAAGTTGAACCCTAGCAATGATTAATGCATGATTCCCCCATAATTCCAATTTAATGTGACTATTTGTCCTTGCTTGATTGAATTGTACTTATTTTCATTATCATACTAGGGATAGGTGATTTTGAATTGATTCCTTATGTCTTGTTTTCAATGGGAATTGAATCTAGATGGATTTGTTGATTCAATCAAGCAAGAGTATGAATATCTCTATGGGAATAAGTGGATAGGATTAATAGGAATTTATTTGTGATGCCATGTTTAATGTCTCTTTCTTGTAAGATTCCATGTGAATAGGTATGATTGCTTGTTTAGAGTAGCCATAGGTACTCGAGAGATGGGAATTATTCATGTATTATTCGTGCTAGTGGGAATACTAAATTCTAGGTGCTTTTATTGATTGATTTTACCTCGTGTGTTATTGCTAGTTGCTATAGTTTAGCGTTAGTATTAGTTTAACATTTCTTCCACCATCGTTTGTCACTTGTTTAATTAAATTGAGTCAAGATATCTAGTGTTTGATACAGTTTGTCTCTGTGGATTCGACCTTGACTTTCCCTGCTACATAGTTAGGAGGTTAGTTAGGAATTATCTTTGTTAGGTGCACGACACACCTATCAAATTTTGGTGCCGTTGCCGGGGATTAACGGTATCAGATTAGTTTATCTTTGATTTATTTAGCTAAACTTGTTTTTGTTCGATCATTGTTACTCTGTTTGTTGTTTGATCTCTTTTCTTTCAGTCTTTTTGTTGCATGCGCACTCGTAGCAAGGGTTCAGAAGATCTAGTTACTCTTGATCGCGAGATCGAAGCCACAGCAAGGAGATTAGGAGTTCAAAGAAGAAAACAACAACAAGAATCCATAATGGGAGACGAAACACCACCAAAGTCTCTACGGGAGTATGCTATGCCCGATGAGACCACCACCACCATTACCTGGCCAACTACCACTGCTACACACTTCGAGCTCAAACCACAGTTTATTCAGTTCATCTCACATGACTCTTATACGGGAACACCAAAAGAGAGCCCTACTAATCATTTGGCTAGCTTTTTAGAGAAGTGTAATACTTTAAAACTAACAAATGTTTCTGATGACCTGATTCGCTATTGTGCTTTTCCTTTTTCTCTTACGGATGAAGCAAAGGAATGGTTGAAAGAAGAAGAGGTGAGAAAGATTTCCACATGGCCAGAACTGAAGAAGGCCTTTCTCTACAAATTCTTCCAACCTATGAGAACTTCCAAATTCAGAAATGAGATATCTGGTTTTCAACAACATGAATTGGAGTCTCTCTATGAGGCATGGCAGAGATACAAAGCCTTGCAGAGACAGTGCCCACACCATGGTATTCCTGAGTGGCTATTAATTCAGACATTCTATAATGGCCTGAAGCATGATGTTCGGAGTTCTATTGATGTCGCATCTGGCGGTACTTTCATGGCCAAAACTCCAGAAGCTGCTAAGACATTGTTGGATGATATAGCTACCAACAATTACTTGAATGACTGGAGTGTGTCTCGTGGAGCCCCTAAAAGGGGAGGTAAGTATGAGGTTGATGCTATTGCTACTTTGACTAACACTGTGCAGGTTTTGGCGGCCAAGGTTGACCAATTGAGTAGCGGATCAATAGCACCTGTTTGTGAGATTTGTGAAGTCCAAGGTCACTCATTGAATGAGTGTCAATACAACTCTATGTGAGTGATATCTGAGCAAGTCAATGCCCTCCTAAACACAAATACAAGACCACAAAACAACCCATACTCAAACACATAAAACCCAGGTTGGAAAAATCATCTAAATTTCTCCTACAAAAATAACCAACCTCAACCTCCACACACGAACTACTCCCAACCACCCCGCTTCCAACAAAGACCACCTTTCAACCCTTCCTCCTCATCCTCTAGATCCAACCTTGAGACTATCATGGAGAATCTAGTTTCTTCTCAAGCAAAGCAAGATGAGTATCAAGCCAAGCAAAATGAATGCTTCAGCAACTCTCTCCAATAAATCAATGAATCAGATGACCCAACATGCCCTACAAATTAGTCATCTCTCTAAACCTTCAGGCCAACTTCCTGGGCAAACTGAACCAAATCCTAAGGGGCATATCCATGCCATCTCATTGAGGTGACTGAGAAAAAGAAAAGTGCAGAAGAGGTTACAAATTTAAGTGAAGAAGATCAAGATGAGAAAGAGTTGGAAGTTGAAGTTAAGGAGACTGAGAAAAAGGAACCCACTGTTATCCTTGTCAAACCATACAAGCCACCTGTCCCATTCCCTCAAAGATTAGCACATGCAAAACTTGAAAAGAAGTATGGGAAGTTCCTGGATATCTTGAAGAAGCTGCACATCAACATCCCTTTCTTGGATGCTATTTCTGAAATTCCTTCTTATGCTAAGTTTTTTAAAGGCATGCTCTCTAACAAAAGAAAATTTGAAGAGAATGTCATTGTTTCACTAACAGCTGAGTGTAGTGCTATTTTGCAGAACAAGCTTCCAGAGAAGCTAGGAGATCTAGGCAGCTATTCTATTCGAGTCAAACTTGGTGATATCGCTATCAAGAATGCTTTGTATGATCTTGGGCTAGTGTTAGTCTCATGCCTTTATCAATCTGCAAGAAACTCAACTTGGGTGAACTGAAACCCACACGCATCTCTCTCCTACTAGCGAGATTTAACAATCAAGTTTTCACTTGGTATCCTTGAAGATGTTCCTCTTAGAGCTGGTAAATTCTTCATTCCATGTGATTTTGTTGTCATGGAGATGGAAGAAGATGCACAGGTTCCCATCATCCTTGGGAGACCCTTTTTGGCCACTACTAGAGCCATCATTGACATGAAGAAGGGTAAGATCACCTTTGAAGTAGGTGATGAGAAGATGGAGTACACTCTTATAAACTTCATGAATTCTCCTTCAATGGGAGAAATTGTTTACAGAGTGGATGCTCTTGATGAGGTGATAGAAGCCAAGGCCTTTAGTTTACAACTCGATGATTCATTATAAACGGTCTTGATGGGTAGTGCTAATGAGGAAGATTGGGAGACCAAGGAATACAAGTGACTTCTAGAGGAGACACGAGCCATTGAATCTGAAAAGCCTCTCAAGGAGATATTGAGCTTGGGGGAAACTAAGGAGAGTACCACGCCTCCCAAGGTAGAACTGAAACCTCTCCCCTCTAATTTGAAATATGTATTCAAGGGTCCCAATGATACTTACGCTATTATTGTTAATGCTGAGCTTGACGACATTCAAATTGAAAAACTACTTGTTGTTTTGAGAAAATATAAGAATGTCATTGGGTACACCATTGATGACATTAAGGGCATTAACCCCTCATTTTGCATGCATAAAATCATTCTTGAGGACGAACATGCTTCTTCTATAGAATATCAACGACGACTTAATCCAAATATGATGGAAGTAGTCAAGAAAGAGGTTCTTAAATTGCTTGATGCAGGTATAATCTACCCTATCTCTGATAGTAAAAGGGTTAGCCCTGTCCAAGTAGTCCCAAAGAAAGGAAGCATGACCGTTGTCAAGATTGACAAGGGTGAACAAATTCCAACTAGGACTGTGACAGGGTGGCGTATGTGTATTGATTATAGGAGATTGAATAAAGCCACCCGAAAAGATCATTTCCCCCTGCTTTTCATTGATCAGATGTTGGAAAGGTTGGCAAAACATTCTTTTTTCGTTGGTTGGATGGATATACGTGTTATTTCCAAATCCCTATTCATCCAAGTGACCAGGAAAAGACTACTTTTACATGTCCTTATGGCACCTTTGCATACCGAAAGATGCCATTTGGATTATGTAATGCTCCCGCCACTTTTCAACGTTGCATGGTGGCAATTTTCTCAAGTCTTATTGAGAACCCTATGGAAGTGTTTATGGATGACTATTCTGTCTATGGAACATCTTTTGATGTTTGCCTTGCTAATTTACAAAAGGTGCTCCATAGATGTCGAAAAGTTAATTTGATTCTCAATTGGGAAAAATGTCATTTCATGGTGCAACAGGGAGTTGTTTTGGGTCATGTTGTTTCTCATCGGGGCATCGAAGTTGATAAAGCAAAGATAGAGGTCATTGAGCGTTTACCACCTCCTAGATCTGTTAAAGGAGTAAGGAGTTTTCTTGGTCATGCGGGATTCTACCGCCGTTTTATAAAGGATTTTTCAAAACTTGCTCGACCTCTAACTGAACTTTTAAGCAAAGATGTCCCTTTTTTGTTTACTGATACTTGTACTGAGGCTTTTCACAGGTTAAAGGAAGCTCTCATCTCTGCCCCTATAATTCAATCGCCTGACTGGAATCTCCCTTTTGAGATTATGTGCGATGCTTGAGACTATGCAGTGGGGGCAGTTTTGGGTCAAAGGAAGGATGACAAGCTTCATGTCATCTACTATACAAGCAAGACTCTTAATCCGGCCCAGATGAACTATGCCACAACTGAGAAGGAATTGTTAGCAGTGGTGTATGCTATGGAGAAGTT
Organism: Beta corolliflora; assembly: GCA_947648045.1. Taxonomy (NCBI): domain Eukaryota; kingdom Viridiplantae; phylum Streptophyta; class Magnoliopsida; order Caryophyllales; family Amaranthaceae; genus Beta; species Beta corolliflora. Next base: position 105,546 of record CANSZD010004262.1, read on the forward strand.
TCGATCTTATCTGGTGGGGTCGAAGGTGATAATTCACACTGATCATGCGGCACTTAAGTATTTGATGAGCAAGAAAGATGCTAAGCCCTGCTTGATTCGATGGATTTTGTTGCTACAAGAATTTTACTTGGAGATTCGGGACAAGAAAGGAGCTGAAAATGTTGTTGCTGATCACCTTTCTCGACTTGTCCTTGATAGTGAAGGTGATGAGGATCTTCCAATTGATGATACATTTCCTGATGAGCAACTTCTAGCTCTAGCCACTACGAGATCTCGTGGTATGTTGATATAGCTAATTATTTGGCTAGTGACACTATTCCTCATGGCTACTCATCGCAGCAAAAGAAGAAATTCTTTAAGGAGGTGATGAGATATTTCTGGGATGATCCTTTTCTTTACGAATCTTGTGCAGATGGGATGATTAGAAGGTGTATTCCCGAAAATGAGGTACCACTCATTATCTCTCATTGTCATGATTTACCTTGTGAAGGCCATGCTAGTACCAATAAAACTGCATTGAAAATTCTTCAGTGTGGTTTTTATTGGCCTACTCTGTTTAAGGATGTTCATCATTATGTTCATTCTTGTGATCAATGTCAAAGGATGGATAATCTTTCCCGTCAGAATGAGATGCCTCTCAAAAATATTTTTGAAGTTGAGATTTTTAATGTATGGGGTGTGGATTTCATGGGGCCATTCCCTTCCTCTGATGGGAACAAGTACATTTTGGTTGCTGTTGATTATGTCTCCAAATGGGTGGAGGCCATTGCTTATCCCACTAACGATGCTTGTGTGGTTAGTAGATTTTTCAAAAAGACTATTTTCCCTCTATTTGGCATTCCACGAGTCTTGATTAGTGATGGAGGCAAGCACTTTTTGGAGAATAAGTTTGAAGCTATGCTCAAGAAATATGGTGTGCACCATAGAGTGGGGCTTTCATATCACCCACAAACTAGTGGTCAAGTGGAGATTTCTAACCGCGAGATCAAAACCGTCTTAGAGAAGACGATTGCAAGAACGAGGAAAGATTGGGCTGCGAAACTTGATGATGCACTATGGGCCTACAGAACAGCCATCAAAACCCCTATAGGTACCACCCCCTATCGCCTTGATTATGGGAAATCATGCCATCTTCCTGTTGAGTTAGATCATCGTGCATTTTGGGCTATTAAGAGCCTTAATTTCGATTCTCAAATGGCGGGTGAGAAGCGACTCCTTCAACTTAATGAGCTTGATGAACTTCGGCTTGATGCTTATGAGAGTTCTAGGTTGTACAAGGGGAAAACTAATAAATGGCATGACAAAGGCATTGTGCGCAGAGAGTTCAAGGAAGGGGATTTAGTTCTTCTTTTTAATTCCCGTTTGAAGTTATTTCCAGGTAAACTCCGTTCGCGGTGGTCAGGTCCATTCAAAGTTTGTAAAGTTTTTCCTTATGGTTCGGTGGAATTATGGAACCGCCAAGATGGAACTATCAAGGTGAATGACCTCACATTGAAGCACTACAGAGATGGAGATCCCATTGCTGAGAGAGTTGACATCATACTCTCTATTCCTTCATGTGACTGATAAATGAGGAGGTCGAGCTAATGACCTTAAAAACTAGCACTTATTGGGAGGCAACCCAACTTTCTATCTTTTTCTCTTCTCTTTTCTTTTTCCTTTCCTTTGGTTCATTTTTAATTTCTAGATTTTTATTACTTTACTTCATTTTTTTTCCTAGTTAAATGTGCTAATCCTTAGGTTTTCTATAAAAAAAAATATTGAAAATGCAAAAAATGAGAAGAAGATTGTGTTAAATGTCGTTTACTTGCAGGTCGCACGTCCAATCACATTTCTGCTCGACCGTGCGGTCGAGGCAGAAGCATTGGAGGCGTTTTTTTCTCCAGCGTGCACGCCTGAGCACGAACCCGCACGCCCAAGTAGTAGTGGGCACGCCCCAGCAGACTTCCGCTCGACCGTGCGGTCGAGGCAGAGAGTTGAGGAAGGAACCTATGCAGAGCTGCACGACCGAGCGAGGACATGCGCGCCCCAGTATAAGGTCGCACGCCCCAACGGATTTCCGCTCGACCGTGCGGTCGAGGCAGAAAGTTTGGAGCCGATTTTCAGCAGTGCGCACGACCGAGCGAATTGTTGCACGCCCGTGCTCCCTGACTCCCAGCCTCATTAACCCCTTCCAACTCGACTTTCTCTCTCTCCTCATTCTTTCAAAACTCACGCCCCCTCCTTCACCCTTACTCTCCTTCTCACTCCTTCACTTCCCCAACTCTCCCTCCCGCACTCACCACCACTCCCTTGCCGGCCCACCACCACCACCGGCGGTCATCACTCGCCGCTGTCTCTTTCACCTTCCATCTTTCTTTCTCCTTCTCCTACTCCAAAAATTCTAAAAACGCTAACTTTGCAATTGAATTGGGGGTTTGTTTGTGGTTCGAATTTGAAGCAAATTGGTGAGCAATGAAGCATCTCTAGGCCTTTTGGAAGTCAAGCACAAATCAATTGTGGGTATTAGACACCCACCTTAAGTTTGGTATACTCTTTCTACTCTCTTTTCCATCTTTTAGTGTTCTTGCTTTTCTAATTGAAATTCATAGCACTACTTGTTTGATATTGATTTGTGGGTTGAATACTTGCTTGTTGGATGTAATTTCTCGACTTCTTGCTCAATTTTGCACCATCTTTTGTGTTGGCTAGTGCATGCATGATTTTGAAGTTTTAGTGGTGAATTGATCACTTGTGGAGTTGAATTGTTAGTGTTATTGTTATTCTTGACATTGGATTCATTGCATTGATGAGTTAGTTGGTGCTCTTTGGTTGGGAATTTCTCATTGGGTGCTTCCATTGTGAATTTGTGGTTGTGTCTTCCTATGTTTTTTTGCCTCTTTCCCTTGCTTGTGAGTCATCATGCCTCCTAGGCCATCTTCTAGAGCGAACCCTGCCCGACGCACTTCCTCTTCCCATCTCAGAAACACCCGTAATCCCTCCACCAATGTGCCCTCCAATCCACCTCCTCCACCCGCCATTGAACCCCCTCCTTTGGACACCTTAGGCATTCAATTCACTTGTGAAGCTCACCTAGAGCGTTTCCGTGTCCTTAGTTGTCGTCGCCTTCGTCCCACTCGCTTCTATGATCCTCAAGTGGCTACTGAACTAGGAATAGATGGCGACCTACAATAATTGTTTTATTATGTGGGTTGGCAACAATTCCTCAACATGCATGCTCTCTCTTACAAGCGCATCACCTTGGAATTTCTCTCCACATTAGACGTCGTTTGTTCTACCACTAAAAATCCTCGTTCCATCTCCTTCCAACTCATGAATGAACCTAGGCAATTGAACCGAAACCAATTAAATGCCATTTACCCTTGTGAGCCTAGCCTATTTCTTTTGCTAACTACATCTCTAGCCCTTTACCTTGTCCTACCTAGGGGATTTTGAAGCTATGTTGATGAAGTTAAGTTGTGACATTGGAGATTTATTGTGGTGTTTGATGTGATCTGATGCTTAGTTCGTTGAAACTCATGATCTGTGTTGAGTTCATCTCCTCATAGTTACTTTTGATACTCCTAATTTCCTCTATAGATGATTTATTAAATCCTTCGTCGAAAAAAAAGACAAAATGAAAAAAAAGAAGATTGTTTTATGTCTTTAGTTTACAATAAAAGGAAATTGGAGTTTCTCTTTGAGGAGTTATGGTTCAGTTAATGAAAAAAAAAATTAAAGTGCAATTGGAATGTTTGTGTTTGGAGTTTTGTAATTGTTGTCAAAGGTGTTTGAAAAGCTTCACTTTCCCCTTTCAGCACCACTTTCCTAGAACTTTCCATACCCATACCTTAAGCCTTCATTACAACCCATATGAAGTCCTTATGATTCTTTGCAGTAACGTAGTTCCGTAGCGGTGGAGAGTGAGAAGATATGCAAGCTTATGGTAGGATATAGTCAATGGAATGGAGCCTTGAGCGATCATTTGATCCTTTTATACACATGAGAGATAATGTGCACGACTAAATGAGAGCTACTATATTCATGACTGAGTTAAGCTTAGGGGAGAACTTGTGGTAAGATGGTTGCTTTTCCCTGTGCTATACTATGAGGTTTGATTGTTTTCTACCATGATAATTTTGAAAATTGTGTTTGAATTGGTTTTGAAAATTGGCTTGCATATTTTGCTTGAGGCGGCTATTGAACTCCTTCCTTGATTTCTTAGTTTGGATTGCTTGAGGACAAGCAATAGTTTAGCTTGGGGGAGTTTGTTAAGTTGGTTTTTAGTTGCATATAAGTGATAAATGTGAATTATTACATATTATAACCTTCTTATTCCCTCGTACTAGCTCCTTATTACTGTTATAAATTATAAGTTGTGGGTTTTAATGGTTTTTATAGGTTATTGAGTAATTGTGTTTAATGATTATTTATTAGTTTGACCTATGCTATATTTTATACTAGTAATAATTTATTTAACGTTGGCAGGTACAGTATAATTTTAAAGTCAAAGAAATGAAAATTAGCCTTAGCAATTTTATGGGTTAAGCCCATTTGATTAAACCATGCAGCAAGAAGGAAAGAAAATTTGGCTTTTCTTGAATCAAAACCCACGCAACACATGAATTGAGAGGAGAAAAATTAGTGGGCTAAAGCCCAATGTTGCCAAGTAAGAGCACGCACACATCAAAGGAAAAAGAGAAGAAAATAAAGAGAAAAGATGAAAAAGGAAAAAAGGAAAAAGCCCTAGTATTACTGGGCTTGGACTCACGCTGAAGCAAGGGAGAAATAAGAATAGGAGCGCAGCATCAGTACAGGAGGCATGCAAAGCAGACGGAAGACGAAGACGCAGCAACAACACGATGCTTGCAATCTGATTTTCGACCATGGTTGCTTATAATTAGGTGATGTTCTCTTCAATTATGAGTGGCTAATTTTCTTTTTCTAGGACTTAGATGAAACCCTTTTAGTATGAATTGATAATTTAATTGTGTTTGGAAATTAATTTTGGTTTATGATTGCATAACTATTGAGATTATTATTGGGTTGATTATTGTTTGCAATATATATTGATGATTGTTCTTGTAGAATAAATTATTGGTTTCTATTGGTATCAAATTTACATACTTTGTTCTTGTACGTTCAAAGTATGATGTTATGCAATGGTGTTTGATGATTTGTGGTTAAAAAGTTGAATAATTTATGCTTTGGTTAGATAAGTTATGTCACCTAATTATTCACAATACTATTTTTGTGAGTATTCCGCCTTGTAGTTTAGGATACTTGATAAACCTATTAATTCTCATTTCAATTAATCTATTAGTCATATTACTAGTGGTGGATTCGACTGTCCTAGATTCCGTATTATTGTCTGCTCTCCGATTCACTTTTTATTGCCAAGTTTATTTAGTTGCTTTATATTTCAGATTACTTTAATTAGTTTACAATCAAACCATTATATTTATATTTAGGATTATATTAGTAGACATTAGACTTAATTTTAATCAACTGTTCCCTGTGGATACGATACCCTATTATTTATCACTTACTACTAAGTCTTGTACACTTGCAAGAATAGGGTTTTATAACTTGTTTGAAATTGCTATCAAGTTTTTGGCGCCGTTGCCGGGGAACGGTGATTAGATTAATATTGTTTAATTGTCTGCTACTTTAGATCTTAGTATAAATTTTTCTTTATTATTTTTGCCTTTTATTTAGTATGTGTTTTGTTTTATGTTTTTATTTATTTTAATATTAGATTCTCTAGTTGTATAACTATCCTATTTTTTTCTTTTTTTTGGTTTTTACTATTATTTTTTTATCCTTATAGTGTTATTAGGCTGAATTTTTTTTTTAAAAAAAATTTATTGTTATGTCAATAGTTTATTTTCCGCAATATGAGGGAGAAGTGTATTGGAGGTACATTGATAGACTCAAAGATTTTCTTGCTCGATTCGAGAACCATCGATTAGAAAAATGGGAAGTATGTCAAATAGTTTACGAGGGTCTTAATGATGAGACTAGAGGCACAATAGAGTCTTATTTTGATGGGAGTTTTTTGTCTCAGACCGTGGATGAAGCCTGGAGTTTCTTTGAATGGTTTGTACACGAGACTTATGAGTGGGAGTCGACTATGCATTATAATATATATTCTCAGCCTTTATGTGCTCAACCAACCTCTAAGACTTTTTTTTTCAATGAACCTCATGCAAATAACCTACATTCATACCATTCTACACATTGGAGTTCAAACAAATTTAATAATCTATGCTCTCAAGCTGGCCTCTTAGATTCATATCACAAGGATACCAGTCTCTTTAATGATCAAAGTTTCTCAGAGTTTTGTGCTACTATTCAATCAAAGCCTCTAGCTAGTGGTCTGATGTTCAAATTTCAAGTTCTAATAATGATCTTAAAATTGTGTTATCTGCTATTGAGGATCTTACTAAGAAAACATAGGAGATTAATAATAGAATGCAAGTAGTAATTGATGGAAGAAGCTTTTTGGGAGAGTCCTCTAATGAAATATCTAGTGAACCTTGTCTCCCATATTTACCATACTATATGGATGAATTAGGAGAACCGGAGCAATTTTCTGAACTTCAAACATTCCATGCCCGGGATGAAGCTAATTTAGAGGAACATAACGAGGAGTGTTATAACCGTGCATCATTTTATCAAATTGGACAAGATCCTAGTTTAGTTGTGTTAAATGATTTTGAGGTAAACAAGATCTCTAAGGTGGATGATATTGAGCTTAACGTACCTACTGAGCAAGAGAGATCAATTAATTCTGAAGATATTAAAGAGAATGACACTGAGATATTAGATACTTCAGTTTTGAGCTTTGACGACACTCAATATGATGATGACAATTTACATCATTCTAGGGAAGCAACTTTTCTTATGGACGACGAGAATAGATGCATTAAGAAAGTAAACGAGTCCCACAAGGAAGAGCTTAAGTCTTGCATTGATTTAGAGGAAACTATTGAGTTTACAAGTGCTTTAGAACCTACTTATTCTAACTCACTTAAAACCATTACATTAGTTCATGATTCTAGTATTCCACTCTTCCGTCCTATTGTTGAGCTTAGATCCACTTATAATCACCGAAAATTCTGCATTTTAGAGCATGATTACCCACGAATATTTGACGATTATTTTCTGAGTCAAGAGCTTGAGGTCAAACCAGCTAGAGTTTTCAAAGAAGAGAAGCACAACTTTGATGTGGTTTTGCATGACTTACAGGTTCTAGTGTTCCTACACTCTACAAGTTGTCTCATTTAGACCACCAGTATGAGATCTATCCTTTGAACATATATTGTAATCGTATTTTTTATAAGTTATTAAGGGTTGTATCTCATATAATTACATGTGTATTATCTTGTGCTTACTTCCACTTTTCTGAATTTTGCGGTAAATCTTATGACAAGCTTCTTCGATCTTTGACGGGGTATGATTCAACTTACTAAAGTATAATTAAGTGGTTGATGATCTATCTCCCTTGTCATGTTCTTACTTAGTCCAGTGTTTCGAATTCTCCATCTTAATTATTTGTCATTACTTTCTATTAGGTTTTCTTTTGGGATTTAATATATATGTTATAAATTAGTTACTGATGTTGATTTTCATGTGCAGGTAACATGGCTTAAGGAATAGAGGGGCATAGACATTCCAAGTGCTGAGCCTGCTTTTGTAGTTGTTGTCATGCACGCGTCTACAACATTCTGGTTGCATTTTTTTTTGTTGCGGCGTGTTTAAAGTGCTAACTCACCGGGTTGTGTTGCTCTATCTTTCTCCTCTGCTTTTATGCTTCCCTTTCCTTTTTCTTGCATTGAGGACAATGCAGAACTTAAGTGTGGGGGAGAGGAAAATTTGGTGCATTTTGGTGTTGTTTCAATCTGAAAATATATATATGACTGATTTACAGGTTTTAGTATGTGGCATATAATTGCCTTTTGGTCATTTTACGGGGAGATGCTGCCCAAATTTTTCCAAATTTTTGAGTTTATATATGCTATTATGTGTCTATTTAAGGGTATATATGCATCATTCATTGTCATCTCTTAGAGGAGCAACTAGTTAATGAGAATAATTGATAATGGGCTCTAATATAGCAACGTTTTACTCGAATTCTGTTTTATTACATAAAAAAAAATATTTTTGAAGCTATGAATGTGAAGACTTTAACTCTTGCAACCTATTAAATATACTTTAATAATGCTTATGCTTATCTGTAATCTAGCACACTTTCTTCGTTGGCCTAGATGCGGGGTATGGAGGAAAGATTTTTATACTTTAATCTACCTAATTAGTACCGATACTTTTCTTGGTGATCTTTCACTGCTCTTGGTTACTGGAGAATTACTTGACTTTGTTAAAAAACAGAGAGAATCATGGTTCAGAAAAAAAAATGGATTAGTAATCCAAATTATCAAAATTGTCAGAATGTGAACCATTGAAAAAAAAAGAGTGAAAAAAAATAAAAAAATTCTTATATTTCCAAAAAGGAAATCGTAAGAAAAAAGCATATAAAAAGCCTCAAAAGCAATGCAAATAACAAAGTATCGAGTACTCCTTTGAGATCATTGGGTGGCAAGTGCAATGTCATATGAAAGAGAGACGATCCATGTACGGGTAGTAAGTGCCTCTTGTACGGAAAAGTATGTGGGAATCAACTGAAACAATAATCAAGTCCGACTAAAGTACCTCGTATTTGAATGTCAATACACTTGCACATGAGCACCTAGATTATTTATGAGATCAAACTAATTTATTGTAAAGGTTGCTTGAGAATAAAAGTTCAATAGTGTTCATAGCATGATAATCTAACAAAAATGTTTTAGTGACTAACTTTGAAATTCTTTTAAAACAAAATCGTTTTAGCCTATTATTAAATTCTCGTTAGTTTGGTTTCTTCTTTGAGGGGTGGTGAATGATACGATGCTAGTTGGTCTTGAGTGATATTGGATGTTGCTTTGAAAATTTCTTTGTTCGAGGACTACCAAAGTTATAGTGTGGGGAGTTGATAAGTGTGAATTATTATATATTATAACCTTCTTATTCCCTCGTACTAGCTCCTTATTACTGTTATAAATTATAAGTTGTGGGCTTTAATGGTTTTTATAGGTTATCGAGTAATTGTGTTTAATGATTATTTATTAGTTTGACCTATGCTATATTTTATACTAGTAATAATTTATTTAACGTTGGCAGATACATTATAATTTTAGAGTCAAAGAAATGAAAATTAGCCTTAGCAATTTTATGGGTTAAGCCCATTTGATTAAACCATGCAGCAAGAAGGAAAGGAAATTTGGCTTCCCTTGAATCAAAACCCACGCAACACATGAATTGAGAGGAGAGGAATTAGTGGGCTAAAGCCCAATGTTGCCAAGTAAGAGCACGCACACATCAAAGGAATAAGAGAATAAAATAAAGAGAAAAGATGAAAAAGAAAAGAAGGAAAAAGCCCTACTATTATTGGGCTTGGACTCACGCCTGCAGCGGGGAGAAATAAGAATAGGAGCGCAAAGATCGGTACGAGAGGCAAGCAAGAAGACGGAAGACGAAGACGCAACAACAACACGAAGCTTGCGATCTGATTTCGACCATGGTTGCTTATAATTGGGTGATGTTCTCTTCAATTATGAGTGGCTAATTTTCTTCTTCTAAGACTTAGATGAAACCCTTTTAGTATGAATTGATAGTTTAATTGTGTTTGGGAATTAATTTTTGGTTTATGATTGCATAACTATTGAGATTATTATTGGGTTGATTATTGTTTGCAATATAGATTGATGATTGTTCTTGTAGAATAAATTAATGGTTTTAATTGTTATCAAATTTACATACGTTGTTCTTGTAGTTCAAAGTGTGATGTTATGCAATGGCATTTGATGATTTGTGGTTAAAAATTTGAATAATTTATGCTTTGGTTAGATAAGTTATGTCACCTAATTAATCACAATACTATTTTTGTGAGTATTCCGGCTTGTAGTTTAGGATACTTGTAAACCTATTAATTCTCATTCCAATTAATTTATTAGTCATATTACTAGTGGTGGATACGACTGTCCTAGATTCAAGATATTGTCTCGTTCTCCGATTCACTTTTTATTGTCAAGTTTATTTAGTTGCTTTATATTTCAGATTAGTTTAATTAGTTTACAATCAAACCATTATATTTATATTTAGGATTACATTAGTAGACATTAGACTTAATTTTAATCAACTGTTCCATGTGGATACGAGACCCTATTATTTATCACTTACTACTAAGTCTTGTACACTTGCAAGAATATGGTTTAAAATCGCTATCAATAAGTAGGTTTTAAGTCTCATTTTCATGTAGCTTTTAGTGCATCTTAGGTCTAATTGCATGATTTAAGTAGTTTTTGAACCATTGTGTTATTTCGAGATACTTTTGGCTCTTCTTTGTGATTTTCAGGTTCTTGTGGCCGGTTGTGGCAAAGATGAGTTTGAGTGCTTTGGAATTGAAGGAATAATGATATTTGAAGAATATTGTGTTCGTGGGACTACGCATATTCCCGCTTGACCGAGCGAAGAGGCGCACGCCCAAGCAGATATCCGCTTGCCCATGCAAATCTTTGAAGCTAAGAAAAGAAGAAAACATTATGTCTCGCGTGCACGCCCAAGCAAGATTCCGCTTGCCCGTGCACCGTGGCGCACGCCCGTGCGGTTTTGTGCTTGCTTGTGCAAGTCGTTGGCTAGCTAATTCCGCAATTTTTACTATTTCCTTTTTTAGGTTTTTGTAAACAATAATTAGGTTTTCTAAACATACTTTTGAGCAGTTTTTAATTATTAGAAAATAGAGTATTACTTTTTAGAGAGATTTTTGAGAGAAAACTCCATTATTGAACCTTGATTACTACAAGTTGGCTACTTTGGATTGATTCATTCAAGTAAAGAATAGGTTTTTCTAATTTCCTCTCTTCCTTTTCTTGTTATGTCTTTTTATTTATTTCTCAATTGCTTTATTATTTCAATTATGAGTGAGTACTTCTATAATCTAGGGTTAAGTTGAACCCTAGCAATGATTAATGCATGAATCCCCCATAATCCCAATTTAATGTGATTAATTATCCTTGCTTGATTGAATTGTGCTTATTTTCATTATCATACTAGGGATAGGTGATTTTGAATTGATTCCTTATGTCTTGTTTTCAATGGGAGTTGAATCTAGATGGATGTATTGATTGAATCAAGAGTATGAATATCTCTATGGGAATAAGTAGATAGGATTACTAGGAATTAGTTTGTGATGCCATGTTTAATGTCTCTTTCTTGCGTGATTCCATTGGAATAGGTATGATTGCTTGTTTAGAGTAGCCATATAGGTACTCAGGAGAGGTCTTTGGTATTTTTAGGGTGCATTGCTCCTTTTGGACTATTGGTTAAGTTTATTGGGATGGGAATTATTCATGTATTATTCGTGCTAGTGGGGATACTTAATTCTAGGTGCTTTTATTGATTGATTTTACCTCGTTTGTTATTGCTAGTTGCTATAGTTTAGCGTTAGTATTAGTTTAACATTTCTTCCACCATCGTTTGTCACTTGTTTAGTTAAATTGAGTCAAGATATCTAGTGTTTGATACCGTTTGTCTCTGTGGATTCGACCTTGACTTGCCCTCAACATAGTTAGGAGGTTAGTTAGAAATTATCTTTATTAGGTGCGCGACACGCCTATCATTATTCTTGATAATTGATAAATATTTTCTAAGTTAAAAGATATTATGAAAATCAGATTTTTATTTCTAGGATAACGTATTTTCGAATCTAAAAGATATTATTTAATCAAGGATTAAAGGAATATTTCAATTTTGGATAACAAACAAAAACCAATGAGATATGCGGTTGTGTGACGTGCAACCGGATGCATCAAGTGCACCAGGATGCGCACACGCAACATTGAGACAGTCAGCGAAACACAGAAATGCAAAAGCATATGCGCCGAAGCAGCTGTGTGCGGAGCGCACGCTCCATGTGCCGAGTGCAGTTCTGTTTGTATCTCTTCCGCGTGGTTTTCAAAATTATTTTCCTATGAATAACTTCGGTTTCTATACGATTTTAGCGCAATTCATGACTTTTCTACGACACACTTCAATACTCTTTCATACGCTTACAAACACGTTTTCCTACGCTTCCGACTACGAAAACACTTTCAAACATATAATCAATTACACTTCGAATTTCCATCAATCTCCATTCAAGCTTTAAGATTGCTCTTCTTGAAGATCGTTATTTATGACCCAGCCGACAAAGGTATAATTCCCGAGGCTCAATTCCAATTTAATAATTATTATACTTACAATCTACTTTTCATGACGTAGATCTTTAAGGAACTCATACTTGTATATTCTTCTCTAAATCTCTCATCTATCATCTATCATCTTTCCTTTTCTTTTTATTATTATACATTATTATATTCATATGCATGCTTATATGTTTAATGCTTTCATCACAGCACATGCTTATTATTTATAATTACAAAGACTTAAATAAATGTTCCAATGTTAAATTCAGATAAGTTGGACAACCTGTTAGGTTCCTAGTAATTTAATTGCTTAAACAACATGTCACCAAATTAGTCTTATGTGTTTAACGAACTGACCTTGATTAATGTTTAGAATGCAAGAACATATTGCGTGGTTATTTATCTGCATAAAATTAGATTCATGAATCGTATTAAGTAGAGTCTAGCAATGGGCGAATTTGATTCGTGATCATATATGTACCCTCATCCCCGAACTCAATCTTTGGTTCACTGACCAATTATGTCATGACGGGGAAATCGAATTGGATATATCCCTAAGTTGTCCCTATGGTTTCCTAAAATCCAATTAGGTTTATGAGTCTTCCTTTAAAGACTTGCTGGCGACTTCTTTTTCAAAACATATTTCAAAACTAAAATCCTTTACAATGATGTAGTCAAATCCGCGCTCATCCAGTAACATGCCTACAGTTTGGAAACTCGACTCCCGAACTTCAATCTTTGATGAGTGGGTGAAACTCGAAAAATGAGATCCATATTTGTTTTACTCCCTCTGTTCTGGAATACTCTTGACACTTTTCAAGACACATAGTTTTAGATGATAAATTGTTGTTTGTTAATCAATTATTATTTTGTTGAAAAAGTAGATGTGATAGGAGTTAGTAGGTAGTAAAAGTAGCACTATTTTATTTGGCGGATAGAGAGTGTGGGCCAATGGTTAGAGTTGGTAGGTAGTAGGAGTGGTATTATTTTATTTGGAAGGGAGAGAGTGTGGGCCAATGTTAAAAGGTAAAAAATTTTAAATAATAGTGGGTCATATCCAAAAATAGAAGTGTAAAGAGTATTCAGGGACAGATGAAAAAGGAAAGTGTAAAGAGTATTCTGGGACGGAGGGAGTATTCTTTTAAATAACATTACAGTTTTGCATATGCATGACTATCCTTGAGTGCAAATATAAGGTTATTGTCCTTGCCTTATTAGCGCATGTTTAATGTATGAGGCCACCCCCGTGGGGTTTGCGCTTTATCTCTCCAGAAAGCTTCCTAGTATTGTTCGATCTTAGTCATAAGCATACCTACCCAACAATGGCATTGCTCTCTTGTCCCTGACTTGAGACTGGAGCACGTCTTACATGAAGCCATCTTTGAAAGGAAAGATATGAAGCCTGAGATCAATCTCGTGTCATGAACCCTTTTAAGCCTAACCTAAGCATAAGTCTGACCATAGTATCAAACATATATCTTGATTTTAGGTTGGAACTGTATATTATTTCTTCCCTATTTGACATTATTGATTGCGTGTTTACTATGTTCAACATACTATCCCCTCGTATTCCCCTTGAATTACGCTAGAAACATCGGAAAATGACCAAGAAAGGGAACACAAAATCGATAGTGTTAGAATTAGTGCTCCAATTGTCGCTCCTCGACCAGTATCTATATGCACACAATTGGATCTCGTGCTTTTAATATGCTAGTTTTTTAAGAGATATCCATATCTCTCTTTCCTTCTTTCCTAAGGAATGAACTATCTTTCTTCATATTCAATAGTTCCTTCCTTCATATATCAACATTCATATAGAAGATGATATAAATCCCTTATATGATTTAGGTCTTTAGACTCTAATATAATTAGCCGCAATAGCCTCTTATAGATCCAATTGATTGGTGAGTGACCTTGCAAGTTTATTAAGCATTATTAATGCCTTATCCTATTACAATTCACAAATTGTAATTAGTTTCTTGCAAAATATTATAACCACCTACTATGAAATGAATCAAATGCCTTATACTACCCTGAAATTAATAATATTTGATGAGCATTGAATAACTAGTCATAGGAAATAAATCAACCAATCTCCCACTTGTCTTAGAATCAGTTATTCAACGTAATTCTTTTGACACTTTACATCTCAAATGAATATATGGAAAGAAATCCTTATATCGTTCATACATGTTTTTCTCGAACTCTGAATTAGACTAGCTAGACAAATGATTGACATTCACCTCGTTTGAGCATGATCATACATATTTCAGTTATTGTTTTTTTAAAGGTTCAAAGGTATCTATCTCATGTTTATATATATATATATATATATATATATATATATATATATATATATATATATATATATATATATATATATATAGAGAGAGAGAGAGAGAGAGAGAGAGAGAGAGAGAGAGAGAGGGGACAACCATCTTGACAACTCATTTTTCTTCGACTATTCTTATAGTATGTCTCATAGCTAGATTAATAATCACTTGTTTATGTGTGACGTTACGCAAGGGACAATCCATGGAAAACAAATGGGGGCTAATCCAACGAATGCTCCCCTTATAGTTCCAATAGAAAACTTAACTCCATTGATAATAAAAAATAAGTTCGTGGATGAGGGTATAGATTAAGCCTTGAGCCTAACTTTACCCATAATTGACGTCTACTTGATTAATACTTGGCCAAAAACATTGAATAACCACATAAAGGCTGCATAGCACCCATGGATAAAATTATGCTAAAGGTTAGTTCATAAGCACATAAAAGACTAATTGAACGAGACTTGTTATCTAAACAATCATTTTAAAGCAAGGGTTCTAAAGAGTTTGTCCAGATTGATTTGTTAGGCATGAGAACACTTTGTTAGGTCTTGAATATGTATACAAGGACCATCATATACATGCAAAACAATACTACCTCTGTATTATTTTAGTTGCACCATTTGCTTTTTCACATTTGTTGATATGCTTTTTCGAACGTTGATATCTCTTATTGGGTGTAAGAAAAAATTTAAAATTTTGATATTTGGAATCCTCGCATTAAGACGAATCTAACAAGACCCCACTTGACTATGTTTTTTCTTATATAATGGTGCGAGATAGCTTAACAAAGTTAATAGATGAATAGTGCCAAAAAGCAAATGGTGCAACAAAAAAATACGGAGGTAGTATATATACAAGAACAAATATATAAGAGTTACATCATGCTAAAATGTGTGCCAAAAACATTTTAGAACTAAAAATAGTAATACAAATAAAGGAGAAAGCAAACCGAAGAGAAGATTGTATTCTATGAAGCAGAATCAAAAGATTAGGCCCTTAGAAGTTATATGTTTGTTGCCTGGGTACAGGGGCGGAGCCACCTTGTAACAAGGGGTAGCACCTACTAGGGCTGGCAATCAGGTCGGGTTGGGTCAATTTCAGGTTAACCTGATTTATATTTCAGGTCACTTACCCCTAACACAAACCCGACCTGATTCTAATTTCAGGTCAAAAATCATAACCCAAACCCGACCTTATCGATTTCGGGTTGACCCAAAACCAACCCAAAATGACCTGAAATGAAATTCAACTATACAAGCTAATTTATGAAAGTATGGATTAATGACCTGAAATGAAATTTAGGTGATCCAAGAAATAGGTTTGGCCAAATACAAATAAGAATAACAAAAGATAGGTAGTATAAGTTATGAAAGTCTGGGTTAATTTCAGGTTGACCCGACCTGAAAATAATCCGACTTCTAAATCAGGTTATTCGGGTTATTTTCAGGTTCTAAAAGTCAACCCGAACCTAACCCATTATAATTTCAGGTCGAGTTGGGTCGACCCATTTTTTATTTCAGGTCGAAAATCTCAACACAAACCCGGAATTTTCAGGTCAGTTTCAGGTCGGGTTATCGGGTTGGGTCAACTTTTGCCAGCCCTAGCACCTGCTACCCCTGCTTTTTTTGAAAAAAAAATTGAGTTTTGTTTTAAAAAAAAACAAAGAGAAGATAAGGAAAGCGCGCGTCTCTGAAAGACTGAAACCCTAGCTGTTTGAGTTTCTGAATTACTTCCCTTTTTCTCTCTCCTCTTTGCCTCCTCTCTCCCTCTCCTCTCCTATCTCTCTCTCTCTATCGAAATTAACCCATGCGATTTCAAGTTACAAAACTTGCTTGAAGATGAAATGCCAAGCTAGGGATCAAGGAATTGGCTTCTAATTACAAGTTTTGCGTATTTCTATTGAACTTAGACAAAGTCGTGGCTACTGTGGTCTGTGGTGACGATCGCCGAAGGCCGGTCCTGGAGTGCTATGTTGCTCCGGGCGGGAGTCGTGCTTGGACATATGGAGTTGTTGGTTAATTTTCTTTCTTTCTTTAAAGTTCTTTCAATTAGTTTTCCATTTAATTTTAATTGTTGATTTATAAATTTATGATTAATTACTTGTGAATTTGTGAGTTTATGAATTGTGTGAATCTATGGGTTTATGAATTAGGAATTTGCAGATTTTTGAATTAAAAAATCAAAAGAGTGAATTTGTGATTTGAAAATTTACAATATTCTTAGCAAATTATAACTTGTTTACTTTGTTAGTGGATTAAAACAAAGCTCTCATCTGCATTGATTATAGTTAAGATTTATTGGCTACAAGCCTACAACAGATTTATAGGCTACAAGCCTACAACAGATTTATAGGCTACGTCACTTTTAAAGGTAGGTAATGTAAGTAGACAATTGTAATTGAGCTATAGAACCTTCAATGGTTCAAGTGGTCAACAATGGTGAAACAATGGTTCAAGGTGAGAGACGGAGGAAGAGAATCAGGAAAGTTTGTGTGGGAATAGCAGAGGAATGAACAAGTTGAGTAATAGGCTTCTTTTTTTTGGAATTTGAAATGACCTATGTTTAGAATGTATTAAAAAAATTTAATGGGTTATCATATTAATAGGGTATTTGATTGAACCAAATCTAAGTTTTAATGTTTGATTCCGAATTGGGTCAAATAATCCATTGTTTGAAATGAAGTGATCGTCATTCACTTAACGTGAACTCGAAACTATCACGAAGGGACACCTCGGGCCTATTCACCCCAGCTTATTTTCAGTTCAGTCCAGTTCATTTCAGTTCCTAAATTATTATCATTACTATTAATTAGTTATAATTTAATTCAGTTCAGTTAATTCAGTTCAGTTCAATTCAGTTCAGTTGTTTTATGCCGAAAAGAATAGACCCCTAATTTTAATCGAGTTAGCGGGCATGTTTTTATTCGTATATGATACTATCGCAAAATTACGCTACCCCTTACCCAAAATTCTGGCTCCGCCCCTGCCTGGGTATTAGGGATTTAGGGTAGACACTCATGCTTGGGATATATTCTAGAACTAGCCTTGAAAAGTATGGTTTTTTTGGAGATTATTTATTAGAACCAGGGTAAGAGAATGAAATTAGGGTTTATCGAGGTGGCTATTGATGTGAAAATTGTAGGCAAATTATTTCATGAGGTAGGGGTCGGCCTCTAATGGCCTCATTTTAGCAATGGACTTATTTTTAAAAAAAAATTGATTAATTGATAATTAATTCTGGACTCAAATAATAATACAATAACGTACTTTTATAACTAAATGAAATAGTTTTATATTATTATGAATTGTAATTATAATTGATTACTAACTATAAAATAAAAGTAAAGGAATTACTACACTTATTAGTTAATGACAACTCCCGTTATTAAGTTAAATAATAATGATTATGATTTTATAAGAAGGATAATGACAACATGATGAACCTTATGACTATAATTTACTTAATAAGCTCTAATACTAAGGCATAAAGCTAAGCTTAAGTAATTAAACATTTATTAATATCACTATTCTTGGCTATATTAAAAAGGATAACGGATATTACAAACCTTCCCCGGCTATCAAGGTTGTTAAGCAAGAATTCAAGCAACGTCTACTGCTAACACCCGCACTCCCCTTCCAACTATGTTTTATATGATGCATTTATGAAATGTTTATGCTATGTTTTATGGTGTGCGGGATATGAAATGTTTGCTATTTATGAAAGATTTGATACTAAGAGAGTTGCGGTAGAGTTTGGGGCAGCCAGCGTAAAACATATCCCCATATCATGACATGCTTCATGTTAGCCGACCCCAAATCATTTTGGGAATAAGGCTTAGAAGAAGAAGAAGAAGAAGAAGAAGAAGTATGAGTAACATATGTTTCCATGAATGGTTTGATATGGCATTTCTGCAATGGCATTGTTATATTTTTTCTAAATAGTACAAATCTGATAAATGAAAAGAAGTTTTGGCAACATAGTAATGAAACGCATTGTTCGTCGTATACCCGAAAGGGATACAACGAACATTGTTCGTCGTACTTCCGAAAGGAGTATCGCATTGTTCGTCGTACACCCGAAAGGGGTACCACATTGGTAGAAGGCGTCCTACAAAACTATATGCCACTTCCCAAGTTACATAATGATGATAATGCTAATACTTCCTCCGTTTCGTTTTAAATGCAACAAAGGGGTATTTTTTGTGAGATATAAAATATACCTTTGTTGCATTTAAAACGAAACGGAGGAAGTAGTTGATATTGCAAAATCATGATGATGCTATGTAAATAATGTTATGTTTACGTAATGGTTTTATTAATGTTATACGATATTCTCTCTCCTTTGATTTCAAATAAAATGAATTGAAGTGAATTTACGATGTTAGGGTAGTATGTTATTGAGTCTCGACTCATGACATTTTCTTTTTCTGTTTTAGGTATGCATATGAAGATGGAACGGCGTAGCAGTGAGGAAATATTAAGTTTTAACTATGACGGTTATGTATTATAAGTTCACTTACATTAAATTTATGAAACTTTAGTTATGTTTAAGTTAATTATATATTTCTAGCTTAATCATTATGATATGTTCAGTTCACGAAATTATGTTGCCTTGTGTCTTCCTGACGGGAGGTATGGCAGTAACGCACCGACTAAGTTAGGTCTTCCTCTGCTAATCACTTAATTAATTAATCTAATAATGATGCTTAGGAGTCGGGGCTTTACACAGTCTGTGTGTCGCGGGCACTGGCTTTGCTTTTTTTGTTTTTCTGTACGACATCGACGTTGCAGGCGCTAGGGCTGTGCATCAGTCCAAAATCGGACCGCACCGAACCGGAATCACAGATTTTTCCGAACCGAGGACCGGACCGGTATAGACGGGTCCGGTCCGGTTATGGTTTTGGACCGGATTTTGTGATTTTTGAAAATTTTCGTTTTTTTAAGAGTTGTTATTTTTCCTTCTCTTATATAATCTTATTCTTCTTCCTAATAGTAATTCATGAACTATTTTAACCTCCTTTCATGATATTTTCATATTAATAATAATTTTAATATAATCTCATAATTTTTTAATATAAGTTGGTTGAAAGTTTAATGAAACTTTTGTATAAATTTTTTTTTAAAAAAAGGATTTTTTAAAGTAACCGGTTTTTCTGGTCCGGACCGGAAAAATTCGGTTTTAGACCGGACCGGAAAATCGGATTCCAAAATTTTGAACCGGGTTCCGGTTTTTTGCAGCCCTGTCCGAACCGCACACCCGTTGCGGGCGCGATATATGTTGTGTCGACGCAACGTCAATGTGGCCGGTGTTTTTGATCGTTTTAAGATTCTTTTTTATCCTTTGATGAAATATATCCTTTGAAATCCGAAATCAGTTATCCTTAGGAATAAAAACCTGATTTTTGAAATATCCTTTAAAAATTAATTATCGGAAATAATTAATATTAAATATTAAAAGTACAATTAATTATCCGGAATAATTAATTGGACCTTAAAAATTGGGTTTGGATTTAATAAATAGACTTTATATTTTCGAAACGCTTTTGGACTTAGCTCGTTCGATTGCTCTTCACTTGGACCGGAGGAATTAGGACAACGGTGTGTTTCATCATTGGGTACTCAATGGGGAGACATGATTTTGTGTCTACACTTACTATACTTATGTACTAGCTAATTGGACAAATGGTAAACTGGAGAGTGGGGAGAGAGAGGAGCAACAAAGCTTGTTTAAGAGAGTGGGGCCCAATTACAAACTTCTTACCCACTCAACCAGTCACAAGTCATATAGGTCCACGCAAAGTCACACCCCGCCAAAGTTGGGACCTCCACAGGATAATTGAAAGTTGACACCTTTTAAAAATGTTTGCCCATAGTTCAAACCGGTGGCGTCAATTTTCCTAAATCATGTTGAACAACTACAATTGCGCTTACATTCCACTTTGGGCAACTATAAAAGCGTTTTACTTGATTGTTGTTGAACTTCCATGTAGTTTGGACTATTGTAGGTAGTCCATGTCGTCGACAGTAAACCCTACCATCACCTAAACTGGTATTTGATTTCTTCTTGAAACTTGAAGATGAAGCTAAGCTCATTGTTATTATGCGGATTTCACTCCTTTATCCTCAATTTGGCTAATTTCTCTTCAGAATTTAGGGTTCATTTGGGGAAGAAATAGTAAATTTTGTTGGGGAAGAATGAGGAAGGAAAAAATAAGTCACGTGCTTCAGTTTTTTTAAGGCAAAAAAGGTGAAAAAAGAAGGAAATTAGAGAAGGGTGGAAAATTGGAAAAAAAAATTAAAATATTAAGATTCTCCTGCCGCCGGCAAGAATTCTACACTCCAGCCTCATTTAAGGTACAAATTACACCAGGGCATGTACTTGGTGGTATTTTGGCTATTAGTCATAGTTAATGGTGTTGGGTACACTCACGCTATGGTTCGTGGTGTTGAGACCAATTTTGCCTAACTTAATGGGTCATTGGTTGGGCCGGGCGAGGTGAATTGTCCTCTTTAGGCGACTTCAATCAGATTGATTAGTTCTAGGAAAAAGACATGGATTAGAGGTTCATTTTAAAAATCTGAAGTTTGATTGCCTCCCTTCAAAAATTCATGAGGCGTAATAATGTCGCTAAATTATCAAAAAGCTGATAAATTAATAAGGTACGCTTTTACACTTGATTTGAAATATATTACAAAACCTAACCAGCTAGCCCTGCTCAACAATATTAGGCAAAAAAGCTGATTTAATTGCATTGAGAGCTGAAGGCAATGAACAGAGTTATAATCCATCATCGCATTCTTAAATTTGTCCCAAAAAGTGGAAATCCAGCTCCTGAATGATTTTTGCATCATCAAGCCAAGCTTGCTTTCTCCAGACTTGCCATGTATGTCATATAAACAGTCCACAGATACGAAAATGAATTGCTCACTAGCGGCTGCCAAAACAAAATTGGACGAGGAAGTTACAAAACCAAGCTAAGAGTAAGGCTAGGATGAAGCATAAGCGTTACGAGTCAAAACTATGAAACTTGAATTTTCTGCCCCTATTGCTGGTTAAAGATTATCGAGCAATTTCCTGGACTTTCTCATTAGGGCGATGTTCATGCATAGATAAAGAAGCACCACAACGTATCACTTACAAGCTAATGACTGTCTTACCTGTAAATGGACAGGTACAAATTTGAATGTGATGAAATCACACATTGGCCAGTACATGACACCATTTAGCATTGTTGGGAGTAAATCACGCTTTAATCTTGCGACAATTTCCGTGGCATCTTCACCTAAATAAAGATTATTGGAAAACGTAAATATAATGAATAGTACATACTACCTCCGTATTTTTTTAGTTGCACCACTTGCCTTTTTGGCACTATTCATCAACCAACTTTGTTAAGCTATCTCGCACCATTATAGAAGAAAAAACATAGTAAAGTGGGATCTTGTTAGATTCGTCTCAATGCGAGGATTCCAAATATCAATTTTTTATAATTTTTACTTACATCCAATAAGAGATATTAACGTTCAAAGAAGCGTCTCGACAAATGTGAAAAAGTAAATGGTGAAACTAAAAAAATACAGAGGTAGTATAAATAAGGTTCACCCCAGCAGTACAAGGCATTGCATTTCGAGATGAACTTTACTAAATCAACACTGTACAAGCCCTACCGAGAGTACCGACTATGGAGCATAACAATCAACACTAAGACAGGTTCCAAAAAATAAGGTTCACAGCAGAGCACCAAATGATGGAGCCTCCCGGGGGGGGATCAATGAGTAGCAGATCTGAAAGCCAGGGTCCTGGACAGGCAACTATAGAACATTTAAAAAAAACATCTCAAGCGCATCAGGCATCAGAACATTCCGCTTTAGAAAACAAGTTGTCATACATCTTTACCTCTGACACGGACACTCTGCACTTAACCGAATACTATCTGTCCGCACAACTCTCCATATCAGTACAAAAAGATTACGCAACAGAGGAAGATTTCCATATAATGGCAAACAACACCAACAAACTCATTTTTTTGCCTAAATTTTATGTATGATACAGCTATAAAACATGGAATTGGTACAAACTCAGTTTGTGCAAGCAGGGATTGCATGCAATCTTAAAAAGATTTGAATGTGATCCTCACCCTTTAGTAGTTTAGTACCCAGATTCCCATCAAACAAAACCTTTTGGTTAACCATAGTGATATTTGAATACCTTGGGCATATATCTATTGGCTCCTAATGCCCTGTTGGTCATGTCACTGCAATGTACAATGCATGAGGTGATTATCCGGACCAGTAAACCCCATGCAAACCGACCGTCGGAACATCTGCCATCATTAAAGCACATTCTTATGCTAATTATAAAGGATTTTTTGATGGGAATAATCCCACCTTTGAGCGATCCTCCCAAAACAGTCCCACTTTTCATTATTTTAGGAATAATCACACCTTTGGGGTGTGTCTCCTAAAAATGGGCCCTTTTAACCTATAACCTATTTGACCAGGTTAAAAAAACTTGTTGACATTTTTTTCCCCACCAGCCCCCCTCCCACCCCTGATCCACGATAAACCCCCATCCACCCCCACCCCCCGTAGGCAGGCAGCCAACCCCACCTCGGCCTTCGTCTCGCCCCACCCCGCCACACCTTCCACCTTCTTCCCTGTCCCCGTCGCCCCTCCCCACTTCTTCCCCGTCCCCGTCGCCCCTCCCCACTCTCCTCTCACTTCCTCGTCGCCCGCCCCTCCCCCTCTCCCTCTCACTCGTTGCTGCCCACCCCTCGTCGCCCTCCCCCTCTCCTCTCACTTCGTCGCTGCCCACCCCCCGTCTCCCCTCCCCCCTTCCCCTTTTCCCCCTTCGCTCCACGCCCCTTCCTCCTCCTCCGGCATCTCGCCACTAGCCCCATCCCCCCGAATAACAATAGTATTTTTTTTTGAATTTTCGGAGCAGGGGAGAAAGAGGAAGAAGAAGAAGAAGAAGAAGAAGAAGAAGAAGAAGAAGGAGAAGAAGAAGAAGAAGAAAGGGGTATCGTGGAAGCACGCGAGCGGGGGGGGTTCGCCGGGGAAGCGTCTTTGGGGATGGGGTTTCTTTTGTGGGCCGGTCGCGTGTTAAGGGGAGATGCGAGGGGGGCTTGGGTCGGCGGCGTGGGCGGCGGAGGGGGAGTAGAGACGAAGGGAGAGGAGAGGAGAAGGGGGGGAGGGGCGTCGGGGTGGGCAGAGACGAAGGGTGGGGTGGGGGGTTGGGCGCTGCCGGGGATGGAGGGTGGGGGGACTAGGGTTTTTTGTGGGGGTGGGGTGGGGTTGCAGGGGTGGGGTGGCTAGGTGGTGGTGGTTAGGGAGGAAAAGAAGCAGAGGGAGAAATGAGATAACCTGCATTTGCAGGTTACCAACAGGTAAGGGTCCATTTTGAGCAGACACACCCCAAAGGTGGGATTATTCCCAATTTTATGAAAGGTGGGACTGTTTTGGGAGGATCGCTCAAAGGTGGGATTATTCCCATCAAAAAATCCAATTATAAAATACACAGGCATCAGAGACAGATACACCATACATGTCAACTAAAGTTCTCTCGAGATATAATCAGAAGCTGTAGACCTAACAGAAAATGATGAAGCATGTTTTTTCTGTTATAATGTCTTATCATGCTACATAGTTGGATAATGATGATATCAGTACAGAAAAGTGTGAGTGGATCAGACATGAATTCTGAGATGAATATAGTGTTTTATTCCAATTAACATCAAGAGGAAAAAAATAGACTATCATTTTACTGAACACCATTCTGTCAGCCAACAGAAATCCTGAAATTTAAGCACCAGAAAAGCAAATAAAGGGGACATGATAGAAGACGAAAAACTGGTCCACTGAAGTAAAAGTAAATATTAACAAATTATACCTCTAAAACAGCTCCTCTTCCAAGCTCATTACCATGGCATATGGTATGATAGTCATTTTTAAATTATACTTGTCTGTCTCCTTTCACAGAAATGAAAGAAAAAATGTAACGTGAAGATTGATAGGTTTTAATTCTGAGTAACGCTGGTTGGTATCCTACAAGTCGATGACCACATGGAAATGCCCAGGAATCTCTTGAAACAACAGCAAAGAGTGACAAGGTCTGGAATAAGTACAGGACCAGCAACTCTAGACGATGATACAAGGATATTAACAAATGAGTCCATAGGTATTGTGGCAGCAAAGATGACATATGATCCTTACAAGCTCAAGTCTTATTCTACAATATGTTTGATAGAATGGATTCCCATTATACAAGAGTTTTATGAAGGCAACACCGCAACATTCTATGTTACCTTTCCCAAGATCTGCACTTGATTCATTTATTTTCCCAGCTAATAGTAATCTGGAAACAAGTTTACTCAGAAGCTTCCTCACCTATCTATCCAATGATCATTAATGTACCTCTCCAGCCAAAAGCTTTCTTGCCTCACGTATAGGGTTTCAGATCCACGCCCCTTTTTCTATGTCAGACAAATTTACAACTTTCTTTGAACTTGTAGAAAGGAAGTGACTTAAAGTAAGACCCTTCTATAACAGTCCAACTTTTCCTCCAACAGTCCCCTTGGCATCAGTAACTTAACATGACCAACCAAATTTCGTCCAAGTGCTTTCATTTTGCTTGTTAAGCTTCACATAAATGTAGATTCAGTCCACAAACACAACTACAATGATTGTCACCTCATAGATTCCCTCCAAAACCACTACTACAGTTTAAGAAGCAGCCTGCTGCTGATAAGCTACTGTCGGTGCATTTCGGACTCACTGAGCATGACAACTGCTCAATATTCATCTTCTCACCTTTGGAAAACATCATCGATAGTTTTGCATCATGGTGCTTATCTTCGGCATAACATTTGTGGCTATGTTCCAAACAAGTCCCTATATCTAATATTCAAAAGGACTTACATATGATTTATCATTTGTTCATAACTTTTTTTTTGGAAATCGTAAGATAAAATTTCATGCACCTTAAAATTCTTCTTAATTAAAAATACACTCCCTTAGTCCCTTTGTCCCTAAAACATAGCTCCTTTGTCTTTATACACATATTTTGAGGAGGGTTAAAATGCAGATAGAAAAAAAGGTTGACTCGCAAGCCCAAACTATAGAGAAAAAGTAGTGATAAAAAATTGACCAAAGATAGTACAGAGCAAAGATTTTGAGACGGGCTTATGGAGGAAGTATTCAAATAATTGAATTTGAAATCTATAAATTTTTAAGTTAAACAAGCAGAATAAGAAACTTCAAAAGTCTTGAAATGAAATCTCTTCGATAAACTTATTCTAACTCACGGAGCTCTTAGAGATACTAATTACATACATATTTATAACTAACAAAAACCCTTCATAGCTTATTACTTCTATCTTATAAGTTACTCCGTTCATCTTTAGCACTTGACCCATTTGGTTTGCCACAAAGTTTGACAAAGGATGACATGTAGGCCAAAAAATAAGATAGTGGGGTGTAAAGTTAAGAGTAAGCAGATATTTCATAAATTCATAGGAGATAGTGGGGTTTTGGTTCAGAACTTGTTGTTTAAAAGGTGGACCAACCCATAACGAAATGGGTAAAGTATTGTCAGACATCATAAGGAAAGTGGGTGAAGTATTCCAAGACAGAAGAAGTATCACTCTAGCTTTTTCTCACCACTTTTCAATTTTTTCAGCTAGAAAAACAGAGGCAAAGGCATTGATACAACCCCCCCTTCCCAACACACAGTCACACACACACACTCTTTACTAGAACATACCCCAAGTCTCTTGCACTCTTGTGCTTCATTCTCCAGCCTCATCAACCTTTCATATGTCGCACCTTTTTTTCATTTTGTCCAACTACAAAGAATCACAACTCCAAAAAGCCGGATCACCCAAGCACCCACCTCCCATTTCCACTATAATTCTATACAAATTTGGTCATGGATTTTATACAGAGAAATAAAGAGAAAATTAGACGAAGGTAAAGCAATTCAGAAGTGCATATTTTTGTTGAACTGGACAGAGAGATTGAACATGTATAATGTTTTAGAAAGGATATGGTAATGCACAATTAGGAAATGATGCTTTCAGAGTGCAAGTATATTACAATCGCATTGGTGACATTTTGGAAGGCCATATAGAATCATAGATTAATTTGATATGGTATCCAGTGAAGTAGTCAAAGGTAAGTCATAAACTTCTCGCAAGGTGCTCTGCCATAGGATGCTCCACAAACATGTGTTGACAACTTCACAGAAGGATCTGTTGAAATACCTATTACTGATTAGGTATAAACAATGCTTTACCGCATACACCAAAACCTTCACTCTTTCATGGAACATGGTGGCAGATTGCATAATACAGTTTAAAGTTAAAAAAGAATATTTATGTCTTCTTGCGACCAAACCAAGTACAAGCACATTTCTCTGTAGAATTACAACCACATGTCTGGTTTAACCAATACTGTTATTCAAATCGCCACTTATTGCTAGTCTTCTTGAACTGCTACTGCTACCATATTATCACCCGATAGACCATAGTAAAAAACGCTGCTCATTCTGCCAACATTAACCATGCTGCTGCTAGTACAAGTCTACAAGCTACAACAAACAATGGCACCAAAGCTAGTACTCTCCTACTGTTTATCCTACATGATTTGCTTGGAAGATGGCGCAAGACATATGACAACATCATATAAATTCAACAGCGATAGCTTATATAACAATGGGATATAAATATCATACCTTGCAGAGCAGCATTCATGGAAAAGAAAACAACAGTCATAAATGGTCCGTATACTGTCTGCCCCAAAGCCATTTTCTTCAGCGTAGTCACTAATTCTCTTCCTGGAAGAATTCTTGACATAAAATTGAACCAATAATGCAGTGTTGGTCCTAATATTAACAAACCATATCCAGCCATGCGTAGTGTCCTAATATAGTCATATGGCTCAGAAGATGGCAATGCAATTGTCTGTAACGATCCAACCACACAATATTAGTAAATATGCGATTTAAATATAAGGAAATAAAGAAATTAAAGATAGATTTCATCTAAAACATAGCCTTTTGTCATTTATATATATGAAATTAGTGATTGTTTGGTTGAACATAGGAAGTCATATTTCCTAGTCAGTTCTTTTTTCTATGTAATAGCAATATAGCATTTCCTAGGACGTTCAAAATTTTGCTTGGTTGATCATGGAAAGTTCCACCTACCTAAGGGGACCTACATAAGTGCCTCCCTCCATTTTATTGGAAGTAGAACTTCCTAGGAAGTGTCATTTCTCCCGTTTTGCCAACCAAACAACTCCACATTCTTCCGCTTCCTAGGAACTTTATGCCCCATGTTTTTTTATGTCAGCCAAACAAGCACACTGCACAAAACCAGGTTTCCCTAAGATGAAATATACAAAGTCTAGACAAAGCTATAAGAAAGAAAGTACACTATAATTCATGTATATCAAACAATTGACAGCATATAAGCTTCTTTAACACTTCCATTCTAAGGCCTTGTTTGGTTGAGCTTTTTTGGGGCTTGGAAACGGATTCAGTAATGAGAATTCATTACTCCTTGTTTGGTTTGAGTTGTTGGTTAACCATTACCCTTACTTGAGGGTAACCCAAACCCCCAAAATGTTACCCTACAAATTAGAGGAGTAACAAAATCCTTTCGATTCCCTTACAAGTGATTCCTTTCAATTGTTGAACCAAACACCCAATAAAAGTAACAATTATTGTTGCCATCCCTTCCCTCTACTTGATTCCATTCCCTTTTCATTCCTCTATTTGAACCAAACGCCTCCTAAATGCTACCTTAGTTATTCTTATAACACCTTCCAAATTATGTGGCATTCACATACTATACACTCGCCAAACGTTGAGCACGCCTCAACTTCATTATACCAATATTTTCTAAACCTACATCGAAAAGTTCATTTTCTAAGCAAACAAAAGGCAACCACTTTAATAGATTCTTTACTTTGTTGTTTAATTCAGAACTTTTCCTGGTTTTCCTCTAATAAACTGATAACAAACACATATGCATAAAAAGCTATTTCAGAAGAATTCCAAAACAAAACATAATTTCTAGAGGTTTCTAGTTTTTGGTTTTATGAATGTAAAAATCATATGATAATAAGAAGCATAATGAATATAAAATTAGTCATACTTATACTAAACATATCAATTTTGAAAACTAGCAACCGAAACTACATTTTGTGGTTTCCATATTTTTGTTTACAGTTTTTAAAAAACTGAAAACCCGAAACAAAAATGATAACAAACAGGATAATCATCTCAGATTAAAATCTTTGTAAACAATTGAAAATTCTATATTGCTCCCAGGAGCACGGTGCACCCGGTAAATTTGTTCCATTTTCGATGAGTAAATGTTCTATTTCAACAAATGTTCGTATATTTTTCAGCAAAAAAATATGTTCTATTTTCCGTGAAAATTGTTCTATTTTCGATAAGCAAATGTTCTATTTCAACAAATGTTCGTTTTAAGCTTTTTTTTCAACAGAAAATTATGTTCTGTTTTCCGTGAAAATTGTTTTATTTTCGATAAGCAAATATCCTTTTTTTTTTTTAAAATGATCGTTTAAAGCTTATTTTTCAGCAAAAAACTATGTTCTATTTTCCGTGAAAATATGTTCTATATTTGATGAGCAAATGTTCTATTTAAGTAATCGAATTCTGGTAATGTTCCACTTCAACATTAAAATGTTCGTTTTCGTATTTGAATTCTGGTAATGTTCCACTTCAACAGTAAAATGTTCATTTTCGTAAGTGAATTATTGTAATGTTCTACTTCAACAGTAAAATATTCGCTTTCGTTTTCATAAATGTTCTATTTGGTATTGTGAGAGCACAATTCTCATTGCGCTCAAGAGCACAATGCACGGATTAGTAAACAATAGCGAAAAATTCCCTCCCTAATTTACCAATGTCAAGACTAACTTTTCCATTGATACAACAGCAAAATCAACCAATTATTTTCGCAAAAAAAATCCCACATTTAGTATAACACTAGGTCAATTAACCAAAACATAAAAATAGATAAAAAAAAATAAAATATAAATAGAGTGAATATTAAATGAAATATATACCTGAGAGGTTAAGTCGGCGGCAATGTAAATAAAAGAAGAAGTAATACTTTTGGTAAGAACAGGGCGAGATTTAATCATCCCTAAATACCACTCAATAACCTTAAATCTCGACAAAATCGATGATTTTGTTGATGTTGATGAGAAATTCAATGACCCAAATGAGATTGGTGAGGTAGGAACCTCAATATTTTTCCCTGATTTTCTAAACAAATTCGAAAATCTGGAGTAATACTTAACATAATTTTGTTGAAATTGTTGCTGTTGTAACAATTGATGATGATAATGATGAGAAACAGTATGTTTGGTGTTATGGCAAAAATGATGATGTTTAATTTGATGGGAAGAATTAGAGGTTAAATAATGACGGAAATTGCCGAGATTTTGTTTGCGTAGAAACGCCATTTTGCGAAATTTCGAGTTGAAAAAATTGGATGTTTTTTTTGGAGTTGGTTAGAAAGTTGAAACTCTGGAATGAAGAACAGAAGAACGAAAAGGGTTTTTGGAGGGTTTGGAGTTTTGGGGTGAATATGTGGAGTGAGGTGAAGTTGGTATTTGTTTGTGTTACACGTGGCATTTGGGAATACGTTGTTAAGTCTGTCTTTTGTTGACTCGTGGGCTTTTCTGTTGTTGAATGACTGGCACTTGGGGAAGGTAATCCAGATTACTTGGAGATTTGGAGTTGCCTCGATGACTAATGAGTCGAGCTGAGCTAATACCTACTCGACTCGTAAAAGCTCGCGAGAAACTCGAAAAAAATTATATACAATACTTGTAATTTCAATAAATAATTCTCAAACTTTTTCAAAGAATTTAATCCATGAAATAAAATTTATACTAATGTAGAATATATTTTTCATGGTGTACTTTAATCATAGTTTGTCTTTAGGTGAGGTTAACACATCGAGCTCAAGATTTTAACGAGCCTTAGCCTTGGCTCTGCTCGAAAGCTCATGAACAACTTGAAAAATGATTAAAAATGATGTTTCATGTAAAATATTAAATTTCCCACATTGGTTTTTGTAGTGTAAAACAATAGTTTCTTTTTCAATAAAAAATGTTACTACTATAGCTATCCTTATTGTTTAATTTTAGTTGTCCCATATTGGTTGGAAACAAAAGTTTAAGTTTGTGTTCTTTTATAAATGGAACAAAAACTATTTGTTGCATTTCTTCATTGGGTGAAAACCATTGTTTTCTACCAATGTTTGTTTCATAAAGTCCCACATTGGTTGGACAATGAAACACTAACTTTTTTTCTTTTATAAAAGGCTACTCCAAGTACCTAACTCAAGGCACATGAATTGACTCAAGTTTGAGTTAAGCATTATTGTTTAATTTTAGTTGTCCCACATTGGTTGGGTAACAAAAGTTTAAGTTTGTTTTTTTTATAAATGGAACAAAAACTATTTGTTGCATTTCTTCATTGGGTGGAAACTATTGTTTTCTACTAAACATTTGTCTCATAAAGTCCCACATTGGTTGGACAATGAAACACTAGCTTTTTTCCCCTTTATAAAAGGCTACTCCAAGTACCTAACTTAAGGTACATGGATTGACTCAAGTTTGAGTTGAGCCTTGATTCGAGTTTGAGTT
This sequence comes from Beta corolliflora, assembly GCA_947648045.1. Taxonomy (NCBI): domain Eukaryota; kingdom Viridiplantae; phylum Streptophyta; class Magnoliopsida; order Caryophyllales; family Amaranthaceae; genus Beta; species Beta corolliflora. Next base: position 136,830 of record CANSZD010004262.1, read on the forward strand.
CGAGCTTGATTCGAGTTCGAGCTCGATTCGAGTTCGAGTTCAAGCTTGATTCGAGTTCGAGCTCGAGTTTAGGATTTCGAGTTCGAGTAGAGTTTGATTTTTTCAAGCTCGCGAGTTTTCGAGTCGAGTCGAGCTTGACTTCGAGTTTTCGAGTTCGAGTCGAGCTTAGCCAAAATCGAGCTCGACTCGCATCATTTACACCCCTAGCTCTACTACATTTTGGACTGAAGTTCGATTACCCGGCGCGTGGGGTATTTGTGTTGCGTGCATCACACACGTCGATCTGGTGTATAGGGAATCATAAGTATGATATGTCAAACTCCTATGACCATTCATATTGGGTCTGTTCTTTTCAACTTATTTTTGCTATTTTAACTAATCTAAATTGAGCTTATAATCAAAATTTAACTGAACTTATCCTAACTTATTTGAACTTTTTTTTTAACTTATTAGACCTAATTAGTCATTATTAGACCTTACCTGAACTTATCTAAACTTATTAGACCTTATATTGTGAGTGTATCAAACCTTATTTTTGCTGAACTGGACTAATATATGAACTTATTAGACCTTTTTAGTCCTAATTAGACCTTATCTGAACTTATTTGGACTTAGTTTTGTTCTTATAAGGATGAAAAATAAGTAGAACAGAATGAGGGCAATGTATGGCTTGCCTTTAATTAGGAAAGGCGACCTATACACAAGATGTATGTAGCCTCCACATACACAAAGTACTACTTGGTCTAATGGTAAGGTTTGTATCTCATAACCTTAAGGTTGTTGGATCAAATCCCATTAGAGGAACTATAGGGGCAGGGCCGTTCCTGAACATTATTGGGCCCGGGGCAATATATGAAAAAGGGCCCCTAACGCATAATAAATTTAATAAAATATGCATGTTTATAGGATAAGAAGTAAAAACTATTTGAGAATTGACTAACTCATGTTTATCAACAACTATTTTTTCAAAAAAAAAATTATTTTTATATGATTAATATATATCTAATATTCACTCTGTCCTAGAAATATCTGAACACTTATTAGGTCACGTAATGTAAGAACTTAGTTCTAGTGTGGTTATCAAATGTTATTTTTATTAAAAAAAATAGATGTATGTGATAGGAGTTGGTTGGTATCTTTTTATTGAAAATGAGATAAATCACATAATAATAGTGGGACCATGCCAAAAATAAAAGTGTGTAAAACTGAAATGGAACAAACAAAAAACAAAACTGTTCAGACTATTGTGGGACGGATGAAGTAGCCCTTAATAAACTAGAAAAACTAATAACTTGACGAATAAAATCGAAAATATAAAATATATTTTATCACCCAACGCCTATAAAGAATATTAAGAATCTAAGTATTGGCTTTAGGTTGTATACATTATTTTTAATAATTTACAATTTTAAGGTATATAAGATATAAAATCATACTAACTAAAAAAAATAATATAATATAATATAGTGGTAGAAAGGAAAATGAAGAAGTAAGTTGGAATTATTGTAAAAAGAAAATATAAAAGAAAGGGAAAGTAACAACTGACAAAGAAGAACATCCTTGCCAATTGTAAAAAGAAAAACAAAAACAAAAACAAAACAAAAAGAAAAAGAAAAGGAAAAAGAAACAAAAAGATAGACAATTGCAATAACATGATTCGAACTGTTGAAGTCCTGCACTCTCAACATTCCCACAGAAGCAAACAACTACCATCTTTGCAATACAAGACATTTGCATTCCTGGCGCTGGGTTAATTACTAAAACCAATTTCAGATTTATGGGCCTTGGGCGGGCGCCCCGCCTGCCCTGCCCCAGGGCCGGGCCTAGGGGTGAGATTCCTTTAAGTTCCCTCCTCCCCCTACCAAAGGGTCTTGCCTGTGTAGCTACTAGCTAGGTTAGATTGATGTGTGTGAGAGATCTGGTCCATCAGCAATGAAAAATTAAAAAATGGAGGGAAATATTTCATACCTTGGAGCCAAAAGGAGGAGTTGGGAGGGAGATTTGGCACTACAAATTTCTTAGGAGCTGTAAATTCATTTGGAGGAAAATTGATGATGGTCATTGGTCATACTTGCTACTCACTTTCTCACTCTACATCATCGGTCATTCATTCCACACTTTATCTCTCTAATATGGCTGTAAAAATGGCGGAGACATCAAAATCATCGAAGGTGAGAGAAAGGAGAGAAATATCGACGATGACATTTGTCGAGAATGTTCGACTTAGCTTCGTCATTCGATCTCGATGTCAACTCGCTTTCCCCTTTCTTCAAGAACGACTTCAAAGAATACAAATTAGTTGAATAAACTTCTTACACAACAGAGGGATCTTCATGCCAAGAAACCTGATATAGAGAAGTGTGCTTGGACAATCCTGGTATAGACCTTTGTCCTCTTATTTCTTTTATCTGCAAAAATATGAAAATATGGTTTGAGTTATTAACAAAATTCATCAAATAATCACTATTATCATTTTAGATCCATATACAATTTATAAGTAGATGCAACTTAATCGAATGGTGATGGCAGAAAGAAGTTCGTCCAAGAAGAGATTTCTCTCTCCTATATTTAGCACCCAGGATTTAGAAGTGGTTCTAAGTTTTGCCACAACATCAGCCACATTAGATCATATTTTTCATTAGTTTGTACTCCCTCCGTTTTCTTTTGTTGTTCCTGTATTACCATTGGAAAATTTCAATATGTTGTTCCTATTTTGAATCTTTTCATATATATTATAAATTAATGAATTAAATTTCCCATTAGTTTTGAGTTGCAATAAATGTGTTCATACTATTGAGTAGTCATTCTTTACCTTTTTATCCCTCAAACTTTTGTCTAATTGGTGGTCTAACATAGAATAACTCAAAGAACAATAAATGCGTTCACACTAGTTTGTAGTTACTTTACTCTTTTACCTATCAAACTTTTTGTATCATTGGTTGCTTAATATAGAATAACTCAAAGGGCTCCAATCTTTGTTTTTAGTTAACTTAATTTTATTTAAAATAGTAGAATATTGCTTTTTTTTCTAGTTGCATTGGTTTTCTCCCCGATTCCAAATAGGAACAACAAAAGGAAACGGAGGGAGTAGTATGAACCTTAGTGATAAGCTCCTTCATCTCATTCACGACCAACCAAAAAATTCAGTGGGCTTTGCAGATTTTAAAAGAGATAGATTAGTTGGGAGAAAAGAAAGAATTAGGAGGAGAGAGATGTGAGAGGAGAGAGAAAAACTTCATGGGGAATTAAGAATAATAAAACACTTTGAGTCCACAAAAGAAAGTTTGAAATTCAAATTCAAAACCTTTTAGATTTTTATTTGAAACTCAAATTGAAATTTCAACTTAGTTGGTTTTAGACCCTACAAGGAATAGTCAATAATATACTTTATGTGTATGTATTTTTTATAAGGTTAGAAAAGTACGTACCGTTTAGAGCCCTCTGCGCGAGGGGAACTCCTAGTGCAATGTTTACAAGGATAGAAGAAAGAGTAGAATTATTAGAAGGTTTAATAATTAAAGAAGAATCTACTAGTAGATGACCTCCATTACCTATCCAATTGTTCTGCTTGATTAGCTTCTCAGAGAATGTGTCTGATCTCACAAGTATTGAACGAGTTGAGGAGAAGCTGGATGTCTTTGATGATATTGGCTATTTGCTAAGGGGGAGGGCCCAAGTACCTTTCACAACATTAATGACAAGGAGATTGTCTCCTTCAATGACGATGTTTCACACTTCTTTTTGGATGGCTAAGAGGATACCTTGATGTAAAGCTGAAGGCAACCAAGATAGGCGTTGAACCCAGGTTGAAAATGCATACGTGGACGAGGCTCCTAGAATGGTTGCGGACGATAACACCTGCCACATCAGAAGAATCGCGGACGAACCCATCAAAATTTAATTTGAAAGATTGAGATGGAGGTGGCTCCCAAGAGACCATAATTGTGTTTGAATGGGGAGAAACGGAAGAGGGTTGAGCTCCCTGTAGGGGAGAACTAGAGGCATGATGGTAGTCAATCATATTACAAATGTACAACTCATGATAAGCAAATTGGGCTCCATGGAGGACCCTATGAACATTTTATTTCTCTTGACTAAAGATGATGGAGTTTCTTTCTTTCCAAAGGCACTAAAGGAGGAAAACGTATTTGGAAATGAGAGCTATTTTGGATTAAAAACTATATAGGAGCTTTAGGAATGGATTTGAAGGAATAGGCTAACCTAGCCAGTCATGTGGAGTGGAAAGATTCGAAAGGTCTTGGGATGGAGGACAAAATATGTAGAAAAAAGTTCGTAGTTGTTGCATAATTGTTACAGAGAACACAAGAGTCGTTGCGAATAATTTTCCTATTGTGAACTATGTCTCGAACACCAATACTCTTATGACATATTTGCCATAGAAAGATTTGAAGTTTTTAAAAGAATTTCGATCGTCTAGATCAAGCGGAAAGGCCAAGGTAGACTTGGATGGATATTATGAGCAAGTCAGGTTGTTGTTTTGACCGAGAACTGACCATCAGGGGTTAGGCCCCACATTGGAAAATCTTCTGTTTGGTTTTTAGGAAGCGAGATTCCTTTTATTTTGTTTATAATATGCGGAGGCAAGATACTATATAGTTTAGGAACATACTAATTCTCATATTGCAGAATAAAATCTACGACTATTAATTCGAGGTCGACCTCCCTAGGAAGATGGTTTAGAGATTCCGAAAGGGTTTGATTGGAGCCCTAATTATTAATCCAATCGATTTTCCATCTGATGCTCTTACGGATCGGAATATAGCTCTTTGAGATATAATCTTTTTCTCCATATAAGCAAATCCTTTGGTTTAAGATATTGAAAGAAGCTGCAGTCAGATATATACTTTTCTTTGATAAGAATAGACCATAAGGACGACTTTTGGGAAAGGAGTTTCCTGTGTAGCTTGGCTATAAATGCTTTATTTAAGGAGGAGGTTTTCCGAAGGCCCAATCCACAATGGGATTTTGGTTGACAAATTTTTTGTTGTATGAGATGAGAGGAATACTAGTTTTATCTTTATAATGCTTATAAAAATAATTTTCGGCGCATTGTGTCGATTGCTTTGCAAACATCAGCAGCGAGGAGGGAAGATGAGTAAGAATATGCAGGGACAACTTCTAGATTTGATTGGATGGCAATGTGTCTACCTGCTTTAGAGAGAAAACTCGATTGCCATTATTTGGTTCTCCGTTCAGAATGATGTAAAAAATGTGCTTGTAGTCATGTTTTTTTGGTTAATAAGAGCTGAAGAAGACACCTAAGTAGCGGCCTTAGTAGGCTTTGGAAGTCAGATTGAACTGACTAGCTAGCGAAGATTTTCTTGAGTGAGTGTTTTTTTTTGGTAAAGATAATGGCGACTCCATGGAAATTGATGAGTTGGCCAGATACGTGACAATACTTGTGTCCAAATTTGGTTATGTTTGGAACAAATAGAGGAGGTTGCTTAATTTGCTGAAGACAAGGTTGTCGTCTGCAAACACGAGACATGGAATGAAGGAGGTTCTGGAGCATATTTTAAAACCTATTCCAGGCTTCGGTTTAGTACATTTAATTGTTAATGATAAGTGACATTTATGTCACTTATAGGGGTAATTTTTAGTCTATTTTCGTAATTAATTTTCATTTATTCTTTCTATTTTAACCTTTATTTCCTCTTTTTATATTTTGTAGCTTAATTTATTTATTTAGTGATTTTTATTAGTTTTTAGCTCTTAATTTCATAATTTATATTTTTTCTTGTTTTAGTAATTTTATAGTTAGTTTAGTTTAGTTTTCGTTATTATTTTCTATTTATTTCCTTTTTAGTCACCCTTAATCTTATTATTTATTTAATCTTCATTTTATTTTCTATTTTATTTGTCATGCCTCTCCCCTCGTGTTTTGGTTATCTTGTAGGTGCATTTTGGCGTTATGGTGTGCGAGTTTCTAAGCAAATATTAGTTGTTCCGACTTGATTTGAAGTTGTCATGCAAATTTTATCCTTCACCACACCATTTCTTAACCTACACCACACCATTTCTTAACCTACACCACATAACTCAAACACCATATATATCAACCACCACCAAAGAACTCCAAACCAAGCACCACCTTCTCTCCTCACCACACCCTCATTCTCACTAGCACACTCACCTCCCATCTTCTTCTCTCATCACCACCTACCAACACCACAAAACACCACTTCTACAAGCAGCTAACTCAACCATCTTCTTCCTAAATTTACCCAACACCACCAACACCACCGACTTAACAGGTTAACTCCAACTCCTTCATTGCTCTTCTCCAGGGCTCCAACCTCACTCCTCACCACCATAACCTCCACGCAGCCAAGCCCACGCCATCACCCCCACACACTCAGCTCACCACCAACTCACAAGCCCCACTACAAACACCCCACTCTACCCTTCTCTCCCTCATCACATAACCCTCAGCCTCGAAGCAGCACCTTCCCACGCCACACCACAAACACACACTGCCCCAGCAGATGAAGCCTCGCAGCACGCAACAACGCAACCATCACCACAACACAAGGCACGCGCCTCCCATCACCTCAATTCGGCTCGCACACAACCTTTAGTTCATTGCACCCGTGTCCAATTTATCGCGGCCGCATCTTTTTCATAGCTGTACCACACCAGCCCGCACTGAAACTTGACAGGAAGTATTCAACTTTGTGCACACGCAACTAGATTTGGTGCTTCATCAGTCGGAGGTGCGCCCACATCCAATGTTTTGGTGCCCCCGTAGCTAGGATAAGGGTGTTCACCGGTTCAGGACCGGACTGGACCGGGTCGGAACCGGCTGGACCGGTGGACCAGAATCTGAAAAAAATTAGACCTGGACCGGACCGGAATTTTTCCGGTCCGGTCCTGGTTTTGACCTGTTGAATGGAATCTTTATTTTAAAAATATCTTTTTTATTTGATTTAAAAATATTTATACATTAGACATATTAAAATTTAATAATTTTAATAAGAATATTCCTAAAGTTAATAAATAGTTGGTTTTTAAATTTCTAACTTTTTACTACCTTTTAAACTTTTTTAACATATAAACTTTTTTTTTTTAGTAAAAAATCTGACATTCCGGTCCACCGGTCCGGACTGGACCGGAAACCCAGAATCAGGATTTTCTTCGGACCGAGGACCGGACCGGAATGTTCGGTCCGGTCCGGTCCGGTCCAAATTCCGGTCCGGTCTGGTCCACATTCCGATCCGACCCTGGTCTTTGAACGGCCCTAGCTAGGAGCAGTCTTCTCACGGTTTTCTTGTTTTGTCTTTGTTAATTATTTTTAATTTTTTTTCTTTTCTTTTTTTTTTAATTTTCTTTTTTCTTTTTTCTTTTTGCTTTTTGCTTTTTCTTTTATTCTATTCTCTTTCATTAACCCTAAGGGGTCTTGTATATATAAGAGGAGATTAGGAGATAAAAAGAGGGAAAGGAGACACCACTTAATTTTACTTTTTCTCCGCAGTCCTCACAAAAATTAGATTAACTTAGATTAGTTTAGTGTTTTAAGGAGGGTTAGCCTCTATAGATTAGGCTAGAAAGAAAAAGTGAGAAAACTGAAAGAGAAATAGGAGATTTTGAAATCTGAAGGGTGGCAACTTGTATTGAACCTTCAACAATTAATCAGTGAGAATTTTCTTACTCTTTCTCCTCTTTATTACTTATTTCTCTTGTTTTCTTCAATTAGTAGCTTAATCTATAGTTTATTTGTTTGCTTGATTTTTTTTTTTTGCTTTAGTTAGATTACAGTTTTTCCTTTTTGATTGTTGATCATGGATTTAGATTTAGATTTCTTTTCATATGCAATTTTTACTAGCTTAATGATGATTAGTGAGTAGATTTTTCATGCTAGGGGTATGGTAATGCTCCTAAATTGGTTGATTAGATATATTGGAGTTGTATTAATGTCGATCTTGATTAGATGAAATTTTTTTCATGATTGTGCATATTCTAGGAGTGATCAATCTAGTGATTGCATACTTATTTGTGCATGATTGTGCATGAAAGATTTTTCATGATCGTGCACATTCTTATGGCATGAGAATGTGTGCATGATTTGCATCACTCGCATTTTATTTGGATGGTTACTAGATTGTCTTGAGAACTAGGTCTAGGAATTAGGATCACCTTCATGATTTATTGAGCTTCTATTGCATTTTTAGTCATTGATTGTTAGATGTTTGTGCAATCCCAATTGTCCAATTGCTTAGCTTAGGAGTGGATCCAATTCCACTAGCATCTATCTCCTTATTTGCATAGTTTTTCTTGCTTTTGCTTGTTGTTTCTTAGTATAGTATTAGCATTTAATCAAATCCAAAACTTGTTTTCGAATTAGCTTATGCGCGTAAGAACTTGATATTCAAAGCACCATTCCTCGTGGATCACTATATTTGGTAACTTAGTTTTGATCTTGCTTTTCAGGGATGGCGTAGATTTGAGTATTTAGTTCTTGTATGAGTTTGATTCACTAAAAAAAAATTTGAAAAACCAAAAAAGCACAAAAAAAAAGAAAGAAAGAAAAGGGCAAGTACTTCTTTTCCTCAATGACAACGAATCCTTTTGGGTGTACTTTAATAGAATTGAAGAGTTTCTTAATTATCATGATTATGTTCTTTCGGAGGCTTGTGAGATTACTTATTGGGGTCTAAAGGAGCATTTTAGAAGAGTAGTCGAAAGTATGTTTAATGGTGAATTTCGAGCTCTATTTTTAGATGAAGCTTGGAATTTCTACATGTGGTTAGCTAGGGATACTTATTATTTCGATTATGCCAATTGTCATGATTCTTCTAATTTTGGCATGAATTGCTTTGATGAGTCAAATGTCCCACTAGTGAGCATATTATGCATGATCCTACTCCCTCTCTTGCTTGTTACAATGATGTGGACTCTAATCTTGACGTTATTCATGCTACTTCTCAATTTTCATCAAATTTGTGCATAAACTTCAATAAGGTGCCACATTTCCCCGATGATGATGCTCATTTGCTTGATTGTGATCCCTTCTCCCGAGTTAATTTTCAAGACTCTTCGCATTCCAAATCGTTGAAACCTATCTTTCCTTATACTCTTTAGGAATTTCTTAAATGGGTAGATTCTTATTCGAAGCAAAGGAAGTGTGATGCAAATGAAAGTAACATTGAAAATGAAAAACAATCGGGACAGAGTAGCATAGAGTTTGAGGATGATTTGGAGGTTTTGATAGATAATGAGGATGTTCTTAAGGAGAACTCATTGATGGCAAAAGTATCCCCTTTAAAGTCTTGTGATGTGAGTGAAGTGGTTAGTGAAAGCCTTGTTTCTATCCATTCCCCTCATATTCCACTAACAAGAAGGAATGACCTTATTATATCTACTCTCATTTCATATCTGTTCTCATCTCTGAAAACTCCACCTCTAGATGAGCTTCTTACTTCTTTTTGACCCTCAAGTGCCCAATTTCTTTATTTTTGAGGAAGAGAGTGAGATTGCCGCAAAAAAAAGAGTTAAGGAGAATTTGCCATTCAATTCATCTTTTTCTTCTTACTTTTATTCTTCTTTTTCTTACTTTATTGTTTTTCCTTTTAATCCTTGTTCATTTTGGCACCCCTCTCCTCGTTTGCATGGAGTTGCATTGCGCTTTATGAAAAATTGGCATTGTGTCATTGCATACTTAATAATGATGAAATGAAAATGTATGCTATTGCATTTGCCGAACTCTTGCGATCGTTGAATTGTTATTTACTAGAAAGGTCATGATTAAGACCTTAAATAAGCATTTCTCGCGAAGTAACCCTTGATTTATTACTTTCATTTTATTTCATTTATTTTACTAATTTTCCTTTTATGTCCTTGATTTTAGTCTAGGTACATATATAGATGGAATAACACTCATTCTCAATAGCACGTGGAAAGGAAATCATGATTTTGAAGAAAGTTGATTATAAGTGAAGAAATTGAGTCATTTGAAGGTATTTACACCCACCTATTATGTAACACCCCGATAATTCTCTCTTTTCAGAAATACCTTTATAATACAAAACTTAGAGAATTACCCAAGTATTATCGCCCGTGTGATAACGTATCGGCTTATTCAGAATTTTGCAGCGGAAAACATCAAACTAAACTTTATAAATAATAAATTAAGTACTTCAAAAACAAACCACTTTATGAAAGTCTATCAAACCAACTTATAATAACATTCTCGACTAATGCGAACAAAATAAAACTAAATTTACACAAGCTCTCCATTCCCATTCCCAATGATGCTACATCTCGCGAACCCGTAAATGTCAATGCTCTAGAAATCTTTGCTCACCAAAAATTGGGTCATCACGGGATCAATAAAGCAAAGCCATGATCAACACACACAACAAAGCACGTAATCAGCAAAGCTGAGTACTACATATCAATGCATAAAACCATCCTAATCATGATACTAAGGAATAATAACAGAGTTAAATAATAATACAACAATATAACATTCTGCAGATAACTTCTACTGAACTAAACTTTAAATCAACTTTTATTATATTAAATGGAATAGTTATTGGACCGAGTTGTCTAACTAAAAACCAGTCTTCACCTAGGAAGACGAAATACGGGCGCGACTCCGTATTCCATAATGACCTGCGATATCGAGGAACCTTTAAATAAAAAGAGGAATGGTGATCAATCCAATTCCCAGAAAAAGCCATGGCTCGCTCACCATGTACCCCAACTCCTGATTGTCCAACTTCAGACGTGCACAAGTCTAAAGTTTATTACTATCCAAGTTACACTTTACGTGATTTACAATTTATTACTTGTTATGACACACATACAAGCAACACATAATATAATTCAACATTCACAATTAAACTTCTTTTATCTTAGGATTAAATAAGTGATCACACAACTTACAATCCAAGATTACTTTCTTTAATTCCAACCTTTCTTACTTTGTTGAACCTAGCCAACAATCAATCTTACCTTTCAAGGCATAACTTGTCAACTTACCAAATAAGGCCCACAGTCCTCATAAGGTAGTGAAATACAAAAAGGGAACAATGATCAAACATGATCCAATACTAATAGATATATTAATTCCCCCATGTGAATTAATAAATAAGGTTCCCAATCCAATTACATGCTTGCATCAATATTCCATACAACCATGATATTCTACTCATAATCAAATATTATAATTAACATGTTTGCACACAGGCATAAAACATGCAAGATCCAACATAATAAATATCATACATGAACTCAACATAGTTCCTATACATGATACTATATAATTCTCCTTTATAACATCATGATACTATCTCAATCATCACATAGGTATGTACGTACCTTGTGTAAACTAGTCGATCGGCCACTTTAAACCTTTAAAAGTCGCCTACGGAATACTCTCCGCCTAGAAATCAAATATGACTAAAATCAATACTCTTTAAATAAAAAGACAGCAACTTTAAAATATTTAAAAACCCCCTTAAACATATTCAAAAGCTGATTTTACTATCAAAACTTCCATTACTTTTAATTCCTAGCATAGTACTACCATACTAGTAATTAAAATTCTTAAAATTCCCTAAATAAAATGCTTTCTGAAATTCCAGCAACTTATAAAATCATAAAACCTTCTTTAAACCCCCTTAAACATGTTTAAAATCATAAATTAAATTAATCTCATAGTATTTAATATGCTACTATGGTTTTCTAATCATTAACACCCTAAAAATCCATGCTTTAATTATTAAAACTTAAATCTAACAATAATAAACAAATCTGAATTTTTATTCTTATAATATAATATATATATGAATCAAGATTATTCATTAAAACAGTAAATTAACATTGATAATCATGATTAACATTAAAATAAAGCATAAAAACATAGTCTTTAATGGAAAACTTGAGGAAAAGGAAAGAATTAAACCAACTCAAGATGAAAAGGAGGATGCGCCGGCCAAGGAAGGTCTTGGTGGCAGCAGCGGCGATCCACGGTGGTCAACGGCGGCGGCGGTGACGTTTCTTAGCGAAGAAGAAAGCGTTACTTGAAGAAGAAGAAACAAAAGCTTGAGAGGAAAAAGAAACAAAATTACGTGGAAGAGGAGAGAGGGAGAGAGCCGAAATTTTTGAGAGAATGAGTGAGGAAAAATAATTTGTGTAGGGTAAAATAATTGGGCTTAGGGTATTTATAGTTAGGGTTTCCTTTTGGGCTTAGGAAAAAGGAATTTAAGTTTAAATAGAATTCGATGATAACTAGGATTGATGAATGAGGACTCCTAGTATCAATATAACTCCTCTTTCCTAATCTACTTAGAATTTGGGTTCCTCAAGTCCATTAGACTTCTTTTCTAAATCAAATTCATATTTCAAACCTTTTTCAAAGCATGATTAATTAAAATATTTTCAACTTCCTTAAATCCTTAAAATAATTTCATTTGACTTTCAAAAATAGTCAACCTACTTTAATAATAAAAATCATTTGAACTAAAATATAAATATATAAATGATAAAATATATTTATAAAATCCCTTAAAATTATGGGGGATTACAGTCTACCCCCCTTAAAAGAAGTTTCGTCCCGAAACTTGACACGAAAACCCACATATTTTCAAAACTTGAACTCAACTTTTCAAAAGTTTACAAAAATTGTGCCACTTGTGCACACTTTTGCTAACTTAAAACACTTGTGTTACTTAAGAACACACTTTCTTATGCGAAGAGTCTACTTCTTTAGCACTAACATGTGCAAATTACTCAACATAGGCATACATATGCATAAAAATCTCATAAAAATAGATAAAAAGCGCGAAATTTAATCGCATCGAAACTTGACACGAAAACCCACATATTTTCAAAACTTGAACTCAACTTTTCAAAAGTTTACAAAAATTGTGCCACTTGTGCACACTTTTGCTAACTTAAAACACTTGTGTTACTTAAGAACACACTTTCTTATGCGAAGAGTCTACTTCTTTAGCACTAACATGTGCAAATTACTCAACATAGGCATACATATGCATAAAAATCTCATAAAAATAGACAAAAAGCGCGAAATTTAATCGCATTCTATCCCCCTTAAAGAAAACGAGTTACGCCCTCGTAACTCACCTCAAGGAACAGATCTGGATACTTCTTTTTCATCTCATCTTCGGCTTCCCACGTTGCCTCCTCAGATTCGTGGTTAGACCAAAGTACTTTCACGATGTAGACATCCTTATTGCGTGTACTACGCACTTTTCTGTCGAGAATCCTGACAGGCCTTTCCTCATATGTGAGGCTACTATCGATCTGAATTCGTTCAGGCTCTAGGACATGACGTTCATCAGGGATATAGCGTTCGAGTTGGGAAATATGGAACACATCATGCATCTTCTCAAACTTTATTGCCAATGCCAATCTATAGGTTACTTTCCCAATTCGCTCTAAAATCTCATATGGGCCTACATACTTAGTACTTAACTTGCCCTTTTTCCCAAATCTCATGACGCCCTTAGTGGGTGATACTTTCAAGAACACCTTATCACCTATAGCAAACTCATCCTCGCGTCGTTTCAAATCAAGCATAACTCTTCGCCTATCTTGCGCAAACTTAGTTCTAGCCTCGAATTAGTCGACATTCTTGACGGTTTCCTTAATAAACTCGTCCACAAGACTATATTTTCACTAAAGTCATTCCAACAAATGGGGCTTCTACACTTCCGTCCATATAATGCCTCAAAAGGTGCAATCTTAATGCTCGCATGATAACTATTGTTATAAGAAAACTCAATCAGGTGTAATTGGTCCTCCCAACTACCTTGAAAGTCAATAACACATGCTCTCAACATATCCTTCATAGTCTGGTTAGTCCTCTCAGTCTGACCATCAGTCGCAGGGTGAAAGGTTGTACTCATCTTCAATGTTGTCCCAAGATTTAATTGGACCTTTTTCCAAAATTTCGAAAGAAACCTAGAGTCACGGTCAGAAATGATATCCTTTGGAACTCCATGTAGTCTCACCACATGCCTAATGTATGTCTTAGCAAGTTGCTTCTTTTTCCATGTCTCCTTAATGGGTATAAACACAGCGGATTTGGTCAATCTATCCACAATAACCCCAAATAGTGTCGTTTCCACTCCTCGCTTTAGGTAAGGCAATCACAAAGTCCATAGAAATAGAATCCCACTTCCATCCGGGAACCCGTAAGGATTGAACCTTCCCCATGGGTCTCTTATGATCTATCCTCACATTCTGACAGGTTAGGCACTTAGACACATACTCGGCTACCTCTCGCTTCATATTTGGCCACCAATAGATACCCTTAAGGTCCTTATACAACTTGTCACTCCCAGGGTGCACAGAATATGGAGTATTATGCCCCTCATCCATAAGGCGTCTCTTAAGGTCATTACATTTTTGTGGTACACACCACATCCCTTTAAACCTTAAACTCCCATCATCATGAATCTTAAAGTCGCTTCCTTCCTTACTCGCTCTAATTTTCTCCTTGATCTTATCTAGGTGCTCATCCCCAACTTGACCCTCTTTGATCTCATCGAAGACCGACAAACCCAAAGATGAGCGCTAAGTCTTGCCTCACGTTCCCGTGGATTTAAGAGTTCTAGACTCGGCCTTTGCATATCTCGACACAACTCCTCAGGGACTATCAAGGTACTCAAGCTATGACTCGATTTTCTGCTGAAGGCATCAGCAACCACATTTGCTTTCTCCTCATGATACTGGATGTCTAGGTCATAATCCTTAATCAACTCCAGTTCAGGTCTTTTTGAGTGAAAATGTACTTCAAGCTTTTATGGTATGTGAATATCTTTCAAGTCGCTCCATAGAGGTAATGTCTCCAAATTTTCAATGCAAACACTATGGCAGCTAACTCTAGGTCATGGGTAGGGTAATTAGCCTCATAAGGTTTCAACTGACGCGACGCATACGCAATCACCTTCCCATTCTGTTGCAGCACACATCCCAAACCATTCTTCGAAGCACCACTATATACCTCAAATCCCTCATTCCCATCAGGTAGGGTCAAAATAGGCGCGGAGGTTAAACGATCCTTCAAAATCTGAAAGGCTTCCTCGCACTTCTCACTCCACTCGAATTTTGACTCTTTTTTCATCAAATTGGTCATAGGTCTTGCTATCTTCGAGAAATCTCTCACAAATCTTCTGTAATAACCCGCTAGACCTAAGAAACTTCGGATATCAGACACATTCTTCGGAGTTGGCCACTCACTCACAGCTTGAATCTTAGCAGGATCTACAGAGACTCCTTCCTTAGACACATAGTGACCCAAAAATGCTACCTTCTCCAAACGAAACTCACACTTAGAGAACTTGGCATACAATTGATTCTTCCTAAGCGTCTCCAATATGATCCTCAAATGCTCATCATGCTCCTTCTCGTTCCTCGAATAGATTAGGATATCATCAATGAATACGACCACAAATTTATCTAAGAACTCATGGAAAATCCTATTCATTAAGTCCATAAATATGGCAGGTGCATTGGTTAACCCAAAAGGCATTACAGTGAACTCATAATGACCGTAACGAGTCCTAAATGCAGTCTTAGGTATATCCTTGTCGGCTACTCTCAACTGGTGATACCCCGAACGCAAATCAATCTTCGAGAACACGCTCGCTCCATTTAATTGGTCAAATAGGTCGTCGATTCTAGGCAAAGGGTACTTATTCTTGATGGTTACGTTATTTAATTCCCTATAATCAATACACAACCTCATACTCCCATCTTTCTTCTTGACAAATAACATAGGAGCTCCCCAAGGTGATGCACTAGGTCTAATATAACCCTTATCGAACAATTCTTGCAACTGCGCCTTCAACTCACTCATTTCCGGAGGTGCCATTCTATAAGGTGCCTTAGATATAGGAGCAGTTCCAGGAACTAAGTCTATGGTGAACTCAACAGCTCTAACAGGCGGCATACCCGAGATCTCACTCGGAAACACGTCCATGAACTCATTCACAATCGGAACATCTTCAATACTTACCCCAACCTCTTTACCCACATCTTGCACACTACAGAAATACAACTCACACCCCTTCTTCATCAACTTTTTCACTTGCATTGCGGAGATAACCCCAAAACTCTTGGACTTCCCAAAACGTCTATACAAAGTCAGCTTACCCAAAGGATTCCTTAAAGTTACTTTCTGAACTTCACAGTCGATATTGGCCTTGTAAAGACTTAACCAATTCATCCCAAGAATCACATCTAGGTCTCCCAAATTGAATTCTATTAAGTCAGATTGGAAAAACATAGTCTCCTATCTTCAAAGGCAAAATTTCTAAACAGCTTGGTACACCTTATGATCTCCCCAGTAGGAATTCTGATAGACAAATCAATTTCTTCATAATCTACTAACCCCAATTGAATTTCCTCAATCAAACCTTACTCAAATCACTGAGCCTTTAACTCCTCAGTGGCTACTACCTAAAAACCTAGACAATGCTATGGATTTGCTATAATACTCAGAGATGGTCATGCTCCCCATCCTAAGGTCTATGAACTCCTGAGCCTTTTCTTTCTCATAAAAGCAGGGTAAAACTTCCCCCTCAAGGCAGTCACAAAAGCCTCCCAATTGAACCCTTCTCTAGCACTCAGTCTAACTCCATTCTCCCTCCACCATAAATCAGCCTCATCCTTAAGGTACAACACAGCCTGACCCACTCTCAGATTTTCAGGGCAGTTTACAACCTCAAAAAGTTTTTCAAACTCCCTAATCCAGTTTTCTAGGAAGGTAGGGTCAGCTTGCCCCTTATAGTATGGTGGCTTAACCTTAGCTAGCCTTTCGAACATATCCCCGCACTCTCGGGACGCTCAACTCTCTCCCCGAGTCAATTTCTCCGCCAAGAGGCGAATAGCAGCCGGCTAGATCGTTGTTGTTAGCCATTCTACTTCGGGACCTCGTAAGTGATATAACTCTACTTTAGGTTCCAAGCATAACTCACATTTCCATCTAGGAAGGCAACATTTGATTTGATCATTAAAGATCGCATCAACGAGACAATTTCTCAACTAGTTCCAAGTTCAACATGAAATGTTCTCTAATGATCACATAATCATCCATGTAAAATATATTCACATCAACATGCAAATAGAAACAAGCAAGCAAGAATATAATTGCCTAATGAAAAAAAAATATTCCCATTACGTGCCCGAATAAATTTTTACTCACTCATATAATTAAGTAATAACTTTTATTCTTCCATAACGGGTATTTAGATGTAATAAATGTTGCTATAATATTATATCTTCCTAAAAGAAACCATGATCGTAAAATAAAACTATGCTATCACCGTTGGTCGACTAACCAACTGAATATAATATATTTCCTCTATTGCTAAGAAGAATAATAAAAATCAATAAATAAATAGTAACCTAAGGTACTACATTATCATTTTTGTCCCGAAATTCTATGTATAGCTCAGTGCGAAGATCTCATCTTCAAACTCATCTATGTCCTCATCATAATATGCGACATATCTCCTTTGTCGTTTAGATCTCCTAGAAGGTTGAGGCTCCTCGTCCTCTGACTCCGAATCAGTTTCAAACCTGAACCATGCCCGATAGATGTCTTTTCTAGTTTGGCCTCTAGCATGGTCGAACTCCACAATGAGCTCATCATCACTGGTTACTTCCCTCCTCATTAAAGTACGCATAGTCCAATCCAGCCGGTATATTCATTATCAATAAGTGCAATGTCCTCATCACTTTCATCGTCACTCAGATCAATGGGGTTATAATAGCTTCCTAATCTGGCAGACATGATTAATGATCTACAACAAATAAATATATTCAATAACATTTGTAGTACTCTCCCTGTACGTAATTCCCAACAATAACAATAAAATATACCATCAACATCATAGGCATAAAATATAACAATCAGCAGGGAAGAAGTATATAAACAGTTAGCGTGGAAGAAAAATAATCATGAATAGTTAGCGAGGAAGAAAAATATTAACATGCTCGAACTAACTATTCAATGTAGGCATATAATATTTCTATCCTATATGCCCTTCCTATACTACCCATTCTCACAATGCAACAAGTAAAACTTTAAAGGCAATAAAAAAAAATAATGCAGACACTCCTTATAATATAATAATAATTAAGTGTCGAACTAACTAAAAAAATTTCGACTAATAAAAAATTCAGACTTATAAAATTCGAAAGGAAAAAAAATTTCGACTCTAAAAAAAAAAATTCGGCTATCCTAAAAAAAATTTCAAACCATTATAATTCGAAAATAAATTCGACCCTTAAAAAAAAAAATTTCGGTCCCTTTTTTTAAAAAAAATTTCGGTCCTCTTAAAAAAAATATATATATATATTTATATATAACGAATAAGTAGGAGCAATTCTAAGAGTTTATTCAAGTAACTAGTAAGTTAATTAGGCGCCTAAAAGTTTTGAAAATAACCTAAAGCTCCCAGATACCACTTTGTAACACCCCGATAATTCTCTCTTTTCAGAAATACCTTTATAATACAAAACTTAGAGAATTACCCAAGTATTATCGCCCGTGTGATAACGTATCGGCTTATTCGGAATTTTGCGGAAAAACATCAAACTAAACTTTATAAATAATAAATTAAGTACTTCAAAAACAAACCACTTTATGAAAGTCTATCAAACCAACTTATAATAACATTCTCTGACTAATGCAGAACAAAATAAAACTAAATTTACACAAGCTCTCCATTCCCAGATTCCCAATGATGCTACATCTGCGAACCCGTAAATGTCAATGCTCTAGAAATGCTTTGCTCACCAAAAATTGGGTCATCACGGGATCAATAAAGCAAAGCCATGATCAACACACACAACAAAGCACGTAATCGGCAAAGCTCGAGTACTACATATCAATGCATAAAACCATCCTAATCATGATACTAAGGAATAATAACAGAGTTAAATAATAATACAACAATATAACATTCTGCAGATAACTTCTACTGAACTAAACTTTAAATCAACTTTTATTATATTAAATGGAATAGTTATTGGACCGAGTTGTCTAACTAAAAACCAGTCTTCACCTAGGAAGACGAAATACGGGCGCGACTCCGTATTCCATAATGACCCCGCGATATCGAGGAACCTTTAAATAAAAAGAGGAATGGTGATCAATCCAATTCCCGAGAAAAAGCCATGGCTCGCTCACCATGTACCCCAACTCCTGATTGTCCAACTTCGACGTGCACAAGTCTAAAGTTTATTACTATCCAAGTTACACTTTACGTGATTTACAATTTATTACTTGTTATGACACACATACAAGCAACACATAATATAATTCAACATTCACAATTAAACTTCTTTTATCTTAGGATTAAATAAGTGATCACACAACTTACAATCCAAGATTACTTTCTTTAATTCCAACCTTTCTTACTTTGTTGAACCTAGCCAACAATCAATCTTACCTTTCAAGGCATAACTTGTCAACTTACCAAATAAGGCCCACAGTCCTCATAAGGTAGTGAAATACAAAAAGGGAACAATGATCAAACATGATCCAATACTAATAGATATATTAATTCCCCCATGTGAATTAATAAATAAGGTTCCCAATCCAATTACATGCTTGCATCAATATTCCATACAACCATGATATTCTACTCATAATCAAATATTATAATTAACATGTTTGCACACAGGCATAAAACATGCAAGATCCAACATAATAAATATCATACATGAACTCAACATAGTTCCTATACATGATACTATATAATTCTCCTTTATAACATCATGATACTATCTCAATCATCACATAGGTATGTACGTACCTTGTGTAAACTAGTCGACTGGCCACTTTAAACCTTTAAAAGTCGCCTACGGAATACTCTCCGCCTAGAAATCAAATATGACTAAAATCAATACTCTTTAAATAAAAAGACAGCAACTTTAAAATATTTAAAAACCCCCTTAAACATATTCAAAAGCTGATTTTACTATCAAAACTTCCATTACTTTTAATTCCTAGCATAGTACTACCATACTAGTAATTAAAATTCTTAAAATTCCCTAAATAAAATGCTTTCTGAAATTCCAGCAACTTATAAAATCATAAAACCTTCTTTAAACCCCCCTTAAACATGTTTAAAATCATAAATTAAATTAATCTCATAGTATTTAATATGCTACTATGGTTTTCTAATCATTAACACCCTAAAAATCCATGCTTTAATTATTAAAACTTAAATCTAACAATAATAAACAAATCTGAATTTTTATTCTTATAATATAATATATATATGAATCAAGATTATTCATTAAAACAGTAAATTAACATTGATAATCATGATTAACATTAAAATAAAGCATAAAAACATAGTCTTTAATGGAAAACTTGAGGAAAAGGAAAGAATTAAACCAACTCAAGATGAAAAGGAGGATGCGCCGGCCAAGGAAGGTCTTGGTGGCAGCAGCGGCGATCCACGGTGGTCAACGGCGGCGGCGGTGACGTTTCTTAGCGAAGAAGAAAGCGTTACTTGAAGAAGAAGAAACAAAAGCTTGAGAGGAAAAAGAAACAAAATTACGTGGAAGAGGAGAGAGGGAGAGAGCCGAAATTTTTGAGAGAATGAGTGAGGAAAAATAATTTGTGTAGGGTAAAATAATTGGGCTTAGGGTATTTATAGTTAGGGTTTCCTTTTGGGCTTAGGAAAAAGGAATTTAAGTTTAAATAGAATTCGATGATAACTAGGATTGATGAATGAGGACTCCTAGTATCAATATAACTCCTCTTTCCTAATCTACTTAGAATTTGGGTTCCTCAAGTCCATTAGACTTCTTTTCTAAATCAAATTCATATTTCAAACCTTTTTCAAAGCATGATTAATTAAAATATTTTCAACTTCCATAAATCCTTAAAATAATTTCATTTGACTTTCAAAAATAGTCAACCTACTTTAATAATAAAAATCATTTGAACTAAAATATAAATATATAAATGATAAAATATATTTATAAAATCCCTTAAAATTATGGGGGATTACATATTATCGGGTAGCTTCCTCATTTTCAATTTCTCCAATGTTTTATGATTTGTGGAACATATGCTTGTCTTATGTTTCATCTTCCCTCCCTTTGATCGTCTTGTTCAAGCATTGAGGACAATGCTTTATTCTACCTTGGGGGAGGTGTATATACTTTATTTATTTACTTTTCTCATTTTTATAAAATTTCAAAATCTAAAATAATTTTCCTTTCTTTTCTTTTTCTTGCAAGTTTTGATTTTCTCTTTAATTAAAAACAAAATTTTGAAAAAAAAGTTAAAAATGTTTGGAGAACATAAAAAAAAAAGAGGAATAAAGAAAAGTACAAAGCATTTTGTGTCCAAGGGAATATTCTTGATGACAAATTCTGTGGATTCCTTTACATTCGTTATTTGGGTAGAGTAGACACATAATCGGGTCTCCCCATTTAAGGACCCAATGATGAAACATACAGCGGTCTTAGTTGGTCCGACCCAAGAAGAAAGCAGTCCGAATAGCCAGGCCCAAAACTGTTTTGAAAGTGTAAAGCTTATTTATTTGCAATAATGATCCAAAATCCTATTTATAAGCCCAATTAATTATTCATGATAATTAATTGGTTTTATTTTCTGTAAATAAATATTTTCAAAGTTAAAATCGGATTTTATCTCGTAAAATCAGATTTCTGGATTTAAAGGATAAAAGAAAATCTTCAAAAACGCGTTTAAAGGAAAGCCTGTCAAAACGTGTATGACGCAGGGTGGTGCGCCTAGCGCACCACGTGCGCGCAGTGGCACGTGTCAATCCACGACAAGCCGCACCAATCCGCGCCCGACACGTGGCTCGTGCGTCACGCAAAGGTCTCGTGCTCGGCGCACTCCTTGCGTGACGCGCTACCGCTTTTCTATAATTTTTTAATATTTTCCTATAAATACGCAATGATTTTCCGGATCTAAGGATACGACTTTACGAATACACTTTTACGCACTTTACACTCGAATAGGAATTCTCTCACAAAAATCATACCTTCAAATACGAACAAATCACATACTTTCAAATACAAACCTGCAAATCTACATACATACACGTTCATATTTTCAGGCTTCACGATTGCTCTTCCCGAAGGTCGTTATTCTCTCAAACCCAAGCCACGGTATAGTCTTGAGTGTTCTTAAATAAATTTATATTTTTATTGAAGTTACTAACAATTTCTTTCCCCGATGTAGATCCTTAAGAAACATCGTTCTTTGTACATTCTAATTAACCTCTTTTCTTTCTTTTTATTGTTATATATATGTTGCTATGATTTTCCTGCTTGCATGTTCATCACCTCACATGTTATAATTGCTAATCAAAGACCTAAAGAACTATTCTAACATCAAATTCAGATAATTTGGACAATCTATTAGGAACCTTGTAATTTTGATTGTTTAATAACATATCACTAAAAAATAGTCTTTTATGTGTTTCATGAACCAACCTAGACTAATTTATTTTGCATAAAACTTGACATGAATCTATATTTAGTAGAGGCCAGCAGTGGGCAAATGTGGTTCATTATGACCGTATTCGTACCCTCACTGGGGAAATCTACATTGGATAAGTCCCAAAGTTGTCCCTACGATTTCCTAATGTCCAATTAGGTTTATAAGTCTTCCTTTAAACTTTAAAGACACTTTGGCGACTTCAAAACTTTTTCAATAAAACCTTTACAATGAGGTAGTCAAATACGCGCTCACACCGCATATGCGAAATAAAAACACGCCTACAATTTGGCGACTCCACTGGGGAGGATTTTAAAAAATTAATTTTTTTAAATGAGTGGGTGAAACTTGAAAAACACGATTCATTCTCTTTTTATGCCTTTGAATAACATACTGTTTTGCATATACATAGCTATTGGTTAAGCCACCATAAGGACAATCTTCCTTGCCTCATTAGCGCATGTTCTATGTGTGCGGCCAACCCCGGGGGGTTTGCGCTTTGTCCTTCCGAAAGCTTCCTGAGCGATAGTGTAGGATCTTAGTCATAAGCAAACCTACCCAACCATGGCATTGTTCTCTTGTTCCTGACTTAAGAACTGGAGTGCGTCTTACATGTGGCCACTTTATTAAGCAAATGTACGAAGCGTGGGATCAATCTCTTAGTCATGGACCCTTTTTAGCCTTAACCTAAACCTGACCATAGTTGAAACGTAGAACTAGATAGACTTTAGGTTGAGAACTTTTTCATCCATGTTATATGACATTTGCTTGTGATTGCAACTTTTGCCTGATATTATTTTGTCAAAACCATTGTTATGTGTTGCGCCTAAATCACGTCTAAAAAACCATCGTCAAAATGATCCGAACCTTCGTCAAATTGTCAAACTGCATGCCGGAGGGTGATGCGCTAAACGCACCAAGGTGCGCCTGGCGCACAACTCCTGTGCCGGACGCAAAGACATCGCGCCGCATGCACACTGCTGTGCGGCGCGCAAGTCTTAGGTCTCATGCTATTGACAATTCGACTATCGTTCAAGCCCTAAAAAGCTGTCAATAAGTCTATCGTCATATCATGTTTGTAGTCGCATCCCGAAAATATGTGGGGTTAGCCAAAACCTCGCCTAAATCGCCAAAAGCATGCCGGGGAGAAGTGCGCCAAACGCATTAAATTGCGCCTGGCGCACATGCGCCTGATGCATAGGCTCCGCGCTGCGCGCACCTCGTTGCGTGACACGCATCCTACACATCTCATGATTTTGTCGATTTTGTCGTCGTGGTGGTCGATCCTGCGTTCTTTCCGTGTGCATTCGCGTAGAGTTATGATCGTTCTAAGAGTTTGTTTGCCTAAAACGAATCTCACATAATTCAAACATAAAAATTGGACTTTTCGTGCATATCATCTAAGGTTGCGTCTATCCTAAGCCGTGCATCTACAAAAGTAATCATGGTAGAGTGAGGGTCGTCATGCATATCTACCTCCTCCCAAATCTTACCTATCATCTATCCTATCATATTCCATCCTTTTTAAAAAAAATACCCTTTTTCAAAATCAATCCTACACCCTCTACTACGATGTCTTTTTCGAAAACACTTTCTAATCATCATCATACCACCTATTCAAAAAACAATCTTTTCAAACTTAGTCCATTATCTTTTCCCAATAAAAGATAAAAACAAATTGTCCTTTTCAAAAATGAATTTTGAAAATTCTAAGACTAGTCCAAACACCATCATTCAATGCAATTCAATCAACCTAATCCAATCCAATCCATTTGCATTCATTTTTCATTCATTTTAGGCCCATGTGCATTTGAGTCCATACATTCACTAGCATTAGAGTCGATCTTAGGCCCATATAAGTCTAGTTCATTTCAAAATCTAGACCCATTTGCATCTTTATTGAATCCTAGTCCAAGTCTATTCCTAGTCCACTCCAATCTAAGTCTAATTCTAATCCAATCCAAAGCTTAGGTCCATTTAGGCCCAATTCATACCCTAGGTCTAGTTTGCATCTCTATGTAAACCCTAGTCAAGTTTTCGGACTATAAAAGTTCAACTCTGGGTCTAGTTTGCATCTCGATGTAAACCCTAGTCGAGTCTTCAGACTATAAAAGATCAATTCATACCCTAGGTCTAGTTTGCATCTATATGTAAACCCTAGTCCAGTCTTTGGACTATAAAAGCTCAACCCTAGGTCTAGTTTGCATCCCTATGTTGTAACACCCGGAAAATAAATATCCTTAATCATCGGCGGAAGCATAACTTAAGCCCGTGGGTTATGGCCCACTAACAAAATAATAGCCTAAAATGGCCGCTTGAACATACAAACGCTCAACTTAAAGTAATTATGATTACCCATATTACAGAGTATTCTAATTATCCCAAATATATACAGAGTCGCTTCAACTCAACCTTTCCGGAGCATCCTTGACATAACTTATCCTTCGCCATCTTCGTAATACGAATAATTTCACGGAACCGGGAAAAGGGAAAACACGAGAAAATAAACTAAAATGAGTTGAAAACTCAGTAACTTCACTCCAACCCATAAAAACGGTTTTAGTTCGTAAACCTTTTCACAGGTAAACATACATTATAACCATTCAGGAATTATTAACGTATAACATTATCATTAGCATTGAATAGTCTCTGGGCAAGGACCATTTACGTGACTTTAGTTCATTGGCAAGTACGGGCTTTGGACAGAGCGTAACTTTCATAATTCGTAACATGAACATATGACCATTTTGGTCCGTATTGTATATCGTAAATGTAATTCATCCACCGTAACTTGCCCATTTACGGATCGGTTCATAACTCCAAGCCAACCAGAACCATCCACTTTTATTATCATAACTTATCGGACATCATATATTCTTAATTCAGAATCATCCATAGATCGTATAACCATAATTCATTAACAGTCATAAACATGACATTTCATAACATACATAAGCATCGTCACATCATAACGTATCACATCTTGTCACACACAACTTGTAACACATAATCATTTTTCAACACATAGTCATATTAGCACATTCGAGCATATCATTACATATAACATCTATGGGCAAGCATAATAGTTTGGACATGAAGGTTACCTCGACGCTAATAATCCATTTCTTTAATCCATTTCTTTCCGGAGTTAGCCTCCAAGGAACCCGTAATATTCATCATCTCAAGTCGCTAGCTTGAACTCCATAATTAGTTTTTCACAAAGCCACCTCACCAACAATAGCACTAATTAATTAGCAACTATTTCAAAAATCAACGCATAAACAGACCAACTAGATGAACTTCCTTAAAGCAACCCTTCCATCAGTTTATCAACATTCCCTTAGGAACCAAACATATTAGTTTACTTGCCGAAATAAGCCAATAATCCATACACAATTATAAGCTTCTCATAAGAACTTAATCTCTACAACTTTGAGAGCCCAGATTGCTATCTACATGATGTTAAAGCTCACCCTTACAAAATTTCCTTTGAAAATCCAAAAGAACATCCTTTTAACCTTCTTGAATTTATTTAACCTTTCAACTCAAATTAATGGAAGCAATACTGCATTTTTCCCTTGAAACGGTTTTATAAACCTGAATTCAATAACTTCAAAATACTACTTATCACAATTCAATTCATGAATGATTTCCTTTACGCCATCATAATAAAATTTGGATCTTTGAGAGAATTATTAGCCCAATTAATAACCTAAATGACTTAAATTAGTTATTTATGCCCAACTTAATCTAATTATTCATTGTTAAATGGGCTTAAACTAATAAGCTCAAAATCAGATCAAGGAAAAACAAGAGTTGAGGTACATATTATACCTCTGCTCAATTGAGCAAGGACAGACAACAAGGGAGGGGAGCCGAACTCCAGGCAGCGGTGGTGTAATCCGACGAGCGCAAAGCAGCCGTGGCACGGGGGCGAAGACCAGGTGGTCCGGCGGGTCCGGCGACGTAAGCGGCGTTCGTCGAGCCTCGGTGCAAGCGACGAGGCCCACTGCCAGCGTAACAAAGCGAGGGGGAGAGAGAGAGAGAGAGAAATAGCATAGAGCAGGGACGCTAGCTTGCGGAAGCCGACGACAAAGCTCCGGCGAGCTTTGGAGAAACGCCGGCGAGTGGTTGGGGGCGAGAGAAGCAGGGATCAGGGGAGAGGTGAGATGGGTTTGGGGTTTGGGGTTTGGGGTTTGGGGGAAAATGACGAGAGAGATTGAGAATTTGGGGGTTCGGTTTTCAAACCGACAAAGGGGAAGAGAAAAGGAAGCGACTTTGGTTTCCTATTTGGGCCAAATACCGCTCAACAAGTTACACACAAAATCCGAAATATATATAATAATAATAGCTTCGTAAAATTAGCAAATAAATATATTTATTTTAGAAAATAATCTTAACCATGATCATTTCGGAAAAATTTAGGACGCAATTAAGCTAATAAACATAATTAGTATTTAATAAAACGAGATTCAAGTTTGGGGTATTACATATGTAAACCCTAGTCAAGTCTTCGGACTATAAAAGTTCAACCCTAGGTCTAGTTTGCATCTCTATGTAAACCCTAGTTAAGTCTCTGGACTATAAAAGATCAATTCATTCCCTAGGTCTAGTTTTCATCTCTATGTAAATCATGTCACGTCTTCGGACTATAAAAGCCCAACCCTAGGTCTAGTTTGCATCCCTAGTTAAGTCTTCGGACTATAAAAGATCAGTTCATACCCTAGGTCTAGTTTGCATCTCCATGTAAACCCTAGTAAAGTCTCCGGACTATAAAAGCCCAATCCTAGGTCAAGTTTTGCATCCCTAGTCAAGTCTTCGAACTATAAACGCCTAGTTCATACCCTTAGGCCTAACCTGCTTGTTCTCCGGTAAGTTTAAAGTCTAGTCCAGTCTGCTTGCATAGTCCAGTCCAGTCCATATCTGCATATGCATATAGTTAGGCCCATGTCAGCATCATGGTCAAGCCCATGCTAGTCCCAAACCCATAACCATTTCTAATCCTCCATTTCAAAATCATTTCCCATTATCCATTTTCCATTTCAAAGTTTCATTTTCCATTTCTCATCTCTCATTTCCCATTACTCCATTTCTCATTTCAAAAAAATCATTTCTTAAAATTTACGAGGTCTTTTCGATTTCTGTTTAGGACAGGTCGTGAGATTATAACTTGGGAACGTCCGACAGAGAGGAAACAAGGTCAAACTACTCCCAGACTTGTCAAACGAAATCTCACTTTTTCAGACGAATCTTCTAAAACTTCTTGAATCATCATTAGAGATGGGAGACACTTTTGAACAACTCAATGCAATCATGGCTCAGCTCCAACTGATGAACTCTCGTCTTAAGGAACATGACAAAGAGATCAAGGCGCTGAGAGAAAAAGTGACAATTGAGGAAAGTGAAAAGGAGGACCATCCACCACCACCACCACCTCGTATCAAGTCCAAGACAAATTTGAGGTTCGAAAAACTCGAGCAATTGATCTACTTCCTCCGTTCCAATTTAGTTGTGACACTTTTAAAATCACGGACTCCTAGGCAATTTTTAGAGTGGAGAGAGATAGAGAAAGAAAACAAAAGGGTCACATGTGATAGGAGAGAGATAGAGAGAAGTTATGACCCAAAATGAAAGTGTAACAACTAATTTGAAACTTCCTAAAATGGACAGAGTCACAACTAAATTGGAACGGAGAAAGTAGTCAATTCCTGCACTCGGGAATCAGGTTCATGGTCATGACATCATTGATCTTGAACTAAGGGAAAAGCTTCCTAAAAAGGTAGCATTAGGTGACCTCCCAAAATTCAAGGAGGTCGAAGACCCAGATGATTACTTGAGAGCCTTCTCCATTTCTATGGCTCTCAAAGGCATGAGCTTGGACCTCGTTTGCTTATATATTTCCCTTAACCTTGGATGCAAATCCATCCAAGTGGTTCGGATCACCGAACAAAACTAAGCCGAACGATTGGGACTACATCAAAGAAGAGTTACGCCAAGCGGTACATATACAACACTCAGCTTCCTATTAGTCTTCGTGATTTGGAATTAACCAAACAAAATTCCAACGAAGATTTTGTTACCTTCCTTAACAGATGGAGGGAAAAGGCCGTGCAAATGACTAACAGGCCAACTGAAGAGGACCAAGTCCGACTGGTGATCCATAACTTACAGCCCAAATATAGAGACCACATCAAATTCCAACCTATAGAGTCTTTCATGAAACTCTATAAGGTAGGCCAACTGATCGAAGAAGAGGTACAAGCCTCAAAGAATAAGGGTTCCAATAATAACAACTCTTTCAAGAAGAGTAACAACAACCCTTATAGCTCCAAAAGTAATGGAGACCACATCCGTGTGTTGGGCCTTAAATAATGCTCTACAGGATATGGTTGATACTGGTAGACTTCCAATCCCGCCTGCAGTAAAAGTCTACAACAACAGCAACCCCTTGGGCAGTGCTTAAATGATGTCGGGGCATAGTCATTTAACGCTAGTTTTCTAGGTTGAGTCAGGGAGTCCCTCCCCTAACTTCTTCATTTCCTTTCCTGTCGAGTCTATGTCATTTAAAACTATAATATTTATCAGTGTTGTTCCATTTATTTCTAATCAATAAAATAATCGCATTTTCTATCATTTTGATTGGCCTTCCATCATTTTATATATGCTTTTAATTCAATGATGAAACTTAAATCACCTAAAAGACCTTGCTTAATAAAAAAACAATAAAAAAAATGGACATACTTTGGTTTAGGAGTTATTCTCCTTTTCCTTCCATAAGCCATCATCCATGAGCCATCTCCATGCAACCAAAAATAAAAAAATCCCATTGAGCCATTATCCCTATAATCCTTAGCCAAATAGCCTTTCAAATCAAAGCTCCACAAATATTCTTCAATACCCTAAACCAATCACATGTGTGCAAGCCTCAGTACATAAAAAAAATCAATGATAGGCAAAATTAAAAAGAGTGAATAAATTCGAAGTGCGAAAAAAAAACCAAAAGCAAAAGCAAACGCACAATGCAATGCAAAAGCAAAAAAGAAAAAGCCAAAGGCAAAAGAAAAAAGTCAAGCCAAGGAGGGTTGCACACAAGTTCTACCCCTCATTCAAATCCTTTAATCCATCAAAACCTTAACCCATATAATCTAAATCTATAATCCTTACCTTAGCCCAACCAATTAAACCTTCATCAAAGCCTCAAGCCTTAAACCTTTCATCAACCCTAACTCGTTTTTCAAGGTATGTCCAAGCCCTCTAGGTTGAAAACCCGAAAGGGCGGCCTAGGAAAAAGTTAGGGCACAAAAAAAAAGAGTTTAATCAGATCCAGAACTATGAATGGTCTGATTCCGCAAGGATATGTAGGAATCCTCATCTCGAGGTCCGACCGCTTCAATAAAATAAATTAATCAAGGTCTAATGATTTGACTTCGTAGAATTCAGAAGCATGCTTTTTCTAGATCCCGAAATAGACTCGAATCTGTACCTAGCCTCGTCGAAGTCTTTCCCACCTATATTTATTTAAGTCATAAATCTAAACCTTTTATATTTTCAATTCAAACTCTCCTTGTCCCTGAAGGACTCTCGAAAATTCCATGGTCTCTGGTGATGTTTGATTTTGCCTATGTCAACTTCCCAAAGAAGAATTCCCAGTGAAGAACTCTAAATACTCAATACAGATCAAGTACATTCCAATCTAGGCTCAAAATGCATGATTCAAGAAAAAGCTTACCCAAAGTAGGGGCTTCCTATATATGTGGTGGTTCCTCCAAATCAAACTCCCGAAAAGTTGTAATCTGCGGATCTCATTAGCAGACCCCGATTCATTACCAAAATAGTTTTTGAAAATCAATCTATGTATTTCTAATCATCCAGATCTCCTAGCCTTGCAAAATCCTGACCTTGCATTGTATTACATTATATCTTTCTTGCATAACCCTGACCTTGCATGACGTTTCATCTTCTTTAGCTTTGCATAACCCTGACCTTGCATTGTATTACATTCTATCTTTTTTGAATAACCCTGACCGTGCATTACATTTTATCTTTCCTAGCTTTGCATAATCGTTGGCCTTGCATAGCATTTCATGCATCCTTATAGAGTCTAAGTTTGCATTATTGCATCATCATGTGCATTATTATGTGAGTTGTTTGCACCTATATGCTAACATCTTCTACTGCATGTAATCAGATTGCTTGTAGTTATTGTCCTGCATACTAACTATGTTTTACAGAGACCAGCGATATAGATCAGTTCTGAACTGCAGAGCGTTTAGAATCGTTCTCCGTCCCGACACCGTATACTTTGACTATCGGTTTCCTGAACCTCAATCAAAGTGGGGGCTTCTATAGACACATAATCGTGTCTCCCCATTTAAGGACCCATGATGAAACATACCGCGGTCTTAATTGGTTCGACCCAAGGGGGGAGCTGTCCGAATAGACAGGCCCAAAACTGTTTTAAAAGTGTAAAGCTTATTGATTTGCAATAATGATCTAAAATCCTATTTATAATCCCAATTAATTATTCTTAACAATTAATTATATTTTGAGTCCAATCCTATGAAAAGCCCATTTAATTATTCATGATAATTAATTGTTTTTATTTTCAGAAAAATAAATATTTTCAAAGTTAAAATCGGATT
Source organism: Beta corolliflora (assembly GCA_947648045.1). Taxonomy (NCBI): domain Eukaryota; kingdom Viridiplantae; phylum Streptophyta; class Magnoliopsida; order Caryophyllales; family Amaranthaceae; genus Beta; species Beta corolliflora. Next base: position 167,958 of record CANSZD010004262.1, read on the forward strand.
TTATCTCGTTAAATCGATTTTCGGATTTAAAGGATAAAAAGAATATCTTCAAAAACGCGTTAAAAAGAAAGCCTATCAAAACGTGTCTGATGCAGGGCGGTGCGCCTGGCGCACCACGTGCGCTCAGCGCACATGTCAATCCGCGTTAGACGCACCAATCTGCGCCGGACACGTGGCTCTGTGCATCACGCAGAGTCCTGTGCCTGGCATACTCCCTGCGTGACGCGTAGTCTGCTTTTCTATTTTTTTTCTTTAATATTTTCCTATAAATACGCAATGAATTTCCGGATCTAAGGATACGACTTTACAAATACACTTTTACGCACTTTACACTCGAATACGAATTCTCTCACAAAACTCATACCTTCAAATACGAACAAAACACATACTTTCAATTACAAACCTACAAACCTACACGTTCATATTTTTAGGCTTCACGATTGCTCTTCCCGAAGGTTGTATTCTCTCAGACCCAAGCCACGGTATATTCTTGAGTGTGCTTGAATAAATGTGTTTTCTATTGAAGTTACTAACGATTTCTTTCCTGATGTAGATGCTTAATAAAAATCGTTCTTTGTACATTCTAACCTCTTTTCTTTCTTTTTGTTGTTATATATATATATGTTGCTATGATTGTCCTGCTTGCATGTTCATCACCTCACATGTTATATTTGCTAATCAAAGACCTAAAGAACTATTCTAACATTAAATTCAGATAATTTGGACAATCTATTAGGAACCTTGTAATTTTGACTGTTTAATAACATATCACTAAAAAATAGTCTTTTATGTGTTTCATGAACCAACCTAGACTAATTTATTTTTAGGGTGTATGAAAATATTATCAGGTTATTCTTTTGCATAAAACTTGACATGAATCGATATTTAGTAGAGGCCAGCAGTGGACGAATGTGGTTCATTATGACCGTGTTCGTACCCTCACCCCCGAACTCAATCTATGGTTCATTGACCACTAATGGAGTCATGACGGGGAAATCTACATTGGATAAGTCCCAAAGTTGTCTCTACGATTTCCCAATGTCCAATTAGGTTTATGAGTCTTCCTTTAAAGACTTGTTGGCGACTTCAAAACGTTTTCAGTAAAACATTTACAATGACATAGTCAAATATGCACTCACACCGCGTAAGCGAAATAAAAACACGCCTACAGGTAGATGAGTATAGGTGTTTCCGTTGGATTCTTATATGCGTAATTTGGGGCGATTAGGGATATCGATTAATATTTTGTTGCTTGATTTTCTACTTGAAAATGCATTCTTTAATTCTAAATGTTGTTAAACTTTGTGTTGAAAAGAGTCGAATTATTTCTCTTTTGGGAAGTTATAGTGACCCTAGTTGAATCTTAAAATCTCCTTTAGTGCACGAGTGTTTACCTCTGAATAAGCTATGCTAAGAGTTAAATCGATTCTTAAAAAAAGCGGAAGTGTTTTAGGTCTTGAGTCCAATAAGTGGAAGGGATAATAAGCTTATCAATGTAAAAAAAGTTCCAAAAAAATAGTTAATAAGTGGTAGATACCCCTTTGAGAAAGTGGATTAATCAAGATAATTGAGTGGGAAGTTGAAAATCAAGTAGAGTTCCCTAGTAATGATGAATATTGTCTTGGCTCAAAATCGAGACTTTAAACCTAGTTTTCAATCATATATTACAGCTGTACACTTAAAATTTTTCTCTTAGCAATAGTCAAGTTTGGGGGAGTTCATGTGCACTAAGGTGATTAGGATCAATCTTGGGACCGTTTTCGTCCATTGGAGAACAATTCATGACTCATGTATGCCTTAGTAGACTCTAGTTGATGTTTGAAGCTTTTGATAGTATTAATTTTGCACCTTAGATTAGATTGTCCACTATATTCCTAAGTCATGGATACATATTGATAATGGTTATACTTGGAAAGTTTGCTTAGATCGTCCATATATTTGTGAACCATGTTTGAAGAGATGCCTTTGGGCTTATTATCTATATTTGTGCTTGGTTAGAGTTGTGGGCTAATCTCTTCAGAAACCCTTACGAGAACATTACTCATACTCATTGGCGACCTTAAGGTTTTAAATGGCTTGTTGTTTACGCTAAAAACAACCATGATTCCTAAGAAAAGTGAGTGAGTTAGTGTATATTCTCATCTTCTTTCTTTTGTTATTGTTTTTTTGCTTAAATAATTTTATTCTCCTTCTCTTGTGTTTCATCTTATTTTGCTCGAGGACGAGAAAAAGTTTAGCTTGGGAGAGTTATTTGATAAATGACATTTATGTCACTTATAGGGGTAGTTTTTAGTTTATTTTCGTAATTTATCTTCATCTATTCTTTCTATTTTATCTATTTTAACCTTTATTTCTTCTTTTCATATTTTGTAGCTTAATCTATTTATTTAGTGATTTTTATTAGTTTTTAGCTCTTAATTTCAAATTTTATATATTATCTTTATTTTAGTAATTTAATAGTTAGTTTAATTAGTTTAGCTTTCGTTATTATTTCTATTTATTTTCCCTTTTAATCACTCTTAAATCTTCTTATTTATTTTATCTTCATTTATTTTCTATTTTATTTGTCTGGTCTCTCCCCCCACATATTGGTTTTCTTGTAGGTGCATTATTTTGGAGTTATGGTGTGCGAGTTTCAAAGCAAAGATTAGTTGTGCGGCTTAATTTGAAATTTATCATGCAAATTTTATCTTTCACCACAACCTTTCTTAACCTACACCACACAACTCTAAGACCACCTATCAACCATCACCAAACAATTCGAAATCAAGCACCACCATCTCTCCTCACCACACCCTCACCTCTGATCTTCTTCTCTCCTTAGTTTACCCAACACCACCTTCTTCACTCCAACTCCCTCACGTTGCTCTTCTTCAACCTCACCCCTCATCACCATAACCTCCACGCAGCCAAGCACAAGCCATCACCCCCCACACACTCAGCTCACCACCAACTCATAAGCCCCACTACCACCATCACGCAACACCACAACTAGGAAGCAACAACTCTCCTCACCCACACCACCAACATCGCAGCAACCATCACCATCACTCCAGCTCATCTCCCTCATCACATAATCCACAGCCTCACAGCAGCACACCACACCTTCCCACGCCACACCACAAACACCCCACTGCCCTTGCAGCTTAGTCCTCACAACACGAACCAACAAAGCCAGCACCACAATGCAGCAGCATGCAATTCCCATCACCTAAATTCGGCTGCGCACGCAGCCTTTAGTTCACAAAGCCCGCATCCAATTTATCGTTCCCGCAACTTCCCGATAGCTGCGCCACACCAGCCTGCACTAAAAGATGGCATGAAGTATTCGACTTTGTGGAGCCATTGGCTACGTCGAGCCAGATTTGGTCCATGACCCTCACGGAACCTCGGCCTCAGGAATCAAAACTTTAATGCACATAGAATGAAGAACCAGCATAATTGGTTCCTTAAAATGCTCAGACTTATATCCTACTTTCTTGGAGTAGAGAACATCAAACAAGAAATCATATATGTCCTCAGGGGTAGTACCACCAACAGAGTGCCAACTTTCACTATTATGCTTATAAAAGCCATCCCTAGGAACAATTAACAAACCAACCAAAGATGGAACAAACACAACCATGTCATTTCTAGAAATAGTAGACGTCAAAGACATATCAGGTTGCATTTTCAATTTTCATAAAATTCCCTAACATGATCCACATAAGCCTTTTTCACATCCTTGAACAAAGGCATCCATGCTTGAAACATAACACATCTTTAACTTTCGATAAACCAGGAATATCAAAATAGTCAGACTCACAAGTGCAACTAGACAAAACACTCCTTTTAGAGATAGGAGTAGCACCATCACATAACGTATCAACAAATTTACCTTTAACATATTTGGGGGGGCTTAGGAATAGGAGCACTTTTAGACTTCCTCTTTGTTCCCTTGGTGGAACCAACACCCTGTTTCCGTAATACCTCATATTTTTGAGTATTTATTTAAGTAATTAAAATATTTATTTTCTAAAATAAATATTTTAAGCAAAGGGTATTTTAGTAATTTTATTGATTTTAAATTATTTTGGCGGGAATATAGCGCCAAACTTGATTTGTCAAACTTTTGGGATTTAAATCCTAGTAAAAAATTCATTAAATAAGTTTTCCAAAAAAAAAAAATTTAAAAATGAATTTCGAAAAAATAAATTTTTTTACAGCCATTTCGGCCGGCCACCTTATGTTAAAGGTGGGAGGTTTTGATTTCCTAAAATTTCCAAATTAATGATGGAGGTTACAAATTATTGTAGCCTAAAATCTACGGTTCCTCTGACGACACTTAGGCTCATCTGAACCGTACACGTGTCCCCCCGGATGAATAGCGGAAAAAGATATACCCTTTGGGCTAGGCTCAGATTGTTTAAAAGGCTGCTTTTCTGGCCCAAAAGGAAGTCAGAGGCCAGCCCTGTGAGGAGGCTGCATGAGAGTGGTTGATAACCCTCCCAAATCATGGCCTGCCACGTGTCAAGATCTGATTCTTCAGCCAATCAGAAGCCACTATTGTAGGGCAGATTTTAAGGTTAGCTGTCATCTTGCTATCACTATAAATACCCCAGAAATCAGGAGAAAGATCATTCAATGCAAACAGTGCAAAGTTACTCTGTAAAACTACTCTCTCACTTTCTCTCTCTATCTCTACTTTCTCTTACAACTCCTGATATCTGACTTAAGCATCGGAGGGGGAACCACCACCCAAACCTCCAGGGTGGGTCCCTTTTGCAGGTTCGGGAGTGAAGCTCAGGCTTGGACTAGGTTGATTCAGACATTTGTTGCACAAGTCTCCAAGGAAGAACATCTAAGGGATACTAGTTTACTTGCTAGACAAGAAAGCTCCATCTACAGCTTACTTGTTGGACAAGCGGACTAAACATTTGGCGCCGTCTGTGGGGAGACGCAACGATGACTGATTGTCAATCGTCCAACCTTGCCAGGAACCGAAGTCTTCAGGTTAATGTCGAAGACATAGTAGAACACGAGAGACCGCCTCGAGGAAGGGATAGACCCCCGTCCATCGTCCAAGTTACTGGACCAAGCCAGCAACCTGTCATTCAAGAGAATCTTGAACGTCCAGTGACTACCGCCCATCTAGAGAACGCCTTGAATGATTTCCGGTGCAAAGATGGTCGCAATCGTCCAGGAACAGATCAAGAGCAATATCTGTTTTTTCTGCTTAACCCCGAGCCATTGCTATCAATCCACCTCCCCCTAGGGGACGTTCCCAAGAAGATCGTCCAGGCCCTAGTCGACCTGTTCGTCAGGAACCCTCTAGGAGGACGGCAAGAGGAAAGCAGCCAGAGGATAATGATCAGCGAAGAAAGATGGACTGGAACCTGGTGGTAAGGACCCAGGACCATGTTCGTCCAAGCGGACACCGAATGGAAACAGATGCCAGAGAATATCTAGAAGCAAAGAAAGCTGCTGCAATACAACGATCAGCGACAGGTTCTACATCATACCTGAGAGACCCTCCTTTGAGGTTGTCGTCCAGAGGGGAGGGACGAAGTTTAAGTCACTCTCTTGTTCATCCACGACGAGAAGAAGACGGTGGCTCGCCCCATGGTTTATAAAGGCGTCCAAGTGCTCGCAAACACTTCGTCTGATCCGGTGTTAAAGGAATATCGAAAGGAGTACATACCCATTGAAGGACGGATGGGAGCCCTCCGGATTAACTGGCCCACTCCATTCTCGGCCAAGATAATGGAGGCGCCCCCCTTCCCAAAGGTTAAACTCCCTACTATAGAACCTTTTGATGGAACAACAAGATCCCGATGATCACTTATCTCGCTTACAAACATCGATGTACGTCCAAGGAGTAGATGATGCTACTGGGTGCAAGAACTTCCCAAAGAACCCGGAAGGGAGTTGCTCGGAAATGGTTTAACAATCTTCCCCCAATTCGGTCAACAATTTTATCGAACTCAGTTTCTTATTCACTAGCCAATTTGTTGCCAACAAGCAAGAACAAAAAACAAGCATGCACCTAGGCAACGTCGTCCAGGGACCTAAGGAGGCTCTTAGAAGTTTCGTTAAGAGATTCAACCCAAAAGCCCTTCAGATCCAAGATCTTAATGCTGAAGTGGCCTTTGACGCCTTCATTAGGGGTCTAAGGCCAGGAAGCTTTAAGTTTGATCTTGTTAAAAAGAAAATCTCCACTCTTGCCGAAGCCTTAAGGGAAGCTGAAGCGTTTATTCACGCTACCGAAGTGTGTGCTGAGGCAAAGCATCCCGAGTCTAAGAAGCCTGAAGAGGTTGCTCAGCCAAAGAAGATCAACCCCCAGAAGGCCGAGACTTGGGCTATAACCTCCACCACCACTTCGTCCAGAAGGAGCAAGAGAAAAGAGGCTGAGCCATCCTCATCCAATCCTATTGAATTTAACAAGGACCAATACTCCATTCTCATGGAGATCAAGGATCAATATGAGTTGAAGGCCCCAGCTGAGATGAAAACCCCTTATAGAAATAGAGATAAGAGCAAGTATTGCCACTTCCACAAGGATTGCGGTCACGAAACTAATGAATGTAAGCACCTTAAGAAGGCTTTGGAGGAGCTAGCTCGAAAGGGAAAGATGAACTCCTATATGCCTCAAGGGGGAAGGAAGTTTCAGAGGAAAGAGGATTGGCATACTAAGAAGAAGGAGAGTGCAAGCACAGACGAAGATGTTGTTCTAGTAATCTCAGGAGGGTTTGTTGCCGGAGGACCAACCAATAGAGGACACAAAAACAACCTTAGGGAGCTTGGCCAGGTTTTGTTAGCGGACTAGGCAAAGGCCGAGCCCTTCCCAAGGGTGGTAGTTAGTGAGCAAGATCGGGGCAGGTTGAGGACTCCCCATGATGATCCTTTGGTTGTAGAAATGAAAATAGCAAACTTGAGAGTAAGAAGGATTCTGATCGACACCGGAAGCTCGACGGATATCATTAGTGCTGATTGCTTGTCCAGACTAAAGTTTGATGAGAAGAACTTGGTTCCCGTTCACCATCCCGTCATAGGGTTTGGGGGAAGAGTCATCCATCTAATGGGAACTGTTACTTTGCCCGTTCGAGTAGGAGAAAAGAATCCGCTAGAACACTGTTTATCAAGTTCTTGGTGGTCCGAGATTTGACAGCTTACAATGTTATTCTTGGACGACCAACTCTGAATCATGTCAAAGCAGTTATAGTAACTCACCCGATGTAGATGAAGTATGAGTGTGATGATGGCAAGATTGGCTCCTTATATGGAGACCAAAAGGTGGCAAGGGAATGTTATCTGACTACCCTCAAGCCGTCATCATGGAAGATATGCAATGACGATCAGACGAAGGTTGCTGGTGAAAGGAGAACGTCTGAAATGGTGAAAGATAAGACGAAGGTGGCTAGCGAGAGGAAAACGTCTGGGATTGTCAAGGACCAAGTCGCCTCGTTAAAGATGACCGTTGAGAGCCCTCAGACGCCTCTCGCTCCCTCAAGGAAGACGTCTGAGCATCTCCCCAGCAAGAAGAGAAAATATGAAACCATCAAGGAAGAACCTCCCTCGTCTGAAGAAGTGATGGCCATTATGGGATTAGCACTAGAGCGTCCGGAGCCGCCGAGGTCCCGGAAGATGTCCTGCTCGGATGAGGCTCGCCCGTAACGGACTTTGAAAATTGGTTCTTCGCTCTCTTTAGGTTTGAGGGGCCTCTTAATCAGCTTGCTGAAAGAATTTCAAGACGTGTTTGCTTATTGCGTTGAAGAAATGCCTGGAATTGATCCAGAGGTAGCCGTCCACCGGCTGAATGTTGATCCATAATTAAAGCCAGTTCGTCAAAAGAAAAGACATTTGGGACCGGCTAGGAATCAAGCGGTCGACCAGGAAGTTTAGAAGTTGTTGGAGTCCAAATTCATCAAAGAAACTTATTATCCAGAATAGATAGCAAATGTGGTCATGGTGCCAAAGCCCAATGGCACCTGGAGGATGTGTGTAGACTATACTAATCTCAACAAGGCTTGTCCCAAGGACGCCTTCCGCCGCCTAAGTTGGATCGTCTAGTGGACTCCACGGCCGGCCACGCTTTACTAAGCTTCATGGACGCCTATTCGGGTTTCCATCAAATTCCCATGTGGCCAGAGGATCAGGACAAAACGTCCTTCATTACTGAAAAAGGACTCTATGGCTGGTTGAGAATGCCATTTGGTCTAATTCTCCGGCCACATTCCAAAGATTGATCAATCTTTGTTTTTCACATGAGTTGGGAAGGAACATGGAAGCGTATATTGATGATATGATAGTGAAGAGCCGCCAAGAAGAAAGTCATGTTGGTGATTTGAGAGAAACTTTTAAAACTCTCAGAAAATACAAGTTAAAGCTGAACCCCAGCAAATGTGTTTTTGGGGTCTTGTCAGGGAAGTTCTTAGGTTTTTTGGTAGACCAGAGGGGAATAGAAGCTAATCCCGAGAAGATCCAAGCTATTTTAGACATGAAGTCTCCGTCAAAGATAAAGGAAGTTCAGAGACTGACGGGTTGCTTGGCTGCCCTTGGGCGTTTCTTGTCTAAGTCAGGCGATAAGTGTCATCACTTCTTCGCCACTATTAAGAAAAAGGCCAAGTTTGAGTGGACAGATGAGGCGGAGCAAGCACTACAACAGGTCAAGGACCACCTTCGGCAGCTGCCTAGGTTGGTCAGCCCAGCTGAGGGGGAGAAGTTGTTTGTATATTTAGCCGTGTCCACTCAGGTTGTGAGTGCCGTTCTGCTGGTTGAAAGAGAATCCGTGCAAGTCCCAATATATTTCGTCAGTCACGTACTCAAAGACGCGGAAAATAGGTACACTCCAGTTGAGAAGTTTGGATTGGCCCTCGTCATGGCCAGCCAGAAGTTAAGGCCTTACTTCTTGGCACAAGTATAATCGTCTACATTGATCAACCTTTGAAGCAAGTTCGCATAAGATGGAAGCCGCCGGGCGAATGCTAAAATGGGCGATTGAGCTCAACAAGTTTGGTATATCATTTGAACCAAGGAAAGCCATTAAGGGGCAAGCCTTCGCGTATTTTATAGTTGAGCTTACTCGGCCAACTATAGAGCCAATATCCGATCCAACTAAAGGAAGGAAGCATTGGACGCTCATGGTCGATGGATCGTCCACGATCAATGGATGTGAGGCCGGAATCATTTGTCAATCTCCCGGAAGGGGACAAGTTTGAATCTGCATTAAGATTCCAATTCAAAGTGTCCAATAACGAAGCCGAATATGAAGCACTCTTAGCCGGAATCAAAATGTGCAAGGCGGCCGGAGTTTGTAGAGATGAGGCCAAATCGGACTCTCTCTTAGTCGTCGATCAGTCAATGGAGATTTTGAATGCAAAGAAGCATCAATGAGCAAATACATGCGACTGATCAAGGATGAGATTGAGCCATTAAAACGATTTGTTCTCGACCAAGTGCCAAGGTCAGAAAATCATCAAGAAGATGCTCTCTAAATTGGCGCTCTATCAAGGAGATGTGCTAAGAATAGTTTTTTGGGAAGTCAAACCCAAAAAGAGTATTGACCAAGAACAGATTATGTTTCTTAGCCGAGGAGCGATCCGGATGGAGTCGATCATAGAATACAAGAAGATGGGGCGATTGCCTTCTGACCCTGTAGAGGCTAAGTATGTAAAGGCTAGAGACAAGTGGTTTGCACTATGGAATGATACCCTTTACAAGAAATCATTCAACCGTCCTCTCCTCAAGTGCATCACCAGAGAAGATGGCCTAGAGGTTTTGAAAGAACTCCATGAGGGAGCTTGTGCATCGCACATTGGGGGAAGAGCATTAGGAGATAAGGCTTTAAGGACGGGGTACTACTAGCCTACCTTGAAGGAAGACGCCCTCGTCTATGCAAAAAAGTGCGATAGTTGCCAGAAACATGGAAACCTGCATCAGAAGCCGTCCAACTACATAAGCCCCATTTTGTTCCCCCTGCCTTTTGCCAAATGGGGCATGGACATATTAGGACCTTTTCCGGTGGCAGCTGGGCAAAAGAAGTTTGTGATAGTAGCAGTGGACTATTTCACTAAATGGATAGAGGTCAAGCCATGCGAGGAATAACAACAAACGACGTCAAGGGCTTAATCGGAAAGACATTATAACTCGTTTTGGCATGCCTCGGTCCATCGTCTTTGATAATGGTCCACGGTTCGAAACGCCTAAGCCGAAAGATTGGTTGTCGAAAGAGAAATCAAAGCTCACTTTTGCTAGCGCCCACCCGCAAGCCAATGGACAAGTCGAGTCCTTCAACAAGATTCTATCAAATGGAATCAAGAGGAAGCTGGATAACGCCAAGGGACAATGGGTTGAAGAGCTGCAATTAGTGTTATGGTCCATTAGAACAACCGCTAAAAATTCTACAGGCGAGACGCCTTTCATGTTAGTCTATGGCACTGAAGCCGTCTTGCCCATTGAGATTGAAGAACCCACCTCGCGAGTCATGTTGTATACGTAAGACGCCAACCGGGCCGCATTACGCACGGCTTTGGACCAAGTGCCGAAGTCGTGGGCAATGCCTTGCTAAGAATGCAATTGTACAAGTTGAGAATGGCTTGGGAGTTTAACAAAAGAGTTGTTAGACAACCGCTCAAGGTGGGGGATCTTGTTCTAAGAAAAATGGAGGCGGTTGCAAGCTAAGGAGCTAGGGAAGCTAACACCAAACCGGGAAGGACCTTATCTCGATTATCCAAGAGCCGCGCAAAGTGGGACTTTTCGTCTCCAAGATCCGGATGGACGACCTATACGACGTACTTGGAATTCGATAATTTGAAGAAGTACCACGTCTAATTCAGTTCACCGTCAGATACCTTTAAGGTAGTTTGTAGTTACTCCAAAGTGCCACGGCACATGTTAGGAGGAAGAATTGTATACATGCATCTTGGCATTTAGTCAAGCAAAATCCATATAATACAATTCCTACTCTTTCATTTCTTTGTTTATTTTCACCAAGTTAATTCACTTTGGGGCATTCAATCAGTTACTCGTCTAAAAGTGACAATAACTTGGACAAAAATACAAACAATAATAGAACGTCAAAATTACTCACTTTTATGCCGAACATCACTCCTCGAAGAGACCGGCCAAAAATATAACACATACATGGCCGTCACAACCGACAAAATCTCTAGTAAGAGTAACGTCAAAGTCTCCGAGAGAAAGCCGGCCTCGAAATAAGACCTTAGTAAAGGATACTTACTTTCAAAAATACGGACAGCTAAGTAGTCCAGACCCTAGTAAGGGATCACTACTTAATGACGAGTGTTGCTCCCTCAAGGAAGCCGGCTAAAACATGCGTTGAACATGTATCTCAAGCTCGTCCATCAATTTCAACAGGCTCGGCCAAGGTTGGCCACACTCCTTCTTCGACTTTGGCTCGCCCATCATGTGCGGTTGAGCTAAGCCCAAGAAGGGGGGATGATAGAAGCCTATAGGACGAGCTAAAGATAAAAGGTCGTCCAAAAACCAGGAGGACCTAGGCAATAGATGCCCTTTTGATGGTTTGATACTGCAGGACGAGTGTTAGTAGCTCAAGTAAAACGGCTAGAAAGTGGCTCGTCCACAAAACAAACAGGTACTGGCCGCTCTCCCTCTTTGGGCAAGACTCGTCTAATTAAGCAAACCGTCCCAGACGAGTCTCTTTTGGTACTTGCTACATTTTGCAAAAGCTCTTGATCGTCCAAGGACAAGAATTAGGTAAATCGTCCTGTACTTGGTAGCATTTTGCACAGAATCAGGGCGAGCCTATTCCTGTACTTGGTAGCATTTTGCGCAGATTCTCGATCGTCCAAGGGCAAGGGACAGGTTGGACAAGTTTGTGTTATTTAGATAAGGTAGATCGTCGAATAGTTCAGGACGAGTCAATTCTTGTGCTTGGAGACAATTTTTAAAGATTTAGGATCGTCTAAAGGCAAGCATGCTGCTCTTTCATTAAACATTTGTGTTGGACGTCCAGCGATCATGACGAAGTTAATATTACACTTAGTCAAATTGGAATTTACAAAATTAAGAGACAAGCAATTGGCAAAAAGTTCTTCATATATATCAATAGCAAAGGTTTACAACTTAAGACTACTGAAGGGCTAAGACTACAACGGCAGACAAGCCAAGAAACTTAGAAAAATAAACCTAAAACTAGGCTTCATCTTCAGCGCGAGTTTCTTGGTCGTCTTCAGGCTTCTCATCCTCGGCTGCAGCTTCGTCATCAGACTCTAAAAACTCCGGAGGTTCCTCGGCGCATACCATAGCCCGATGGACACTCAGTTGATATTCTAGACGACGTACAAAGCTAGGGACCTCATCAGCTTCAGCAAGCATCTCGAAGGCCTTGACGACCCAGTCCTTAGCCGTTTCGACAACTTGCGTCTATGATCATTTTCAGATGATCCTGCTCAGTATATAGCTGGTTGATTTTAACAAGATGCCTCTTGTTCTCAGACTCCAGGAGTGCCGATCTCTTCTCCAAGGCCTCCAGCGATTGACGATGAAGGGTGTTAGCCATCTCGATGTCATGGATGGCTTTGTCACCTACCGTTGTAGCTCGGTGGACGAGTTGCTTATTTTCCTTTCTAAGCTCCCTCGCCCACTCTTCAGTCAGCATACTGCGAGCAAAAAGCTGGATCAATGAAAACAAAACAAGTCATTAGACGCGTTACAAAAAAGAAGAATTGTATCAAGTATAAAACAAAGGCGGCAGTAAGCTATACCTCTCAAAGAAGTTGAGACATGTAGCCCACATGCCCGGCCGATGCTCCCCTTAATCCTTTGATATAGGATTCAGGGTAGCACTTTAAGAGCTCCTGCTTAAGCCGATCTTTTTCAGCCTTTGACATTTTGGCGAAAGCAGGGGAAGACTCTTCGTCAGAGTCTACGGTAGGAAGAGCTGAGGGTATGGCTGGGCCTTTGCCCTTATCTGAAAGAGGGGGAGAGTCAGTTATCTTGATGGGATAGACGATGGCTTGTCTATTGGACGGACTCATAGACCGTCCACCGACCCGCACCGTCCTAACAATATTCGGATAATACGACTCACCAGACGAAATAGATGCCGTCCTAACAAGCCTAACGACATCTCGAGGCACCCGCCGGCCACCGAGCCACTGAAGCCCGGGTAGTTCTCAGCCGCCGTCTCTGGCTCGGAATAACCAAAGCCAAGGACGACTCTGGCCTAACCTCGGCCGAATCTGCCGGCATAACGTCCAGATGACCAACAGGATCCGCCATCTCTTCCCTCTCAGCAGGGGCAGCAGCTGAAGGCTCCTTTTTCAGGGCCTTGTCCTTGGGTGGCGGCATGCTCTTCTCCCCACCTCCTCCAGCGGAAGTCGTCTTCTCTGGCCTTTTTCTTATAAAGCCCTTAGGTTTTTTCGCGGAAGGCTGGTCCGTGGCCGCCGTAGGCCTCTTCTTAGAAGAGGACGACTTCCCGGGTGGGAGCTTGTTAGTAGGAGCATTTTTCTGCAAAAAATGATCAAGTTAAGATGACGGACGTCCACAGATCAAAACCTAAATCAAAATTGCAAAGTTTCAGACGAGAATTACCCAAAGAAGGAAGGCGTCAAACGCTAAACGCCTCCTATCCTAAGGGAATCCCGTCTGAGAAAAACTTCGGATGTAGACGAAGTCAAGGCAAAGAAGGAAGCCGTCCCAAAATTGGACGGACTAACATGACTCGTCCAAGGATAGGAGATCAATTCTTCGCCTAGCTTCAGAACTTAAAATTTCTCAGACGAGAATGGCCCCAAGAAGGTGGCCGTCCAAGCATGGACGTTTTCCATCTTCGGGCTATCCTCGTCAAGAGTAAAGTACATTAACTTGGACGAGTCCAAATGGTACTCGTCCAAAGACAATAAAAAAAAAGAGAAGTAGAGAGAAAATTCTCAGACGAGTATGGCTCCAAGAAGGTGGCCGTCCAAGCATGGACGCTTTCCTTCTTCGGGCTATCCTCGTCCAGAGAAAGATACGATTATTTGGACGAGTCCGAATGCCCCAAGGGTAAACGTTCATGCTTGGACGTTTTCCTTCTTTGGGTGATTCTCGTCCAAAGATTGGATGACAATTCCGCAACGAGCCGTAATGATCCTCGTCCCAAAAAAATATTTACCAGGCGTCTCACCCTCTTTTTTTCGCTGCTTTTGGCATACTCCTTCCATAAGTTGTCCGTGAATTTAGACATACTTATGTCTCCCGTCCAAGAAGCTTTAAGACGCGTTCTGACCGAGTCTGCAACAAGAGGACAAAAAATTGGTTAGTCTAAGGAATTATGGACGAAGAGTTTTACTTGGGGGATTTTGAATATATACCTTTATCATTGGCCAACCGCAACCCGGCGGCCACCAAGAAGTCGTCTTGGTAGAACATTTCTTTAAAGGGTATCCAGTTAGATGGTTCCTTAAAAGATTGTTGGCCGGGCCTGGAGTACTCCTTTACTCTGAAGTACTCCACCACTTCTTCGTCGAAGCTATCCTCCAGGTCCAGCCAGGACTGCTTCCTCCCCGTGTTCGTGACGGACCCATTGTAGAATCTATTGCTCTCAGTGGCCGAATCATTGGCCGCCTTTAAGAAGATGAAGTCGGGCTTCCAGTCGTGCATTTTCGACGGCTTTCCCCAAGCCCCGTCCACGGCCCCAGGTACCTTGGCTGCATAATGGATGTGAGTGAAGGCTTGAATGGAAAGGGCTAGGCCGCGCAGCTCACAGACGACAATGAACGTCAAGACGTTGTGCCAAGCGTTTGGAGCCAGCTGATTATGGCCGATGTGGTTGTACTGCAGTATTTGTTCTACGAATTCTTGGAGAGGGAATCTCAATCCCGCGTCCAAGGCCGGCTTGTAGACGGCGAAATGATTCCCGGGAGCGCTCGGGATCGTCGCGTCTTTATTCGGAATAACAAAGGAGAAGCTCCGGCATGGGCATATATGACAACAAATAGTTAGGGTCTGCTCCGATTTTCTCCAACCATTTGCGGTTGACCAAAATAAAGCCGGGGTCAGAGAGGGGACCTAGACGCCTTCTAATTCCCGACGAGGTAGTGGAAGCCTCGTCTGATTCTTCGGCATTATCAGACTTAGTGGCGTTATCATCTTCGCCGGTTTCCTCCATGTTGGTGTCCCTGCTAGAAGGACTGGCCTCGTGGTTTATTTCGGTTCCTAAAAAATGGTCAGGGTAGGGAGGTCCGTCCAAAGGTCCAGCACTCTGAACCTCCCTTGCCTCGTCTGGTACCCGTCCAGTAGACTCTTCCATATCTGAACTGTTTGATGGGATTATTACTCTTCGTCTTAGACGGGCCGTTTGCTTGACGCGCGCCGCATTACCCTACACGGGTAAAGACTCGGATCGTCGACTTTCTCGCCAAAACTATGAAAAAATATGTACTCGGCCGTAAGAGGCCCAACTCTAGAATGTGCCGAAGAAGAAGTATCGGTTCTAGGGTCAAGACAAGCTCTTGGTCGGCTAGGATTGTTTGACGAAGAAGATTCCATTTTATTGCTTTTCTAAGAAAGAATAAAGAATAAAGAAGAAAGAAAAGAACAAAGAAACGATACCTGCTAAGAACGTCTGGACGATTCGGTGAAGAATGCTGAAGCTGGACGATCTCCCTCTCTCTCTAGAAAATTTGCAGAGCTTCTCTCTCTAGAAAAATTCGTTCAAGGTGTGAAATGATCAAATGTTTTCACACCAAGTTTATTTATAGAGGAGTAAGAAACCTGTGGAGCCGGTCAAGAATGACCGAAGAAAGGGTACAACGGTCGGTTATGACCGGTACCCAGAAAAAGGCGCGTCCTTTCATTCATTTCAAATAAAGCTACCTTGGGTTAAAAAGTCTTAACCGTCAGATGGGCCTAATGAAGCTACCTTGGGTAAAAGGGCCTTAACCGTTAGATGGGCCAACAGTGAAAACCCTTTTAAGGGCAAATGTTGTAGCCTAAAATCTACGGTTCCTCTGACGACACTTGGGCTCATCTGAACCGCACACGTGTCCCCCCTGATGAATAGAGGATAAAGATCTACCCTTTGGGCTAGGCTCAGATTGTTTAAAAGGCTGCTTTTCTGGCCCAAAAGGAAGTCAGAGGCCAGCCCTGTGAGGAGGCTGCATGAGAGTGGTTGATAAATCCTCCCAAATCATGGCCTACCACGTGTCATGATCTGATTCTTCAGCCAATCAGAAGCCACTATTGTAGGGCAGATTTTAAGGTTAGTTGTCATCTTGCTATCACTATAAATACCCCAGAAATCAGGAGAAAGATCATTCAATGCAAACAGTGCAAAGTTACTCTATAAAACTATTCTCTCACTTTCTCTCTCTATCTCTACTTTCTCTTACAACTCCTGATATCTGACATAAGCACCGGAGGGGGAACCACCACCCAAACCTCCAGGGTGGGTCCCTTTTTGCAGGTTCGGGAGTGAAGCTCAGGCTTGGACTAGGTTGATTCAGACATTTGTTGCACAAGTCTCCAAGGAAGAACATCTAAGGGATACTAGTTTACTTGCTAGACAAGAAAGCTCCATCTACAGCTTACTTGTTGGACAAGCGGACTAAACACAAATCTTGGTTTTATACTTCTAATTTATGGTGAAGGTTACAAACTATTTAATTTTAGAAATTAAGTACTACCTATTCTACTCCTATAAATACCCCATACCTTAAGCCATCTTTTCCACACAAAAACTTTGAAGAATCCAAACTCTCTTACTTCAAGGTTCTTCCTTCTCTTCTTAATCTATTCTATTCCTTCTCTTCTTAATCTATTCTAGTTTTATATTTCTTATTCAAGTTCTAATTTTCTTTGGTTTAAGAAAAAGGTTTTCATGTTCCTTACTCAAAAATATTATGCTCATGATACACTAGAGGAAAAAAGGCCAAGGGCCGCTATGCAAGGGTCGCGGTTATATGAAAAACGCAATCCTTAATCCATCTCAAAAAATTGAGGGAAGAAAATGGGAATTAAGGGATGCGATTACTAGGGATGGCAATGGATCGGAGATGGGTCGGGTGGAGCTCCATCCACCCCATCACCCGCGACTAGGGGTGTTCATAAAAAACCGAAACCGGAAAATCGTACCGAAAAACCGAAAAATCGGTCTAAATGGGTGGTAGTCGTACCGGTAAAAAAAAAGTTTTAACGGTACGGTTACCGAACCGGTAAAAGTAACGGTTAAACGGTACAGTTATGGTTATGATTTTTGAGTAAACGGTTAACCGAAAAACCGAAATATTATTTTCCTCTATTTAATTATTTTGAAACTTACTCTAATAATTACCTTAATTCTAATATTTGCTACTAAGTAAGAACAATTAGAGGAAGTATGTGATTATTTGAAAATTTTAGTACTAATATAAACACTATAATTAGGAAATGGAGTAAATTATTAGTGTTATTATGTCTTCCAATGGATTTATTATTTACTTTATAATACATTTTATATTAGATTATATATAATATTAAAGTATATGCACAAAAAATTAGAAAATATATATTTACATTAAGTAAAATATAATATTATAACCTGAATAACGGTTAATGGTTAACCGAAAAACCATACCGAAAAAGACGGTTAACCGCTAGGCGGTAACCGGTCTAAACGGTTATGGTTACGGTTCGCAAAAAGAGCGAACCGAAACTTTCGGTTACCGAACCGAGATATTCTTTCGGAACGGTTAACCACCCATGAACACCCCTACCCGCGACCCAAAACTCCATCCACACCATCCATCACCCGCCAAAAATTTCACCCATATCCGCTCCACCCATCATCCGCGGGTGGGGTGGGTGGAGCGGGTGGGAAACGGGTGATACTAGGAACAAAAAACTTTTTTTAGACTTAACAATTTTAAAGAAATTAATATATGAAAAGTTAATCATAGTCTCATAGATTAACAATAAAGCGACAAAATATCAATCTTATTACACACCGAAAAGTAATTATAAGTATTTTTTTATTCCTTAAAAAAAGTAAGTATTTTTTAATTACCTTAAATGACACGTGACAGTAAAAAATAATTTTTTTATATTATATTATATTATATATATATATATATATATATATATATATATATATATATATATATATATATATATATATATATATATATATATATATATATATATATATATATATATATTAATGGATGGATGGATGGAGTGGGTGATTGGGCGGGTGATGGATATAAAAAAATATCATCTATATCCGACCCGACCCACCACCCGATCCATCCATCACCCGCCAGCTCATTCGATTCACCGCGGTGATCACCCATTTATTCGGGCGGGTGGGTGAATAATCCATTCAATGTGGATAATCGCCATCTCTAACGGTTACCCAATAACGCAGCCCTTCATTTAAAGTCTGCGGTTAGCTAAAAACCGCAACCCTTTAGTAATGAGGGTTGCGGTTTTGGGCTAAATGCAGCCCTTGATCAGCCCTAATTAATGAAATGAACTCCCTCCCATTTTCCCGCACCCACGAGTACACGACACGAGCCCTAAACTGAACCCCATTTCTCTCCCCTCCCTCCCTTCAATTGCAAACCTAGTCAGCGCACAATCTCTCTCCCTCCCTTCTTCGCCGGCGGGGGTGTGCAACGAGGCCGCCATTGAAGAAACTTAAGAGAGAGAAAATGGAGTCACTGGGAACCAACAATGGCGGAATCGGAGGAAAGAGAAGATAGAAGACGAAATAGAACTTGCTAAGCAAAAAGCACAAGCAATTGCTGCGTGTCTTATCAATGACGCCGATAGCAAACGACCTCGCACTTTCTCCGATTCCTCTTCTCCTTCTTTTTCTTCCTTTCAATCTTCTTTTCCTGGTATAATTTTACTTTTTTACCCCTCCCTCCTTCCCCTAGGGTTTTTTCTCTCTCCTTCCCCTTCCCTCTTTTTGTTGCTCTTTTTGTTACTGAATTTGAGTTTCAGGACTCAGTAGTACACGATAATCGCATATTATGTTTCTTATGCTGTGTTTTTCTAGTTTTATATTATCAATTTTAGTAATTTTACTGTTTTTATGGTTATAGCTTCAATTGAATTGCACAATTGAAGTATTTGCTTAAGCAAAGCTAGGAATTGCTTAGTGGATGCAATTAGTATGCACTATGAGGTCTTTGGATTCAGATTGTTTGATGTATTAGTAGCTTAGACAATTTACTTATATTCTCTAGCATGTTCTTTTGATTGCTAACTTCATAGTTCATAACTTCATATACCTAGATTGTTGCAGTTGTTAAAAATATTGTTACGATTGTTATGCAGATTATTGCGGTTGTTCTGATGAAAAACAAATGTAGACTCCTTGTGCATGACCTTTTCAGTGCTAGCTTCAATATATTTTGTGCTGTGAGCCTTTGAAACACACGTTGAACTCGTATTTTGTGGTTGTGCCCTAGTATTTATCTTGATGGCACTTCACATATATTGTCTCCCTTTTGTGAGCTTATATCAAATGTTTGAGTTGATATTATGTGACTTAGTGTGTTTGGTTAATCTATTGATTTGTGTTATCACCTCTTTGTAAAAGATGAGCCCTAAGCAGAGGAAAAAGAAAAGATAATGGCCACTATTTAGACGCTGCTTCATAATACTTCAAGAAATTTGTCTTAGACTATTGATTTATGACTTTTGACCCATCTTTTTATTTTGAAACAAAAAAGCAAATTGCTATTGGGTTTTGGTTTTTTTTAATAGTCTACTACTGAGAGCAGAGTCACACTTTCCTATATGATTAATTTTGACTCCCTCTCCTTCTCCCTTTTCTAACTGTGATCTCTCTGCTGGTCCCCAAATTTAGGGCACTAGGTATCTTTCGCCTCTTTTGTCTATGACTCTATAACTTGAGCTTTCAAAAGGAATCGGAATTTGGTTATATCACAGTCATTTAACAGAAATATTCTTCTATTGTAGGGCCTTCGATGCTCATGGAAGAGCACAATCGCCTTCGTTTCTTAATAATGCACGTTTAGGAACAAGCTCGTCTCAATCATATGCTGTACCAATTAGGTAAGATTATTTTAATGGCGCTCTTTTTTTTTTTTTGCTAATGGCCTTTCTTTCCCACCTTTTATGTTATATGAAAATAAGAGCATTGTTTGTCTAAGGAATGTAACCAAAGCTGTGTCTAGGATTAAGGGTATTTTTGAATTAGCCTGTTGATAAGGTGTATCAATGATTAGATGAAAGTAATTATGCCAGAACTTTACCTATGAGTTTCATATATGTATGTGCCTGCGTTGAAGTGTCGTCTTGATTAGGTATTATGAAGCAGCGTTTAATTAGTGGCCATTATCTTTTCCGTTTCCTCTGCTTAGTGCTCATGTTTTACAAAGGGGTGATAAGCAACATTAAAAAAAAAAGAGAAAAGGGAGAAGGAGATGGAGTCAAAATTAATCATATAGGAAAGTGTGACTCTGCTCTCACTAGTAGACTATTAGAAAACCAAAACCCAATTGCAATTTGCTTTTTTGTTTTAAAAAAAAAGATGGGTCAAAAGTCAAAAGTCAAAAGTCATAAATCATTAGTAGCTTAGTCTAATATGTTGAAGTTTAGCTTAAACACAAGTATATGACATGTTGCTGTCAAACGTTTGCATGACTTGTGCTTGTGGTGTCACCTTGTGCTCTATAAACAGTTGGTTACAAAATTAATCAGAGTGACTGTTGTTTTTGTTTCCTTTGCTTTTCAGTTTTCGTTTACTACATAAGTAATTTGGTCTGACATTTTTATGCACTTCTATGCAGTTACCCTCTGGTCTGTTGATGCAAATTTGTGAGGTAAAATGAACCTGGTTAGTTAGGGACGTCTTTTTGTGAACTGAAAGTATTGATTTCTAGTCAAAATTTTATCGTAAGCTTCGATTTCTGAACTTTATTTCTAACTGAATACTATATTTAGCCAGTATAGCTCTGCGTTACTTGTTTATTCAGTCAGCATTAGCGTTCATGCATATAGCTAACAGCTTGACAATATCGAGCTTGTGATTTGACTAATGTAAACTAAATAGAAGAGGTATTCTAGAATGCAGATTGTTCTTTGTCATAGATTAGAATCCATTATCACTACATTATAGTACTTGTCTGATTTATCTTGCTTTGATTCCTGCAATTAAATTTTGGTTTTATTTGTTAGGTTCTATCATTTTCGAAAAGTTGCTTTTGAGGGATCCGGATGCCGATCTTGGTGGAGTTATTGTAATGTCTTCATGGCTACTCTTTGGTTGGTTTATTTTCGATGGTTGTGATCCCGCTCATATATTGCAATTCGAACAATTGAGGGCGGCCTCAAACTAATGTAATTCGGTTATTTTTTTCTCTATATTTGTGTAAAAACATAATTTGCAATGAAAATGAAAATGCAATTTTTTTTTAGGGTTACAAGGGTTGCGGCCGGGCAAAAACCGCGGCCCTTGGTGGGTTAAGGGCCAAAACCGCAACTCTTAACTTACCAAGGGCTGCGGTTTTCCCCTAAACCGCAACCCTTAACGGTTAAGGGAGTTGCGGTTAAAAATGCCAAGGGCTGCGGTAATAAAACGCAGCCCTTGGACCCCTTTTTACCGCAGCCCTTGGGCTTTTTTCCTCTAGTGATAGGATATTTGATACGCCCAAGTTATACGTTGTGTATACGTTATTTTGGGTGCACTTTGCTAAGGGTTTGATTGTAATTGTTAACATTCGTGTTTTATTTAACCCTTAGCGGAAGTTCGGAGTTTTGCGAGATAAGTTGTGTTAATGTCATGCATTCCGAGCTTCCAAGGTGAAATGCATGTGAGCCGAGCAAGCCAAGCATCATCGCAAGCCAAGCATCACCGCAACCCAAGCATCACCGCAAGCTACGCTCCACCGTCAACCTGGAGCCGAGCGTCATCGCCCACCCAAGCAATGGCCCAGCGCCCATCGCCAGGCCCCGCACACCCGCACGCCGGCGGCGCGCACGGCCCGGCGCTCACCGCCCGGCGCCCATCGCCTGTGCTCGCGACTCGCGAGGAATGTCGCACCTCGCGACCCCCTGCTCCTCGCGACTCGCGATGCCTGTCGCGGCTCGCGACCTGCGTGCCAGCCATTTTGTGCGGGGAGACAGAGTCCTCGTCGCGACTCGCGATCAGTGTCGCGACTCGCGACACTTAAGTCGGCTTGGGGCCACGATTTTGTGCGGGGTTTAAATGCTTCCTAAAACCTAATTTTTGTGTGAGACGAAGTGGAGCACGAAGAGGAGAGTTGAAATGTAGACCTTGGAGTGGCAAGCTTGAGGGGAGAGAGAGGATACTCCTCTCCTCATCCTTCCTTCTTCATGATTCTCTTTTCATCTTTCCTTCTTCATTTCTCTTTGTTCTTCATTTCTTATTTCTTTGTTTTTCATTTCTTAGTTTTAGTTTTCATTTCTAGTTTAGTTTTAGGAGATTTCAACTATGGAATTGGCTTATGCTATGCCGATTGTAGCTTGAACCGTTCTTGAACGAGATTAATATGGAGCTTCAAGCATTATTGTGAGATCTTTCCTCTCTATTTAGTTTCTTTGATTATGGTTTAATTTCTATGCTTGCTTTCCATGATTGTTGCATGATTAAGCTAGGAACGTTACTAGTTTGATTGTGTAATTAATCTAATGCTAGATTTAAGAATAGAATCGGATTGTTTTATTCTTTTATCAATTGGTAGCAAACTAGGGAGTAATTTAGATCTTCGATCTTCTTGATTATTTCTTAGGGAAATTGAATCAACCTGTTGAATGTTTATCGCGTGTATGACATTAGCGGGTCTATTGGTTCTCTGTGTTTATTCGCTTTATTGGATTGAACTTAGACGCAGATCGGACTAGGTTATCCTTTAGTTAGGGTTTTATAGTCACGCCGATCGTGCTATTCAACTAAGAATAAGGAGAACACCGAGATTAATTCTCGACAATAGATAATTATGGAAATAATTAGAGTGGAGGTTCAAGGATCGATAATGAATTGAAGTGGATGTTAATCGGATTCAAGATCTTCCCATATTGATTTCTCATTTTGTTTATATGCTAGTTAGTTGTAGTTTGTTAGTATACCTACTTGAAACCCCCTTTGTAATTAGGTTTCTCGGCCCTTAGCTTAATCTAGGTTTCGAATCACGCCGAGTACTAAACTCGTCCCCCGTTTCCCTGTGGATACGACCCCTACTTCCACTATACTACCTTAGTGTAGAAGAGAGTAGGAGAAATTTTATCTTTGGTAGGGTGCGGTGCACAACGACGACACATCCGCGCCCGCGCACCAAATTTTAGGCGCCGTTGCGGGAAACGGTGTTACTTGTTTGTATTTAGCGTGATTTTTGGATGGTATTGCTTGTGCTCTTTGTTTTTGGTTGGCCACTCTCTTGAGAATGGTTGATTGAAGCTTTTGACGGTTTATGGTATGATTTACTCTATATCTTGGTTATTGTCTAGCTTAAACATTTATAGTAATGGTCATGACTTGGATTAGCTAGGAGTACTACTAGTTGATGTTTGTTGTTGACTTAATGCTAGGTTTTGGATATAATCGATGTTATATGCTCAACCATGATGTAGTAAGCTAGGTACTAACGATGCATTGCAAGAGTTCTTGTCAATCAGTTTTGCAGGTACTTGAAGTGGAGATTGACATGGAACCACCATTATCACACATGGAGCACAATCCCAATGATTAAGCTTAAGGTATTAAGTCGAGCTAACGACTTTAAACAACAGCGCTTCTCGGGAGGCAACCCGATACCCTTTTTATTTTCTTTCTTTCCTTTATTTCTCATCAAATTTCCACCACCACATCAAATTTTCTTCCACCCACCGCCCACCCACTCAAAAGAACCACAACAAATCTTAATCCACTTTGAGCCCAAGTCCACAAAAGAAAACCCGTTGGGAGGAGTTCAATAGCTAGGAGTTGGTAACACTAGAGGAGTGAGATTGTTGTATCTTTTCGATCTCTTGAGCTAGGTGTCAATCTCAAAAATTTAAAACTTTTGAATTTGCCATTTGTTTGAGTGATTTGAGGGAGAGGGTTGTGAGTTGATTTCGGAGATTTGAGTTGGTGTTGTTAAGAAATTTGAGTTTGACGGATTGTTTGGTCATGAGTCTTGAGCATTCGATCTTCGATTTACCCGATTTTCGATTTTCTCCCCCCATTTTCAGTTTACTTTTTCTACTAATTGTCGACACATTGAGGACAATGTGTAGTTTAAGTAGGGGGGAGGGTATTCTCATTCTCATGTATCTATGTTGTATTTATGTTGTATTTATTTCAATTTGAAAAGAAAAAAAAATTGAAAATGAAAAAAATATAAAAAAAAAACAATGAAAATGAATCCCGCTGAGTTGAAAACCCGCAAGGGCGGGCGACTCGGGCAAAAATTGGGGGCCCAGATAGGTTGAAAACCCGAAAGGGCAACCTATGCAAAAAAGTGGCTTATATTAAGCGGGTAAGGTGGTGAGATGAAAAAGAAATGTGAGAAGCTAGGATGAAAACCCGAAAGGGCTCCTAGGCAAAATGAGAGATTAAGAGAGAATGTTGTATTTGGAAAACTCATTTGCCGGAGATGGTGTCATAAGGTGGAAAGCGTTTTCGGGTAAGGTTGGTGAATCCATCCTTGATTTTGTGGAGTTTTGTTTTGGCTTTCACATTCTTTTGGTTGTTTGTTTGTTTTTGGGAGTAAGCATGGAATTTATCCCTTTTTGTCTTTGTTCCATGGCTTGCTTATCTAGTTTGGTTGTAGTAGTAGTAGTTTGTCTTTTGAGGTTTTAGGCGAGTTGTCATTTTGATGGTGGCGTTGGAGTGAGTTCAACTCCTTTGAGATCCTTCGAGATTTGAGCTCACATTTTGGTTGTCGTTTGGTGATTATTGTTGTCGCGTCCGTATTTCTGATAGTAGCTTGAAGCTAAGTGTGGGGGAATCATTATCCCTTACGTTTAGATTTTGAGCGTATTTCGTTAAGATGTGATGATGATGTTGTTGGTGGAGAGAGAGGATGGTGTTGATAATTTGGGTGAAGATTTATTTGGTGACCCTCATTTTGAGTTTACTCGAGGTCGAGTAAAGTTCAAGTGTGGGGGGTATTTGATACGCCCAAGTTATACGTTGTGTATACGTTATTTTGGGTGCACTTTGCTAAGGGTTTGATTGTAATTGTTAACATTCGTGTTTTATTTAACCCTTAGCGGAAGTTCGGAGTTTTGCGAGATAAGTTGTGTTAATGTCATGCATTCCGAGCTTCCAAGGTGAAATGCATGTGAGCCGAGCAAGCCAAGCATCATCGCAAGCCAAGCATCACCGCAACCCAAGCATCACCGCAAGCTACGCTCCACCGTCAACCCGGCCGAGCCGGCGTCATCGCCCACTAAGCAACGGCCCGGCGCTCACGCCCGGCGCCCATCGCCCAGCAGCCCGCACACCCGCACGCCCAGCGCTCGCACAGCCCAGCGCTCACTGCCCAGCGCCCATCGCCCAGGCTCGCGACTCGCGAGGAATGTCGCACCTCGCGACCCCCTGCTCCTCGCGACTCGCGATGCCTGTCGCGGCTCGCGACCTGCGTGCCAGCCATTTTGTGCGGGGAGACAGAGTCCTCGTCGCGACTCGCGATCAGTGTCGCGACTCGCGACACTTAAGTCGGCTTGGGGCCACGATTTTGTGCGGGGTTTAAATGCTTCCTAAAACCTAATTTTTGTGTGAGACGAAGTGGAGCACGAAGAGGAGAGTTGAAATGTAGACCTTGGAGTGGCAAGCTTGAGGGGAGAGAGAGGATACTCCTCTCCTCATCCTTCCTTCTTCATGATTCTCTTTTCATCTTTCCTTCTTCATTTCTCTTTGTTCTTCATTTCTTATTTCTTTGTTTTTCATTTCTTAGTTTTAGTTTTCATTTCTAGTTTAGTTTTAGGAGATTTCAACTATGGAATTGGCTTATGCTATGCCGATTGTAGCTTGAACCGTTCTTGAACGAGATTAATATGGAGCTTCAAGCATTATTGTGAGATTTTTCCTCTCTATTTAGTTTCTTTGATTATGGTTTAATTTCTATGCTTGCTTTCCATGATTGTTGCATGATTAAGCTAGGAACGTTACTAGTTTGATTGTGTAATTAATCTAATGCTAGATTTAAGAATAGAATCGGATTGTTTTATTCTTTTATCAATTGGTAGCAAACTAGGGAGTAATTTAGATGCTGATCTTCTTGATTATTTCTTAGGGAAATTGAATCAACTGTTGAATGTTTATCGCGTGTATGACATTAGCGTGTCTATTGGTTCTCTGTGTTTATTCTTTGCTATTGGATTGAACTTAGACGCTTGAGATCGGACTAGGTTATCCTTTAGTTAGGGTTTTATAGTCACGCTGATCGTGCTATTCAACTAAGAATAAGGAGAACACGAGATTAATTCTCGACAATAGATAATTATGGAAATAATTAGAGTGGAGGTTCAAGGATCGATAATGAATTGAAGTGGATGTTAATCGGATTCAAGATCTTCCCATATTGATTTCTCATTTTGTTTATATGCTAGTTAGTTGTAGTTTGTTAGTATACCTACTTGAAACCCCCCTTTGTAATTAGGTTTCTCGGCCCTTAGCTTAATCTAGGTTTCGAATCACGCTGAGTACTAAACTCGTCCCTGTTTCCCTGTGGATACGACCCCTACTTCCACTATACTACCTTAGTGTAGAAGAGAGTAGGAGAAATTTTATCTTTGGCCGGGTGCGGTGCACAACGACGACACATCCGCGCCCGCGCACCAATATTCATGTTTAATTCATGATTAAGTTCATGTGATAAGTTACTTATTAGAGTTTTTTATATTATTAGTTGGTTAGGAGATCGCTCAAGCATAAGACTAAGTGAGGATACTAGTATACTCTTTGTGCAAGATCAAGGTATGTTATGTAGCTAGATCTTTTGAAATGTGGTTTTATGTGTTAAAGTTGTTTATTGATTTAATGGTTGAATGGATTGAGGAATTTTGTTTAAAATGGTTACAACATTTTATTGTTCACTTTTGAAAATAAAAAAAACTGAATGATTTTATCAATCTTTTTATATGAAAGTTTTGTTATCCTTTTTTGTAATTTAAATTATTATTACAAGGAATGGTTTGATTGATTTTTATGAACATTCTATAATGCACGGAAAATGTTTTATGTGGATATGATTTGTACCCGTACATAATGCACGGAAAAATGTTTTATTTATTAAGCAGTTGTTTTATACCAAATTTATTGAATCCATAACTATTATAATCCATGCATTTAAAGTCGAAATAATATAAAATGTATAATTATAATACATGATATATAAAAATCCTTTGTTACAACATTTTTAAGTTTAAAAATCTTAAGATTGTGATATTTAAATTTATAAATATGATGAAACAAATAACACATCAAAATGCACATGAGTTTTTTGTTTTATAAATTTAAGATTTTAGGATGTTTATCCTAAAATCATGGTTTGAACATTAGCTCGTGATTTAAAGTTCTTATAATCATATCGTCGTGTATTAAGAAATATTTAAAAACCGACTTATGACTCGTGCGTTCAGTGACTCATGTAGCTAATGTCATGATGGAACATGTGACCCGCAACTTTTTTTTTTTAGATGAACCAAAAAGTCTCCAGGCCCTGTTGTTAAAAATAGGGAAGACCGAGAGCTAACTATCGACACTTTGGGTTATCCGGACACATACTTCGTGAAATGGTTCTAGGAGATTTGACCCTACCCATTGCTTCATTCACAGGCTCATATATATATAAATAAAATCACAATTCACACCACTACTTGTACTCAATCATGCTACCACTTCAGCTCCCTCGTTTCGCAGTCCCGCTCAATCCCTCTATCTTATTAAACTAATTTATTACATATTTTTATTTTTTATATGATTAGCCGAATTGTATTAAAGAGCAATATCAAAGTTTAAATAGAATGATTTCATCACAACCGTATCTTTAAATCTCTAAGTAAAAAAATTAATTTAAATAGACAATCACTAAGAAAATCATATAATTAAATTTGACATATTGTGTCTTGATTTGCTTTCTATTTCTTAATCACCATATGACCTATTTCTTTCCATATTCTTTTCGATTCTTAGAATTGTATTGAAGAACAATCTCAAACTTCTATACTTACATTTCATCACACCCGTGAATGAGGTGTATCTGAGAATTTTAGGTTGAAATATTTATCTAAATAACCATTTTGCTCATAAAATCAAATCAATATTGCAATATTTTGTCATGATTTGCTCTATATTTCTTAATCATTATATGACGTATTCTTTTCGGATTTTAGAATTATTTTTTCCATAATATAGTTTGTTTGACACTATGAGAGATAATTAGATTAAATTTCTATTATAGAAATAATTCAATTTTTTTATATGAAACACAATATTCTATTAGAATGACAACGAAAATGCTGATATGATTAGCCAAATCGTTTTAAAGAGCAATTTCATTACAGATTTTTATAATAAAATCAAAAGTAATACATAATTTAAAACGTTGAGATGGTGCAATGCATATGAACAAAAGATCAATTCATCTATAATAAGAGCAAAACTAATCAGATTTAATAAACAACACAGATTAGTAGATGAATTAGAGTGTGAATGACAATGTAACGAAATAAATTATATAGTGAAGTAGTTTAATATTATGAGTATTGATTACACATTCTGAATTACTTCCTTGTACATTACATTAGTGGTAACATTCTAGATCCCTCGACGTTTAATACATATTAGATTTTCAAACCCCTTTTTCAAGACTTTTCTCTATTTATCCGTTGGAGGTTGAAGATCACTAAATTATCTTTTTGCATGTTGGTTTAGTTCTTTACCTCAAATTCAATTCTTTCATTATAGTGAAGAAATACCTGATTTTCTTTTTTAAAAAAAGGCTTAAATGAAATATAACGAAGAAGAGATTCAAATCCAACCATTTTTGTTATATCCCCTATTTTTTGCCCAGGTTAATTTCTTAATTATGCCCTCTTAATCCTTCTATATTATGTCATAGTGAAGTATAGCTTCTATTAAAAAAATACGCACAGACAGTGTAAACAAAATATGAAGCAAAACATGCGTATGATTCTAAATTTCAACTATTTCTGAATTATAATGGTTCGACAGTTTCAAATACTAAAATTTATAATCATTACTTAATGGGATGTTTTATATTTTCTAATATACTTTCACAAATGCAATAACATAGTTATACAAATAGGCAATACACTTTGCAAATAAAATTCTATTCGAATCTAAATCAGTGCAATACACTTTATTGATAGAATGATGTAGTTGATACATGTCAATACATTAACTACATAGAAGAGGATTTATCATATTCAATATCCTCTACAAAGGTAATAAAAAACATAATCAGCAAAAGTAAAACTATTATGCTCCTCTTATCGGTCTCGATCAATTTTTCATTTGTCTTGTAAGTTCAGTGTGCTCATTGAGAACTCATAAAATCCTCGGTTGACCTGTTAATAGAATTACACATGCATATGCTAAATTTACCTATTTGTCGGTTTCAATTCACACACTTTTAATAATCGCAAGACATGAACATTTTATTTGGGCTTTTTTTTCGCAGCACATAATTTGATTCATGAGAATTGATACATCAAGTAATTAAGAAATTTTTTGAAGTAATCTGACAAAAGTGGCTTCATTGTTCACACAGGATATGCAGATGATTTTTTAGCTATGATATTGGAAGGCTTGTGATAATAATCTTAATTTGTGTATATGAGCACTATTTATAGAATAGTAGGGTGCCAATGATATGGTTTTTTTATTAAATTTTTGGATGAAAAAATCATTTACAATTAAGTGTAGTTGATTGGTAGGCTAATTGAAGCAAATATTCTAAACTTGCCGATTGAATGAGATTGTAATTGATTTCTCTTCTTATATGTATAGAGATGAATGTAGGGCACATTTCTGCATTCAATATTAGAGCGACACATCATCAAAGGAAGAGAAAACATAACACCTGGCAATTGAACTGCTTCAGGGGTTGATGAATGCTGCCAAATGATAGTGTAGATTTGTAGTGCATCCATATTTTTTTATTTCTTCTAAACTGCCACTTTTATTGTCATACTAATCAAAGACACATGTCAAATGAGATCTATGGTTTTTTCTAAAACTATAGGAGGTAGTGAAATTAGTTAATTGTTTAGTACATATTCTTAGGGTTTAGGAGGTAGTGTAATTAGTTAATTGCAATAATGTTTGATTCGTGTGAATTGAAGTTATTTAAACAAACTTCAAAGCATTCCAGGATGATTAGAAGTACAAATTTGTTCATCATTGCATATAACAATATGATTCAAATATTTACTAAATAAGATCGAAGGAATAATTTACAGTAATAAATAAAAAAGTCGTTTATTATTGATTTATTTGATAATAACTAATACATTGGTAATCAAAATACATTAGTCATCCCTATCTAAAAAAACGAAGCAATTTTGGATTTGAAATTGGAGGGTGTTCTTCATTGTTCAAGTTCACCTCTTCAAAGAAATTCTTGGACACCTTGTGAGCTCTTGGCCAAATATTACGCAACTTGTACAAAACCATGTTGTCACAATAAAAAAATGTTCAATATCCAACTTCGGAGAGTATACATACTCAACTTTAGCTCTTCATGTATGAATTCAGGTCAATATCTAAGGACTCGTTTGGTTACCGTTGGAACTTAATTCCTATGAGATGTCTTATTTCATGGGAAGTAAATTCCTTTGTCTGTTTCCTAGGAAATGGCTTTCGGTGTTTGGTTGAGCATAGGAATTTGTAATTGACACAGGAATTTCTAATCACCAAGGGGGGGTTGGTGATTAATTTCCTACACTACATAGGAATTTCCATTTCCTTGGAAATTTTATTTCCCATGAATTCCTATTTTTCGCATACCAAACAACTAACCTATTTTGTACTTCCTAGGAAATTCAAATTCCAGTGGAATTTAAGGTGACCAAACGAAAACTTCTTGGATACCTTATCAGATCTAAGTATCTAACACAACCCGATCGTAAAATTGTCAAAACCATGTCTTCATGGTAAAAAAAAAAAGAATTCTCTCAATTAGGAGATAAAAATTTTCCATTAACCATTCTTATGTCATTATAATTCATACTAAGGATTACTTCGAGCCTCATTATTGACACTGAAAACCGTTATCACAATTAAGTGGAGAGATTTGAGAAGACTAAGGGAAGAGGAAATTACATAGATGAACAGTTGCATTAGTCAATATATATAGATGAAGTGTTAGACACTTATTTTTTAAATTGGCAGTTTAGTTTTTTTTTTTCTTTTGAGGGGAAATTGGCAGTTTAGTAAATATATCGGCTGTTAAATCTTTATATACATACAAAATTCAATATGGATTCCATTCCTCTAAACATGTGAATAAGGTTTCCATTTTTGAAAATTTTTGTTACCTTCAAAATTTCTGAAAACCCAACTTTCAATAAGGACTTGGTAGTTGGTATATGTTACCTTCAAAAAAATTTGAAAACCCAACCTTATAGTGAACCATATATATTACCTTTAAAATTATGAAAAATATATGTGAACCTTCCATATCTCGTATGAATTTGTTTAAATTGTAAAAAAATATTCTGTTTCACATCATTTCCATAAATTGCAGTTATATTATATAAGGGGAAAATTTAATTCCATTATTTAACAAAAAAAAACCGACATCGTATAATCACCCTCTTGTGAAAGATGAAGTTATCCTTCAATTCTATCATGAATAAAGTGGTTGCTAAATTTTAATACTTTATTATCCTTCATATTATGCTTTTGAATATCATCTCAATACTAATCTTTTCACATTAAGTTTAGCACTGTACTAATCTTCTAATAATTGTTGATGGATTCACTCTCCTTAAAACTATCCTTCATATATAGTATTCTAAAGACCCATCTTCATATACGATTATACTAATCCTTCATAATATTCGTTTGCATACTAATCCTTCATAGTACCATTCATAGTATACTTATCCTATTATCTTTTTCATAACAATAAACTAATCCTTCATAGTACATATACTAAACCACAAACTTACGCATAAGGGTTGACGATTGGATTTATTTATCTCCCAGGACATGAAGAGCGCTCGAACAAATTACTTTGGATTATATTTTATCGCAACACAAAACTATGTGTAACTACTTCAAATATATTTGGCTTGATTTTTTCTCGCATAATAGTAACTTCTATTTTTTTTTCTTTGGATTCAATATAAATTGTATGCTAAGAAAATGGCAGTGTTTATAAGGAGTATTTATACTTGAAGTAGGTATACAATGTAAAACGGTTGTTCATTTTTTTTTGGTTGAAAAAAATCAACTCAACTTAATTGGGTCTAAGTGAGTGGCGTGATTGTAGGGAAACGTTTTTAAAACTTTCCGAATTGCATTTAATTGTAATTGATATTTGTTTCCATGTATGGAGTGAATGAATGGCAATTTTTTTGAAGTGAATGGGAATAAGGATACATCAACGTAATCAAGCATAACATGACACGTGGCATCCGAGACATTGAAGAGTTGAGTGAAGTTGCCAAATGGCGTAGATGGCCTAAGTAGGTGACATGTAGGCTAATTTTTCTAGGTTACTATTACTATTACTATTACTATTACTATTACTATTACTATTACTACTACTATCTACTACTACTACTACTACTCCTACTACTCCTACTCCTACTCCTACTCCTACTCCTACTCCTATTATCGCTTGATTAATTTCAAGAAGGGTTCATGCTTCTAAGTCCACTTGTTGGCAATTATTTCAATTGCTAATATTGCCATCGGAGAATTCGATTATTTGTTCTACACATTATTCTTTTAATAAATTTTGAGTTATATGAGATTATAAGCGTATTGATAATTGTTGAGTTTGTTTTTTTCATTATTTTTTCAATTGTCATCTACAATTTAAATGAACCAGTTTGGGAAGACATTTACAATCTAAATAAAGTAGTTATGGGTTTTTGGAGCTTATTTTGTAAAAATATTATAGTAATATGATAATATTTTGTAATAATCTAATTATTAAATTGGCAATTTTTTATGGGGCTCAATTTTCAACATTAGGACAGGGAATAATCTAATTACATTGGTTTATTAGAAAGGATTGCATAACTTAAACCAAGCAACCAATAATAAAAATAGCAATTAATGTGATCCGTTATTTCCATGTTAATCTATATCTATATTTATATATACTAATAAACCTTGACAATTTATCCTAGGTGTCATCTATAAGTTTTCTTTCACCATTTGGCAAACTAAAAATCGTCATAAGTATTGTCTTTGCCACGTGTCTTTTTTTTAGCATTCATTTGCCACCTAGATTTCTATTTAATTGGCCATCCTTCAATCAAGCTTCTCTCAATTAATTACAATCTTTAATATATAGAAATAAAACATGTGCATGTATACATCATGGACAAGTTGATCAACTAATTCTTAATCCTTCCTAATTTAAGAAACATGATTTAGGGATTGATATCTTATATTCATTTTTTACGGTTTTCCTAAAGAAAAAAATAAACCGGCTCAATGTTTTAAACTCTAATCCTATCACTATAATTAAATACTCTAATCATACTTGCATTGCATTACTACACCAAACTTCACAAACCCTAAAATATCCCAGTATCCTTTTCGTGAAAGATGTTGCTCTCCTATATTCAGACATGAACATCAGATGATCGCATAAAGTTTGGTTTATACTAATATTAGGATCAAAGTGGATTTTACGTTGAACTATACTTGATTTGGCTGATCTTCTGATGGAATTTACTTTGGATCACAGCTAAATGTAGGAACAAGTGTTTGCTTGTAATTCTGTAGATTCACAAGGCTTTATGTGGCTTATATAGGGGTTATCATTTAAATTTATATACTTTTAAATCGAATTCATGTTATTAAAATGTTCTTGAATTTGATATGAGGATCTATTCATATTTCTACACGAGTTCCCGTCCCTTGGCTGGGCCTAAATATGTATCAAGAAATGTACAAGCACAAAATGCATTTTAATTTCATGAATAAAAATTGATTATTTTGATGGTGAAAAATGGAAGCAGGGATGGATGTCATGAGAGCAATAGCAGCTGCACCCACTTATCAGCCAGCTGAAAACAGGAAAGCTGGGGGATGAAAGAGCCCAAAAATTTTCCCCATTAGTCAATTTAACATAGATACATATTCTTTATTAACCAAAATTGAAAGTGATTTACCTCAATTTATGCATATTATATTGTTGTACATATAGAAGTTAACCTCTAATCTAAAAAAGGTAAATTTATAATTTTTTAAACATAAATGGGATCATAACATATTCCTAACAAATACGACACAATCTGTTTTGAAAATAAAAACAAAATAGCATAGATATTTAGTTATTTACCCCATCTATATTCTTTTATTAAGCCTACTTTCATGTGCTTGTTCACGAATTCATATTTTGACCTTAAATATCATGTGCGTGTTAACCAATTATTTTATTATAACCATTAAATATTAATACAGTACTAATTGAGACAAATCAAACGAGATTCCACATGACTATATTTTTTTTCTTATATATTGAATTTAGATGATGATTTTCTTTATAGTAAATAGTGTCAAGATTAATCTAAGTGCGCATAACAAAAGAATACAGAGGGAGTAGTCTTTGTCTCCCAATAGTTTTAATGGGGTACAATTTTAATTTCCACAATTTTCACAAATCAAACAATTGCATAGATATAGTACTTAACCCGGACTTAATGGGGTTAAAATTTTCACATTAATAATTTTCTTAATATAATTCATATCATAAAATATTCCTAACAAAAATATTTTATCTTCACATTCTCATTCCATAAATCAAGTATAAAATTAAAGGGGATAAAAAAAACCTTTAGAATCTATCCTAATTTTTTTTACAAGAACGATAAGTTACCAAAAACTAAAAGATAATATCTTCAAACTATATTTTTGAAGATAAGTTAAACAGTAAAGAACCAAAAATATTGAAATATATGTTAACATAGACAAATAAAAATGAGATTATTATAAAATTATATATAATTGGTGGCCAGTGGGTGGCTTGAGGGGGTGAGAAGTGATGGTGCTTAACGGCAGAGAGAGAGAGAGAGAGAGAGAGAGAGAGAGAGAGAGAGAGAGAGAGAGAGAGGTGAGTGAGGCTGTTGGAAGCGGGGGGTGGAAGTGGGTGTATAATTGAGTGTCAGTGGTTCGAATTATGATTTTATCTAGGCCTTTGAGGAAAGCAGTAAGCGGAGCAAAGTTTTATTCAACTTTTTCTCTTAAAAATAAAATTATAGATCACATGATCCACCATGACTTTAACTACATCAACCACAGAACACATAGTTCATAAGCCAATTTAAAAATATTCCCAATACACAGTTGTAAAACTTTAAATCACAAGAAAATATTCACAACATGATTTTAGGAGAAACATTTTAAAATCTTAAATTTATGAAATAACAATTTTCTTGCAATTTGCACGAGTCTAAAATCTAAAATATTTTTAAATTTTTTTTATCCTTACCAACCAATTTAAAGGCTTTTAGATTTTAGCATAGTAGTTATAATATAGGAGATGCCTTTGAATGATTATTCAAGAGAAGTTTGAAAAAATAGGGAGAATACAAAAGGAAAAAATATAAATAATAAGACATCATACAACTTATAGTTACTTTAAATTTTTTTAGATGCTTGGGAAAAATGTGTGGCAAATTAAGAGATACATAGAATAACTGAATATAATGCACATTCCTATGCCAATGTAAATTAGTGACCCTAATTTTCATTAATTTATGTGCAACAAATATTACCAAACTTTGTGATTAGCTCGATATCCCCTATTCAAATTTCATAAGCAAAATTTGTCAACGACAATAACTATGTACTTATATAAATTGATCAAAGTGGGAGGGTTTACCTTGCCACATGAAGCCATGTAATTTGTTGGGTGTTGAAAGTTAATAAAGGGACAAAGTAAACAAATGGAAAAGTATATTGTATACTTTGTACGTATAGTTTTTTTTGAGAGGTTATATGTACTATTTCATTCACTTTTACAAATTCACATAACATAACATAAGGGGAAAAACTACTTAATAAATAAAACAATTTCTGCACATTATGCACGGTCCAAATCATATCTACTATAAAACTTCCCGTGCAGTTTTGCATGGATTAAAAACTAGGTATATAAAAGTAGAGATAAAAGTAGGGATTTGGTGATACTATGTGATCTGGTAGTAGTAGTAGAAGAAGTAGCAGAGAAATGAAACAACTAAAAGAGAAACAATTTAGTTTTAGTTTTAGTTTGATGTTTCTCTCACTTCTGTCCTTATTTTTTAGGATTTTTTAATAAGAATAATACAAACTTTTGCCCGTTCTCTCGCAATAATACAAACTTTTGATTATTTTTTAATAATACAAACTTTTAATCAAAATTCCTCCAGTAGGACAATACCGGTTGTTAACTTATTGTAGGAGGTAACTAGTTGAGGTGGTTCAAGTGGGTGGGGGGTTGGGGGAGGAGGGACAAAGAAGAAAGATCATTTTGTAATTTTTTTTGACTTGTTTTACCGGTTACAAGTCAACTTGACCTACTCGAGGAATTTTGATGTAAAGTTTGTATTATTAAAAAATAATCAAAAGTTTGTATTATTGCGAGAGAACGGGCAAAAATTTATATTATTGTAGTTAAAAAATCCTATTTTTTATTGCTTTTTTGCTATACTCTTGTTGGCCCGTTACTCGCGGCCCAAATGGTTTTCCATGACTGGGTTATTTGTTGTGTGTAATGACAATATTGATGATAATGTATTGGTTGGTGATGATAGGAAAATATAAGAATATAGGGGGTGGGAAGAGAGAAAGAGTGACGGGGTGAGAGAGATGGGGTTGGGTTATGAGGGTTTCAAACCGACAGAGGGGGTGGGGTTTCATAGTAATAAACCAGTTATGTAAATGTAGTATAGGAGATAGAAAAGAGAAGGGGGGATTGAGTAAACTGAGAAATTATGTTACTTTGCTTTGATTATTTTGCTTTTGTTATTAGATAAAAATATAGAGATCAACTTCTCACATTTTACATATATTTTATGACACAACTTGAGCGAATTATAGTATATTATTTCGTAAGATATGAGAGAAGTAGGGTGTTTCATGAAATTGGCTATTTCATAAACAAAATATTATTTTTGGGTCAAAATCATGCCTTATTACAAGTTTAATTATTGTTTTGTTAAATTTAAGATACTATTATCTCAAGAAATATAATTATCCTAAAAATTGATTTGCTTAGATAATTTTACGAGTAGCAACATCATTAATAGAATATCTCTCTCTATTACTAGATATTTGTTCTTCCTATTTGACAAATAGGAATTGAGGGAGTAGTAAACTGGCTTAAGCAATATCAAAATAAATTTGCAGTCAATTTAAACGATTCGTTAAGGAATGTATGATCTAAAAAAATTAATATGTTTTTTTAATCTTTGCATACCATTTAAAGGCTTTCGAAGTATAGCATTTTGGTTTTAATAGCCTTTGAATGATGAGTTAAAATAAGTTTGAAAAAACGGCAACAATACAAAAGGATAAGAATTTAATAATAAGACATCTTACAGCTTATAGTTACTTTAACCATTTTTAGATTCTTGAGAAAAATGTATGGCAAATTAAGAGTTGCGCTAAACAAATGAATATATTGCATGATTCTATATTAAAATATTATCGCGCTTTGTGATTAGTTTCATACCCCATTTTCAAATTTCATAAGCAAACTTCCTCGATAACAACAACTCAATAATCATGAATGTAACCGGTTTCAAGGAAAGAAATTAAATAAAAAAAGACAATCATACAATAATGTGTGTACAATCACTATATATAGCATGTAAAAAGATACAATATAATGCAACATAATTCAACCAAAATCACACGGTACACGCCCTTATATAGAGAGAACCTTGTATTTTGACCATTCTAGAAAGATAAAAGAATGAGTACAAAATTAATGTGGGGGAGGGGGTTCAATCTACTCCAACTAAAATTTCGAGTCTAAATTGCACAATTTATGAAAGTGGGAGAGCTTAATTTGCCACATGAAAGATGCCATTAAATTTATTTGCTAAGAGCTCATATCACGATAGAGAAAAGAAAGGGAATGTACATTATATGCATAATATTTGTGGGTAAAAATATAGTTAAATGTAATAGAATAAGTGTTCAAAAGTTTTTTCCGTTAATCTTTAAACCTTTTAACATGGGTGAATTTACTCTAATTGAAACTTATGGGATCGGACGAAATTGCATGATTGGTGATTAAAGTGGGAAGGTTTAACTTGCCACATGAAGATGGCCATGTAATTTGTTGGGTGATTTTTTTTTTTGAAAGAGAAATTTCATTAATTGAAGGCCAAACAACATCTACAATAGGTATTAAAAAAAACAAGATACAATCAAACAAGGTTAAATCATATTTGTCTTTGAAGAAACTACAATGAACCGGGATCGAGCAATACAACAAGAACCTCCTTGTATTAGCCGAATCAAGCAACTATTGATGAGGAAGTCTATCATTCTGACATAGTTTGGGAAGAGCATTCTTGATCGAGCCATGTTGGCCACATCCAAGATTCCAATACCTTCATGTTTAGTCTCGAACTTCAACCAATAAGAACAATTTCTCATACCTAAAGACAAAAAAACTCCCATAGGGGAGAAGGAGATCTCCACAACAGAGACTAAAATTCCCATAACAGGGTTTAAAAAAATCTCATAAGGAGAGACTAATTTATTCAACAAAACAAGAAAATAAACTACAGACTGAAAATAGAAAGGGAAAAGGGGCTTACCATGGATGAAATCATCCATGGCAGCCCTAACCTGATGAAGAAGGGGTAGGAGAGGGTTTGGAGAGAGTTAGAGAGAGAGAGAGAGAGAGAGAGAGAGAGAGAGAGAGAGAGAGAGAGAGGGTTTTTCTATGTCCTAGTTCCTCGGGTGAAAGCTAATATTAAGATAAAGAAAACAAACAGAAAAGTATATTGTATACTTCGAATGTATAATTTTTTTTAAAAGTAATTTAAAAGTATAGTTAGACAAAGGAGCCGTTAATGTCTTTTAGTATTTCATTCATTTATATAAATTTAAATAACATAATTGAACGGGAATTATCATTAGATGTACTATTCATTATCTTATAGTTATCAACATTTAACACAATTATGAAATATATGTATGTGTTTAGTTTTGTTGGAATCTAAATGGAAGTTGAGGGGACCTAGCTTTTATTAGCAAACTGGGAACTGTAGCAATGACTATGAATCTACATATGTAAAGTAGTTTTGTTACAATTCATGAAGAACTGAGGAATTATATACAAATCATGACGTGTAGTGTTCCTTGCCTAAAATATATGTTATTAATATGGGTTTATTCTATTCAACTTATTTTTACTTATATGAACTTATCTTATTTGAACTTATCTTATCTTATCTAAAATTATCTTATCTTATCTAAACTTATTTTTTATAGCGACTTATAGTTGTGTTTTGCAAATTAAAAAAATTATGTAATAAATTTTTTTTGCTTATAGTTTATATCTCCTTAGACCTTTTTATTTTTGCCAGAGTTAGTTTCTTGTGGTTGTTTTCAGAGTCTCAAGTAAAAAGGGCTTGAACATATATGGTATACAAGGAAGTCTAATACTACGACTAATGTGGTATACAAGGAAGTCTTTAGAGCTTATCAGTAGCAGGTAGTTATAAATTAAACCTACTTAAAATTTTATTTAACATTCTCTTTCTATGTGTTATTTGCATCATTAATTTCGTTCTATTAAAAATTTGTAGGTGTATTTTTGTGTTTCAATAGGTTACAACTGCAAGGAGTATCACAATCAAACATGGTTTAGAGGTAAAATTAAATTAAACATTAGATTGTATATAACTTTATTTTTTTGTTATTTTACCTTAAATGAACAAGTAGTATTAAGTATATATTAGATGTGTTAGATCATTCTTCTGTATGAAATAGATAGACGTGAGGGTAGAGATAGATAGTCTCTAGATATAAAGATTTATAAAATCTAAGTTGGGGGAGGGCTATATAGGAAAACCATCAGATTATCTTTGAACTAGCAATAGTACCAAGTACACAGCCGCACATAAGATATGAACGATTAAGACATGGAGACAACAAAATCCTATTGATTATCTTGCATCACAAAATAGAGTTTTTCATTGATAAAACTAGATTCACCAAATTTCTACGAAGACCAAGAGAATAGACTATAAAGCAAAACAATCTACATCCTGATACAATGAATGAGGCTCACTCCATGTACTTCATAGCTTATTAGTAATCAAAAATATATTTTAGAACTTAATACAATACGTGGGTTAAACAACTTTCAATTAGCTAGAGATTGGAGGTTATCGTTGACAAAAACTTAAAAACAAAGAAAAAAGGGGCTTGCCACCATCCAAAAAGGAGTGGTAACCCCGAGATAAAAAAAAACTAGGATTTTAGTATAGGAAGGAAAGAAAGAGAATGACTATATTTTTTGGTTAGATAAAGAGACTAAGATAGTGAACTTATTATAACCAGATGAGCTTTAGGGAAACGAAATATAATACGTACATATGATAATCCCTTTGAAACTTTTGGGCCTATATGGTCATAAAACTATTTGTACTAATTTTTTTTTCTCTTGAGCAGTACTAGAAATCCATTAAAAGAATAATTAGTTTCTGAAATATAAAAGAAGAAGTAATCAGATGAATTTTAGTGAAATAAAAAGCTCTAGGATCTTACTTATGACACATTGGTCAGATTTATTGACCCATATAATCATGAAGGTATTGGACAAACCCATTATCTCAAAATGGTTAAGACAATAAACAAGAAAAAAAAAACAATTAGTTTGCGTATACTTTAGAAAATAGATAAAGTTGGACAAGAGTTCAATCATTTTTTTGTGAAAGTAGATTTGATAAAAAAATATGGGGTATCTTTTGATCATAGAGTAATTATGTAGACTCGATGTGTGCATGTGATTGTTTCATTGTTTTCAGAAAAGGTACAGGGGATAGTTATATAGCGGAAAAATGATACAAAGAAATTATGAGACTATACTTAAAATTGAAGTGTTGCTATTAATATGGGACAACGAATATACACGGTTTTTAAATTAATATGGGATAGAAGAAGTATTGAAGATGTCATACACCTAACTAATTACGTAATCAATCAAAATTTAAGCCCGTATAAGAGAACTTTGAATATATATTGGCAAAGTTAAAATTATTCGTGCAACATGCACGGTTATAAATCTAATTTTGATTTCAATAAATTACATGGAAAAACATAAGTACATAACAATAAAACTTAAGAAATATCATACATAATGATTAAAACTTATATCTATATCTAATTGAAGTTTGTGTTACTCAAATTTTTCTCTTTTTCAGTTTTTAGATATAAATTGTGAAGTTATTTTATTTTCTCAAGTGTACCAATTTGAAAGTTTCGACTTGGTACTCGAAATATTGATATGAAATTCTTATAAACAATTGAATATGAAATATATATGCAAATGTATAGTCTATTTTATTGGATGATTCAATATTTTGATTTTTATACCCAAAATGATAACGTGTTTTATCTTCCATTTTATTAGATCACATTACGTTAATTATACGTACTATTGTGTCACTACTTTTATGTAAACTATACTTCATTAATTTCTACAACATGATTATAGGGAAAATATTGTAAACTCTATAATGATACATTTAATAATGTTGGAATATGAATATATTGATCAAACAATAAAAATTCCGTGCAATTTACACGAGAGTGGACACCTAAATTTTAATATGTGATAAAGATCTCGGGAACTCGAATATTACCACTAATGTTGTGTACAAGGAATTCTTTTAGAATGTGTAATCAATACTCATATATTAATCTACTTGATTGTTTTATTTATTTTGAATAATTTTTCCTTCAAAATCTAATTTATTTACTTATGTATGTTGTTTATTCAATCTGATTAGATCCGCTCTTATAATAGAT
Organism: Beta corolliflora; assembly: GCA_947648045.1. NCBI lineage: Eukaryota > Viridiplantae > Streptophyta > Magnoliopsida > Caryophyllales > Amaranthaceae > Beta > Beta corolliflora. Next base: position 210,106 of record CANSZD010004262.1, read on the forward strand.
TAATTGATCTTTTTGTTTATATGACTTGCATCATTTCAACGTTTTATAACATGTATTATTTGATTTACGAAAAAAATGTACCAAATCATATCTACATAAAACTTTCCGTGCATATTTTATGCATGGTTTTAAAAATTCTAAAGGTATTTTATTTGCCCTCAAATGAACTATATTTTTGTCCTTCATGTAAAATTTTTAGATTTAGTCCCACGATATTGTTCTTACATTCTCCCTCGAGTTTTTATTAGTTTACCCACTTCTTTGGGCACAAAGTTCTTGGAGAAATAGATATGTGGATCATAAGAGTGAAGAGAAAGTATCAATTTATTGCATATTGCATTAAAGGTTACTTTAAAATTGTGGGCCAGTAGAAGTAAAGTGAGAAGGTGAATATAATAATAACATAAAATTGGTACGATAAATAAAAGTCAAGGACAATATATAGCGCACTCAAGCTTATATCTCCCTCGGCCAGTATCAGTCACGGACAATTCTATGTGGGTGTATCAAGAGTTACAAGCAAAAAGGATTTGAAATTTTAAATATGTGATAAAGATCGTGGTAACTCCAATGTTACCACTAATGTAGTATATAAGGAAGTATTTCAGAATGCATAATAACTATTCGGAATATTATTTTAGCTTATCTTTTTTTTTTTTAAATTTTTTTTTACATTGTAATCCATAATTGTTTTTGCGTCTCATGTGTTGTCTAATAGAGGTGAATTGCATCTTTCTAAGTACATGTGAGTTATTATTTCCTCTATATGAATTTCATTATTTCTATATTTTTTTTTAAGATATCTCTTATTTCATGATGAATAATTAATCACATAAACTCTATTAATTGACATCCGTGTATTCTTGCAGGGGTTTAAAAACTAGTTTGTTGCATATTATACGAGAATTGCGCCTTTATAATTATATGTTACTTTTTTGTTTTATGTATGTCACATTCATGATATTTGAACTTTTTTTTAAAATGAACTCTAACATTTGACATCTCGTGCAAAAAGTTTGTTCTAATAAAATAAAATAAACGCTTTTAGGTGATTCTGTTTGATCTCCACTCTCCACATGATCGATGTGTGGCAACATCTTGTATTTCACACACACTCTCTTCATACCAAAGTAGTACTTCAAGATCTCTTTCGAGTATGGTATTATGTAGAGCAGAGAGAACAAGAAACACACTCTCCACAAGCTTGACAGGTGGCAACATCTTCTCTTCCAGACACTCTCTCTTCATACCTTATAAGTACTTCAGTCTATCTTCATACCATAGTAATACTTCAGTCAATCTTCCACAGTATAGTATTTTGTAGATAAGAGAGAGAGAAAATATTAAAGACCAGACGAAATAAATGAAAAATTAAGGAGGAAGAAGAACCAGTCGCACTCATTCATGAAAACAATACATTACAAATTACATTTCCTGGTTTTTCCCCCTCCAACTTCCCTCACCAAGTTTTCTCGTTCTCTGTTCTATTTTCAGTTAAGTGTATTTTGAACCCGAAAAAGCTACCATCTTTGTTAGTGAACATGAGCACTAGCTAGTAGCCGAGGTTGTGATTTTTTAAATATTGCATAAGTTTAAAAATTTATACCCATAAAAAATGTTACAATTATGTATGAACGATCTTTTAATTTGTTGTTGTGTCGTCAAAACTTAAAAATTTTGTTTAATAGAAGTTTAAATTTCCCCCTTTTAAAAACAAATCCTTGTTTGATTTCCCACTTTCATTTGGTAATATTGTAATTGTCGTACATAAAGATTGCATGACCTTGAGGGTCTCTAGGATTCTGCCAAAGCTATGAAACCCTTCTTTTCTCTCTCTTTTAATTTAGAGTTAAGTAAAAATAAAGTAGTGGGTTGAAATTTTGAGAATTACGATGTTAAGCTATTTTTGACATGTTTGGAATTGTTATCAATCTTAATATTCACGTGATGGAGTGGTATGTGGTATGATTCATTGGTTTACCGACAATTTTACTACTATTGTTCTATTAGTATGGTTGTGACTAGTGAATGTGAAATATAAAGGATTGGGTTTTTTCATATTCTTTGATGCTTGATTTTGACAATCGCTACATGCTAATTTCTTGGAGTATAGATCACCATGGTCCAGCATAGGCTTAGCACTGCCAAATTGATAGACCTTGTTCTTGTTAATGAATTCCTCGGTGGAGATTAGCCGTTTTGCATAACCAATTCCCCTTCCACCCTTGACCTACTTTTCATAACACTTTAATATTCTGATCTTATGTTGTAATGAGCATACATCATTGTAGGAGGTTATTGTGCCCATCAATGAGGAAAGTTTTAACATTCCAAATAAGGCTAATAGTGTTGCAAGACCAACAACAAGCCTTGATCTCTCGGTTGTGGCTCAGCTGGACGATGATAGTTTGAGCATGGATTCTGAATTACTTCATGCTGCGGTGAGCTTAGCGATTATAAGTTGAAGGAAAATTTGGCATCGATTATCATAGATATACTTTCAAAGTATGGTGATATTGCTGCACAGTGTGATAAGAAATCCATTATGCTTCGGTCTTGGTTGGTTGAGAATGTATGCGACATAGTTCAGAAACTGCAGACTGAAAAATTTGTGAATCTCACAACAGTTGAAGCTGACAGTTTCAGAGTTCTTGTTCTGGACATGAAATAAGATGGCATGGAAGTTGGGTGGCTTTATCAGAGGCTTAATGAAATTTACGAGGCAATGAGGCTTCTGAAACAATCTCCCAATATTAAGATGGCTAAGAGACACAGTTGGCAAGCAACTAAGGATAAATAGGAAGATATAAGAGTTTACAAGGAAAAAATCAAAGTATATGAGGAAGAAATATGCAAACTTCAAGAGAATATAATTTTTGCAAAGGAAGAGATGGAAGTGAAGAAGTATGAGGAAAGTAGGTTGGATGAACTTATCTCTGACACAAAAGTACAGGTGAAAAAGTTTAACCGTGGGTCGATGACTCGGTGGGTTACTTTGAGGTTTCCGATGTAGATTGGAGTGCTCTTCTACAACAAAAGTTATGTTTTATTTGAAATAGGATTATTTTGCATGTAGGTTTTTACCTTTTACTTGAAAGGGTTTTTCCTACTTTAGGCCTTAGTTTAATTTTTGAGTTTTAGTTTATTGTTTGCCGTGTGGTTTGCTTAGCTTAATCATGTGTTTTACTTTGATTAAGCGTGTGGTTTTTCCTATACAAATATAGAGAAAATATAAATCGTTTCCCAATCTGGTGTTATAATCTAAATAAAGTCCCAATTTGGTGCTTGCTTAAAACTTATTCCATAATTTAGTGTCCATGTAGGCTTGGAATTACAAAGCTAATATTTCTTAGTTTAACAATACTCCAACCCTCCCCACCATATTCCTGAGGCGGGCTTTCTCTTGAGCAAGCAAGGTAGTTCTAAGTCGATTATAAGGGGGGAGGAAATACCCATCATGTTTCTTATTAGCCAAACTCGTGCAAAAACTCCTAAAGTAAGGGTTTCTTGCAAAATTAAATGGGATAGCAACTGGATAAAACATCCTAGCACATAGTTTATCAAGATCATCCTTGTCTTTTGCAAACTCGTGCAAAAACTCCTAAAGTAAGGGTTTCTTGCAAAATTAAATGGGATAGCAACTGGATAAAACATCCTAGCACATAGTTTATCAAGATCATCCTTGTCTTTTGCTTTAAAGGCCTTTATAATAGCATTTCCAGGAGGTGGATTACCTTTTCTTTTTATGATTGCTTCAAATCACAATATGGAGGAAAAGAAACATACATTGACCTTTGCTCTGCCTCAGTAGCTGCAGTTAGCTTCTTCTGCTCAGCTTGGTCCTCTTCACGCCTTAAGTCTTCAAAAATATCATCAGTGACCTTTTCACAAATACCAACCCCTTATCCCTCGAACACGAAGCAAATGGGCCTTCAACTTTGAATATATGCTTTTGACAGATTTGTCGCAAAAGGTGCAAGTCCACATTTTGTTTCCACCTCCATTGATACTATATTGTACAATATGTGTATACTTCCATAGAGGTGTGGTAATATAGTTGATTGGTGTGCGTGATTCTCTTCTTTCATTGTTGTTTGTACAAGACATTGTGTCTGTAGTTTTGTGGATGAGGTTAAGGATGGAGCAGATTGTGTGAGTAATTTAGTGAATTGAGAAGTAGTATTTATACTCATTTTTTGAAGTCGAATTATGCAAAGAAGATGAAGGGGCTGTAGAGTGTAGAATGTTTCGAGAAAAAAATACAGAGTTCCTAGGCTGAGTTGAGAATCGCTATGGTCATATGAATTATGAAGTAAAGTTCCCTAGTAGAAGAAGGGAATTGATTGCTGATGACATAATATTTATAATAATAATAATCCCAACTCGGTATATATATATATTTTTATATATATATATATATATATATATATAAAATTCATTATTTATAGGTAAATGTATTTATAAGATACATATGTAAAAGCTAAAATTTTAACACAATTACTATAGCGTAAGATATAAGTATCGAAGAAAAAAAAAGCATAAACTAATATATTACACTCCTATGATATATTATTTTACACATAAAATATACTTTTCAAAGAGATAGCAAGGTGAAGTTTTTTTATCTTTGATCTTGGCTGTAGTAATTGTACTCTTCAAGTAGCTGGCGATTTGTATGTGTAGACACATAATCGTATCTCCCCAAAAAGCACCCTATGATGACTCATACCCCGCTCTAATTGGTCGGGATCGAGGAAAGAATAAAGATTGAGTCTAAGATAAAATATTTTAAGCCAAAATCTAACTCTTTTTATTAATCAATTTTCGAAATCTCTTTTATAACAAGTTTTACTAAGCCCACTTTCAAAAATGTTTATAAATAGTTTTATGAAAGCCTGGTTACAAAATGTTTATAAATAGTTTTATGAAACCCACTTCTTTAGTCACAAAGTTCTAGGAGAAATACATATGTGGATCATAAGAGTGAAGAGAAAGTATCAATTTATTGCATATTGCATTGAAGGTTACTTTAATATTGTGGGCCAAGAGAAGTAGAGTGAGAAGGTGAATATAATAATAACATAAAATTAGTACGATAAATAAAAGTCAAAGACAGTATCTAGCGCACGTAAGCTTATATCTCCCTCGGCCAGTATCAGTCACGGACAATTCTATGTGGGTGTATCAAGAGTTACAAGCAAAAAGGGTTTGAAATTTTTAATATGTGTTAAAGATCGTGGCAACTCCAATGTTACCACTAATGTAGTATATAAGAAAGTATTTCAGAATACATATTAACTATTCCGAATATTATTTTAGCTTATCTTTTTTAAATTTTTTTTTACATTGTAATCCATAATTGTTTTTTCGTCTCATATGTTGTCAATGAGATGTGAATTGCGTCTTTCTAATTAAATGTGAGTTATTATTTCCTTTATATGATTTTCATTGTTTCTATATTTTTTTCAAAATATCTCTTATTTCGTGATAAATAATTAATCAAATAAACTCTATCAATTGACATTCCGTGCATTCTTGCAAGGGTTTAAAAACTAGTTTGTTGCATATTATACGAGAATTGCACCTTTATAATTATATGTTACATATTTCTTTTATGTATGTCACTGATAAGAGGTTTTTAGTGTGTCGTTAAGGCACCAAAAATCGCTTTTCAAATAATATTTGTAACACCTAACAGGCAATTACTAAGAACGTAGTAAAGGCAAGTCAAGGGTTGATCCACAGGGAAATTGGGATTAATCAAAGTCTAACAAGTCTAAATTACCTAATTGAGGGATTTTTGGGGGTTTTGAATGATTTTGTAACAATTTAAAACTAACTATTATCAAGAACTAGCAAGTAACACGAGATGAAAATATCAATAAAGAAGACACTAGAGTTAAGGCTACTAGTATGAATCAAAATGGACAACGATCATTAATGGAATTGTGATTCAAAGGCGATGATTATACAAGGTTTAGTTTTCCTCTGAAATACTCGAGTCCTCTCTCGAATGGTCCTCAAGAAATGATCGCTTAATCAATCAACTAAATCCTCTCTCGAATGGTCTATAGTCAATTGATTAAGAGATCCAATGAATTCGAAAAACCCCTAATAAAGGATCCCCTTATTTTCTTCCCAATATCATGGCCTGGAAATTCGGTTGATTCATGGGGATGATAAAAGAGTTCAAAATTCGATTAAGAATATTTAAAATCAAAATACCAAAGCATAAATGTGATCAATATCTATCCTAAGGCCTCAAAACACCAAGATCAATGCATAACCATCTTTAGATCATCACAATCACATTAACAATACATGAAAACCTTAATCCATACTTTCACCCTAACCCTAGATAAGATACTACTCACTAATCATGGATTCTAAGCATAAAAACACGAAATTTATAAATAATCTAGGGCTAAACATGATTAAGGGATGATTAAAATAATTAACAATAAGCAATTATGAAACTACAAATTCAGAGATCTAATAATGAGGAAGAACAAAGAATAACAATGAAAAGGAAGAATAAAAACTGAAACTTTGAAATTTAATCGATAAAAGATACCTTCAATCTGTAGAAATCAACAAACTTCGATCTATCAAATTAAAATCCAAGACAAACTAATGTGCTTTTTCTCTCTAATCTTAACCCTAATATTACTCTCTAGTCTATAATAAAGCATACTCCCCAAAAATAAAACATCCTTAATGTTTATAATTAGGCACGAGGCCTGACAATTTTTGACGGAACATAAATGGTGCGGACGCACCGCACAAACAGGTGTGGGTGCACCAAAAACACACAGATCTCGAAGTGCAACAATCTGTCGAGAGGTCCGGGCACACCTCGGCAAGTGGAGCGGGCGCACCTCGGTAAGTGGTGCGGGCGCACCTCATTAGGCGGTGCTAGCGCACCAACTTTTCTCGCCTCCGGGTCGATAGTTCAACTTAAAACGTGCATTACTCTTTTCGTTTTAGATCCAAATCTAGCTTATTACCAGTCGTTGGAAAGCTATCGAAACAAGCTTTCACCTACAACTACAATAACCTTCATCCGATTTGTGGTTTGAAAGTTATGTCCATTTTAAGTTCTCTGTTTAAGATTCAATTGTGCAATGTGCTCCTTTGTGCGAGCGGACATGGGGCATGATGTGAGCGCACCATTTCTCAATGTGTGCTATATTTTCATTGCTTTTTTTGCCGACTCTACAACTCGTAGCCGCCTTAGATAGTCCCACCTATATTAAGAAAATGGCAAAATAGGGTGAAAGCAAATGTACTAGAAATTTGGTCAAAAATGACTGAAAATCTAGCAATATATCACTATGATCAAGAATGATCAAGTGAATGAAATAGAAGGGGAAATGGAGAAGAAAGAGGGAAGAAAGGGGAGAAAGAGGATCAAAATGAGCTAAAAGGAGTCCATAAAGTGTGCTAGAAACGCACTTATCAAACTCCCCCAAGCTTAGCATTTTACCTGTCCTCAAGTAAACCAAGAATGAGAAAGAAGAAAGAAAAGAGGAGAAACAGATGAAAAAGAAAAACCATGCAACACACTAGCCTAAATGCTCTATATGCAAAGCTACAAACATGACATGCAAGCTAAATGAGTTCATACCAAGATTTAGTTGACCAATCAAACACAAGAGGAAAGATGATCAGGAAGCACAAGAGTGACTTAAGAGATCTAATCCACCAATTAACCGAGTCTTCTTAAATAATAGGCTTTCTAGGAGTGATTTCTCACCCCTCTCCACTTCCAAGTCCCCAGTTTGAATCCCCCCTAGGGATTCTCAACCATAATAGCTTGCCTCTACCACATTTTGATGACCCTCATCATGACTTGCACAAAATCTCACTTGCCACTACTGATTGACCAAGACTAATCTAGAATTCAAAATGGACTTTATCAAGGTTGTAACAAGGCTAGGTTAGGGGTGAGGATATCAATTTGGGGATGTGGTGCAAAAAGGGTAAAGCAGAGTACAAACTAGGGGGAAGAGACTCCCCCAAGCTAAACCTAACACCAATTCAATTTGAAATCTCAAACATTATCACTTTTTTTTTTCACTTTGATTTTTATTTTTTGAACATATATATATATATATATATATATATATATATATATATATATATATATATATATATATATATATATATATATATTTTCTCATCAATTTGCTCTTTCACTTTCTTTTCTTTCAACGAGAATCCAAATGAATCAATAAGAGCTTTTTTTTTTTTTGTCTTTTCGCAATTTTCATTAACTTACTTTCACCCAAAGACTTAGCATCAAAATAACTCGACTCAACACAGCCTAGACATGTACTCCACTTTGAGGAAAGTTTCGCCATGACTTATTATGAGGGTTAAGCAAAAATAGGATAGAAAGGCTCAGATGGGTTGAGAAGCGGATACTTATGCCGGTATAAAAAGCTTTTTGACTTTTGAGTTCCTAATTCTAGAAATGTGAAATGCCTTAAATCATTCTTCTTTTTAGTTCGGTCATATGCAATCTTGGGGAGCTAAAATGCAAGTCACAAGTTCGGCGATCAATGGTGATGGTTGTAAATGAGTCTTACGAGGTTCGTGGCCCTCCTTCGGGGTTCATCGCACAAGGGATAAGGCAATCCAAGCAACCAACTCTCCTAATTTCAAAAAGACTCTACCAAAAGTTACCGATCTCAAATATCACCTAAAGTCACAGCAAGGCTTCCAAAACCATCAAGTCAAATGCAAAGAAGGTCTTCCAATCATGTTATGAACACTCTTAGCAACATATGATGCATGCAACCAAACTAATCTAAATGCATAAAAAGAAAGTAAGAAAAGAAAAAGAAAATATTTTTGTTATTTTTTTTTTTTTTTTGCAAACCTAACATGTAAATACACTAATATGAACCTAATTAACATGCAAATATACTAATATGAACCTAATTACAAAAAGGAGGAAGAAAATTTTGAGATAGAGCGAACACATGCTAACTCCCCCAAGTTTAATACAAACTCCGTCCTCGGAGTTGACAAGCAAAGAGAAAGTAGGGGAGGAGTTAAAGGGTTTGAACTCTACCTTGGGAGGAGGCTTAGAATTCTCATATTTCTTCCATATCCATTACTACAAAATCGCATGGCACGAACACATGCCCGACTTGTATTAGCACATCCTCCAACTCACCAAGTGGCACTATCACGGTTCGATCCGCCAATTGAATAGTCTTCCAGCGTAGGATGAAGAGGAAGATTTAGGTGCTTAGCTATGGATAGAGGCATCAAACTCACACTTGCTCCTAAATCGGCCAATGCTCCTTTAGGCTCCAAGTCACCTATCTTCACCGGCAAGGTGAAGCTTTCGGGGTCTCTTTGCTTCTTGGGCATGGGACATTGCACTAGAGCACTTACTTGGTATGGCAAGGTGATGAGCTCATCTTCTAGTTTCCTTTTGTTGGAGAGGAATGTTGATTTGAATGCCTTTTATTACATTGAGGAACTTAGAGAACTTATCACTCAATTTCTTCTCCACCAACCTGTGAGGGTATGGAACCGGTGGCACATAAGTCTTAGTTGGTGGAGATGATGGCAATGGAGCTTTGTCAACAACTTGAATTTGTGTCTTTTCCTTCTCCACATTTTCTCCTTCTTTCGCAACCTCCTCAACTTCATCTTCTTTCTCAACTTCAACCTCCTTCTCTACCTCCTCAATTTCATTTTCTTCACTCTCATTGGGCATCTTGGGACACTTATTTGTTCCCGACCTCAAATGCATAGCTTTTGCTTGGTGAAGGTTGAAATTAGGAATGGGTTAGCTCATAAGTTGATTTGTAGGAGTAGAGGGTTTTTCTCGAAAACTTGGGCAATTTGGGTTTCATGCATTTTGTTATGGGCTTGGAGCTCTTGAAACCTTTGCTCATGGTTTTGGAGAATTTGGTTCAGAGTTTGGAGTTGTTGGAGAATTTGGAGAGAGGTTGGCTCGGGAGATGGAGTAGGTTCGGGATTTTGTTTGGGGAATGGAGGATAGCTTTTTTAAAAATGAACTCTAACAGTTGACATCTCGTGCAAAAAGTTTATGCTAATAAAATAAAATAAATGCTTTTAGGTGATTCTGTTTGATCTCCACTCTCCACATGATCGACGAGTGGCAACATCTTGTATTTCACACACTCTCTTTTCATACCAAAGTAGTACTCCGGCCTCTCTTCCAGAGTATGGTTTTATGTAGAGCGAAAGAGCGAGAAACACACCGTCCCGTGTCCACAAGATTGACAAGTGGCAACATCTTACGTTCCCGGACACTCTCTCTTCATACCTTATAAGTACTTCGATCTCTCTTCATTCCATAGTAATACTTGATCAATCTTCCACGAGTATAGTATTTTATGGATCGGAGAGATAGAAAATGGTGAAGACCAGGACGAAATAAACAAAGAATTGAGGAGGAAGACGAAGCAGTTGCACTCATTCATGAAAACAATACATTACAGATTACATTTCCTGATTTTCCCCCCTCCAACTTCCCTCACCAGGTTTTCTATCTCTCTGTTCTATTTTCTATTAAATGTATTTTGGACCCGAAAAAGCTATCATCTTTGTTAGTGAACATGAGCACTAGCTAGTAGCCGAGGTTGTGATTTTTTAAATATTGCATAAGTTTAAAAATTTATACCCATAAAAAATGTTACAATTATGCATGAACGATCTTTTAAGACAATTCATGTTAGCGGATTGTAAATCATGCTGAGATTAAGTGTTTGTTGTTGTGTCATCAAAACTTAAAAATTTTGTTTAATAGAATTTTGAATTTCCTCCTTTTAAAAACAAATGCTTGTTTGATTTCCCACTCTCATTTTGTAATAGTGTAATTGTAGTACATAAAGATTTCATGACCTAGAGGGTCTCTAGGAGTCTGTGAAAGCTATGAAACCCTTCTTTTCTCTCTATTTTAACTTAGAGTCAAGTAAAAATAAGTAGTGGGTTGAAAATTTGAGAATTAAGATGTTAAGCTATTTTTGACATGTTTGGAATTGTTATCAATCTTAATATTCACGTGACGAGTGGTATGTGGAATGATTCCTTGGTTTCTTGGCAATTGTTTGCCACTCTTGTTCTATTAGTATGGTTGTGACAAGTGAATGTGGGATATAGAGGATTGGGTTTTTCATATTATTTGATGCTTTGATTTTAACAATCTGCTACATGCTAATTTACTGGAGTATAGATCACCAGCATAGGCTTAGCAATGCCAGATTGATATATCTTGTTCTTATGAATGAATTCCTCGGTGGAGATTAGCCGTTTTGCATTACCAATTCCCCTTCCACCCTTGACCTACTTTTGCATAACACTTAATATTTTGATATTATGTTGTAATGAGCATACATCATTGCAGGAGGTTACTGTGCCCATCATTTAGGAAAGTTTTAACATTCCAAATAAGGCTAATAGTGTTGCAAGACCAGTAACAAACCTTGATCTCTCAGTTGTGGCTCAGCTGGATAATGATAGTTTGAGCATGGATTCTGAATTACTTCATGCTGCAGTGACAGTTAGCGATTATAAGGTGAAGGAAAATTTGGCATCGATTACCAAAGATATACTTTCAAAGTATGGTGATATTGCTGCACAGTGTGACATAAAATCCATTATGCTTCGGTCTTGGTTGGTTGAGAATGTATGCGCCATAGTTTAGAAGCTGAGATCGGAAATCTGTGCATCTCACAATAGTTCAAGTTGACGGTTTTGAGTTCTTGTTCGGGACATGAAATCAGATGGCATGGAAGTTGGGTGGCTTTATCAGAGGCTTAATGAAATTTACGAGGCAAAGAGGCTTCTGAAACAATCTCCCAATATTAAGAAGGCTAAGGGACACAGTAGGCAAGAAACTAAGGATAAAGAGGAAGAGATTAGAGTTTACAAGGAAAAAATCAAAGTATATGAGGAAGAAATATGCAAACTTTAAGAGAATATCATTTCTCCAAAGGAAAAGATGGAAGTGAAGAAGTATGAGGAAAGTAAGTTGGATGAAATTCTCTCTTACCTTTGAAATCTTGGTGAAAAGGCTTCACCGTGTGGGTCGATGATTGATGGGTTACTTTGAGTTTTTCGATGTGGATTGTAGTGCTCTTCTACAACAAAAGTTATGTATTATTTGTAATAGGATTATTTTGCATGTAGGTTTTTACCTTTTACTTGAAAGGGTTTTTCCTACTTTAGGCCTTTGTTTAATTTGACATGTTTTTGTTCATTGTTAGCCGTGTGGTTTGCTTAGCTTAATCGTGTGTTTTACTTTGATCGTGTGGTTTGCTTAGTTTAATCGTGTGGTTTTTCATATACAAATATAGAGAAAATATGAATCGTTTCCCAATCTAGTGTTATAATTTAAACAAAATCCCAATTTGATGCTTGCTTAAAACTTATTTCATAATTTATTGTCCATGTAGGCTTGGAATTACAAAGCTAATATTTCTTAGTTTAACAATACTTTAACCCTCCCCACCATATTGCTAAGGCGGGCTTTGTCTTGAGCAAACATGGTAGTTCTACGTTGATTATAAGGGGGGAGGAAATACCTATCATGTTTCTTATTGGCCAAACTCGTGCAAAAACTCCTAAAGTAAGGGTTTCTTGCAAAATTAAATGGGATAGCAACTGGATAAAACATCCTAGCACATAGTTTATCAAGATCATCCTTGTCTTTTGCTTTAAAGGTCTTTATAATAGCATTTCCAAGAGGTTGATTACCTTTTCTTTTTTTTGGTTGCTTCGACTCATAATCTGGAGGAAGAGAAACATACACTTACCTTTGTTCTGCCTCTGTAGCTGCAGTTATCTTTTTCTTCTCAGCTTGGTCCTCTGCACGCCTTATTTCTTCAATAATATCATCAGTTACCTTTTCATAAATACCAACCCCTTTACGTCGAACAAGTCCACATTTTGTTTCCACCTCCATTGATACTATATTGTGCAATATGTGTATACTTCCTTAGAGGTGTGGTAATATAGTTGATTGGTGTGCGGATTCTCTTCTTTCATTGTTGTTTGTATAAGACATTGTGTCTGTAGTTTTGTGGATGAGGTTAAGGATGGAGCAGATTGTGTGAGTAATTTAGTTAACTGAGAAGTAGAATTTATACTCATTTTTTAAAGTTGAATGATGCAAAGAAGATGAAGGGGCTGTAGAGTGTAGAATGCTTCGATAAAAAAAATACAGAGTTCCTAGGTTGAGTTGAGAATCGCTATGGTCATATGAATTATGAAATTAAAGTTCCCTAGTAGAAGAAGGGAATTGATTGCTCATGTTTTTATTTTCTGTTTTTTAGTTTGTTAGATTAGTGGTTAGATTGTTGTGGCCTCAAGTAATTGCGGTTCTCTTGAGAAGAGTTGGGAGCTTATTCATTTTCAGTGGTGTTTGTCTTGCCCCCCGTGAAGGGTTTCAAGAAGTTGTCTTCAGTTGGGCCTGGGGAGATGGTGTGTTGCCGTGGCGGAGCATCTACTCGCGTTTCTTTGTGCTCTAATTTCTTCTATATTTTTTTATACTTGAAGCTTGTTGTAACCATCCTTATGGGTGCTTTAGGTGGTGTCTCTTGTGTAGACACCTCCTAGTTTTCTTAAACTAATTAAAAAAGAAAGTGTTTTGAAATATCCTTTATCTAACTATTTCCTAAAATCTTTTAAATAAAATATATTTATAAACCTAATTGTTTTCGGTTACCTTTTAGTTCCCTAATACCAAAACCTATATAATCCTCCCCAGCCTCACAAAACTTCACACAGCCAATTCACATATTAATTCTCTCATCTCACAATTTAATCTTACACGACCAACTCGCACCACACTGCAAATCCTCTAGGATCTCTTAAACAATTCATACGCCTAAGCTTCATACTAATCCTACCTTTATACTACCAATACGCGATATTAATCTCTTACTCCATAATACCCATCACGCCACATCACCAGGTATCATCATACCATACAACAAAGTCAACGAAGCAAAATAAAAGCTACAACCATATTACAACAAATTCAATCTTTGAGCAAATACAAATCTTTTGAGGGCTCGTTTATATTCGATCCAAGATCCGTACAAATCAAATACTAGTGACGGATCCAGAATTTTGAGTTAGAGGTAGCATAATATTGCGATACCATCAAATACAAGAAGAAAACAATAAATATAACTAATAAAAGTTGTTACAAAATCCATATACAACCTCAAAGTACTTAATAAAATAAAATTACAATTGTCCATGACAAGCTTATAAATTTTGGAATTGGTTTACAACTGCATCAAATTTTACATGTGTAAACAAAAAATTTTCAAGATAAGTAACTAAACTATCGTTCAACAATTCATTTTCACTAATCAATTCCACTAGTGTTTTCTTATGCCTATTGCAATTCAACATTGGAATAATAGAAAACAATCTCACAACCCATCACAAAATCACAATTATCATAATTTGCATTATTGTATATTATACAATAATTAACAAATTATAATTCACTAACAATTCACACAATTCAGATGTTTAAATTAACATTTCACAATTTAAAATTCACAATTCAAATTCCACAACTCCATAAATTTATAGATTCTCATAGTTCACATATCATAATTCATAGGTATGTGTAGGGGTGCTAATGAGCCAGGGTGGCTCGCAAACTGTTCGAGCTCGGCTCGGTCAAAACTCGGCTCGAGAGGGCTCGACTCGAGTTCGGGATCGGCTCGAGACTTTAACGAGTCGAGCCTGAGCCTAGTGGAGTTCAGCTCGAAAGCTCACAAACATGTTCGATATATTTTATATTACTATTTTATATATTGATTTTCAATCCAAACTTAAACCTTACTGGGCTTCACTAACAAAATATGAGCCCAGCTTTCTAATCCCAATTCCCATCCCCCAACCCACTTAATGAAATACCTATTACTGAATGAGAACTAAAGAATGAGAAATTTGTTAAGCCCACCCCACTACAAAAGTACACTTTCTTGAATGAGATATAACAAAAGAATGAGAAGGTTGCTAAAAACACTAATTCACATATCGCCTTTGCACCACTGGAGGGTTGGTTAAACACTCCGCCCTTTTAAACATAATATAAGCAAAATAGAACATTTTATTAAAGAAATGACGATAGCGGAAATATCGTCTGATGGAAATGTCACTCTAAATTAGGGTTAAATATAAACTAATTAAAATAAAACCCAAATGAATTAACTCAAAATAACCATAAAGAGGCAAAACAACCTCATAAACCCAATATATATAGTAAATATATAATAAAATAAAGTCATCCGAAACAAAAATCCTAAATAGCCTTTCTCTCATTTCCCATAACACGAAATAATCACTCGCAAAATATATCAACAAACATCCATAATCAGTGGGGAGTAAATAACAGCTCTCCCAACCCAATTAGGATCCATATAAGAGTTATAAAAGCCTTAATAATTAAGTCACACAAAAACATCTCAATAGTAAACTTCAGCTAACCAAATAAAACACTTAAATAAAGATAATACAACATGCTTAAATATAAATAGAGTATAGATAACAAAATAAACAAAATGGATAAACAACTTATATATATAAACTCAAGTATCAATACCATAAACCATCAAAGTTTAAAGTAATAAAAATAGTATAATTTGTTTGAGAGAGAAAGCTGAACGCTCGTGGACAACCCACTTCCTATGGTAATGTCAGACAACCTCCAGACAGCCAATGGGTTACGTTCCCTACTTCCTGTGTCTAAGAGTGGCTATACTCCATATGCGGTGTAGGATTACGTCCCCACCGACCTCTCAAACGACAACAAAACCAAGGTATACCTAGGATTACGTCCTATGGTTTGCATGTTCTTCACCACGGGAATACGTCCCTCCGGATAATCTTCCTCTCAAACAATATTAATAATAATAAAATAATACTCAATCATCAATTTACACGGATGCCCTTAAGGCCTTACACCAAATCAGCAGAAATCTAGGATCGCAACCTGAGAATTTCAATTCAAAATAGCATTCTTCTCAAAATATTAATTGTAATAATAATTACTCACAAAAATATAATTTAACTCAAACCATCATAAAATAATACCACGTACATAATATAAGCAACTAACCACGATGTTCAACAACTTACAATGTCATTTAAACAAATAATAATAACCCCGCCGTCTAAATAATAATACACTAGTCATGATAATAAAATTATGACCAAAATATAAATAGATGCTAACATAAACTCACGTTATAGAGATCATGATCATAAACATAACATGAAACATAACTGGGCAAAGTACATAAATAACATCACCTACTAATAACAACTACCAAAAAAAAAAAAAAAACAAGAAGCATAGTCTTGTAGATGAGTTCCTGTACTGCAGTTGCTGCTCGAAGAAGACACCATCTAACAATGAAAAACTAAGCCAACTAAACATCCTAATCATCCTTTAACCCACCTTCCAACAACATACAACAAAGCACTACTCATGATCATGCTTACAACTCACAAAATACACGCCTAAAAATAATATCGTAGCAACTATATTCAATAGCATCAAAGATAACTAAATTACTCATTAAGTCATAGTTTATAGAAATACATGAAATCAACACAAATACTTCACACAACAAAAACCCAAAACTCAAAAAAATCATAAACATAACCATATAACAACAACAACAACAACAATAAGGAACTCACGCAATATAACAGTATAATGAACATATAAACATGAAAATTTTACCACCCAAAGTCCTAGAATAAAACTAGCCCATAACTTAACTATTAAAACTGATATAATCCTATGCAAATTCTAGACGTTCTAGGAAAACCGTTAGTTACCATTGAAGACCTCTAATTGCTTGCATTTCTATTATGTACTATTCTGTTCGGAACACGATTCCCAATGATCTGAAATCGGATGCCAAATCGCTCCGGTCAAAGTGACGAACAAGATGTTCTAAACATGCTTTCCAAATTTGAAGACGATCCAACGGTTAGATATCCAGATATCGGTATTTTCGTGAAGGTGTGACAGGGAAATCCGGGATGAACTTTACTCTTCTTTTTGTTTTCTCTTCCCCTCTTGAAATAGCCGAACAATATGGGGGGATGGTTTGAATTTTCTGACCAGAAATCAGCAGCAAAAGGGGAAATAAAAAGAAGGGTTACAAGTTGAAATTGATGGGGTAATTATGGGGTAATAAAATGGGTGAATTAAAAAGGAGGTTACAAGGGGTTACAAGGATGCTCAAAAGCCTCTCCCATGCTTCCAATATTCTGATTTTATGGACAACTTTTAGGAGTTTGAAACTTCACATTAAAAAGTCGTGCGCACGGTCCAGATGAGTTCAAATCGAATAAATAATACTAGCTCAAACGCGTATTTCTAAATACTAGAAAATCTATAATTTCTCATCAAATAAATAATATAAATATAACATTTTATAAGTTGAAAAACAAATAACATAGGATATAATATTTTTAAGAAGTAAAATATTCTAATTTTAACGGAAAATAATAATGAAGGGTAAAATAACACGAAAATTTAGGAGCGAAATTTCGGGGTGTTACAATCATCCGCCTTAAGAAAGTTTCGTCCTCGAAACTTGAAGCGACACGAAAATACGCTATACGACGACTACATATATACTTATACCTCAACCTTATAAGTATATAAATAATTCTTGTGCACGAGAATGACTGTAATTACAAAACCATGACCAATCTTTCCCAAATTTCTTGTGCACTTTATCAACATTATTACTCCTCACTCTAGTTTCTAATAAAGCACATACCTCAACCTTATAAGCAGATAAATAATTCTTTATCTCTTTGATTTTAAAGGGATCATTCATCCCTCTTACATTCCATGAGATGCAAATCATTAGGACAAATAAGGGTTTGGTCCCTTAGCACCCCCAGCAGCAGCTGAGATTCCAATTCCAGAATGTAACCCATATTGCACAGAAGTCTTGGCTGATTGGTATGCAGCTTGATTACCTTTATCCTTGGACTTCCTTGTAACAACTTTCCAAGCTCCCTCCTCTACTGAGTTCTGTCTCTGAGTAGAAGGTATTGGCGTAGCCACAGGGGTTACATTAGAAGAAAGAGGAGGATTAGGAGCTTCAATTGAATCCCCTCCTCCCCAATACCATCCTCTAAGACTGTACTAGTAAAGGCCAATGTTGGAGCTATCGTTGCTTTCTGTTGCACAGGAACCCATTTTTGTGTCACTTTCCCTTTTTGTACTTTCTTTTTGTGGAAGCCAGTCATACACAATCTTCTGTTTAATCAGTTTGCCATTAGGATCCTCAACACTAATCTCCTCAGGAACCTTAATAGTGACATCCATCTCAACAAGAATTCGAGCAAAAGAAATCCTAAGTTGTTTGGTTGTACACTCATCGGCATAAGCGGCACCCCAAGAGTACTTCCTATCCTGCTTAAATAATCTAGACTCCAACGGTTTAGGGGAAGATTAGGAAGTTTTATCCAAATCGGAATAACCTTCAAAATTTCCTGGTTAAAGCGAAATTTGGAGTCCATTGTTTAACAATCATAGCTTTCCCAAAAAATAAGTGAGGTCCTGAATAAAGAATAGCATCCCTATCCTTTTTTTATTTTTCATTTTAACCACAAAATACCCCTCATCATGTTTAAAAATTTTGGGTTCAGCTTTAGGCGCACATTGGGATTTGATGAATTAGTTAATGCCATAAGACTAGGGTTTTGTCCAATAACATAAACTATCAAAGAGTTCATCCAGTTTTTCGGTCATTCTTTCAACATCTTGCTTATCAAGTTTTGCTACATTTTCACCATTAACAACACTAGGAGCGACAAAACTTAATCCCATACCTTTCTCAGAGATTCTACTTTGCGTCATGCCTTTCCAGAAGTTACGATTCTTTTCAACAAGTTCATCTCCAATCTCCATTGCCTCAGCCACAAGAATTGGAGAAGCTTGAACAATAGGAATCGACCCCTCAATTACTATTTCATTAGATTCAATGAAGTCAGCACCAACTACCTTCTTTTGATTACTATTCATAGCTTTGCTTGAGCTACCAGAATCCTGTTCCACCTCACCGGCACCAGAGTTTTTCTTCTTTCGACCCATTTTTCACTATCGGCTCACGATAGTAAACTCACCTTATCGTGCGCCTAAAGAGCATTTAGGAGGAGAGAGACCAATTTTCATTTAAAAAAAAAGTTGATATTAAAAAGTTATTTTATTTTCTCATTGTACCGACTTGGTACTCGAAATATTGATATTAAATTCTTATAAACAATTAAATATGAAATATATATGCATATGTATAGTCTATTATATTAGATGATTCAATATTTTGATTTTTTTTACCCAAAATGATAACGTGTTTTATCTTCCATTTTATTAGATCACATTACGTTAATTATACGTACTATTGTGTAACTAATTTTATGTAAACTATAATTCATTAATTTCTACAACATAATTATAGGGAAAATATTGTAAACTCTATAATGATACATTCAATAACGTAGGAATATGAATATATTGATCAAACAAAAAAATATTCGTGCAAAATTTAGTGTACAAGGAACTCGAATATTATGACTAATGTAGTGTACAAGGAATTCTTTTAGAATGTGTAATCAATACTCATATATTAATCTACTTGATTGTTTTATTTATTTTATTACATTGTCCTTCAAAATCTCATTTATTTACTTATGTATGTTGCTTATTCAATCTGATTAGAATCGCTCTTATTATAGATTTGGTCCCACGAAATTGTTCTTACATACTCCCTCGAGTTTTTATTAGTTTACCCACTTCTTTAGTCACAAAGTTCAAGGAGAAATAGATATGTGGATCATAAGAGTGAAGAGAAAGTATCAATTTATTGCATATTGCATTGAAGGTTACTTTAATATTGTGGGCCAAGAGAAGTAGAGTGAGAAGGTGAAAATAACATAAAATTGGTACGATAAATAAAAGTCAAAGACAGTATCTAGCGCACGTAAGCTTATATCTCCCTCGGCCAGTATCAGTCACGGACAATTCTTTGTGGGTGTATCAAGAGTTACAAGCAAAAAGGGTTTGAAATTTTTAATATGTGATAAAAATCGTGGCAACTCCAATGTTACCACTAATGTAGTATATAAGAAAGTATTTCAGAATACATATTAACTATTACGAATATTATTTTAGCTTATCTTTTTAATTTTTTTTTGCATTGTAATCCATAATTGTTTTTTCGTCTCATATGTTGTCAATGAGATGTGAATTACGTCTTTCTAATTAAATGTGAGTTATTATTTCCTTTATATGATTTTCATTATTTCTATATTTTTTTTCAAAATATCTCTTATTTCGTGATAAATAATTAATCAAAAAAACTTTATTAATTGACATTCCGTGCATTCTTGCAAGGGTTTAAAAACTAGTTTGTTGCATATTATACGAGAATTGCGCCTTTATAATTATACGTTACATATTTTTTTTTATGTATGTCACTGATAAGAGGTTTTTAGTGTGTCGTTAAGGCACAAAAAATCACTTTTCAAACAATATTTGTAACACCTAACAAGCAAGTACTAAGAACGTAGTAAAGGCAAGTCAAGGGTCGATCCACAGGAAAATTGGGATTAATCAAAGTCTAACAACTCTAAATTACCTAATTGAGGGATTTTTGGGGGGTTTGAATGATTTTTTAACAATTAAAAACTAACTATTATCAAGAACTAGCAAGTAACACGAGATGAAAATATCAATAAAGAAGACACTAGAGTTAAGGCTACTAGTATGAATCAAAATGGACAACGATCATTAATGGAATTGCGATTCAAGGGCGATGATTATGCAAGGTTTAGTTTTCCTCTTAAATACTCAAGTCCTCTCTCGAATGGTCCTCAAGAAATGATCACTTAATCAATCAACTAAATCCTCTCTCGAATGGTCTATAGTCAATTGATTAAGAGATCCAATGAATTCGAAAAACCCTAATAAAGGATCTCCTTAATTTCTACCCAATATCATGGGCTAGAAATTAAGTTGATTCATGGGGATGATAAAATAGTTCAAAATTCGATTAAGAACATTTAAAATCAAAATACCAAAGCATAAATGTGATCAATATCTATCCTAAGGCCTCAAAACACCAAGATCAATGCATAACCATCTTTAGATCATCACAATCACATTAACAATACATGAAAACCTTAATCCATACTTTCACCCTAACCCTAGATAAGATTCCACTCACTAATCATGGATTCTAAGCATAAAAACATGAAATTTATAAATAATCTAGGGCTAAACATGATTAAGGGATGATTAAACTAATTAACAATAAGCAATTATGAAACTACAAATTCAGAGATCTAATAATAAGGAAGAACAACGAATAACAATGAAAAGGAAGAATAAAAACTGAAACTTTGAAATTTAATCGATAAAAGATACCTTCAATCTGTAGAAATCAACAAACTTCGATCTATCAAACTAAAATCCAAGACAAACTAATGTGCTTTTTCTCTCTAATCTCAACCGTAATATTACTCTCTAGTCTATAATAAAGCATACTCACCAAAATGTTTATAATTAGGCACGAGGCATGACAATTTTTGACGGAACATAAATGGTGCTGGCGCACCGCACAAACAGGTGCGGGCGCACCAAACACACGGATCTCGAAGTGCAACAATCTGTCGAGAGGTACGGGCGCACCTCAGTAAGTGGTGCGGGCGCACCTCATTAGCTGGTGCGGGCGCACCAACTTTTCTGCTCTGGTCGGACAATTTAACTTAAAACGCGCATTACTCTTTCGTTTTAGATCCAAATCAAGCTTATTACCAGTCGTTGGAAAGCTATCGAAACAAGCTTTCACCTACAACTACAATTACCTTCATCCGATTTGTGGTTTGATAGTTATGTCCATTTTAAGTTATTGGTTCAAGATTCTATTGTGCAATGTGCTCCTTTGTGCCAGCGGACATGGGGCATGCTATATTTTCATTGCTTTCTTTTCCGACTCTACAACTCGTTGCCGCCTTAGGTAGTCCGACCTATATTAAGAAAATGGCAAAATAGGGTGAAAGCAAATGTACTAGAAATTTGGTAAAAAATGACTGAAAATCTAGCAAAATATCACTATGATCAAGAATGATCAAGTGAATGAAATAGAAGGGGAAATGGAGAAGAAAGATGGAAGAAAGGGGAGAAAGAGGATCAAAATGAGCTAAAAGGAGTCCATAAAATGCGTTAGAAACGCACTTATCAAACTACCCCAAGCTTTGCATTTTACTTGTCCTCAAGTAAACCAAGAATGAGAAAGAAGAAAGAAAAGAGGAGAAAAAGATGAAAAAGAAAAACCATGCAACACACTAGCCTAAATGTTCTATATGTCAAGCTACAAACATGACATGCAAGCTAAATGAGTTCATACCAAGATTTAGTAGACCAATCAAACACAAGAGGAAAGATTATCAGGAAGCACAAGAGTGACTTAAGAGATCCAATCCACCAATTAACCGAGTCTTCTTAAAAAATAGGCTTTCTAGGAGTGATTTCTCACCCCTCTCCACTTCCAAGTCCCCAGTTTGAATCCCCCCTAGGGATGCTCAACCATAATAGCTCGCCTCTACCACATTTTGACGACCCTCATAATGACTTGCACAAAATCTCACCCGCCACTACTGATTGACCAAGACTAATCTAGAAGTCAAAATGGACTTTATCAAGGTTGTAACGAGGCTAGGTTAGGGGTGAGGATATCAATTTGGGGATGTGGTGCAAAAAGGGTAAAGCGGAGTACAAACTAGGGGGAAGAGACTCCCCCAAGCTAGTCCTAACACCAATTCAATTTGAAATCTCAAACATAACCACATTTTTTTTTCACTTTGATTTTTAATTTTGAACATATATATATATATATATATATATATATACTTCCTCCGTTCCGAATTAAATGCAACAAATCCACTTTTTCACTATTCACACTTTTCACTTTGACTAAGATTTGTGATTTATACATAATGAAAAACATAGTCAAGTGGGATCTTGTTAGTATCGTCTCGTGACGTACTTTCATAAAATGTAATTTTTATAATTTTTACTTCTATGTAATTATAGATATTTATGGTCAAAATAATGCCTCGGCATGCGTAAAAGTGGATTTGTTGCATTTAATTCGGAACGGAGGAAGTATATATATATATATATATATATATATATATATATATATATATATATATATATATATATATATATATATATATATATATATATATATATATATATATATATATATATATTTTCTCATCAATTTGCTCTTTCACTTTCTTTTCTTTCAATAAGAATCCAAATGAATCAATAAGAGCTTTCTTTCTTTTCTTTTCTTTTTCTTTTCGCAATTTTCATTAACTTACTTTCACCCAAAGACTTAGCATCAAAATAACTCAACTCAACACATCCTAGACATGTACTCCACTTTGAGGAAAGTTTGGCCATGACTTATTATGAGGGTTAAGAAAAAATAGGATAGAAAGGCTCGAGATGGGTTGAGAAGCGGATACTTATGCCGGTATAAAAAGCTTTTGACTTTTGAGCTCCTAATTCTAGCAACGTGAAATGCCTTAAATCATTCTTCTATTTAGTTCGGTCATATGCAATCTTGGGGAGCTAAAATGCAAGTCACAAGTTAGGCGATCAACGGTGAGGGTTGTAAATGAGTCTTACGAGGTTCGTGGCCTACCTTCGGGGTTCATCGCACAAGGGATAAGGCAATCCAAGCAACCAACTCTCCTAATTTCAAAAAGACTCTACCAAAGTTACCGATCTCAAAGATCACCTAAAGTCACAAAGCAAGGCTTCCAAAACCATCAAGTCAAATGCAAAGAAGGTCTTCCAATCAAGTTATGAACACTCTTAGCAACATATGATGCATGCAACCAAACTAATCTAAATGCATAAAAAGAAAGTAAGAAAAGAAAATGAAAATATTTTTGTTAGTTTTTTTTTTTTTTTTTGCAAACCTAACATGTAAATACACTAATATGAACCTAATTAACATGCAAATATACTAATATGAACCTAATTACAAAGAGGAGGAAGAAAATTTTGAGATAGAGCGAACACATGCTAACTCCCCCAAGCTTAATACAAACTCCGTCCTCGGAGTTGACAAGCAAAGAGAAAGTAGGGGAGGAGGTAAGGGGTTTGAATTCTACCTAGGGAGGAGGCTTAGAATTCTCCTCTTTTTCAGTGGATGTAGTAAAAAACTCAAATGCTTCTTCATGTGCCTCCTCAACGGTAGTGCTATCAGGTTGCATGGAGAATTCCTTCACCTCTTCCATGTCCAAGCAAAAGGCATCGATAATAGAAGCATATAACTTGTCCCTGGTGTGGACCACTTTCTCAAAATCTTCCATCTCACCCTCTACTAGATTAAGCCGACAAACTTTCTCTATGGGTCTCTTAAAAGTCTTTGAGAACTCGAACACAACCCTCTCATTGGCTACCTCGACCGTGATTGTATCATTTTTGCAGTTTATCACGACACCCAATGTCTTAATAGCTTCCCATCCAAGAATGAGAGGAGTCTCCGGATCTTCCTCCATATCCATTACTACAAAATCGCATGGCACGACCACATGCTCAACTTGTATTGGCACATCCTCCAACTCACCATGTGGCACTCTCACAGTTCGATCCGCCAATTGAATAGTCTTTCGCGTAGGATGAAGAGGAAGATTTAGGTGCTTGGCTATGGATAGAGGCATCAAACTCACACTTGCTCCTAATTCGGCCAATGCTCCTTTAGGCTCCAAGTCACCAATCTTCACCGGCAAGGTGAAGCTTTCGGGGTCTCTTTGCTTCTTGGGCATGGCACATTGCACTAGAGCACTTACTTGGTATGGCAAGGTGATGAGCTCATCTTCTAGTTTCCTTTTGTTGGAGAGGATTTCCTTCAAAAATTTGGCATAAGCCGGCATTTGAGACATTGCCTCAAGGAAAGGAATGTTGATTTGAAGGCCTTTTATTACATTGAGGAACTTGGAGAACTTATCACTCAATTTCCTCTCCACCAACCTGTGAGGGTATGGAACCGGTGGCACATAAGTTTTAGTTGGTGGAGATGATGGCAATGGAGCTTTGTCACCAACTTAAATTTGTGTCTTTTCCTTCTCCACATTTTCTCCTTCTTTCGCAACCTCCTCAACTTCAACTTGTTTCTCAACTTCAACCTCCTTCCCTACCTCCTCAATTTCATTTTCTTCACTCTCATTGGGCATCTTGGGACACTTATAACTTCTTCCCGACCTCAAATGCATAGCTTTGGCTTGGTTAAGGTTGAAATTAGGAATGGCTTGGCCCGTAAGTTGATTTGTAGGAGTAGAGGGGTTTTTCTCAGCAACTTGGGCAATTTGGGTTTCAAGCATTTTGTTATGGGCTTGGAGCTCTTGAAACCTTTGCTCATGGTTTTGGAGAGTCGGTTCAGAGTTTGGAGTTGTTGGAGAATTTGGAGAGAGGTTCGCTCGGGAGATGGAGTATTTTCGAGATTTTATTTGGGGAATGGAGGATAGTTTTTTTAAAAATGATAGCTTTTTTAAAAATGAACTCTAACAGTTGACATCTCGTGCAAAAAGTTAGTGCTAATAAAATAAAATAACCGCTTTTAGGTGATTCTGTTTGATCTCCACTCTCCACATGATCGACAGGTGGCAATATCTTGTATTTCACACACTCTCTCTTCATACCAAAGTAGTACTTCAGCCACTCTTCCAGTGTATGGTAATATATTATGTAGAGCAGACAGAGCAAGAAACACACTGTCCAGTGTCCACAAGATTGACAAGTGGCAACATCTTTCCTCGTTCCGAACACTCTCTCTTCATACCTTATAAGTACTTCGGTCTCTCTTCATACCATAGTAATACTTCAGTCAATCTTCCACAATATAGTATTTTATGGATCAGAGAGAGAGAAAATGGTGAAGACCAGACAAAATAAATGAAGAATTGAGGAGGAAGAGGAAGCACTTGCACTCATTCATGAAAACAATACATTACAGATTACATTTCTTGGGTTTTCCCCCTCCAACTTCCCTCACCAGGTTTTCTCTCTCTCTGTTCTATTTTTTGTTAAGTGTATTTTGGACCCGAAAAAGCTATCATCTTTGTTAGTGAACATGAGCACTAGCTAGTAGCCGAGGTTGTGATTTTTTAAATATTGCATAAGTTTAAAAATTGATACCCATAAAAAATGTTACAATTATGTATGAACGATCTTTTAAGACAATTCATGTTAGCGGATTGTAAATCATGCTGAGATTAAGTGTTTGTTGTTGTGTCGTCAAAACTTAAAAATTTTGTTTAATAGAATTTTGAATTTCCTCCTTTTTAAAACAAATGCTTGTTTGATTTCCCACTCTCATTTTGTAATAGTGTAATTGTAGTACATAAAGATTTCATGACCTAGAGGGTCTCTAGGAGTCTGTGAAAGCTATGAAACCCTTCTTTTCTCTCTATTTTAACTTAGAGTCAAGTAAAAATAAGTAGTGGGTTGAAAATTTGAGAATTAAGATGTTAAGCTATTTTTGACATGTTTGGAATTGTTATCAATCTTAATATTCACGTGACAGAGTGGTACGTGGAATGATTCCTTGGTTTATCGATAATTGTGTGCTACTACTGCTCTATTAGTATGGTTGTGACAAGTGAATGTGGGATATTGAGGATTGGCTTTTTCATATTCTTTGATGCTTTGATTTTAACAATCTGCTACATGCTAATTTACTGGAGTATAGATCACCAGCATAGGCTTAGCACTGCCAGATTGATATATCTTGTTCTTATGAATGAATTCCTCGGTGGAGATTAGCCGTTTTGCATAACCAATTCCCCTTCCACCCTTGACCTACTTTTGCATAACACTTAATATTTTGATATTATGTTGTAATGAGCATACATCATTGCAGGAGGTTACTGTGCCCATCATTGAGGAAAGTTTTAACATTCCAAATAAGGCTAATAGTGTTGCAAGACCAGCAACAAGCCTTGATCTCTCAGTTGTGGCTCAGCTGGATAATGATAGTTTGAGCATGGATTCTGAATTACTTCATGCTGCAGTGACAGTTAGCGATTATAAGGTGAAGGAAAATTTGGCATCGATTACCAAAGATATACTTTCAAAGTATGGTAATATTGCTGCACAGTGTGACATAAAATCCATCATGCTTCGGTCTTGGTTGGTTGAGAATGTATGCGCCATAGTTTAGAAACTGCAGACTGAAAAATCTGTGCATCTCACAGCAGTTCAAGCTGTCAGTTTCAGAGTTCTTGTTCAGGACATGAAATCATATGGCATGGAAGTTGGGTGGCTTTATCAGAGGCTTAATGAAATTTACGAGGCAAAGAGGCTTCGGAAATAATCTTCCAATATTAAGAAGGTGGTGCGCGGGGCGGATGTGTCGTTGTGTGCACCGCACCCGGCCAAAGATAAAATTTCTCCTACTCTCTTCTACACTAAGGTAGTATAGTGGAAGTAGGGGTCGTATCCACAGGGAAACAGGGACGAGTTTAGTACTTAGCGTGATTCGAAACCTAGATTAAGCTAAGGGCCGAGAAACCTAATAATAATTACAAAGGGGGGGTTTCGAGTAGATTTACGAATAAACTAAAACTAACTAGCAAGTAAATAAAATGAGAAATCAATTATGGAAAGATCTTGAATCGGATTAACATCCACTTCAATTCCTTATCGATCCTCGAACCTCCACTCTAATTATTTCCATAATTATCTATTGTCGAGAATTAATCTCGTGTTCTCCTTATTCTTAGTTGAATAGCACGATCAGCGTGACTATAAAACCCTAACTAAAGGATAACCTAGTCCGATCTGCGTCTAAGTTCAATCCAATAGCAGCAATAAACACAGAGAACCAATAGACCTGCTAATGTCATACACGCGATAAACATTCAACAGTTGATTC
Source organism: Beta corolliflora (assembly GCA_947648045.1). Taxonomy (NCBI): domain Eukaryota; kingdom Viridiplantae; phylum Streptophyta; class Magnoliopsida; order Caryophyllales; family Amaranthaceae; genus Beta; species Beta corolliflora. The sequence continues at coordinate 238,107 of CANSZD010004262.1, forward strand.
AATTTCCCTAAGAAATAACCAAGAAGATCAGCATCTAAATTACTCCCTAGTTTGCTACCAATTGATAAAAGAATAAAACAATCCGATTCTATTCTTAAATCTAGCATTAGATTAATCACACAATCAAACTAGTAACGTTCCTAGCATAATTATGCAATAATCATGGAAAGCAAGCATAGAAATTGAACCATAATCAAGGAAAAGAGAAAGAGAGGAAAGATCTCACAATAACGGTTGAAGCTTCATGTTAATTGATCCAAGAACAGTTCAAGCTACAATCCGATAGCAAAAACCAAACCCATAGTTGAAATCCCTAAAAACTAAACTAAGAATTGAAAACTAAAACTAAGAAATGAAAAACAAAGAAAAGAGAAATGAAGAACAAAGAGGAACGAAGAAGGAAAGATGAAAAGAGAATCATGAAGAAGGAAGGATGAGGAGAGGAGCTCTCCCCTCAAGCTTGCCACTCCAAGGTCTACATTTCAACTCTCCTCTTCGTGCTCCACTTCGTCTCCCCCAAAAATTAGGTTTTAGGAGCTTTTAAACCCCGCACAAAATCGTGGCCCCAAGCCGACTTAAGCGTCGCGAGTCGCGACACTGATCGCGAGTCGCGACGAGGACTCTGTCTCCCCGTGCACAAAATGGCTGGCCAAGCTTCGCGAGTCGCGAAGAACATCGCGAGGTGCGACAAGCAGGGGTCGCGAGTCGCGACATCCATCGCGAGTCGCGAGCTTTGGCTGCTGCTTGCTAGTGCGGCTCGGGCAGCGCGGCGAGGGCAGGGCTTGGCCAGCTGGCCGTGCGAAGTCTTGGGCTGTGCGAGCTTGCGTGCGATGGCTGGTCTTGCTTGGGGCGATGACGCTAGGCTAGTCGCTTGGTTGACGTGAGTTGTGTAGGTGGTCGAGGTTACGCGCATGCTTGGTGCTTAGAGCTTCCGATGATTGCCCATTATGGTACGATGCCAAAACTCCCAAGCTCTCCAAAGACACTTCAATCAAACATCATTCAAATCCATTTCATCTTGAAAGCTCGGAATACATGGCGTTAACACAAATTATCTCGCAAAGCTCCGAATTTCCGCTAAAGGCTAAATAAAACACGAATGTTAACAATTACAATCAAACCCTTAGCAAAGTGCACCTCAAATATCACTAAAACGTCGTATAACTTGAGCGTATCAAATACCCCCCACACTTGAACTTTACTCGACCTCGAGTAAACTCAAAAGTGAGAATCACCAAATAAATCATCACTCAAGCTAACGACACCAACCTACACTCCCCATCTACTACATCATCATCATCACATCTTAACAACATCCGCTCAAAAACCTAAACGTAAGGGACGATGATTCCCCTACACTTAGATTCGAGCTCACCTGAAAAATACAAAGACGCGACAACAATAATCACCAAACGACAACCAAAATGTGAGCTCAAATCCTGAAGGATCTCAAAGGAATTGAACTCACTCCAACGCCACAATCAAAATGACAACTCGCCTAAAACCTCAAAAAATAAACTACTACTACAACAACTAACTTAAAATAGCAAGCCATGGAATCAAAGACAAAAAGGGATAAATTCCATGCTTACTACCAAAAACAAACAATCAAAAGAAAGTGAAAGCCAAAACAAATCTCCGGCAAATGAGTCTTCAAAATACATAATTCTCTCTTACTCTCTCATTTTGCCTAGGAGCCCTTTCGGGTTTTCATCCTAGCTTCTCACATTTCTTTTTTCATCTCACCATCTTACCCGCTCAATATAAGCCACTTTTTTGCATAGGTTGCCCTTTCGGGTTTTCAACCTATCTGGGCCCCCAATTTTTGCCCGAGTCGCCCGCCCTTGCGGGTTTTCAACTCAGCGGGATTCATTTTCATTGTTTTTTTTTTTATATTTTTTCATTTTCAATTTTTTTTCATTTTTTTTTTTTTCAAATTGAAATAAATACAACATAAATACAACATAGATACATGAGAATGAGAATACCCTCCCCCTACTTAAACTACACATTGTCCTCAATGTGTCGACAATTAGTAGAAAAAGTAAACTGAAAAATGGGGGGAGAGAATCGAAAATCGGGTAAATCGAAGATCGAATGCTCAAGACTCATGACCAAACAATCCGTCAAATTCAAATTTCTTAACAACACCAACTCAAATCTCTGAAATCAACTCACAACCCTCTCCCTCGAATCACTCAAACAAATGGCAAATTCAAAAGTTTCGAATTTTTGAGATTTGCACCTAGCTTAAGAGATCGGAAAGATACAACAATCTCACTCCTCTAGTGTTACCAACTCCTAGCTATTGAACTCCTCCCAACGGGTTTTCTTTTGTGGACTTGGGCTCAAAGTGGATTAAGATTTGTTGTGGTTCTTTTGAGTGGGTGGGCGGTGGGTGGAAGAAAATTTGATGTGGTGGTGGAAATTTGATGAGAAATAAAGGAAAGAAAGAAAATAAAAAGGGTCTCGGGTTGCCTCCCGAGAAGCGCTGTTGTTTAAAGTCGTTAGCTCGACTTAATACCTTAAGCTCAATCATTAGGTTGTGCTCCATGTGTGACAATGGTGGTTCCATGTCAATCTCCACTTCAAATACCTGCAAAATTGATTGAGAAGGACTCTTGCAATGCATTGTTAGTGCCTAGCTTACTACATCATGGTTGAGCATATAACATCAGATTATATCCAAAACCTAGCATTAAGTCAACAACAAACATCAACTAGTAGTACTCCTAGCTAATCCAAGTCATGACCATTAATATCAATAATTAAAGCTAGACAATAACCAAACAATAAGCCGTCAAAAGCTTCAATCAATCATTCCCAAGATAGTTTAAGCAACAAGTTCCATGCTTCTTGTCCAAAATACGAAAGTGAAATACATAGAGCTCAATGGAAGATGAAAACTAGAAACTCAAACAAAAGGGAATTCTTTATATGAGTGGCCAACCAAAAACAAAGAGCACAAGCAATACCATCCAAAAATCACGCTAAATACAAACAAGTAACACCGTTTCCCCGGCAGCGGCGCCAAAATTTGGTGCGCGGGGCGGATGTGTCGTTGTGTGCACCGCACCCGGCCAAAGATAAAATTTCTCCTACTCTCTTCTACACTAAGGTAGTATAGTGGAAGTAGGGGTCGTATCCACAGGGAAACAGGGACGAGTTTAGTACTTAGCGTGATTCGAAACCTAGATTAAGCTAAGGGCCGAGAAACCTAATAATAATTACAAAGGGGGGGTTTCGAGTAGATTTACGAATAAACTAAAACTAACTAGCAAGTAAATAAAATGAGAAATCAATTATGGAAAGATCTTGAATCCGATTAACATCCACTTCAATTCCTTATCGATCCTCGAACCTCCACTCTAATTATTTCCATAATTATCTATTGTCGAGAATTAATCTCGTGTTCTCCTTATTCTTAGTTGAATAGCACGATCAGCGTGACTATAAAACCCTAACTAAAGGATAACCTAGTCCGATCCGCGTCTAAGTTCAATCCAATAGCAAAGAATAAACACGAGAGAACCAATAGACTCCGCTAATGTCATACACGCGATAAACATTCAACAGTTGATTCAATTTCCCTAAGAAATAACCAAGAAGATCAGAATCTAAATTACTCCCTAGTTTGCTACCAATTGATAAAAGAATAAAACAATCCGATTCTATTCTTAAATCTAGCATTAGATTAATCACACAATCAAACTAGTAACGTTCCTAGCATAATTATGCAATAATCATGGAAAGCAAGCATAGAAATTGAACCATAATCAAGGAAAAGAGAAAGAGAGGAAAGATCTCACAATAACGGTTGAAGCTTCATGTTAATTGATCCAAGAACAGTTCAAGCTACAATCCGATAGCAAAAACCAAACCCATAGTTGAAATCCCTAAAAACTAAACTAAGAATTGAAAACTAAAACTAAGAAATGAAAAACAAAGAAAAGAGAAATGAAGAACAAAGAGGAACGAAGAAGGAAAGATGAAAAGAGAATCATGAAGAAGGAAGGATGAGGAGAGGAGCTCTCCCCTCAAGCTTGCCACTCCAAGGTCTACATTTCAGCTCTCCTCTTCGTGCTCCACTTCGTCTCCCCCAAAAATTAGGTTTTAGGAGCTTTTAAACCCCGCACAAAATCGTGGCCCCAAGCCGACTTAAGCGTCGCGAGTCGCGACACTAATCGCGAGTCGCGACGAGGACTCTGTCTCCCCGTGCACAAAATGGCTGGCCAAGCTTCGCGAGTCGCGAAGAGCATCGCGAGGTGCGACAAGCAGGGGTCGCGAGTCGCGACATCCATCGCAAGTCGCGAGCTTGCTGCTGGCTTAGCGAGCTAGTCTTCTTCGGGCAGGCGTGCGAGGCCGGGCTTCAGGCGGGCTTGATGCGTGCGAAGTCTTGGGCCATGCGAGCTTGCGTGCGATGGCTGGCCGCTTGGTGGGCGATGACGCTAGGCTGCCGCTTGGTTGACGTGAGTTGTGTAGGTGGTCGGGTTACGCGCATGCTTGGTGCTTAGAGCTTCCGATGATTGCCCATTATGGTACGATGCCAAAACTCCCAAGCTCTCCAAAGACACTTCAATCAAACATCATTCAAATCCATTTCATCTTGAAAGCTCGGAATACATGGCGTTAACACAAATTATCTCGCAAAGCTCCGAATTTCCGCTAAAGGCTAAATAAAACACGAATGTTAACAATTACAATCAAACCCTTAGCAAAGTGCACCTCAAATATCACTAAAACGTCGTATAACTTGAGCGTATCAAATACCCCCACACTTGAACTTTACTCGACCTCGAGTAAACTCAAAAGTGAGAATCACCAAATAAATCATCACTCAAGCTAACGACACCAACCTACACTCCCCATCTACTACATCATCATCATCACATCTTAACAACATCCGCTCAAAAACCTAAACGTAAGGGACGATGATTCCCCCACACTTAGATTCGAGCTCACCTGAAAAATACAAAGACGCGACAACAATAATCACCAAATGACAACCAAAATGTGAGCTCAAATCCTGAAGGATCTCAAAGGAATTGAACTCACTCCAACGCCACAATCAAAATGACAACTCGCCTAAAACCTCAAAAGATAAACTACTACTACAACAACTAACTTAAAATAGCAAGCCATGGAATCAAAGACAAAAAGGGATAAATTCCATGCTTACTACCAAAAACAAACAATCAAAAGAAAGTGAAAGCCAAAACAAATCTCCGGCAAATGAGTCTTCAAAATACATAATTCTCTCTTAATCTCTCATTTTGCCTAGGAGCCCTTTCGGGTTTTCATCCTAGCTTCTCACATTTCTTTTTTCATCTCACCATCTTACCCGCTCAATATAAGCCACTTTTTTGCATAGGTTGCCCTTTCGGGTTTTCAACCTATCCGGGCCCCCAATGTTTGCCCGAGTCGCCCGCCCTTGCGGGTTTTCAACTCAGCGGGATTCATTTTCATTGTTTTTTTTTTTATATTTTTTCATTTTCAATTTTTTTTTCATTTTTTTTTTTCAAATTGAAATAAATACAACATAAATACAACATAGATACATGAGAATGAGAATACCCTCCCCCCTACTTAAACTACACATTGTCCTCAATGTGTCGACAATTAGTAGAAAAAGTAAACTGAAAAATGGGGGGAGAGAATCGAAAATCGGGTAAATCGAAGATCGAATGCTCAAGACTCATGACCAAACAATCCGTCAAATTCAAATTTCTTAACAACACCAACTCAAATCTCTGAAATCAACTCACAACCCTCTCCCTCGAATCACTCAAACTAATGGCAAATTCAAAAGTTTCAAATTTTTGAGATTTGCACCTAGCTTAAGAGATCGGAAAGATACAACAATCTCACTCCTCTAGTGTTACCAACTCCTAGCTATTGAACTCCTCCCAACGGGTTTTCTTTTGTGGACTTGGGCTCAAAGTGGATTAAGATTTGTTGTGGTTCTTTTGAGTGGGTGGGCGGTGGGTGGAAGAAAATTTGATGTGGTGGTGGAAATTTGATGAGAAATAAAGGAAAGAAAGAAAATAAAAAGGGTCTCGGGTTGCCTCCCCGAGAAGCGCTGTTGTTTAAAGTCGTTAGCTCGACTTAATACCTTAAGCTCAATCATTAGGTTGTGCTCCATGTGTGACAATGGTGGTTCCATGTCAATCTCCACTTCAAATACTCGCAAAATTGATTGAGAAGGACTCTTGCAATGCATTGTTAGTGCCTAGCTTACTACATCATGGTTGAGCATATAACATCAGATTATATCCAAAACCTAGCATTAAGTCAACAACAAACATCAACTAGTAGTACTCCTAGCTAATCCAAGTCATGACCATTAATATCAATAATTAAAGCTAGACAATAACCAAACAATAAGCCGTCAAAAGCTTCAATCAATCATTCCCAAGATAGTTTAAGCAACAAGTTCCATGCTTCTTGTCCAAAATACGAAAGTGAAATACATAGAGCTCAATGGAAGATGAAAACTAGAAACTCAAACAAAAAGGGAATTCTTTATATGAGTGGCCAACCAAAAACAAAGAGCACAAGCAATACCATCCAAAAATCACGCTAAATACAAACAAGTAACACCGTTTCCCCGGCAGCGGCGCCAAAATTTGGTGCGCGGGGCGGATGTGTCGTTGTGTGCACCGCACCCGGCCAAAGATAAAATTTCTCCTACTCTCTTCTACACTAAGGTAGTATAGTGGAAGTAGGGGTCGTATCCACAGGGAAACAGGGACGAGTTTAGTACTTAGCGTGATTCGAAACCTAGATTAAGCTAAGGGCCGAGAAACCTAATAATAATTACAAAGGGGGGGTTTCGAGTAGATTTACGAATAAACTAAAACTAACTAGCAAGTAAATAAAATGAGAAATCAATTATGGAAAGATCTTGAATCCGATTAACATCCACTTCAATTCCTTATCGATCCTCGAACCTCCACTCTAATTATTTCCATAATTATCTATTGTCGAGAATTAATCTCGTGTTCTCCTTATTCTTAGTTGAATAGCACGATCAGCGTGACTATAAAACCCTAACTAAAGGATAACCTAGTCCGATCTGCGTCTAAGTTCAATCCAATAGCAGCAATAAACACAGAGAACCAATAGACTTGCTAATGTCATACACGCGATAAACATTCAACAGTTGATTCAATTTCCCTAAGAAATAACCAAGAAGATCAGCATCTAAATTACTCCCTAGTTTGCTACCAATTGATAAAAGAATAAAACAATCCGATTCTATTCTTAAATCTAGCATTAGATTAATCACACAATCAAACTAGTAACGTTCCTAGCATAATTATGCAATAATCATGGAAAGCAAGCATAGAAATTGAACCATAATCAAGGAAAAGAGAAAGAGAGGAAAGATCTCACAATAACAGTTGAAGCTTCATGTTAATTGATCCAAGAACAGTTCAAGCTACAATCCGATAGCAAAAACCAAACCCATAGTTGAAATCCCTAAAAACTAAACTAAGAATTGAAAACTAAAACTAAGAAATGAAAAACAAAGAAAAGAGAAATGAAGAACAAAGAGGAACGAAGAAGGAAAGATGAAAAGAGAATCATGAAGAAGGAAGGATGAGGAGAGGAGCTTTCCCCTCAAGCTTGCCACTCCAAGGTCTACATTTCAGCTCTCCTCTTCGTGCTCCACTTCGTCTCCCCCAAAAATTAGGTTTTAGGAGCTTTTAAACCCCGCACAAAATCGTGGCCCCAAGCCGACTTAAGCGTCGCGAGTCGCGACACTGATCGCGAGTCGCGACGAGGACTCTGTCTCCCCGTGCACAAAATGGCTGGCCAAGCTTCGCGAGTCGCGAAGAGCATCGCGAGGTGCGACAAGCAGGGGTCACGAGTCGCGACATCCATCGCGAGTCGCGAGCTTGCTGCTGCTTGGCAGGCTAGTGCTGCTGGGCAGGCGTGCGAGGCTGGGCTTGCGCTGGGCTGTGCGAGTGCTGGGCTGTGCGAGCTTGCGTGCGATGGCTGGCTGCTGCTTGGTGGGCGATGACGCTAGCTGCTGCTTGGTTGACGTGAGCTGTGTAGGTGGTCGAAGTTACGCGCATGCTTGGTGCTTAGAGCTTCCGATGATTGCCCATTATGGTACGATGCCAAAACTCCCAAGCTCTCCAAAGACACTTCAATCAAACATCATTCAAATCCATTTCATCTTGAAAGCTCGGAATACATGGCGTTAACACAAATTATCTCGCAAAGCTCCGAATTTCCGCTAAAGGCTAAATAAAACACGAATGTTAACAATTACAATCAAACCCTTAGCAAAGTGCACCTCAAATATCACTAAAACGTCGTATAACTTGAGCGTATCAGAAGGCTAAGGGACACAGTAGGCAAGCAACTAAGGATAAAGAGGAAGACATTAGAGTTTACAAGGAAAAAATCAAAGTATATGAGGAAGAAATATGCAAACTTTAAGAGAATATCATTTCTACAAAGGAAGAGATGGAAGTGAAGAAGTATGAGGAAAGTAAGTTGGATGATATTCTCTCTTACACTAAAGTACTAGTGAAAAGGTTTCACTGTGGGTCGATGATTGATGGGTTACTTTGAGGTTTCTGATATGGATTGGAGTGCTCTTCAACAACAAAAGTTATGTATTATTTGTAATAGGATTATTTTGCATGTAGGTTTTTACCTTTTCCTTGAAAGGGTTTTTCCTACTTTAGGCCTTAGTTTAATTTGGCATGTTTTAGTTTATTGTTAGCCGTGTGGTTTTCTTAGCTTAATCGTGTGTTTTACTTTGATCGTGTGGTTTGCTTAGCTTAATCGTGTGGTTTTTCATATACAAATATAGAGAAAATATGAATCGTTTCCCAATCTAGATTTATAATTCAAACAAAGTCCCAATTTGTTGCTTGCTTAAAACTTATTCCATAATTTAGTGTCCATGTAGGCTTGGAATTACAAAGCTAATATTTCTTAGTTTAACAATACTTTAACCCTCCCCACCATATTGCTAAGGTGGGCTTTCTCTTGAGCAAGCAAGGTAGTTCTACGTTGATTATAAGGGGGGAGGAAATACCTATCATGTTTCTTATTGGCCAAACTCGTGCAAAAACTCCTAAAGTTAGGGTTTCTTGCAAAATTAAATGGGATAGCAACTGGATAAAACATCCTAGCACGTAGTTTATCAAGATCATCCTTGTCTTATGCTTTAAAGGTCTTTATAATAGCATTTCCAAGAGGTTGATTACCTTTTCTTTTTTTTGGTTGCTTCGACTCATAATCTGGAGGAAGAGAAACATACACTTACCTTTGCTCTACCTCTGTAGCTGCAGTTAGCTTTTTCTTCTCAGCTTGGTCCTCTGCACGCCTTATTTCTTCAAAAATATCATCAGTGACCTTTTCACAAATACCAAATCCTTTACGTCGAACAAGAAGCAAATGGGCCTTCAACTTTGAATATGAGCTTTTGACTGATTTGTCGCAAAAGGTGCAAGTCCACATTTTGTTTCCACCTCCATTGATACTATATTGTACAATATGTGTATACTTCCTTAGAGGTGTGGTAATATAGTTGATTGGTGTGCATGATTCTCTTCTTTCATTGTTGTTTGTACAAAACATTGTGTCTGTTGTTTTGTGAATGAGGTTAAGGATGGAGCAGATTGTGTGAGTAATTTAGTTAACTGAGAAGTAGTATTTATACTCATTTTTTAAAGTTGAATGATGCAAAGAAGATGAAGGGGCTGTAGAGTGTAGAATGCTTCTAGAAAAAAAATACAGTGTTCCTAGGTTGAGTTGAGAATCGCTATGGTCATATGAATTATGAAGTTAAAGTTCCCTAGCAGAAGAAGGGAATTGATTGTTGATGACATCATATTTATAATAATTATAATCCCAACTCCGGAATTATGAAGTTAAAGTTCCCTAGTTGGGAATTGATTGTTGATGACTCATGTGATCTTGCCCCTATATATATATATATATAACTCATTATTTATAGATAAACGTATTTATAAGATACATATGTAAAAGCTAAATTTGTAACACAATTACGTATAGCCTAAGATATAAGTATCGAAGAAAAAAAAGCATAACTAATATATTACACTCCTATGATATATATCTTACACATATATACTTTTCAAAGAGATAGCAAGGTGAAGTTTTTTGATCTTTGATCTTGGATGTAGTAATGGTACTCTTCAAGTAGCTGGCGATTTATATGTGTAGGCACATAATCGTATCTCCCCATATAGCACCCCTATGATGACTCATACCCCGCTCTAATTGGTCCGGATTGAGAAAAGAATAAATAATGAGTCTAAGATAAAATATTTTAAGCCAAAAACTAACTCTTTTTATTAACCCATTTCCGAAATCTTTTTTATAACAAGTTTTACTAAGCCCACTTTCAATAATGTTTATAAATAGTTTTATGAAACCCTGGATTCTAAAATCAATTGTCTAAGCCTAATTTAATTATTAGAGTTAGCTAATTATATTAATTAGTTTTATTAATAAAAATATCTTTTATAAAAAAAAATCATCTTTCTTCAAAGTGCTTTGAAATATAAAAAATTTTTGGAAAACGTTTTCTAGAGAGAGGGGCTCTCCCTTCTCTCTAGAAACTCTAGCCCCAATTCAATTTCTTCTCAAATTGAAACCCGACCCTAGCCCCAATTTAATTTCTTCTGAAATTAAATACCTAGCCTCCTCCCTCTTCTCTTACTTCTTGTTCTAGCCACTTCCATGGCTTGGCTTGTCTTCTCGTTCTCTAGCCTATCCTTTATGGAAGGTAAAGTTTTAAGGTGTTCCCCTTCATGGCGCGTCGCGGTGTGTCGAGGGTGTTCGCTTCAATGAAGTCCGTGTTTGTGGTGGGTCGTGATCGCATCACTGTTGATCGTTCGTGGTGGGTTGTGGGTGTTCGCATCGCTTGTGTTCGTTCGCGGTGGGTCGTGTTCGCGGTGGTTGTGGTGTTTGCGACGGCTCCGCCGATTGGTAGTCCTTATTTTTCTTTTCTTGTTTTTGGTTTATTTTTCATTTCATGTTTTTATTTTCTGCTTTTAGTTAGTTCTTGTTTCTTAGTTTCTTTGATTAGTTGTTAGATTGTTGTGGCCTCAAGTAATTGCGGTTCTCTTGAGAAGAGTTGGGAGCTTATTCATTTTCAGTGGTGTTTGTCTTACCCCCCGTGAAGGGTTTCAAGAAGTTGTCTTCAGTTGGGCCTGGGGAGATGGTGTGTTGCCGCGGCGGAGCATCTACTCGCGTTTCTTTGTGCTCTAATTTCTTCTATATTTTTTAATACTTGAAGCTTGTTGTAACAATCCTTATGGGTGCTTTAGGTGGTGTCTCTTGTGTAGACACCTCCTAGTTTTCTTTTCCTGATTAAAAAAAACTGTTTTGATATATCCTTTATCTAACTATTTCCTAAAATCTTTTAAATAAAATATATTTATAAACCTAATTGTTTTCCTAATACCGAAACCTATATAATCCTCCCTAGCCTCACAAAACTTCACAGAGCCAATTCACATATTAATTCTCTCATCTCACAATTTGATTTTACACGCCAACTCGCACCATACTGCAAATCCCCCATGATCTCTTAAACAATTCATACGCCTAAGCTTCATACTAATCCTACCTTTATACTACCAATACCCCATATTAATCTCTTACTCCATAATACCCATCACGCCACATCACCAGGTATCATCATACCATACAACAAAGTCAAAGAAGCAAAATAAAAGCTACAACCATATTACAACGAATTCAATCTTTGAGCAAATACAAATCTTTTGAAGGGCTCGTTTATATTCGATCCAAGATCCGTATATATCAAAGACTAGTGGTGGATCCAGAATTTTGAGTTAGAGCTAGCATAATATTGCGATACCATCAAATACAAGAAGCTAACAATAAATATAACAAATAAAAGTTGTTACAAAATCCATATACAACCTCAAAGTACTTAATAAAATAAAATTACAAGTGTCCATGACAAGCTTATAAATTTTGGAATTGGTTTACAACCGCATCAAATTTTACATGTCTAAACAAAACTTTTTCAAGATAAGTAACTAAACTATCGTTCAACAATCATTTTCACTAATCAATTTCACTAGTATTTTCTTATGCCTATTGCAATTCAACATTGGAATAATAGAAAACAATCTCGCAACCCATCACAAAATCACAATTATCATAATTTGTATTATTGTATATTATACAATAATTCACAAATTATAATTCACTAACAATTCACACAATTCAGATGTGTAAATTAACATTTCACAATTCATAATTCACAATTCAAATTCCACAAGTCCATAAATTTATAGATTCTCACAATTTACATATCATAATTCATAGGTATGTATAGGGGTGCTAATGAGCCAGGGTGGCTCGCAAACTGTTCGAGCTCGGCTCGGTCAAAGCTCGGTCAAAGCTCGGCTCGAGAGGGTTCGACTCGACTTTGGGATCGGCTCGAGACTTTAACGAGCCGAGCCTGAGCCTAGTGGAGTTCGGTTCGAAAGCTCGCAAACATGTTCGATATATTTTATACTACTATTTTATATATTGATTTTCAATCCAAACTTAAACCTTACTTGGGCTTCACTAACAAAAATACACTTTACTGAATGGGATATAACAAAAGAATGAGAAGGCTGCTAAAAACCCTAATTCACATAACGCCCTGCACCACTGGAGGGCTGGTGTAATACTCCGTCCATTTATAAACATAATATAAGCAAAATAGAACATTTTATTAAAGAAATGACGATAGCGGAAATATCGTCTGACAAAATTGTCACTCCAAATCAGGGTTAAATATAACTAAATAAAATAAAACCCAAATGAATTAACTCAAAATAACCATAAAGAGGCAAAACAACCTCATAAACCCAATATATATAGTAAATATAAAATAAAATAAGAAGTCTCAAACAAAAATCCTAAATAGCCTTTCTCTCATTTCCCGTAACACGAAATAATCACTTGCAAAATATATCAACAAACATCCGCAATCAGTGGGGAGTAACTAACAGCTCTCACAGCCCAATTAGGATCCATATAAGAGTTATAAAAGTCTTAATAATTAAGTCACACAAAAAGATCTCAATAGTAAACTTCAGATAACCAAATAAAACACTTAAACAAAGATAATACAACATGCTTAAATATAAATAAAGTAAAGATAACAAAATAAACAAAATGGATAAACAACTTATATATATAAATTCAAGTATCAATACCATAAACCCTCAAAGTTTAAAGCAATAAAAATAGTATAATTTGTTTGAGAGAGAGAGCTGAACGTTAGTGGACAACCCACTTCCTATGGTAATGTCAGACAACCTCCAGACAGTCTATGGGTTACGTTCCCTACTGCCTGTGGCTATGAATGGCCATACTCCCGATGCGGTGTAGGATTACGTCTAGGGATGGCAGTGGGGCGGGTCAAGTAGGAGACCCGCCCCATCCCCGCCCAAGTGGGGCGGGGATGGGTCTAGGTTTGGTGGGGATGGGGTGGGGATGGGGCGGGGATGGGGATTAAAATGGTATCCGCAATGGGTGGTGGAGCGGGTGTGGATTTTATGCTATACCCACCCCATCCCCGCTCGCCCCGCCTCACCGCCACCCGCCTCGCATATTTATTATTAAAATTCTATTTATATACTTATAATATTAATAATTTTAGGGATATTATCTCAGATAACCCTGACTTATAGGCCTTTTTCTAATATAACCCCGACTTTGGCAACCCTGTTTCCGATAACCCTAAACTTGATTTTTGTCATTAAACCTAACGGAATTGTTAACGGCGTTAACTATTTTAACATCTATAATTAAAAACCTATTTTTTTTATTAAAAAAACAAAAATATTTTGTGTTCTTCATCCTCTCTCTATTGTTATTCACCACTTTCTCTCTCTTGTATTAACATAGCTTCATTGATTCAATTCCAACAAAATTAAAGAATCAAATAACAGCATTCCTACCCAGAAATTTCGACCGAAGAAATGCAACAAACAATTTAGCGTGAATTGAACTCTCTCTCCTCCATCTCCTCATCCACCACCCCCTGGTTTTCTTTCTTCTGCTCCACCTCCATTGTTAATCCACCTGCTTCGACACTCATTCCCTCCTACACCAGCCCCTGATTTTCTCTCCTCCACTAGCATTCACCAACCCACAACCACCACCACGACCCACCACTATAAACCCACACCAGATCACCACTGTAAACCCACGACCCACCAAACCGCTGCTATACCCACCCCTGTAAACCCATCACCCACCACCGCTGTTCATCATCATTCGTCAAAATGAAGCCTAAAACCCACCCCTGTAAACCCACACCAGACCACCACAACCATTCGCCAGCCCACAACCACCACCACGACCCCAACCACCACTCATATGTGAGAGAAAGCAAGACCTGATTTGGAAAACCCACACAATAAACCACCACCATCGCGGATTAGGTTTTTTTTTCCCAAATTGGGGATTTGAATTGCTTGTTGCTGCAGAGTTCAATGTACACATATACCTGCACATCTTCAACAACAATACGATTGACACCATGCTCCATTGGGCACATATCACCTCTTAAACAAAATCCACGCTCTTCGAAGTCCCTACAGCGTTGACGATGGGTTTTGATTTTGTTGAGGAGAAGACATGATTTTGATTTCTGGGTGGTTGTTTTTTCTCGGTTATTTTTCTGGGTTTTTGAGTTTTGTGAGAGAGGAGAGAGAATATGAACAAGGTTATAATTATGGAGGATTAACAATGGTTGATTTTGTGGTTTTTGGGTTTGAATGGTTGATAAGGTGCTGTTGGTGGCGAGAAGGTTGGGCTGCACTTTATTTGGATTTGGAGAGAGAGAGAGGGAGATGAAGACATGATTGATGAAGAACAAAAGAAAGAGGATGAAGAACATCAATTTTTTGTTTTTTTTTAAGAAAAATCGGTTTTTCATTATAAATGTCAAAATAGTTAACACCGTTAGATATCCCGTTAAGTTTAATGACAAAATACAAGTTTAGGGTTATTTGGGAAAAAAATATGTCAGGGTTATTTGGGAAAAAGGCCTATATGTCAGGGTTATCTGAGATAATATCCCATAATTTTATCTTGCAAAATATAAATATGTGGGTATGATGCGGGTACGAAGCGGGTGCGGGTAACCATGCGGGTAGTGGGGCGGGGATGAAGTGGGTACGACGCGGGTGCGAGTACCCATGCGGGTGGTGGGGCGAGGATGGGTTTAAATATGTACCTGATGGGGCGGGGATGGGTCTGGAAATTTCCCCCGCAATGGGTGGTGGGGTGGGGATGGGGATGAGAATTTTATGCGGGTGCGGGTGTGGAGGTACCATCCTCCGCACCCGCCCCGCCCCGCCCAATTGCCATCCCTAATTACGTCCCTACCGACCTCTCGGACGACAACAAAACCAAGGTATACCAAGGATTACGTCCTATGGTTTGCATGTTCTTCACCTCGGGATTACGTCCCTCCGCATAATCTTGCTCTCAAACTATAATAATAATAATAATAAAATAATACTCAATCATCAAATTAGACGGATGCCCTTAAGGCCTTACACCAAATCAACATAAATCTAGGATCGCAACCCGAGAATTTCAATTCAAAATAGCATTCTTCTCAAAATATTAATAGTAATAATAATTACTCACAAAAATATAATTTAACTCAATCCATCATAAAATAATACAACGTACATAATATAAGCAACCACGATGTTCAACAACTTACAATGTCATTTAAACAAATAATAATAACCCCTCCGTCTAAATAATAATACACTAGTCATGATAATAAAATTATGGCCAAAATACAAATATATGCTAACATAAACTCACGTTATAAAGATCATGATCATAAACATAACATGAAACATAACTGGGCAAAGTACATAAATAAGATCACCTACTAATAACAACTACCAAAAAAAAAAAACAAGAAGCATAGTCTTGTAGATGAGTTCCTGTACTGCAGTGCTAGCGCTCCACAGGTGCTGCTCGAAGAAGACACCAGCTAACAACGAAAAACTAAGCCAACTAAACATCCTAATCATCCTTTAACCCACCCTCCAACAACATACAACAAAGCACTACTCATGATCAAGCTTATAACTCACAAAATACACGCCTAAATATAAGATCGTAGCAACTATATCCAATAACATCAAAGATAACTAAATTACTCATTAAGTCATAGTATATAGAAATACATGAAATCAACACAAATACCTCACACAACAATAACCCAAAACTCAAAAAAATCATAAACATAACCATATAACAACAACAACAACAACAATAAGGAACTCATGCAATATAACAGTATAATGACCATATAAACATGAAAAATTTATCGCCCAAAGTCCTAGCATAAAACTAGCCCAAAACTTAACTATTAAAACTGATATAATTCCAATGCAAATTCTAGCCGTTCTAGGAAAACCGTTAGTTACCATTGAAGACCTCCAATTGCTTGCATTTCCATTATGTACTTGTTCTGTTCCGAACACGATTCTAGACGATCTTTAGGTGTTCCCCTTCATGGCGCGTCGCGGTGTGTCGAGGGTGTTCGCTTCAATGAAGTCCCCTGTTCGTGGTGGGTCGTGATCGCATCACTGGTGATCGTTCGTGGTGGGTTGTGGGTGTTCGCATCGCTTGTGTTCGTTCGCGGTGGGTCGTGTTCGCGGTGGTTGTGGTGTTTGCGACGGCTTGGCCGATTGGTAGTCCTTATTTTCTTTTCTTGTTTTTGGTTTATTTTTCTTTTCATGTTTTTATTTTATGTTTTTTAGTTAGTTCTTGTTTTTTAGTTTGTTTGATTAGTGGTTAGATTGTTGTGGCCTAAAGTAATTGCGGTTCTCTTGAGAACAGTTGGGAGCTTATTCATTATCGGTGGAGTTTGTCTTGCCCCCGTGAAGGGTTTCAAGAAGTTGTCTTCGGTTGGGCCGGGGAGATGGTGTGTTGCCGCGGCGGGGCATCTACTCGCATTTCTTTGTGCTCTAATTTCTTCTATATTTTTTTATACTTAAAGCTTGTTGTAACAATCCTTATGGGTGCTTTAGGTGGTGTCTCTTGTGTAGACACCTCCTAGTTTTCTTTTCCTAATTAAAAAAAGTGTTTTGATATATCCTTTATCTAACTATTTCCTAAAATCTTTTAAATAAAATATATTTATAAACCTAATTGTTTTCGGTTACCTTTTAGTTCCCTAATACCGAAACCTATATAATCCTCCCTAGCCTCACAAAACTTCACACAGCCAATTCACATATTAATTCTCTCATCTCATAATTTGATCTTACACGGCCAACTCGCACCGCACTGCAAATCCCCCGTGATCTCTTAAACAATTCATACGCCAAAGCTTCATACTAATCCTACCTTTATACTACCAATACCCCATATTAATCTCTTACTCCATAATACCCATCACGCCACATCACCAGGTATCATCATACCATACAACAAAGTCAACGAAGCAAAATAAAAGCTACAACCATATTACAACGAATTCAATCTTTGAGCAAAATACAAATCTTTTGAGGGCTCGTTTATATTCGATCCAAGATCCGTATATATCAAAGACTAGTGGCGGATCTAGAATTTTGAGTTAGAGGTAGCATAATATTGCGATACCATCATATACAAGAAGATAACAATAAATATAACAAATAAAAGTTGTTACGAAATCCATATACAACCTCAAAGTACTTAATAAAATAAAATTACAATTGTCCATGACAAGCTTATAAATTTTGGAATTGGTTTACAACTGCATCAAATTTTACATGTCTAAACAAAACTTTTTCTAGATAAGTAACTAAACTATTGTTCAACAATCATTTTCACTAATCAATTCCACTAGTATTTTCTTATGCCTATTGCAATTCAACATTGGAATAATAGAAAACAATCTCACAATCCATCACAAAATCACAATTATCATAATTTGTATTATTGTATATTATACAATGATTCACAAATTATAATTCACTACCAATTCACACAATTCAGATGTGTAAATTAATATTTCACAATTCATAATTCACAATTCAAATTCCACAAGTCCATAAATTTATAGATTCTCACAATTCACATGTCAAAATTCATAGGTATGTATAGGGGTGCTAAAGAGCCAGGGTGGCTCGCAAACTGTTCGAGCTCGGCTCGGTCAAAGCTCGGCACAAGAGGGCTCGACTCGAGTTCGGGATCGGCTCGAGACTTCAACGAGCCGAGCCTGAGCCTAGTGGAGTTCGGCTCGAAAGTTCGCAAACATGTTCGATATATTTTATATTACTATTTTATATATTGATTTTCAATCCAAACTTAAAACCTTACTTGGGCTTCACTAACAAAATATGAGCCCAGCTTTCTAACCCCAATTCCCAGCCCCCAACCCACTTAAAGAAATACCTATTACTGAATGAGAACTAAAGAATCAGAAATTTGCTAAGCCCAACACACTACAAAAATATACTTTACTGAATGGGATATAACAAAAGAATGAGAAGGCTGCTAAAAACCCTAATTCACATATCGCCCTGCACCACTGGAAGGCTGGTGTAATACTCCGTCCATTTATATACATAATATAAGCAAAATAGAACATTTTATTAAAGAAATGACGATAGCGGAAATATCGTCTGACAAAATTGTCACTCTAAATCAGGGTTAAATATAAACTAAATAAAATAAAACCCAAATGAATTAACTCAAAATAACCATAAAGAGGCAAAACAACCTCATAAACCCAATATATATTGTAAATATAAAATAAAATAAGATGTCTCAAACAAAAATGCTAAATAGACTTTCTCTCATTTCCCGTAACACGAAATAATCACCTTGCAAAATATATCAACAAACATCCACAATCAATGGGGAGTAACTAACAGCTCTCCCAGCCCAATTAGGATCCATATAAGAGTTATAAAAGTCTTAATAATTAAGTCACACAAAAACATCTCAATAGTAAACTTCAGATAACCAAATAAAACACTTAAACAAAGATAATACAACATGCTTAAATATAAATTGAGTAAAGATAACAAAATAAACAAAATGGATAAACAACTTATATATATAAACTCAAGTATCAATACCATAAACCATCAAAGTTTAAAGTAATAAAAATAGTATAATTTGTTTGAGAGAGAGAGCTGAACGCTAGTGGACAACCCACTTCTTATGGTAATGTCAGACAACCTCCAGACAGTCAATGGGTTACGTTCCCTACTGCATGTGGCTATGAATGGCCATACTCCCGATGCGGTGTAGGATTACGTCCCCACCGACCTCTCGGACGACAACAAAACAAGGTATACCTATGATTACGTCCTATGGTTTGCATGTTCTTCACCTTGGGATTACGTCCCTCCGCATAATCTTGCTCTCAAACTATAATAATAATAATAAAATAATACTCAATCATCAAATTACACGAATGCCCTTAAGGCCTTACACCAAATCAACATAAATCAAGGATCGCAACCCGAGAATTTCAATTCAAAATAACATTCTTCTTAAAATATTAATAGTAATAATAATAACTCACAAAAATATAATTTAACTCAAACCATCATAAAATAATACCACGTACATAATATAAGCAACCACGATGTTTAACAACTTACAATGTTATTTAAACAAATAATAATAACCCCTCCGTCTAAATAATAATACACTAGTCATGATAATAAAATTATGACCAAAATATAAATAGATGCTAACATAAAGTCACGTTATAAAGATAATGATCATAAACATAACATGAAACATAACTGGGCAAAGTACATAAATAAGATCACCTACTAATAACAACTACAAAAAAAAAAAAAAAACCAGAAGCATAGTCTTGTAGATGAGTTCCTGTACTGCAGTGCTAGCGCTCCACAGGTGCTGCTCGAAGAAGACACCAGCTAACAACGAAAAACTAAGCCAACTAAACATCCTAATCATCCTTTAACCCACCCTCCAACAACATACAACAAAGCACTACTCATGATCATGCTTACAACTCACAAAATACACGCCTAAAAATAAGATAGTAGCAACTATATTCAATAACATCAAAGATAACTAAATTACTCATTAAGTCATAGTATATAGAAATACATGAAATCAACACAAATACCTCACACAACAATAACCCAAAACTCAAAAAAATCATAAACATAACCATATAACAACAACAATAAGGAACTCACGCAATATAACAAGAGATAATGAACATATAAACTTGAAAAATTTACCACCCAAAGTCCTAGCATAAAACTAGCCCAAAACTTAACTATTAAAACTGATATAATTCATATGCAAATTCAAGCCGTTCTAGGAAAACCGTTAGTTACCATTGAAGACCTCCAATTGCTTGCATTTCCATTATGTACTGTTCTGTTCCGAACACGATTCTCGACGATCTTTAGGTGTTCCCCTTCATGGCGCGTCGCGGTGTGTCGAGGGTGTTCGCTTCAATGAAGTCCGTGTTCGTGGTGGGTCGTGATCGGATCACTGGTGATCGTTCGTGGTGGGTTGTGGGTGTTCGCATCGCTTGTGTTCGTTCGCGGTGGGTCGTGTTCGCGGTGGTTGTGGTGTTTGCGACGGCTCCGCCGAATGGTAGTCCTTATTTTTCTTTTCAGTTTTTGGTTTATTTTTCTTTTCATGTTTTTCTTTTCTGTTTTTTAGTTAGTTCTTGTTTTTTAGTTTGTTTGATTAGTGGTTAGATTGTTGTGGCCTCATGTAATTGCGGTTCTCTTGAGAAGAGTTGGGAGCTTATTCATTTTCAGTGGTGTTTGTCTTGCCCCTCGTGAAGGGTTTCAAGAAGTTGTCTTCAGTTGGGCCTAGGGAGATGGTGTGTTGCCGCGGCGGAGCATCAACTCGCGTTTCTTTGTGCTCTAATTTCTTCTATATTTTTTTATACTTGAAGCTTGTTGTAACAATCCTTGTGGTGTCTCTTGTGTAGACACCTCCTTGTTTTCATTTCCTGATTAAAAAAAAGTGTTTTGATATATCCTTTATCTAGCTATTTCCTAAAATCTTTTAAATAAAATATATTTATAAACCTAATTGTTTTCGGTTACCTTTTAGTTCCCTCATACCGAAACCTATATAATCCTCCCTACCCTCACAAAACTTCACACAGCCAATTCACATATTTATTCTCTCATCTCACAATTTGATCTTACACGGCGAACTCGCACCACACTGCAAATCCCCCATGATCTCTTAAACAATTCATACGCCTAAGCTTCATACTAATCCTACCTTTATACTACCAATACCCCATATTAATCTCTTACTCCATAATACCCATCACGCCACATCACCAGGTATCATCATACCATACAACAAAGTCAACGAAGCAAAATAAAAGCTACAACCATATTACAACGAATTCAATCTTTGAGCAAATACAAATCTTTTGAGGGCTCGTTTATATTCGATCCAAGATCCGTATATATCAAAGACTAGTGGTGGATCCTGAATTTTGAGTTAGAGGTAGCATAATATTGCGATACCATCAAATACAAGAAGATAACAATAAATATAACAAATAAAAGTTGTTACAAAATCCATATACAACCTCAAAGTACTTAATAAAATAAAATTACAATTGTCCATGACAAGCTTATAAATTTTGGAATTGGTTTACAACCGCATCAAATTTTACATGTCTAAACAAAACTTTTTCAAGATAAGTAACTAAACTATCGTTCAACAATCATTTTCACTAATCTTTTTTTTTTGGCAATTCAAAGTTGTTATTGATAACCAAAAAAATTGGAAGGTTTTACAAAGACACCCAAAATACACTCATGTCAAACAAAACTAAGCTATTAACCAGATGATAAGTTACCAGACTAACAACAAACGCTCATTATCTTTACAATTACAAGAAACTTTAAAGATAATCTCCTTCATTAACATTTGGGTAGTGACACAACTATTAGAGAAGATCTTGTCATTCCTTTGCCTCCAAATAGCATAGATAGCCTCTGTGAACAACATGACATACACCTTTGCCTTGATACTCTTACTATGAGCTTTACTCATAGCAATTCTACATTAATCAATAAAATGCATAGCTGTAGCATTGCCTCCAACTCGAAGCTTCAAATTAACCCAAACCTCAGCAGCATAGCTACACTGGAAAAAGAGGTGTTGAACTGATTCAGAATCACCCTCACACATCTGGTGTTGCAGTTAGGCATCCATTTACTGAGTCTATCAGTAGTTGCAAGCCTGTTCTGCAGGCCCATCCAAAGAATGAACTTGCTTTTAGGACTAGCATTGTTGTTACAGATCAACCTTCTCCAGTCTACTTTCTGAGCTTCACCTTGCAAAATAGTATAAGCTTTCCTTATACTAAACTTCCCTCCAACAATTACATTATCCCATCCTCCAATAACATTCAACAAATCTCTAGATTCAATGATTTTCCTTAGACCCCAAGAGATGTTACTATTAATAGCAACATTAAAAACTGTATGCCTTCTAAGATAGTAAGCATTGATCCATTGCACCCAAAGTTTATCCGTTTTGAAGGTGATTGCCCAAAGAAGCTTTAAAATAGCAGCTTTATTCCACACCTGCATATTAATAAGCCCCCAACCCCCTGTACTTTTAGAGTTATAGAAAGCCTGCCAAGAGATAGGAGCCTTCTTAGAATCCATAGTTTTCCCTGTCCAAAGGAACTTCCTATAAATAGCTTCCACAGCTTTAATCACTTTTTTTGACAAAGTAAATATATGAGCCTAGTAGTTTTGCATACTGCTCAAAATACTTCTTATAAGCTGCAATCTTCCAGCATAACTGAGAGAGTGAGCCATCCAACTTTGAGCTCATTCAGTGATTTTGTCAATTAAAATCTTACATTGTGAGAAATTGAGCTTTTTAGCAGCTAATGGAACCCCTAGGTATCTGAATGGAAGAGTACCTCTTGGGAGATGAACAGCAGCAACAAGAGTATTAGCTTTAAAATCATTCACTCCAGCAATATAAATATTGCTTTTATCAATACTTGCCTCAAGACCTGAAGCAGAAGAAAACTTATGGAAAGCATCCATTATTTTGCTAACTGAACTATGATCTGCTCTTGAGAATAAGAGTAAATCATCAGCAAACATGAGGTGAGTTAGCTTAATCCTTTCACACTTTGGATGAAAATTAAAGTCAGGATCATTACTAAGCTCAGCTAAGCACCTGCTAAGGTATTCCATGCTAAGAGCAAACGAGAAAGGGGAGAGGGGGGTCCCCTTGTCTGAGTCCCTTCTTAGCTTCAAATGGAGGAGAGGGGATACCATTTAATAAAATTAAATAAGAAACACTGCGAACACAAGCCATTATCCAACCAATAAATCCTTCAGGGAACCCCAACTCATTCAAAACACTCTCAAGGAATGGCCACTCCC
The DNA here is from genome assembly GCA_947648045.1 of Beta corolliflora. Lineage (NCBI taxonomy): Eukaryota > Viridiplantae > Streptophyta > Magnoliopsida > Caryophyllales > Amaranthaceae > Beta > Beta corolliflora. Next base: position 261,548 of record CANSZD010004262.1, read on the forward strand.
ATTGAATCATAAGCTTTTTTTTTATGTCAATTTTAATGACACACCTTGGAGACATGTGAGCTCTAGAATAACCCCTAATTAATTCAGTAGCAAGTAGTATGTTATCAGCAATGAAACGATCAGGAACAAAACCAGCCTGAGCAGGGTTAACCACTTCATCAATTACTAAATTCATTCTATGAGTCAGAATCTTTGAAATAATTTTGTACATAACAGTACAGCAAGCTATAGGCCTGAAATTATTAGCCTGAATAGCCTGCTCATCCTTGGGAACCAGAGTAATGGCAGTAGCATTCATTGGCTTATGAATAAATGAATTATCAAAGAATTCCAGGATGCCAGCATACATATCCTGTTTGATAACCCCCTAGGCTTTCTTGAAAAACACAGCATTGAAACCATTTATTCCAGGAGCCTTAGAGTCATCAATTGCAAATAAAGCCCTATCAATTTCTTCATGAGTAATAGGTTGAACAAGGTAAGATCTAGAAGAAGTTGAAAAAGACTTACCAACCCTAATCATGGCAAGATCAATAGCAGGTAAAGAGGAAGCACAAGACCCCAATAACTGCTTATAGAAACCCACCATCTCCTTCTTAATATCTTCCTTGTTATGCAATAAATTACCTTGCTCATTCTGTAACACAACAATCTTGTTTCTTGCTTTTCTCACTTTTGTGGCAGTGAAGAAAAATTTGGTATTTGCATCACCTAAAGAAAGCCATTGTATTCTTGATTTTTGCCTCAAAATGCTTTCTTCAACTCCAGACCAATGCCTAAGTTGATCATTCAATTGACATTCAAGCTGCTAAAGTTGGCCATCAATTCTAATCCCTTGATCTTCCTGCACTACAACTAGCTTAATCCTTCACTCTTCCACCCTCTCATGAGCATGAGAATAGTTATTGGAATGCAAACTCTTAAGAGCTTTTTTCACAGCCATAAGCTTCATCCAAACACTCTTTAATTTGAACTGAGCTGCAGTAGAGGTCCAAGCATCCGCAACCAGATCCACAAAACTGGGATCATCTGCTAATATATTGTAAAATTTGAAAGGCCTACCACCTTCGTGCTTCTCATCAGCCAGTTTGACAACTAAAGGAGTATGACTAGACATACCTCCAGGTAAATACTTCACCATTAGATCAGGGAATAAATCTAGCATTGAAGCATTAATGAAAGCTTTGTCTATCCTGCTGGAAATTCTACTTTCACCTGCACCTTTGTTAGACCAAGAGTAAAAGATTCCACCATATGGAGCTTCCATAATTGCTGAGCTAATTATGAAATTTGAGAAGTCAATTGTCTCTGCCTCACTTACAGCATTTCCATTGTATCTGTCATTGGCATGATTCACAGCGTTGAAATCACCTATAACAATGAAGGGACTAGTGCAGCTATCAATTAATTGCTCTAATTCTGCCCATAAGCTTCTCCTATCTGCTATGGTATGTAAACCATATACAGCAAACAACCTGAAAGCAGAGGCACCAGCTAGATGTTCAACTTGAACATTCATAACTTGCTCAGATTTGCTTAACAGTTCACATGTTATTTCACCAGGTTTCCAACCAATCCACATCCTCCCCTGGGAGAAAAGTCATAATTGTTTTCCCACTTCCAGAGATTACCAAATTTATTCTGAACTTTAGCATATTTAGGCTCTCTAACTCTAGTCTCAAAGAGTGCACAAAGACTAACCTTCTGTTGTTGCATAAACATTTTAGTTTCCTTTATTTTTAGAGGATCATTTAATCCCCTAACATTCCAAGCAGTGAATAACATCAAGACAAATAGGGGTTTGGTCCCCTAGCACCCCTAGGCCTCCCTAGGTCATAAGTTGAATTCTGCAAATTATAACTTACTCCTCTCATTGCTTGATATGCCACTTGTTTACCTTTTGATTTTCGAGTGACAACCTTCCATGGTTCCTCATCTTCTACACTTTGCTGCTGCACAGGAGTACTAACTGGAGTAATCTCATTACTTAGCTCAACTGCTAAGGGAGGATCACCAGCTGTGTTGGAAGGCCCCACACAACCAGAATCAACATCCATAGTAGGAGCACCAGTAACAGGATCATCATGAATTTCTATTGCAGCATTCCCTTTGGGCACAATAACAACTATAGTCTTCTTTGGAACCCACTTTTGTAATGGTCTTGCAGGAGGCCTAGCTGTTTTAGCTTCATAGTTATGCCCTATAGATTGACATTTTTTACAAAATGCAGGCAACCAATCAAACACAACTCTCTGAAAGAATTTCCTGCCATATGGATCTTCAATCTGAATTTCTTTAGGAACAGCCTTAGTAACATCCATCTCAACCAAAATTCTAGCAAAGGACACCCTTAAAATTTTAGTAGTACAATCATCCGCATAGATTGGCACACCTAATAAACTTCCTATCCTGCTTAAAGAATTTTCACTCCAACAATTAAGGGGAAGATTAGGGAGCTTCACCCAAATAGGAATCACCTTCAGTACTTCTTTATGGAAATCAAAACTAGCTGTCCACTGCTGGATAATCATAACTTTCCCATAGAATAAATGAGGTCCTGAATAAAGTATTGAATCTCTATCTTCCCTATTAACCAGATTAACCACAAAATATCCATCATCATGTTTATACACAGTAGGATCAGCAGAAACTCCCCATTGTGATTTTATAAAAGCATTCATAGCATTCATAGTAGGTGTTTGACCAACTACATATACAACTAAAGCATTTTCCCATTTCACATTCAATTTTTCAATCTCTAATTTCTCCAATCGAGCTGTGGGTGTACCTTCAAGAATGGAAGGAGCAACAAAACTTAACCCCATACCTTTATCAGAGATACGATTACCTCCGGTGAATCCTTGCCATTTCTTCTGAGCAACTTCAGCTAGAGATGGATTGCTCTGTGCTCCGTCGTCACCTGGGTTTACAACCAGCGGTTTTGACACTGTTCCATTGAAATTTGCCTCCTTGTTAACATCTACAGCCTCATTAGAACTACTAGGATGCTCAGTGGACGGTCCCAGAACCGGCGAACTACTTAGCGGACCAGCAGTCCCCTTCCTTTTCCGACCCATCGCTAAAGTGGTGCATGATAGTAATCTCCCTTATCATACGCCTAGATAGGGTTTAGAGAGGGTTTAGTAACTTTTTAGCTAATTGTCTTTTTAATCCATTTTCACTAATCAATTCCACTTGTATTTTCTTATGCCTATTGCAATTCAACATTGGAATAATAGAAAACAATCTCGCAACCCATCACAAAATCACAATTATCATAATTTGTATTATTGTATATTATACAATAATTCACAAATTATACTTCACTAAGAATTCACACAATTCAGATGTGTAAATTAACATTTCACAATTCATAATTCACAATTCAAATTCCACAAGTCCATAAATTTATAGATTCTCACAATTCACATATCATAATTCATAGGTATGTATAGGGGTGCTAATGAGCCAGGGTGGCTCGCAAAATGTTCGAGCTCGGCTCGGTCAAAGCTCGATCAAAGCTCGGCTCGAGAGGGCTCGACTCGAGTTCGGGATCGGCTCGAGACTTTAACGAGCCGAGCCTGAGCCTAGTGGAGTTCAGCTCGAAAGCTCGCAAACATGTTTGATATATTTTATATTACTATTTTATATATTGATTTTCAATCCAAACTTAAACCTTACTTGGGCTTCACTAACAAAATATGAGCCCAGCTTTCTAATCCCAATTCCCAGCCCCGAACCCACTTAAAGAAATACCTATCTTGAATGAGAACAAAAGAATGAGAAATTTGCTAAGCCCAGCACACTACAAAAATACACTTTACTGAATGGGATATAGCAAAAGAATGAGAAGGCAGCTAAAAACCCTAATTCACATATCGCACTGCACCACTGGAGGGCTAGTGTAATACTCCGTCCTTTTATAAACATAATATAAGGAAAATAGAACATTTTATTAAAGAAATGACGATGGCAGAAATATCGTCTGACAAAATTGTCACTCTAAATCAGGGTTAAATACAAACTAAATAAAATGAAACCCAAATGAATTAACTCAAAATAACCATAAAGAGGCAAATCAACCTCATAAACCCAATATATATAGTTAATATAAAATAAAATAAGATGTCCAAACAAAAATCCTAAATAGCCTTTCTCTCATTTTTCGTAACACGAAATAATCACCCGGCAAAATATATCAACAAACATCCACAATCGGTGGGGAGTAACTAACGGCTCTCCCGACCCAATTAGGATCCATATAAGAGTTATAAAAGTCTTAATAATTAAGTCACAAAAACATCTCAATAGTAAACTTCAGATAACCAAATAAAACACTTAAACAAAGATAATACAACATGCTTAAATATAAATAGAGTAAAGATAACAAAATAAACAAAATGGATAAACAACTTACACTAGTGGAAAAAACATCAAGTGCTCCGGTTAAAACCCGTACAAGTGCTCCGTATTTGACCCGTAGCAGACGCCATACGAGCACTTGAGTATTTATCAAGTGCTTCGGTTTTCAACCGGAGCACTTAGATTTACAAGTGCTCCGGTTGTCTTAAAAATCGGAGCACTTGTGAATTTTATATATTCAAAATACGTCATGTGCTCCGGTTGATAAGAGAAAACCGGAGCACTTGTAAGTCAAGTGCTTCGGTTTTCTTATACAACCGGAGCACGTGACTTTGTTTTTTTATAAAAAAAATTCGCTGTTGCTGTACACAACAGCATGGATGGCAGGTCTGAAAAAAAAAATAGAACTGAAGTAGTTGAGTAGTAGTGGAGCAGCAGTACATAAATATACATATTATTCACCATTACAGATATACATATTATTCAAGAGCGCCAGTTATTAAAATAAATCATATTGTTGTATCAATGAATTCATTCAAAAGCACCACGCGAAAAAAAACAACCCATATGGAATCAAAGTGAAGCAATTTGCCCACATTAAGAGCCAAGTTAAAGTGATCTCAACAGAGATTCCTGCCTTTATTCTCTATACATAGAGATTGCATGAGGAGTGAAATTAAGGGTACAAGCCACATGGACATCATATATTAGTATTCATCAACCAATACCAAATCAAAGTTCAATCCATAAGTTATGATTACAAGAACACACAATAGTGTAAGCCTAGAGGCAGATTGGGTAAGAAATGTAAAATGAGAAACACATGGAATTGAAGACACAAGTGGGGAAGGGAGTTGGTATCTGTCAGTTTTCAACAACAGATAGGTTCCTAGAACCCTCCATGGAATCCTTTGCGACTCTCGTCAACACATATGGTGGAAGGGGAACTCGTAATCGGTGCCAAAACACACCAACATAGTAAAAACACTAATGACACTCATCGGCAACATAGAAACACCAAATCCATATGGCAACGATAAAGCATAAAAGCGTCGGATCTTTGACATAATTGCAAAGCCGATTGTGATGCATTCATATGTGATTAAGTGCATATAAGAGCTTCATTATTGTAGGTAATCCTGAGTAGTAGGAAGCTCTTTGCAAAGGTGGATTGGGGCATTGGATCATCTCTTGAGATTAATTCAGTGGTGATCGGATCATAATAAGAACTATTCATTCCAAATTTTGATTTGGACGTGAGTTTAACCGCCTATCTACAAAACATGATAGGTTAAGGGTACCCACATTTAGACAATGTTTCCTTAAAAGTTATAAGCTAGTATTAATCAATGTTGGTGGAATGTGCTAAGTTCTTAAACAAAAGTGTATCCCAAGTGAGACATGACTAATGTTACGTGCAACTTTCATCAAATTCTGGGACCATACATAATTAAATGATACTAGTTTTAGGAGTTTGTCATCACTTCCATGTTACTTATATTTAGATGTCCTAAAAATTAAATAACATGAAATACTTAAGGAAACACATCAATATTATGTCTTTAAACTATAACATACTTCCATTTTATATAGAGATCAAGCCAAAATTAATAGACAAACAGCAGCGATGATCATCTGGCCACACGAATTTATTTCCAACCAAAAAAACAAACAAACAAAGAGAAAGCTACATAGCAGAGTGTTCTTCCAAAACTATTTGAGTCAAAGCATCACATATCAAATTTTGCAGGTGCATAACTGGAGTAGCACATGAAATCCATAACATATTAAACCAGATGATGATCCTAAACAAAACATTCGCACCTAGTTTCCATATGTGGACACAAGCAAATTAAGTATCAACCACCTAATTTAATATCCCCCATTGAATAGTATCAAATCACATTCAGTCTTGAAACATAACCAGAACATGAAATAGGAAAAGCTGTCAATTTCATTCATATGAAATAATTTGGTTGCTATTTTGAAAAGATCCTTTGGGGGCCGGGGGAGAGCACCAAACGGATTCCTATCTCAGACATCCTTAAGGCAAATTTAACCTCCATTTCACTAAACATCAACCAAAAAAAATTGCAGGAAAATAGAAAAACCAACCTACAACATCGACTGCCGATTGTGTAAACATTTTATGGCATCTGGTGGGTCCAAGACAATAACTTCAGGATGTATTAGCCTATAATCCTACAAAGATACATACTATATTGAGCATGACAAAATAAAATCACTAAGAGTTTGAGCTAATAGTCACATTCGGCAGCAAAAACATCTCGAAATTATAAGATAAATTTCATACAACTGGGAGCAAAATCAAGGAACCCCAACGATGTTAACAGCAAAAATCAAGCTATTTTGGATAAGGGCTGCTCCAGTTCAGTTAACAGCGAAATCAAGCTATTTATGTAGGCTCATATCAGAATGCTCTTCCTTTTCGTCTAGAATCAGTTATATTTGTTTTACATAGATGTCCTTGTAAAATTAGAACTTGCAGTGGGATGCAATTTGAGGAAGGAGCCAAGGAAACAAAGGCATGCCCAAATAATAAAACGACCAAATGATGAGCAAGTAATTTTTTAAAAATAAATGGCATTCATTATCTTTGTTGAAATAAAGCTGCAATCCTTGACACCAAGAAAAATTTATGTAGATTGAGAAAAGAAGATACCCAGAACCAGAAAAATGACGCGAGCTCAAAGGAATTCTGCAAAAAAAAACACAAGAAAAAATATGCTAAGAAAGTACTCTACAGAAAAAGCAATGCTACCTCAGACACAATCAACTGAACTTGTCTAGCATTTAAATATATATTACCTGGAAAAGGATGAAATGGATCAAGGACAGCAATAGTTGTGGCTTCTTTTTTTTTTTTTTTTGACTCGAAAAAAACCACGTGCATCTTATTCAATTAAATCAGCTGAAACAAGCTCCATTACATCAGGTGGGATATCTTCTAACCAAACTAAGAAATCACACAAAACTAAGCTTTTTTTTGCAAGAACATACGCTACTTGATTGCCTGATCTTTTAACGAAACTAAAGCTGACAGAGTCACACAGAGCCAGCAGGGAATTGATGTCATAGTTGTGGATTCTTAAACCAGAAGAGGACATCACGAGGCTTTAATTTTGTTCCTGTAAAGAACCCAGATAGTCCAGCACTCTCTAGCGTCAAGGTTGCAATAACATGTTGTAGCTTAGTACCCACCAAAAGAACAAGCTGTATTTTCAATGCAGATACCAGAATATCCACGAAAATTAGCAAAGCAATCAAATTAATGCTACTCAATAACATGCTTTTGTGCTTTCTCTCTTTATGAATTGAAAAAACGTAATAAAATTTAGATTTATTGACAAGTGTTGCCACATTTTAGGAACAGCTATGCTTTCTCTCTTTATGAATTGAAAAAACGTAATGAAATTTAGATTTATTAATAAGTGTTGCCACATTTTAGGAACAGCTCCTCCATCGCCTTATGCAGTTTAGCAAGGCTGAATACATTTGAACCTCTCTACTCAAGAGCGTGGCTGAAGCTTCTACTCAAGAGCGAATACCTCGAAGCTAAGAAGTCGATATAGCAACACTCTATTGTATAGTAGCATCAGCTTTTCCACATTCAATAGACCAATAGTTCCACTGTGCTCATTCCCATTTTGTGACCCAGGTGCTACATGAAGGTCTACTATAACCCGGATACCGTATTTCTGCGGAGTCCAAAATATAAAAAATATTTGATCATATAACTCCCTAATTCACTAATTAAAGAAGTCCTTACAATCAGCAAGCTGTGTGCTGAAATTCTGATAAAATCTAATAAGTTGTATGAATTCAATTTCCAGCTAGAGTCAAGGAGAGGGAGGATGTGGTTCCTGATTAGTGGGGCCAGAGGGTACAGTGCACGATAGCTGGATTGGGAACTCAAAGAGGAGAGGGACAATAGGGTGGCAGGGGTTAAAGAGCAGCACAACATCCACGGGTAAATGGAATTGAATAGGATTTACCCCAGATTACTTTCCTTAAATCCTACACGAAACCCATGCTCATAAACCTTGGCTTGTGCATCTCTCCTAAGGCAGAGTTAACATCTCTTTCCACTTTTTGAGTGACATTACTGCACAACACAAGATCAGAATCCCCATTATCGGAACTTGGCATCTCTTGACCTGGCTGAGAGTTTTCTTTATCAGCAACAAAGTGCCTTCTCTTCGATGGTGTACCTTCTAAAGCAAGCACCGATGGACTCCCACATCTTTTATGCTCATATGTTTTGTACTCAGAAAGCGAGCTTGTTTGGATTCTCATGTACACGGTAACATATGACAAAATATGAATCACAATCTAAGCAATTGTTTAGTATTTATGTCCTCCACCCCAAACATGATTATCTTAAAACCTCAAAATAAGATAACTACCAGGAAGTAAAGTGTTGCTATCTCTAAAACAAAAGCATCATGAAAAAACGAAAACATCATAATTCAGTTTCAGAAAATGAACCTTTTGACATGACTGCACCCAAATGAAACCATTACCTGCAATACAATGACAAAAAGTCCGTGGCAAATTGCTTGAGCCCAACGTTCTCCGGTTCTTGAACTTGGTCTGAATTATCCCGATTACTTGCTCCGCCAACATTTCCAGCACCATACTCATCTCCTGGAATCGCTTCCGATAAAAGTAAACCCCTAATAGTACCATCACTAGGCAAAAGGATCTCTTTCTTTTAATTTTTGGAAGATAAATTAATCTCCAATGCCAAACTTCTTTTCACTGAATCATTCTGTGAAGTCACTAAGTAATTTTCCAAAGACCCTTTTGCACTAGGAGAAGAATCTTTAGCAGTTTTCGGTGACAAAGTTTTCTTTTTCTTTGACGTAAAAAACTGTAATTCAAACCACATATTACATAAGCCAATGATGCTATGACTTGAATCGAATGAATTCATCATGCATTTTCCTCCCCAGCTTAAACGCAACAATAATTAATTAAAATTTGACAAAACATAAGTAAATATCAACAAAACTAAGACAAAACGCAACAAGATCTACGATGCTAAATGAAATCAGAACCAACAAAAAAGCCCTAATTAAATTGCTAACCTTGAAACTGATTAGAAAATTTTAGCATGAGCAAAAAATTGAACAAACAAACCCTAAAATTAACCTATATTACATTTAGTTCCAGCTGTCAGTCCAAAAACTTTGAGATCCAGAAAATAAAAAAAGCAAAGAATGAAACAAAAAACCCTTAAAATCGACAACGGAGAAAGGATGAAAAGTGCAATATATACCTCAGTAGCTAATTCATCAAGGAGCTTTATTAGGGTTTTTCTGGGTTGAGCCTTATTAAAATCTCATCTTGCATCAATGGCATTGACCCCCGAAATAGGGAGCATTTATCGAAAAATTTGGAAACATCATCGGAAGAAGTGAAGAAGATGATGGAAGCGATGGATAAAGACGGCATTGTTGGATCTGTATGAATTCTCTGAGTTTCACGCCATTGTTGATGTCGTTGGTGTTGTTAGAATGGGAGGTGGTTGAGTTGGGTTTTTGGGTGGAGTGGTCGACATTTGAGAAGGATGGAGGATGGATAAAATGGGGTGAGGAGAGAGCAGTTGAAGTATGGAAGAAACCTGAGAGGACAAACGGAGGAGGGGGGTTCGTATTTTGAGGAACGAGAGGGGGAGGGTTCTAGAGTCCAATTGAGGGAAAATTAAAGTGAAGCGCATTACGTAGATCATTAGCCGAAAATTAGTTGGAGGAGAACGTTTCACAAGTGCTTCGGTGGACTTTACAAACGCAGCTGATAAGTGGCTTTTAATGCCGCTTTTATGGTCTCTTTCCACCCTAATTAAGCCCTTGTTTAGTCCATTTTTATGCTTATTTAGCTTAGCTTTGTTCAATGTTAGTGATTCTATTAGCTTTATGCACTTTGAGTCTTTTTTGGGAGTTGTAGGTTGTTTTCTCTTCATGCGAAGATTGAATGTTGTGAACACCCTATGCTATGACTTGTTCTTATCTTCTTTTAGGTTCCGTAGCGGCCTAATCGAGATTGTCGAAGCTTGGAATGGCAAAAGGGAACCTTTGGATGGAGAAAGAGAGCTTAAAATAACAAAGGAGGGTAGAAGCAGAGCTAGAGCTGGCGCTCCAGCCTCATGGAGCGGGAGCTCCGAGTCCCCCTGCATTACAACCAATTCTGCCGAGGATTTGAAGCTGGCGCTCCAGCCTCATGGAGCAGGAGCTTCGACTTGCTGCTGAATTATATTCCACCATGCTCAGAGCTAGCGCTCCACACATGGAGCGAGAGCTTCGGCTCGCTCGAGCTCGCGCTCCACACATGGGGCGGGAGCTTCGACTGCCACTCTGAATTATCTCTCATTAAGATCAGAGCTAACGCTCCAAAGATGGAGCGGGAGCTCTGAATGGTTCAGCTCCCGATTTTTTTCGCTGTTTGCCCCTACTTTAAGTTGTATTTGTGAGGGTTATAAATACCCTCTCTTAAGACATTTTAGGGGAAGCTTTTAATTCCAGAAAAGAGGATTCAAAGAAAGAGCACACTATTCTAGGTTAATTAGAGAGAGAAAAACACATTCTTAGTAGAGAGAAAGTTGTAACTCAACATTTGTTCTTCATTTTTATCAATCAAAGCATCAATCTTTTGGTAATTTCTAGTCCCTAATCCTTATTTCCTAGCTTATTTTTTGGTTATTTGTTTAGTTTTATGCTTGTTTAAATTAGTTTATACTTGCCTTGACTAGTCTTAGTAGTCTATTGTTCAAAGGTTCAATCTTTCTCGTTTTCACTAATCATGCTTAGTAGTTTTAGTATGTTTGCTCCTTTTATTGTTGCTTTTACTAGTCTTACTATGTTCTCCTCCTTCCTAGGCTAGATTTCTAGATAGGGAAGGGGGATAATGGGACTTTGTGATGATTTTGAATGATGTTTGGTTGGGTTTGGTGATCGTTCTTTTGATGCTCGAATCAAGGTATTTTATTGTTAAAGCATGAAACTTGATCACCTTTATGTTTAAATCTTGTGCTAATGTTGGGTTATGTGAGAGCAAGCTTGATATTGGTGATGACTTGATGATGGGTAGACCACGACCTCAAAGGCGGGGTTGGGTAGGCGGTGTTGAGGGGTGTGCGAGAGTGACCTCTTGATGTTGGACCAAGACCCTCAATAGATTTGATCCATTGCCCACCAAATGTTGTCGAAATCGTTGTTGTGAGTTCCACGATTCCCCCTCTCCCTAGTGTTTGTCTTATTGATTAATCACTCTTATTTTATCTTCCTTAGGTAGTCTAGTTGATAACTCAAACCCCTTTTCTTTTACTCCCGTCAATTGATTGCATCTCGAACTAAGTGTAAAACCCCTTGCTTCTCCGTGGATACGACCCCTTACTATGCTATACTACCTTATTAGGCTAGTTAGTTAGACTAGGGAGATTTTATTCTTGACCCGGAACCATAGGAAGTAACGACACCTAGGGGAAGCAAGTTTTGGCGTCGTTGCCGGGGAAGCAACGTGTTGTTTAAACTTAGTTTATTGCCCATCAATTGCTTTTTATTTTCATTTTTGTTACTGTGTTGTTATTACTAACCGTGTGCTTAGCTTTGTTGAATGATAAGGAGATCTCAAGGTATTCCTACCACTCCTCTTGACCCGGAAATCGACTGTACTTTGAGGCAAGTTCGGAGGTTATTTGAACATCAAACCGAGGAGGAGGAAATATTATTTGACTCTTCAAGTGAGGCAAGTGAAGCCATGGCCGAAGATGACAACCCTGTATTTCAAGACTTTGGTAATCCGGAGGACTATGAGCTCACCGGTGGCATTTTGCTCCCCACCACCACTACAAACTTCACTATTCATCCACAATATACACAAATGGTGCTTAGGGAGCAATTTTCCGGAGCCGCGCATGAGAATCCCATTGAGCATCTTGATAGATTCCTTGAGTTGTGCGCCATGGTCCAAACGAACCAAGTCACTCAAGAATACATCCGCATGCATCTCTTCCGGCAATCCTTAGCGGGAAAAGCTTATAGGTGGCTTAAGAATCTCAAACCAAACTCCTTGACTACTTGGAAGGCGGTGGCCAAAGCCTTCCTAAAGAAGTTTATATCGGAGGAGAAGACCGCGGAAATGAGAAGGAAGATCTCCAACTTCCAACAAGAATTGGATGAGTCTCTAGGTGAAGCTTGGGAACGATTTAACGAGTACGTTGGAGCTTGCCCCCATCATGAGTATAGCGAGCCTCTACTTATTAGATTTTTCTATGATGCTCTTGATCCCATTAATAGAGCCAATCTTGATGCGGGAGCCGGAGGCCAATTAAGGAAAGTTCCCCAAGCTCAACTTAAAGATACGATTGAGGATGTGGTTCGCAACTATTCATGGGGTGGTAAGAGAAGAAGTCAAGGAAAAGCTAATGGGAAATTCGAGCTTGACCAAGAGTCACTCAAAGCCTTCATGGAGCAACTTCTTGACAAGAAGCTAGGGAAAGAACAAGCTTCTTCTTCCTCATCTCGGCAAGTAAACTCATTCTCATGTGAAATTTGTGGGGGTACCAACCACGACACCTCATATTGTGGTGGTAAGGACCCCGAGCATGTAGCGGCTATGGGTTATCTCAATAATCAAAGAGATCAAAGGGATAATTGGAGAGGCCCCAACTCCAATATTAATCCGAGGTTCAATGACTACGGTAGACCAACCAATTTCCAAAATCAAGCAAACCAAAGAGCTCCCTATTTACATCCAAATTCTAGAAACAACTTCAACAAGCCCCATCCACAAAATCAATTCTCAAACCAACAAACACCTCAAACCCTCAAGGTGGCCCATCTCCGGACACCCTTCTTATCCTAGACAACATCAAGAATATTTCTCAACAATTTGAACAAAAGTTGAGTAACCTTGATCGAAAGGTTGACCAAAAATTCCAAGAAACCACTTCTCACCAAAAGATCCTTGACAATCAAGTTGCCCAACTAGCCGAGAGGGATTCCCAACTCTCAAATGAGAAGCTTCCCGGTCAACCTACTCCGAACCCCGCAAATTCCCACCATGTGAAGGCCATCTCCCTAAGATCCGGAAGATCATACCAAGTACCTAAAGCGGTGCAACAAGAGGATGATAAGGAGAAAGAAGAACAAGTTGTTGAAAAAGGAGAAAATGAAACCGAAGAGGGTGTTGAGAACGATAAAGAGGTTGAGGTAGAAAAGCAAACATCAACAAATGGTCAACCATCAAGATTCGATCCTCCCCCACCATTTCCGGAAAGGATAGTTGAGAGAAAGTTGAATGACAAGTACAACAAGTTCATGAGCATGTTGAAAGGTCATGAAATCAACATTCCCTTCCTTGAGGCCATGTCACAAATGCCATCCTATGCAAAGTTCCTCAAAGAACTTCTCTCCAACAAGAAAAAGCTCAATGAACAATGCATCACTCTTCCACATTAAGTGAGTGCGCTTGTGCAACGCCAAATGCCACCCAAGCAACGAGATCCGGGTAGTTTCAGTCTCCCGGTGAAATTGGGAGATCTTCATACCAAAGGAGCATTGGCCGATTTGGGAGCAAGTGTGAGCTTAATGGCCTTGTCCATTGCAAAGTTGCTTAAGTTTGAGATGGTGCCTTCAAGGAAGACAATTCAATTAGCCGACCGCTCGATTAAGCTACCTTGTGGAGAACTCGAAGATATACCAATTCGAGTTGGTAATATCTTTGTACCTTGTGATTTTGTTGTAATGGATATGGAGGAGGACCCTCATACTCCTCTCATCCTAGGGAGAGAAGCTCTTAAAACAATGGGAGCCGTGATTAATTGCAAGAACAACACGATCACTTGCGAGGTGGCCGATGAAAGAGTTGTGTTTGAGTTTTCGAAAACCTTTAAGCAACCTATGGTGGAGAAGGTGTGGCGAGTGGACTTGGTGGAGTCGGAGATATCTATTTATGAGAGGGTACAAAGCATGAGACATGATACGCTTTATGAGGCCCTCCAAGATAATGTGGGGATGGAAAAATCAAGAGAAGCCATGGAGATTGAGGCCCAACTTAATGAAGCTCATACGGATGCCCAAGAAAGCAAAGATGAGCTCCCATTGATCCAAACCGTGGCCAAGGGGGAGAGTTCTAAGCCTCCTCCCAAGGTAGACTTGAAACCCCTTCCCCCCTCTCTCAAATATGCTTTTCTTGAGAATGATAGCGAATATCCTTTTATTGTCAATGCTAACCTTGATGACATCTCCTTGCTAAAATTGATTGAGTTGTCGAGAAAATATAAGGGTGTCATAGGATATAGTATTGATGATATCAAGGGTATTAGCCCTAGCTTGTGTATGCATCGCATCCACCTTAAGGATGATCATGCCACCTCTATTGAGTCTCAAAGGCGGTTGAATCCGACTTTGAAGAAAGTTGTGAAACAAGAGGTTCTTAAGCTCCGTGAAGCGGGCATCATCTATGCTATCTCAGATAGCAAATGGGTGAGTCCGATTCATGTGGTGCCTAAGAAAGGTGGCATGACTATTGTCAAGGATGACAAGGTAAATGACATCTCCACCCGTACTGTGACGGGGTGGAGGATGTGCATTGACTATAGGCGGCTAAACAAAGCCACTAGGAAGGATCATTTCCCTTTCCCATTCATTGACCAAATGTTGGAGAGGTTGGTAAAGCATTCTCATTATTGTTTTCTTGATGGTTACTCCGGATTCTTCCAAATTCCTATTCATCCGGATGACCAACATAAAACAACCTTTACATGCCCTTATGGAACATTTGCATACCGAAGAATGCCCTTCGGTTTATGTAATGCTCCATCTACCTTCCAAAGGTGCATGACCTCCACCTTTTCCGACATGCTTGAAGATGTCATAGAAGTTTTCATGGATGATTTTAGTGTTTGCGGTTCGTCTTTTGACAAGTGCTTAAAATATCTCGAGAAAGTCTTAAAAAGATGGTTGAGGAGACATTGTCCTTGGCCATAAGATTTCAAAGAATGGAATTGAAGTTGACACGGCAAAGGTCGCGGTGATTGAAAAGCTACCTCCACCCACTTCGGTGACCGGGGTGCGTGCCTTCTTGGGCCATGCCGGCTTTTATCGCCGTTTCATCAAAGATTTTTCACAAATTGCAAGACCTTTGACGAGGCTACTTTAAAAAGAAGTGGAGTTCCGATTTGATGAAGCTTGCACAAATGCATTTGAGACCTTGAAAAATGCTTTAGTGAATGCACCCATTGTGCAAGCTCCGGATTGGGAGCTCCCATTTGAACTAATGTGTGATGCGAGTGACTATGCAGTTGGTGTTGTGCTTGGACAAAGGAAGGATAAGAAATTGAATGTGCTCTCATATGCAAGCCGCACTCTCGATGATGCACAAAAGAATTACTCGACCACAGAGAAGGAGATGTTGGCGGTGGTGTTTGCATTTGACAAATTCCGGCCCTATCTCATTTACAACAAGGCCATCGTCTACACCGATCATGCCGCGGTCAAGTACTTAATGAGCAAGAAAGATGCCAAGCCACGACTAATTCGATGGGTTCTCCTCCTTCAAGAATTTGACATGGAAATTGTTGATAAGAAGGGGAGTGAAAATCTAGTGGCGGACCACCTCTCTCGTAGGTTGCCATTAGACCATCCTTCCTATGGTGAGGCGGAGAAACCAATCAATGATGAGCTTCGTGATGACACTCTCATGGCAATCATTTCCAACACAATCCCTTGGTACGCCGATATTGCTAATTATTTGGCGAGCAAAGTAGTGCCTCATGACTACAATTCTCATCAAAGAAAAAGGTTTTTCAAGGAGGTCAAGAGGTATTTTTGGGATGATCCGCATTTGTACAAGAGGTGTAGTGATAGTGTATTTCGAAAATGTGTGCCTACTCACGAGATTGAAGGAGTTTTGGAGCATTGTCACTCACTTGCCTGTGGAGGCCATGGTGGTGTTGGTAAAACAGTGGCAAAGATCCTTGATTGTCTCCTTTGGTGGCCAACAATGCATAAAGATGCTCACACATTCATCCTTCGTTGTGATCGATGCCAAAGAATGGGAGGAATAACCAACGGAATGAAATGCCCCAACAATTTATTCTTGAAGTTGAGCCTTTTGACGTATGGGGTGTGGACTTTATGGGTCCTTTCGTTTCTTCTTGTGGAAACCAATATATTTTGGTGGCCGTGGAATATGTGACCAAGTGGATAGAAGCCATCCCTTCACCTACCAATGACCATAAGATAGTGATGAAGTTGCTTAAAAAGATCATCTTTCCTCGATTTGGAGTGCCACGATGTCTCATTAGTGATGGAGGGTCTCATTTCGCTAAGAAGCAATTTGAAGCCCTCTTGAAAAAGTATGATGTGCACCATAAGGTCGGTTTGCCCTACCATCTTCAAACTCAAGGGCAAGTGGAAGTTTCAAATCGCGAAATCAAGAATTTTCTCGAAAGGATGGTAAATAAATCAAGGAAAGATTGGTCTCTTCGTTTGGATGACACTCTTTGGGCTCTAAGGACCGCTTACAAGACTCCGATTGGCACTACTCCTTATCGGCTTGTGTACGGAAAGGGGTGTCATCTACCGGTTGAGCTTGAGTACAAAGCATGGTGGGCGGTGAAAATGCTCAATATGGACCCCGACTTGGCCGGAAAGAAGAGGTTCCTCAAACTCAATGAGTTGGAAGAACTAAGGTTCGATGCATATGAGAGCTCTAGGCTTTACAAAGAGCAAACCAAGAAGTGGCATGACAAAGGAATCAAAGATCGTGACTTCAAGGTCGGTGACAAAGTTCTCCTATTCAACACACGGCTCCGTCTTTTCCCCGGAAAGTTGAAGTCTAAGTGGTCCGGTCCATTCTCTATCACCAAGGTCACTCCCTATGGCTCGTTTGAATTGGAAGGTGAGGATGGAGCTAGGTTCATGGTAAATGGCCAAAGAATCAAGAAGTATTTCGATAAGGAACAAATTGGAAAACTTGGTCATTTGATGCTCGAGTCGGTTCCAACCGACCCATCTCCCGAAGCCATTTGAGAAGGATGAAGAGGTCTAGCTTAAGACCATAAATCAAGCACCTTTGTATATATTGTTTATATTTTGTTATTGTTGAACTTTGATTTTGATTTTGTTTTGGTGGATTGTAAAATCCGGAGGATTTTTCCCACGGGAGGGGGTGGATATTAGTTTGATTGAGAAATACGAGGCACGGCTTCTCGGCTCATCTAACCAATAGTTGAGTTGAGTTTTAAGCTAAGTCTTACATCTCACTTTGGGCTAATTTAAACCCCCATAGGGTGTGGTTTGTTGTGTATGTGTGCAGGAAAAGAGAAAAAGGAAATCGGCTAAGTAGTGGGATCAGAGCTCCCGCTCCAATATTTTGGAGCGCCCGCTCTAAATGTCGCCTCTTATTATGAAGAATGCCGAAAATTTGGAGCCCCCGCTCCAATATCATGGAGCGCCCGCTCTACCGGAAAGGGGAAAAAAGTGATTAAGGGGTGGATTCAGAGCTCCCGCTCCAAACACTGGAGCGCTTGCTCAGATGCTGCAAGCAAATGCCGAAAATTTGGAGCCCCCGCTCCAACATTATGGAGCGCCCGCTCTATCGGAAAGGGAAAAAATGTGATTAAGTGTTGGATTCAGAGCTCCCGTTCCAAACATTGGAGCGCCCGCTCTGGTCAAAGCGCCCGCTCTGAATGGTGGAGCGGGAGCTTCGAGCGATTTTTTTGAAAAAAAAATTTCACAGCGCCTGTCAGAGCGCCCGCTTTGGGGTTGGAGCGGCAGCTTCGAGCGCCTGTTCTGAAGTGAATAAGCACGCTCAAAACCTCCTCTTTCTCTCATTCTCTCACTCAAACCCCCTCTCTCTCTCCTTAAACCACCCACATTCCACACAAACCCTCCAAAAATTACCACTTTCACTCATCAATACTACTCAAATCCCTCTCAAAAACACCCAACAACTCAACATTCTCACTTCTATTCCAAATTTCCCACTCCAAATCCAACTCTTAGCATCAATTCGGGTTTTTGCTCGGGCCACTTCGGATTTCACTCGAGTTTACTCTCCTTTGCACAACAAGAAGAAGGATTTGGTTCTAATTGTGGTAAAATCTCTCCTAATCAAGTTCATTTTACTTATTTTTGAGTATTTGTGCTTGATTTTGTTAGGGTTTCCATTGGAATTTTTGTGTTTAGATGAAATTAGGTGTTTTGGCTGGAGTTTGTGCTTAAAATTGATTAATTGGTGATTGTGGTGGTGTTATTGTTGATTATTTGTGCTAATTTTTAGAGACACTGGAGTTTTTGTGGTTGTTGAGGAAAATCCTTGGATTCTACAACCCTTGGGTATTGTTGGTCATTTTTGCTGGTTGATATTGTTGTTGTTGCTGATTATTGATACTGTTGTAATGGGTTCAAAAAGACCTCGCACTAGCACCTCATCTACCTACAGTGTGAACCTTACCAAACCCGAACACAAAGCCAAGTTTCGTGAGCTTGAGAAGAGGGAGGTGAAACAAACCCTTTTCTATGATCATATAACATGTTTCCACCTCGGGATTGATGATAAAGTGTGCGACCTTGCTCGTACACTTGGTTTTGCCCCGTTCCTTAAAAACCAAATCCCAAATGATTGGATTACCACATATAAGACCTACAACCACCCCGCACAACCTCCCCTCACCTACCGCACTCTAACTCTAGAATTATTAGCTAGCTTTGAATTCAAGAGAACATCTACGGAGGCAGGGGATGCCTTTGAGATTAAATTCAGGTTGTTCAACCACCAACACACCATAAGCCTCGCAGAGTTTAATAAGTGTTTTTGTTGGGATCCAAGAGCAGAGGTGTATGATTGCTCTGGGGATGGTATTGAAGGCTATGACATGCAAGCCTGGTGGAAGAGGATAACTGATGGGTCTAGGGACTTCCTCTCTAACTCATCCAAAGCCTCAGAAATCCATCATGGCGCATTGAGGTATTTCCATAGGATGTTGGTGTATTGTTTCTTCTCCCGGCAAGATCTTGGAAAAATGAGCGACCAAGAACTTCATTTGCTATGGAGAGCAAGTGAAGGAAGAAGGTTGCTGTAACGCCCCGACTTTCGCACAACCTTATTAGGTTAATTAACCAAGGATTAACAGCGGAAGACTTAGCTTAGTCGGCGCGTTACCGCCGTACTTTCCCCTAAGGAAAATACAAGGCGACCTTTGACATTAACTTACAGGGACAATACTTTGATTTGACACTCTTTAAAGAAACACTTTAATAATAGATTACTATTTTCTAGAAATTTCGGCAGAGTTTCCTTTGTAAATTGGACAACCCAAAATGGGAAAAATGTATGAAAAACCTGTTACAATAAAATATTTCCAAATCCATAACTCAACGCTTTTGGAGAGTAGCAGCTAAAGAGTATCAGGAGCATTATTGCTCACCCAGAACTAGAAATAAAACTAAACCCTTAATTATTAACTAATACAAAGTGGAACGTCCTCGCCTCAAAAGAAATATAAAACAATCATGGCTGAGCTCTTAGTACGTAACTGCTTCTATCTTGGAAAAGATGCTCCAGAACTTCAACCTGAAACTATTGTAACACTGCCACCCACCAAGTGACAGGCCACAATAGTGACAAAACAAAACATTGACAGACACATCAGCACAACGCTGAGTACTAACCCATAAAACATTCTTAAAACATGCTTTGGTGTCTACGACTCTCACGTAATCAACATGTTCACATCATTCATAACCATATCACAACAACATAGCAACATTCACATAGTCCATTATCATTCATCATGTTTTATGACCTTTAAGTACTTTCAGAAATCATAGCAGAGTCGTAACATCATCGTAGTTCTTTCATATCGAGGCGGAAGGCATACTTTCATATCATTAGACAATAAACATTCATAAACATATACTTTAAGTCATACAGGATATCATGAATCATCATCTTTCATTTACTTAACTAGTAATGATCGTACTATCTTAATAACATAGTTATTTCATAGCACTCATTCATAAACATCACTAATCATCATCTTCATAAAACATTCCATATCTCCTAATCCAAACATCGATAACATAATGTGTGAAATCATAAAATATAAACGCAATCATAATCATACTTTCATAACATCAAAGTCATCATACTGCATAGCATTAAATCATAAAATCATCTACGTAACAAATATTTCATTTAATTTCATATCATAAGTTTCATCATAACTTTCCATCATACTTGATAGCATTAAATCATAAAATCATCTACATAATAGATGTTTCGTTTCATATCATAAGCTTCATCATTAACTTTTCATTTACTTAATCATACTTCATAGCATTAATAATCCATCATTTCATTTTATCAGTTTTTACTCTGGTTGTTGTACATCAGTCAGTGCTGGGACGTCTCCCAGGCCAGTATGTGTATGCACCACTGTGCAAGGGCCTTGACCCCGGGCATTACCCTACACCAGTAAACAGTAGTGGGCCAGTGCCCCACTAATAGTAACGGGCTAGTGCCCCAGTAAACAGTACGGTACGTGCACGACCTTCAGTCAGTTAGTAGGTACAGCCAACCAGTTCTTTCACTTTACTTTATCATGTTACGTTTCTTTTACTTTAACAGTGATCAGTATACCTCAGTAATTCAGTAACTTTCAGTATTACAGTAATACCTCATAAACAGTATCATTTTCAATGTTCAGTATACTTCAGTAACTCGGTAACTTTTTGTCTTTCAGTATTGTATCATAAGCGGTATCATTTTCAGTGTTCAGTATACTTCAGTAACTCGGTAACTTTCCGTCTTTCAGTATTGTATCATAAGCAGTATCATTTTCAGTGATCAGTGATTATCATATATCATCTTTATAAAATCATATAAATCTCAGGATACGTAATCAAAACATGGATAAGTAATAATCCCGCAATTCAGAAACACATTGTTCATAAATCATCAATTCAGTTGCACATTATATTTTTCATAAAAACACGTATGAAGGGAATTGCGAGTACTAGCAGTCGATGTTACTTTCTATACTTTCAGATTGTTTCAGAATGATCATAACGTAAATTTTACATAATAGGAAATTGTTAACATATCTCATACCCTTAAGTACTTTTAAGAATAATATAAACAAATCAGAAGCATAGCAGAAACATAACAGTCTTTTCGTATCTCATATCGTTAAGAGTCATTCATACTTTCATATGGTTTCAGAATTAGAAGGTATACTTTAACATATTCAGAATACATGAACATATATCATAACAAACCGTTCATACTTCGTCATTCATAAGAACAATAGTCATCTTATCACACTTTCCAATCCCTTATGAGACAGAAAGTACTATTCCATACTACATCCATATACTAAGCTTATTAGTGATATAGTTCACATAACAGACTAGCGTCATTAAACATCATTCAACTCTAAATATTCCTCACAATAGTCCAGTGATACACCTTTCTTAGCTTTCCCACTTACTAAGGTATAATAATGAACATCATATTGTTAACAATTGTGCTTTAAAGGTCATAATAATCATTCCATACTTTCAGATCATTTACGAAAACATATAATAAGACCCTTTTCATAACATCATGGTTTCACATATATCATTTCTTGTTATATAATTCACATCTCGCCATGCATAATACATGTAAGTCATATTGCATGTAGTCATGTTGATAACATCGACTATCAGCTTTCCTTGTCTTATAGTCATTTTATCTCGAATTATAAATTATGTCTACCAATCTCAATTAACAACGACAAACTCGGGAAAACTATCCAATATTCAGTGTAATATAATCCATGACGATCATAGTTCTCTCATTAGAAGTTAACTAATGACAGTTTACTTAAATGACTTAGACTTATTTATGCTCTGAATTAATATATGGTACATATATATCATTTGTATGGGTTATTAGTATTCGAGACAATATTAACGGACCATAACTCACTTTATTAACTCAAGAACTAATATGCTTTAGTGACCATCAATCCATAAATTTACTCAACTTCACATCTTACTTGGTTTAATAATTCAACATATATAATCTAATGGATGATACACAAACCCTCGCTTTATTTTACATTTTCCCAAAACTGAAGTTTGCCCTTGAGCCCCTTTCTAATCATCACTGGAGATTAATTGAACCAGGATCTTATACATTTCAATCCAAATACTAAATCCCAATATTTAAACAACAGGTAATGGAACACATCAAACAATCAATCATATCATTAAGAAATTGAATTAACTCAAATTTCAGAATTTAGAGCTTCAATTATAACTCTAATATGAGGAGAATAAAAAGAGGAGAAGAAGAGGGTGTAGTACCAAACTAGAACATCAACAAATAATCTCCAAATCTCAAAATTCACGACTTCAGTCATATCCCAATCCAATTTTTAGTTGCAGGACTCAACAAACATATATTCTCAAAACTTGAAGATGTAGAGAAGAAAATTTCAAGAATCATAACTAGTCCTATCAAATTCCACCAATAACAAATCAGCCATAAACAATCAAACTACCGACATCATCACTTTGTTTCAATCATATCTTCGAAACAAATTTCTTAATATATTTGAAATAGTAGGGAAATTACTTATTGAAACCAAAAAGAGAAGGAGAAGGGGGTGTAGTACCTCTGCTCACTTGGAGCAGGGACGGAACAGAGAAGACAAGGGGGTTTCGAAGCCTCGGTGCACAGCGGCGAGCACCGGCGAGGCTGGCAGCAACGTGGGGGAGGTGGCGACGTTCGCCAACAAAGCCAGCGAGCAGCAGTAGCACAGCACGCAGCAGCAGCAACGAACGGAGGAGCGACAGCAGCGAGGGAAAACTCCGACGAGCTCAGGGACGACGGAGGAGCGTCGCAGAGGAGAGAGAGGTGAGAGGAATTTGGGGTTTTGGGGTTTCACCGGGAGAGAGAAATGGGGTTTGGGATGTTTGGGTGTGAGAATATAAAAAGAGAGAGAATGAATTTAAAATTCATTTGGCCATTTAAAATCCAAAATATATTACTCTTATCTTAAATAAAAATAGATTAATAAACACATTTCAACATTTTAATTCAAAACTCATACTCCAACTCAAATAAAATAAGAAAATTTTATAATATAATCTTAATAATTATAATTAACATTAAATAAAATGGCTCAAGAATCGGGGTATTACATCCTACCACCCTTATAAAAAGTTTCGTCCTCGAAACTTGCAATAAGTTAGTCAAGGAAACAAGAAGCTAAATTCATTTAGACAAAAACCATGATCTCAAGCTTTCATGGCTTCGTTAGGTATTCAGCCTCCATTCCGCCATCATCTTTTGTAACTCTACTTCAACTCGACTCGCGAAATCGGGGAGCAAAGAAAACAAAAGGGGCAAACTTGTTGGCAATGAATTCCAACTAACTCATTTAGTGAGATCTCGTTTGAAATTCAGTTGGTTTCTCAAATCATATATGTTTTGTAAAATGCATACTTTAAGTAAACGCATATCACGAACAGACACAAGTCACTGCGAGATATAACGAACACATTCAGAGGTAACTAACAAAGAAAATTGAAGGTACCACATCTCAAGTAAACAAATTCACATTGCACACGCAAAAGCGCAAACTCTCAAACGGCTTGGTTCATTTACACCTAACTTTTTAGCCAACCCATTAAACCTACTTAAAACCTTTACGCTAAGATATGAAGATCATAGCGTACCTGAATCTAACCTTAGCTCTGATACCACTCTGTAACGCCCCGACTTTCGCACAACCTTATTAGGTTAATTAACCAAGGATTAGCAGCGGAAGACTTAGCTTAGTCGGCGCGTTACCGCCGTACTTTCCCCTAAGGAAAATACAAGGCGACCTTTGACATTAACTTACAGGGACAATACCTTGATTTGACACTCTTTAAAGAAACACTTTAATAATAGATTACTATTTTCTAGAAATTTCGGCAGAGTTTCCTTTGTAAATTGGACAACCCAAAATGGGAAAAATGTATGAAAAACCTGTTACAATAAAATATTTCCAAATCCATAACTCAACGCTTTCGGAGAGTAGCAGCTAAAGAGTATCAGGAGCATTATTGCTCACCCAGAACTAGAAATAAAACTAAACCCTTAATTATTAACTAATACAAAGTGGAACGTCCTCGCCTCAAAAGAAACATAAAACAATCATGGCTGAGCTCTTAGTACGTAACTGCTTCTATCATGGAAAAGATGCTCCAGAACTTCAAACTGAAACTATTGTAACACTGCCACCCACCAAGTGACAGGCCACATTAGTGACAAAAACAAAACATTGACAGACACATCAGCACAACGCTGAGTACTAACCCATAAAACATTCTTAAAACATGCTTTGGTGTCTACGACTCTCACGTAAACAACATGTTCACATCATTCATAACCATATCACAACAACATAGCAACATTCACATAGTCCATTATCATTCATCATGTTTTATGACCTTTAAGTACTTTCAGAAATCATAGCAGAGTCGTAACATCATCATAGTTCTTTCATATCGAGGCGAAAGGCATACTTTCATATCATTAGACAATAAACATTCATAAACATATACTTTAAGTCATACAGGATATCATGAATCATCATCTTTCATTTACTTAACTAGTAATGATCGTACTATCTTAATAACATAGTTATTTCATAGCACTCATTCATAAACATCACTAATCATCATCTTCATAAAACATTCCATATCTCCTAATCCAAACATCGATAACATAATGTGTGAAATCATAAAATATAAACGCAATCATAATCATACTTTCATAACATCAAAGTCATCATACTGCATAGCATTAAATCATAAAATCATCTACGTAACAAATATTTCATTTAATTTCATATCATAAGTTTCATCATAACTTTCCATCATACTTGATAGCATTAAATCATAAAATCATCTACATAATAGATGTTTCGTTTCATATCATAAGCTTCATCATTAACTTTTCATTTACTTAATCATACTTCATAGCATTAATAATCCATCATTTCATTTTATCAGTTTTTACTCTGGTTGTTGTACATCAGTCAGTGCTGGGACGCTCTCCCAGGCCAGTATGTGTATGCACCATTGTGCAAGGGCCTTGACCCCGGGCATTACCCTACACCAGTAAACAGTAGTGGGCCAGTGCCCCACTAATAGTAACGGGCTAGTGCCCCAGTAAACAGTACGGTACGTGCACGACCTTCAGTCAGTTAGTAGGTATAGCCAACCAGTTCTTTCACTTTACTTTATCATGTTACGTTTCTTTTACTTTAAGAGTGATCAGTATACCTCAATAATTCAGTAACTTTCAGTATTTCAGTAATACCTCATAAACAGTATCATTTTCAGTGTTCAGTATACTTCAGTAACTCGGTAACTTTTTGTCTTTCAGTATTGTATCATAAGTGGTATCATTTTTAGTGTTCAGTATACTTCAGTAACTCGGTAACTTTCCGTCTTTCAGTATTGTATCATAAGCAGTATCATTTTCAGTGATCAGTGATTATCATATATCATCTTTATAAAATCATATAAATCTCAGGATACGAAATCAAAAAATGGATAAGTAATAATCCCGCAATTCAGAAACACATTGTTCATAAATCATCAATTCAGTTGCACATTATATTTTTCATAAAAACACGTATGAAGGGAATTGCGAGTACTAGCAGTAGTTGTTACTTTCTATACTTTCAGATTGTTTCAGAATGATCATAACGTAAATTTTACATAATAGGAAATTGTAAACATATCTCATACCTTTAAGCACTTTTAAGAATAACATAAACATATCAGAAGCATAGCAGAAACATAACAGTCTTTTCGTATCTCATATCGTTTAAGAGTCATTCATACTTTCATATGGTTTCAGAATTAGAAGGTATACTTTAACATATTCAGAATACATGAACATATATCATAACAAACCGTTCATACTTCGTCATTCATAAGAACAATAGTCATCTTATCACACTTTCCAATCCCTTATGAGACAGAAAGTACTATTCCATACTACATCCATATACTAAGCTTATTAGTGTTATAGTTCACATAACCAACTAGCGTCATTAAACATCATTCAACTCTAAATATTCCTCACAATAGTCCCGTGATACACCTTTCTTAGCTTTCCCACTTACTAAGGTATAATAATGAACATCATATTGTTAACAATTGTGCTTTAAATGTCATAATAATCATTACGAAAACATATAATAAGACCCTTTTCATAACATCATGGTTTCACATATATCATTTCTTGTTATATGATTCACATCTCGCCATGCATAATACATGTAAGTCATATTGCATGTAGTCATGTTGATAACATCGACTATCAGCTTTCCTTGTCTTATAGTCATTTTATCTCGAATTATAAATTATGTCTACCAATCTCAATCAACAACGACAAACTCGGGAAAACTATCCGATATTCAGTGTAATATAATCCATGACGATCATAGTTCTCTCATTAGAAGTTAACTAATGACAGTTTACTTAAATGACTTAGACTTATTTATGCTCTGAATTAATATATGGTACATATATATCATTTGTATGGGTTATTAGTATTCGAGACAATATTAATGGACCATAACTCACTTTATTAACTCAAGAACTAATATGCTTTAGTGACCATCAATCCATAAATTTACTCAACTTCACATCTTACTTGGTTTAATAATTCAACATATATAATCTAATGGATGATACACAAACCCTCACTTTATTTTACATTTTCCCAAAACTGAAGTTTGCCCTTGAGCCCCTTTCTAATCATCACTGGAGATTAATTGAACCAGGATCTTATACATTTCAATCCAAATACTAAATCCCAATATTTAAACAACAGGTAATGGAACACATCAAACAATCAATCATATCATTAAGAAATTGAATTAACTTAAATTTCAGAATTTAGAGCTTCAATTATAACTCTAATATGAGGAGAATAAAAAGAGGAGAAGAAGAGGGTGTAGTACCAAACTAGAACATCAACAAATAATCTCCAAATCTCAAAATTCACGACTTCAGTCATATCCCAATCCAATTTTTAGTTGCAGGACTCAACAAACATATATTCTCAAAACTTGAAGATGTAGAGAAGAAAATTTCAAGAATCATAACTATTCCTATCAAATTCCACCAATAACAAATCAGCCATAAACAATCAAACTACCGACATCATCACTCTGTTTCAATCATATCTTCAGAACAAATTTCTTGATATATTTGAAATAGTAGGGAAATTACTTATTGAAACCAAAAAAAGAAGGAGAAGGGGGTGTAGTACCTCTGCTCACTTGGAGCAGGGACGGAACAGAGAAGACAAGGGGATTTCGAAGCCTCGGTGCACAGCGGCGAGCACCGGCGAGGCTGGCACCAACGTGGGGGAGGTGGCGACGTTCGCCGACAAAGCAGCGAGCAGCAGTAGCACAGCACGCAGCAGCAGCAACGAACGGAGGAGCGACAACAGCGAGGGAAAACTCCGACGAGCTCAGGGACGACAGAGGAGCGTCGCAGAGGAGAGAGAGGTGAGAGGAATTTGGGGTTTTGGGGTTTCACCGAGAGAGAGAAATGGGGTTTGGGATGTTTGGGTGTGAGAATATAAAAAGAGAGAGAATGAATTTAAAATTCATTTGGCCATTTAAAATCCAAAATATATTATTCTTATCTTAAATAAAAAATAGATTAATAAACACATTTCAACATTTTAATTCAAAACTCATACTCCAACTCAAATAAAATAAGAAAATTTCATAATATAATCTTAATAATTATAATTAACATTAAATAAAATGGCTCAAGAATCGGGGTATTACAGTTGCTAGATCAAAATAACCCGGCCGACAAAGTTAACTTTGGTTTCTTGCTTGCCACGAGGATGCTCACCATCAAGCAAGACACAAGAATGAAAGGGCCCATCCAATTGGAAGGGATGGTGACATGGATTGCTTATAGGCTCGGGTACAAAGAGCAACTTGTCAAGATGGAGTCGGAGAGCTATGGGTCTGTTCTAAACCTTGATCACCTCAAGAACATGAAATTCACCAAAGTGACATCTAGAGCTACCTTTTGGTTGATCAAGGGTGCAATATGGTGCAAGATCCCAAATAGATTCATGACCGAACCCCCAGCAAACACCACAAATCCGTGGAGAGTTCCATTTGAGGAGATTGATGCTTCGGAGCTTGATCCGAATGAGATTGAAAGAAGAAACCGAGCAAGGCAACAACATCAACATCAACATCAACAACAACAACAACGCCAACCAAGGCCGCAACGAGTGGAGCACGAACGTCACCCCTCCCTTGAGGAGGGAGGTATGAGCCACTCTTACCCTTCTAGTTTTAACATCGAACATGCTTTTCATAACTTAAGATTGCAAGTGGGCCAATAGGAGGCCAACAACCAGGGGATGGCGCTCCAAAATTCTTTGCTTTTCAACCATTTTGTGGAGCAAGGGCAAATCGCCCCGCCAGTTAACCATCCCTATTGGCCTCCACAGCTAGGGCCAGTGCCAAGTTGGGGAGAGGAGCACATTGATGGTACTCCTCGTGAGCCAGTCTACCCCTATTGGCAGGGTCCATCCTCCAAAATTAGGGAGCGGCACACTTTTCCCCCATATGACTTTACCCAGCCCCGGGGGTGTGACTATTTCGGCGACCCCGCCTATAGATACATCCCACCGGAACATAGCCATGACCCATCCTTTACGGGGTACTCGGGTTTCCCTCCTAACTTTTACAGCGGTTGGGAACCCCATGGTCCCCCCTTGCGTGAGGATGGGACCCCGATCGACCTTGCTTATGATTGGCGCCGCCCCGATGAGGGCGGGCCAAGTGGATCTTAGATCGCCCCATGAATCGCCCCTCATCCCCTCTTTTTCTCTATTCCTTGGTCTCACCGAGGTCGGTTTTCCATTCAAGTTGGGGGGGTGTACTTTGCATTGTTTTTGATGTAGGGGCGCAATTTTAGGGGTCATGGCTCGGGGAATTGCAATCTTAAGGAATTGTTGAGCTATGTGTTAAGCTAGATTTGTTTTTCTTTGCCCTTTGTATATACTTTTGTTGGAACTAATCTTTCTTTTGAGTTGATGACCTTTCATAGCAAGCATCCGGGGATGAAGTCAAGGTGAGAAGAGCATTGCTTCGGATATTACATTTGGCCTTTATTGCTTCAATGATGGGTGAGATCGTTCCAACTCCCTTTTAGTTACTTGTTTGCTTAGCTTTAGGATAGTTTAGGAAAGAAGATGATCGTTCGAGGTTGCTTGGCTTTAATTTTACATTGGTGGTTATGAACACCACCTGGGTTTAAGTGCTAAATTTTTGTGATTGTGTTGATTATGTGCCATTACCTACTTGCTTTCATCTCTTGCTATAAAATAAATATAAAAAAAAACGTACGAATCAAGGCAAATTTTTCTTTTAATTATTTCTTTTGCTCTTGAGTTGAGAACAATATCATTGAAGCTCCACTCTTTTGAATGCTTTTATTCCTAGATGTTAGAAGTCCGCATGCTTTGAGATGTTTATGGTTGATTTTAGGATACTCTATGTTAAGGTAGCGGTTAGAACTTTTTGAGAGCACAAAACCTTAATTCATGGATTGTGGTATGATGGTGTTGCTCTCTCTAGTGATTTGAAACCTTAAAGGTAGAATTTGCTTGATAACCCCATGTGAGGACTTTCAAAAAAGCCCCAACATCTATTTTGAGTGCATGGATCCTCGACATCGCATACTTTTATCGAGAACTTGACTCTTATCTATCTTAGATCGCGACCGAGCCACTCTAGGGAAAGATAAAGGCGTTCATTTCGGTGACTATTTTTACTTTTATAGTTTTAGGCTTTTTATTCTTGTTTTTCTCTTTTTCTTGGTTTTGTTTTTATTTGCATATGCCCTTCCTCTCAACCCTTTGAGCCTTATCCTTTCTTTGATTACCTCAATACAAGCCAATTGCCTCCTTGTTTTATTTTTCACCCTTGTAGTGAATAGTGAAGTTAGAGCGATTGTCTTGAGTGGTATTTGAAACAAATAAGGGGAAAGGAAAATGATGAGATTCTTGTGGTATAGTGGAAATTTTGTGTATATTCTTGAATAAATGCAATTGCAACTTCATAGAAAAAGCCACCCAAAGTCAAAGAAGGTGGGAAAAAAATCAAAAAAAAAAATCAAAAAAAAAAGAAACAAACAAAAAAAAAGGGAGAAAAAGAAAGAAAATCCAAAATAGTTCTTTTATTGTTATGTTTTCGAATAAGTTTGGGGGAAACTTATCCCTAAATGGTTGAATATGATTTGTGATTCATGGTTATTTAGCTCTTTCGCTCCTGCTAAGGCTTCACTATATTAGGATTGAGCACCACTATCCAAATTTATTCACACCCTTTACCCCTAGCCTACGTTTCTACCCTTAAAAAATCCTTTTGACCTTAGAGGGTTGAGTCATTGTCGGTGATGGAAGATTGGAATCAAGCCTATTGAGCGAGTGTGCTATGTCGAGATGTCGAGTAACCTTCTCCTATTCTATCTCTTATTACATTTTCGGCTCCATTCTCCGGAGTTTAGAGAAGCTACCTTGAATGGCGAATTTGAAACTAGTTGAGAGAACGCGGTATGTATGGTGGTAGAATTTGAGGAAATGTGCTCTTTCTAGTTCTCTATGCTTAGTGTATGGTATGTTTTAATCAACCTATGGACATCTTTGAGCATGCTTAGTTTTAATGTCTAGAAATTCTTACATCTGTTTGCGCTTGCTTCTCGTCAAAATCTCACTTAAGAGCACCATTTTATTTTCTTTGGTTTATTTATTTTTGATTTGCCTTGGATTCTAAGATCTAGAGTTATGGGTCAAACTCTTAGAAAACCCTTACGAGAGCACACTCGTCCTCCTTGGCGACTTTGAGGTTTAAAGGGCTTGTCATTTACGCTAAAATTGACCGTGATTCCTACGAAAGTGAGTTAGTGTACAAACTTTACTGCTTTCTCTTTATTCGAGGACGAACAAAGGACTTAGTCTGGGGGAGTTTGATAAGTGGCTTTTAAGGCCGCTTTTATGGTCTCTTTCCACCCTAATTAAGCCCTTGTTTAGTCCATTTTTATGCTTATTTAGCTTAGCTTTGTTCAATGTTGGTGATTCTATTAGCTTTATGCACTTTGAGTCTTTTTTGGGAGTTGTAGGTTGTTTTCTCTTCATGCGAAGATTGAATGTCGTGAACACCCAATGCTATGACTTGTTCTTATCTTCTTTTAGGTTCCGTAGCGGCCTAATCGAGATTGTCGAAGCTTGGAATGGCAAAAGGGAACCTTTGGATGGAGAAAGAGAGCTTCAAATAACAAAGGAGGGTAGAAGCAGAGCTAGAGCTGGCGCTCCAGCCTCATGGAGCGGGAGCTCCGAGTCCCCCTGCATTACAACCAATTCTGCCGAGGATTTGAAGCTGGCGCTCCAGCCTCATGGAGCAGGAGCTTCGACTTGCTGCTGAATTATATTCAAACAAGACCCTCAATAAATTTGATCCATTGCCCACCAAATGTTGTCGAAATCGTTGTTGTGAGTTCCACGATTCCCCCTCTACCTAGTGTTTGTCTTATTGATTAATCACTCTTATTTTATCTTCCTTAGGTAGTCTAGTTGATAACTCAAACCCCTTTTCTTTTACTCCCGTCAATTAATTGCATCTCGAAGTAAGTGTAAAACCCCTTGCTTCTCCGTGGATACGATCCCTTACTACGCTATACTACCTTATTAGGCTAGTTAGTTAGACTAGGGAGATTTTATTCTTTACCCGGAGCCATAGGAAGTAACGACACCTAGGGGACCGATCAGGAGCACTTGTGAATTTTTTATATTAAAATTTTCACAAGTGCTTGGGTTGATTATTCAACCGAAGCACTTGACAAGTAGCACGAGGAGTTTTTTCCACTAGTGTTATATATATAAACTCAAGTATCAATATCATAAACCATCAAAGTTCAAAGTAATAAAAATAGTATAATTTGTTTGAGAGAGAGAGCTGAACGCTAGTGGACAACCCACTTCCTATGGTAATGTCAGACAACCTCCAGACACACTATGTGTTACGTTCCCTACTGCATCTGGCTATGAATGGCCATACTCCTGATGTGGTGTAGGATTACGTCCCCACCGACCTCTCGGACGACAACAAAGCCAAGGTATACCTAGGATTACGTCCTATGGTTTGCATATTCTTCACCTCGGGATTACGTCCCTCCGCATAATCTTACTCTCAAACTATAATAATAATAATAAAATAATACTCAATCATCAAATTAGACGGATGCCCTTAAGGCCTTACACCAAATCAACATAAATCTAGGATCGCAACCCGAGAATTTCAATTCAGAATAGCATTCTTCTCAAAATATTAATAGTAATAATAATTACTCACAAAAATATAATTATAACTCAAACCATCATAAAATAATACCATGTACATAATATAAGCAACTACGATGTTCAACAACTTACAATGTCATTTAGAAAAATAATAATAACCCCTCCGTCTAAATAATAATACACTAGTCATGATAATAAAATTATGACCAAAATATAAATAGATGCTAACATAAACTCACGTTATAAAGATCATGATCATAAACATAACATGAAACATAACTGGGCAAAGTACATAAATAAGATCACCTACTAATAACAACTACCAAAAAAAAAACACATAAAGCATAGTCTTGTAGACGAGTTTCTGTACTGCAGTGCTAGAGCTCCACAGGTGCTGCTCGAAGAAGACACCAGCTAACAACGAAAAACTTAGCCAACTAAACATCCTAATCATCCTTTAACCCACCCTCCAACAACAGACAACAAAGCACTACTAATGATCATGCTTACAACTCACAAAATACACGCCTAAAAATAAGATCGTAGCAACGATATTCAATAACATCAAAGATAACTAAATTACTCATTAAGTCATAGTTTATAGAAATACATGAAATCAACACAAATACCACACACAACAATAACCCAAAACTCAAGAAAATCATAAACGTAACCATATAACAACAACAACAACAACAATAAGGAACTCACGCAATATAGCAGTATAATGAACATATAAACATGAAAATTTTACCACCCAAAGCCCTAGCATAAAACTATCCCAAAACTTAGCTATTAAAACTGATATAATTCCTATGCAAATTCTAGCCGTTCTCGGAAAACCGTTAGTTACCATTGAAGACCTCCAATTGCTTGCATTTTCATTATGTAGTGTTCTGTTCCCAACACGATTCTCGATGATCTGAAACTCGGATGCCCAATCGCTCCGGTCAAAGTGACGAAGAAGATGTTCCCAACATGCTACCCAACTTTTAAGACGATCTAACGGTCAGATCTCCATATATCGTGATTTTCGTGAAAGTGTGATAGGGAAATCCGGGATGAACTTTACTCTTCTTTTTATTTTCTCTTCCCCTCTTCAAATGGCCGAACAATATGGGGAGATGGTCTGAATTTTCGGACCAGAAATCAGCAGCAAAAGGGGAAATAAAAAGAAGGGTTACAAGTTGAAATTGATGGGGGTAATTACGGGGTAATAAAATGGGTGAATTAAAAAGGAGGTTACAAGGGGTTACAAGGATGCTCAAAAGCCTCTCTCATGCTTTCAATATTCTTATTTTGTGGACAGCTTTTAGGAGCTTGAAACTTCACATTAAAAAGTCGTGCGCACGGTCCAGATGAGTTCAAATCGAATAAAAAAATACTAGTTCAAACGCATATTTCTAAATACTAGAAAATCTATAATTTCTCATCAACTAAATAATATAAATATAACATTTTAAAAGTTGAAAAAGAAATAACATAAGATATAATATTTTTAAGAAGTAAAATATTCTAATTTTAACGAAAAATAATAATGAATGGTAAAATAACACGAAAATTTAGGAGCGAAATTTCGGGGTGTTACAGTCACTCCCCTTATGAAAGTTTCGTCCTCGAAACTTGAAACGACACGAAAATAAGCTATACGACGACTACATATATAAAACTTTGTTTCAGGCATCTAATTAATGCCTTGGAGGTACTCTGCAAAAACGAAAACGTTAGTCCTTGCTAAACCTCACTAACAAACACATAAGAAAAACATATAGCACATCGTTTAACAAAAAAAAAATTCTCGGGGCTTTCTTCCTACCCAAGTAACTCTCACTAAGAACTTTTCTTGAAGCCTAAGATACTAATAATCCTAGATGCAACAACTGCACATTTCTCATGGAATATGTAGCAACCCAATGAGAGTTTTTGGATCATTTGCTCTGATACCAACTGTAACACTCCGTCCTTTAATAAACATAATATAAGCAAAATAGAACATTTTATTAAAGAAATGACGATAGCAGAAATATCGCCTGACGGAAATGTCACTCAAAATCAGGGTTAAATATAAACTAAATAAAATAAAACCCAAATGAATTAACTCAAAATAACCATAAAGAGGCAAAACAACCTCATAAACTCAATATATATAGTAAATATAAAATAAAATAAGATGTCTCAAACAAAAATCTCAAATAGCCTTTCTCTCATTTTCCATAACATGAAATAATCACCTGCAAAATATATCAACAAACATCCACAATCAGTAGGGAGTAACTAACAGCTCTTCCAGCCCAATTAGGATCCACATAAGAGTTATAAAAGCCTTAATAATTAAGTCACACAAAAACATTTCAATAGTAAACTTCAGATAACCAAATAAAACACTTAAATAAAGATAATACAATATGCTTAAATATAAATAGTGTAAAGATAACAAAATAAACAAAATGGATAAACAACTTATATATATAAACTCAAGTATCAATACCATAAACCATCAAAGTTTAAAGTAATAAAAATAGTATAATTTGTTAGAGAGAGAGAGCTGAACGCTAGTGGACAACCCACTTCCTATGGTAATGTCAGACAACCTCCAAACAGCCTATGGGTTACGTTCCCTACTGCCTGTGTCTAAGAATGGTCGTACTCCCGATGCGGTGAAGGATTACGTCCCCACTGACCTCTCGGACGACAACAAAACCAAGGTATACCTAGGATTACGTCATATGGTTTGCATGTTCTTCACCTCGAGATTACGTCCCTCTGGATAATCTTGCTCTCAAACAATAATAATAATAATAAAATAATACTCATTCATCAAATTACACGGATGCCCTTAATGCCTTACACCAAATCAGCAGAACTCTATGATCGCAACCTAAGAATTTCAATTCAAAATAGCATTCTTCTCAAAATATTTGTAGTAATAAT
The DNA here is from genome assembly GCA_947648045.1 of Beta corolliflora. Taxonomy (NCBI): domain Eukaryota; kingdom Viridiplantae; phylum Streptophyta; class Magnoliopsida; order Caryophyllales; family Amaranthaceae; genus Beta; species Beta corolliflora. The sequence goes on from CANSZD010004262.1 coordinate 297,269, forward strand.
AATTACTCACAAAAATATAATTCAACTCAAACCATCATAAAATAATACCACGTACATAATATAAGCAACCACGATGTTCAACAACTTACAATGTCAAAACAACAACAACAACAACTAAGCCTTATTCCCAAAGTGATTTGGGTCGGCAATAAAACGAAAGGAGATGGATCGCCAAAGTGATAAAAGGTTTTTTTTTTTTTAAAGCAAGGTTTACACCAACAAGTTTTAAAGAGGTTTTCAACAAAGGTTTTAATACCAACACAATTGAGAAAAACAAATAAATGCTAAATCACACCCTTCCTCCACATGGATCGCCTCCACCCACTTCTATCCAACGTCATGCTCTCCTCAATCCCAAGTAACCTCATATCACTTTCAATGTCCTTAAACCAAATAATCTTAGGTTTCCCCTACCCCTTCCGTTACCTCAAATAATAATACACTAGTCATGATAATAAAATTTCCATGACCAAACATATAAATAGATTTGCTTCATCAATTAACATAAACTCACCGTTATAAACATGATGATCATAAGCATAACATTTGAATTAGCATAACTAGGGCAAAGAGAAAGGGACTAAGTACTATAAATTTGAACATTCACCTACTAATAACCAAAGTATTTCTCGGTACTCTATCATATGCCTTCTCCAAAAAAACAAGAAGCATAGTTCCTTGTTCCGATCACGGTAATGTTCCATTGTTTTCTTAAGAGGTGGATGGCCTTATAGTCATTTCCGATAAATAAAATTCCGATATCTTCACATGTTTCCTAAGTCTTTGCTCAATCACCCTTTAGTTTCATCGTATGACTCATTAGTTTGATTCCGGTGGTACATATGCTTGTTCTTATACAAAGGAATCAAAGTACTCTTCCTCCATTCTAATGGCATTTTGTTGTGTCTCCAAATCATGTTGAAGAATGTCATCATTCGATTCCTCTCCCCTAAACACCTCCAAACTTCGATAGGTATGCCATCCGCCCTATTCTTCTAATCCCATCTTTTTTAATGCCAAAACTTGAAAGTCCACCTATCTTTATCACTAAACATCCTCCACAATCACTCCTTTAACCCACCCTTCCATTTACTTTCTTATGTCTCTCTTCTTCCTCATACGTCTATAAATGTCTTTTTCACCTCATATCTAAAGCTTTTTCCTATAAACATACTAAATAATAAAGCACTAGTCATGATAATAAGATCATGACCAAAATATAAATAGATGCTAACATAAAACTCACGTTATAAATATCACGTCCTAAAAATAAGATCGTAACAACCAAACTAAGCACTAAACATCCTAATCATCCTTTAACCCACCTTCCAACAACTACAAAAATAAAAAAAAAAGAACTATATTCAATAACATCAAAGATAACTAAATTACTCATCAAGTCATAGTTTATAGAAATACATGAAATCAACACAAATACCTCACACAACAATAACCCAAAACTCAAAACAATCATAAACATAACCATATAACAACAACAACAACAACAACAACAACAACAACAACAACAACAACAACAACAACAACAACAACAACAACAAAGACAACAACAACAACAACAACAACAACAACAATAAGGAACTCACGCAATATAACAGTATAATGAACATATAAACATGAAAATTTTACCACCCAAAGTCCTAGCATAAAACTAGCCCAAAACTTAACTATCAAATCTAATATAATTCCTATGCAAATTCTAGCCGTTCTAGGAAAACCGTTAGTTACCTTTGAAGACCTCCAATTGCCTGCATTTCCATTATGTACTGTTCTGTTCCGAGCATGATTCCCGACGATCTGAAACTCGGATGCCAAATCGCTCCAGTCAAAGTGACGAACAAGATGTTCTCAACATGCTGTCCAAATTTGAAGACGATCCAATGGTTAGATCTCCAGATATCGTGATTTTCGTGAAGGTGTGACAGGAAAATCCGGGATGAACTTTACTCTTCTTTTTGTTATCTCTTCCCCTGTTGAAATGGCCGAACAATATGGGGAGATGGTCTGAATTTTCTGACCAGAATGTAGGAACATATAGATGCATATAGCGGAATTTCAGGAAACAAATTTCCTAACATCTATCACAAGATCGCATGCATAACATAAATATGAATCATATTATAAGGAAAAGAATGTACAACCTTTTGTAGCATATTTTCCATCGGATTGCAAGTACTAGAGATCAAAGAACAGCAATTAATGTCCCACTACTTAGTCCACGAGCACCAATTGAATTCCCACGTTTGTTAGAATGGAAGAGGATGAACAGATTTCACTCTCTTGCTTTTTAGGGAGGGTGGCCGGATTTTCCAAAGGGAAATAATAGGGTTTTTCTCTCTCTTTTCAGTTTGAAAGTTACTGTCAAATGAGCGTTCTATTCCTCTCTCCTATTATAACCTTTTATAATAGTAGGAGAATAAAATAAGAGAGAGATACCTAACCTAACCCTAATTTCTCATATTGGCCGATTTCCTTACTTCAATTAGTTACTATAATGTGTGACCTCATAGGATTAGGTTAACTTAGTTGTAGGTACAATCAATATTGTTCTACTAACCAACCTTTATTCTGTAGCAAGTAAATGTGATTACTAAACTAACGTAATTAATTATCTCTATAGTAATTCCTTTTATATTTAGTAATTATCGGGATGTCTAAGGACATATTCCTTCAATCTCCCACTTGTCCGAAGACAAGTGCGCAATGCTAAATTCCTCAAGCACTAGTGGAAAAAACGCTAAATGTCACAAGAAAACCGCTGCGGTCCTTAAGAATACCGCAGCGGTAAATTATCGTAGAATTTGGGGGGAAAAGGGGGAACATAAACCGCTGCGGTCTATAGAAAACCGCAACGGTTATAAGAAACTGCTGCGGTTTTCAGTTAACCGTTGCGGTTTTCTGAACCGCAGCGGTTTATTTTGGTTATTTTTTTCTAAATCCCGCGTGAAATTGGTCGAGTTGATTACAATTTTTGTGCGAACACTCACCTGCACTCCCTCCTTCTTTAGGTTCGAAGTGTGAACTCCCTCCTTCCTTCTCAATTTCCTAAACGCTTCATCGACGCACCACCGCCGCACCTCCACCGCGGCACGTCCACCGCCGCACCTCCAATCTTCATCAACAACAAACCCTAGAAGCTCCCTCCTTTCTTTTCATCAACAACAGCAATTCCAAGCGTCCTCCTCTGTGGCTGCACTGTGCGTCCTCCACCGCCGCACGTCCACCGCCGCACGTCCACCGCCGCACCTCCACCGTGCCCTTAACACCTACATTCCTCCTCCTCTTCTTAGGTACCTAAAATTTCTCAACTTTACTTAATCTCATATTTGAAGCTTTAAGTTTTATAATTAATTGTAGTTTTATGAATAATTATCAGTGAAATTAGGTCGTATTATAGTTAAAGGTTGTAAATTTGATTGATTTGAGTTTATTTGAAGTAGTTAGTTTGATTTTTATGTTACAAAACTAGGGCTTTGTTGTGGTTGTTGTTGTAGTTGTAGTGGTTGTAGTTGTTGTTGTAGTTGTAGTTGTTGTAGTTGTTGTTGTTGTTGTTGTAGTAGTACTTATTAACTAGTTATTTTTGAACTAACAAAGTATAACGTTGAATATGATTATTGGTTTAGCTATTTAATTAGTTTAGTTTAGCTTAGTTTGGTTTAGTGTTGTTTAATTTGCTAATTTATACTAATCTTAACTTTATACTTTGTTGTTGATTATTGAAGCTAGCTAGTGACGGAGTGTTGAGCTCGATTTCTCTATTGACAACCTTTACATTGGTATGTTATCACTCATATTTAACTTTCTTTCATAGTAAATTGGTTTATATGTGCAAATGTGTATATATTTATCGTTGAATTGAGACTAGATGTAAAATGTTTTGTTGTTTTCTAAAACCTATGTTTGCATCATCATATCATATGCCTAGATACCCGTTCGAGACTTACTCATTAGGAGTAAGTCTTGAATAGTCCCCGGTTTGGGACTGTTCTTAGATGTTTAATCTCACTTAGGTGGTGAATGTATGTCTTTAGTTCGATTCTAGAGGAAAATCTTGGCTCGTCGTTTCCCTACTTTTGTTCTCTGGGTACATATGTAGATATAAATAAATTTATATCTACATCGTGTACTTGGGGAACTGTAGGGAAATGCTGCCGGATTTTCCGTAGATTCGAACTGAAGGCAATACATTCACTAGTGAGATTAGACATCTAAGGATGGGTTAGGTTGGAGTGATAAGGACCCTTGGAAAGCATGCCTAATTTCATTAAATTTATATCGTGTATGAACTCTAATAATGTAGTGAAATTCGTCATTGACATTGGGTCCTTGTTGCTTGTGTTTAATTAGAGCTAGGTTTGGTTGAAATGAATCGTGCATGGATGTATGGTAGTCGTGACACGTGTGAATTCGTGGATGGGGTCTTTGAATTTTGTGATGCTGCATTAAGTCATCAGGCTGCAAAGGGAACCGAGGGGTTTTATTGTCCTTGTGTTGATTGTGGTAATGTGAGCATCGTTTGTAGCATTGAGTCGCTTAGGGAGCATGTCTTTCGTCGCGGGTTTAGACAAGACTACTATGTATGGGTTTGGCACGGTGAGGAGGGTATGTATGATGGTCGAAATGCCATTGTTAACGATGTGCATGAAGAAGGTGAGTTTGATGTCATTGAGAATGACAACATCGAGGATGAATATGAGGATATTCAAGTAGAAGATGATGATGATGAAGGGGATCATATCGAGGAGATGATGGCGGGGTAGATCATTGTGGCAAACGGCCTCGTATTTTTGAGTGCATGGACGATGCATCTCGAAAACCGTTGTATCCCGGTTGTACGAGGTACACCAAGCTGACGGCCGTGATAACACTCTTTAATATCAAGACGAAAGCCGGTATAAGTGACTCTTGTTTCACTTCCTTGTTGCAAGCATTTGGTGATATGTTGCCGGACGACCATAAACGACCCAAGACGAACTACTATGCTAAGAAACTGATGTGTCCCTTTGGGTTAGAGTACCAGAGGATACATGCTTGTCCAAACGATTGTGTGCTATATCGAAATGAATATGAAAATATGGATGAGTGTCCTCGATGTGGGAAGTCGTGTTACAGGCGCGCGGGGGTTGGTGATAACAAAGGTCCTGCAGCAAAGGTGATGTGGTATCTTCCGATTATACCACGATTCAAGCGCATGTTTTCAATCAAAAAATATGCTAAGAACTTGAGGTGGCATGCAGAACGAAGGAAAAAGGATGGTTTTCTCAAACATCCGGCTGATTCTCCTGAGTGGAAAGGTATCAACCATTGTCATAAAATCTTCGGTGCCGAGGACAGAAATTTGAGGCTTGGCCTATGCACGGATGGAAAAAACCCATTTGGCAATCTTAGTTCTCAACATAGTACGTGGCCGGTTCTTCTAGTTATATACAACTTGCCTCCTTGGTTGTGCATGAAACGCAAATACATCATGTTGTCGATTCTTATTTCAGGGTCGAAACAGCCTGGAAACGACATAGATGTCTACCTCCAGCCACTTGTTGATGATTTGAGAAAAATGTGGGATGAAGGAGTTTCTGTGTATGACGCACATGCTGATGAGGTATTCACATTGCGTGCCATGCTTTTATTCACTCTTAATGACTATCCTGCTTATGGGAACTTATCCGGGTACAAGAACAAAGGGAAGAAAGCATGCCCGATTTGCCTGGACGACACAGCATCTAAATACATTACTACTTGTCACAAAGATGTTTATATGCGCACCCGAAGGTTCCTTCGACGCGACCATCCTTATCGTAATAAGAAGAAGGCATTCGATGGAACAGTTGAGGAAGGGGTTGCTCGTAGACCATTGACTGGTATTGAGGTTTATGATCAAGTCAAGGGTATTGAAACGATATTCGGCAAAGGAGCGAGTGTTGGTGATAAGGGACTTTGGAAAAAGGAGTCTATTCTGTGGAAACTTCTATATTGGAGAGATCTAGAGGTTAGACATTGTCTCGACGTCATGCACATAGAGAAAAATGTATGTGACGCCATTCTGGGGACACTTATGAATATTCCACATAAGACAAAGGATAGCAAAGGGGTGCGACTGCATCTGGAAAGTGAGGGGCTTCGACTAGAACTATGGGCTCAAAAGAGGGACACTAAGAAAAGAAAGAAAGAAGAGAAAGTGTCTGGAAAAGGAAAAGGAAAGGGAAAAGAAAAGAAACCGCAAGAAGGGTCGCCTGCAGGAATTGAAAGAAAAGGAAAGAAAACGGTGAAGGATGATGATAGGAACTATTTAAATCCGGCTTGCTACACTCTATCTAGAGCTGAGAAGCATCTTTTTTGCGAGTGTTTGTACAACATTAAGGTTCCATCAGGGTACTCATCGAACATGAAAAGATTTGTTACCTTAGACGGTGAGTTGAAATTATCGAGCATGAAGTCTCATGATTGTCATGTAATGATGCAAGTATTCTTACCGATTGCAATTCGAGGGATATTGTCGAAACATGTGAGTCATACCATAACAGAGCTGTGTTCTTTTTTCAATACTATATGTAGCAAAACGTTACAACCCTCGAAGCTTGATGCTCTGCACGCTAGCGTGATACAGACTTTGTGCAAGTTTGAGATGTACTTCCCACCTGCTATCTTCGACATTATGGTCCATTTGGTTGTACATCTAGTTCGAAAAATTAAGCTATGTGGTCCGGTGTTTTTGAGGTGGTGTTATCCCTTTGAGAGACATATGGGCTCTTTGAAAGATAAAGTAAGGAATCCAGCGCAACCAGAAGGAAGTATAATTCAGGGGATTGTGAGTGAAGAGGTCGGTAATTTTGTGGCTGAGTTCTTAACTAATGTTGATCCTATTGGACTTCCTACATCTCGACACGAGGGCAGACTCGCGGGTAAAGGTACACTTGGCTCGAAAATGATAGTACCTCCTGTTGAAAGCCGCATACAAGCACACTTATTTATATTGCAGCATATGGTACAGGTGCATCCGTACTTGGATGAGCATTTGGAGGAGTTGCGTGACCAGAATCCAGGTAATGGGACTAGAGCATTGATGCAGTTGCATAATAAGACGTTTATTGATTGGTTCCATAACCGAATAATGCGTGAAGTAGATTCCAATGTTTCTGAAACTCTGAAGTGGCTAGCATTTGGTCCTCGAGAAGCTGTGCACTCCTATGAGGGTTATGATGTTAACGGATATACGTATTGGACATATCGTCAAGATCAAAAGTCGAGATCTCTCCTGAATAGTGGTGTTTCAGTAGAGGCATCATCTACACAGTATGCAAGTGCCAAAGACAAGTCTCCAATTGATGCTCGATTGTTATACTATGGACGAGTTCAAGATATATGGGAGCTTGACTACTCTGGTTTCACGGTCTGCTTATTTCGATGAAAGTGGGTTGAGTATAACCGGCGTTACATAAGGAAAGATGACCCTTGTGGATTTACTCTTGTAGACTTGGGTCGGTTGCGTGATAGTAAAGAGCCATTCGTGCTTGCATCACAAGTTAAGCAAGTATTCTACGTAACTGACCTTTCTGATAACAAGTGGTCAATTGTTGTTCCGGGAAAAAGAAGTATACTCGGAGTTGGTGATGTTGAGGATGAGGATGAGTATGATGCATTTGAAGACACCCCGCCTTTCACCATTCCCAACTCCGATGTCACTGATGCGGAGTTAGCGACAAGTTACATGCGTGCAGATCACGGGGAAGGGATAATGGTTGATACTTCAAATGAAGGTGGCAAAAGTAAACAATAGGCTCGACTTCTTTGGTTCCAATTCCGGCTTTCGGCTTTGCAATGTCATTTTACTTTATTTTTCACTTTTAGCCGCATGTAGTGTCATGTATAGTTCTTATTATTGTATACATATGTATTTCAATCAACTAAACTCGGTTCACATGTATTGAAACCCATTTTGGGTAAGTGAATGTCATTTCGGGCCAATTTCGGCTTTTCAACCTCAATTAACTTAATTTCTCGCTTTTAGCCGCATATTAGGTCATGTATAGTTCTTATTAGTATATATATGTATTACAATCAACTAAACTCGCTTCACATGTATTGAAACCCATTTTGGGTAAGTGAATGTCATTTCGGGCCAATTTCGGCTTTTCAACCTCAATTAACTTAATTTCTCGCGTTTAGCCGCATGTTAGGTCATGTATAGTTATTATTAGTATATATATATGTATTACAATCAACTAAACTCGCTTCACATGTATTGAAACCCATTTTGGGTAAGTGAATGTCATTTCGGGGCAATTTCGGCTTTTCAACCTCAATTAACTTCATTTCTCGCTTTTAGCCGCATGTTAGGTCATGTATAGTTCTTATTAGTATATATATATGTATTACAATCAACTAAACTCGCTTAACATGTATTGAAACCCATTTTGGGTAAGTGAATGTCATTTCGGGCCAATTTCGGCTTTTCAACCTCAATTAACTTAATTTCTCGCTTTTAGCCGCATGTTAGGTCATGTATAGTTCTTATTAGTAAATATATATGTATTACAATCAACTAAACTCGCTTCACATGTATTGAAACCCATTTTGCGTAAGTGAATGTCATTTCGGGCCTATTAGAGTCACTTAAAGTCGGGTCACATGATTTGAAAACCGAATTGGGTAGATGAATGTCGTTTAGAGTGTAATTATGGATTGTTTTGGGGGGGGAGGGGACTGTGCAAGGGGTGTTGTGCGCAAGCGGGGTGGGGACAGTGAAGGGGGGCAGTGAAGGGGGGCCGTGGAAGGGGGATGGGACAGTGAAGGGGGTTGTGCGGTTCGGGGAGGAGTGGGGGAGGGAGTGTGCGGGGGGCAGGGCGAGGGGGGCGATCAATGGGGGGAGTGAAGGGGGCTGTGCGGGGGGGGGGAAGAAGGGGCCGTAGGGGGGTGGCGAGTGAAGGGGGCGTGGGGGGGGGTGCGGGGCAGTGGGGGAGTGTGCGGTGGGGGGGGGGGGGGGCGTAGGAGGGGGGGTGAAGGGGGGCGTGAAGGGGCCCGGTGAAGGGAGTTGGGCGTGCGGGGGCGATGAAGGGAGCCGTGCAGGGGGCAAGTGAAGGGGGCCGGTGAAGGGGGTGTGCAGGGGCCAGTGAAGGAGTTGGTTGTGCAGGGGGGCAAGTGAAGGGGGTTGTGCGGGGGCAGTGAAGGGGGCCAGTGAAAGGGGGCCGTGGAAGGAGGGGCCGTGAAGGGGGGTTGATGTGCGGCGAGGGGGTGGGGACGTGCGGGGGCGGTCAAGGGGGGCTAGTGAATGGGGGGGCAGTCAAGGGGTGGGGGGAGTGCAGGGGGTTTCTAATCATATGTTTGTTTAATCTTACGCGTTTCTAATATCGTTTTTTAAAATTTCAGTAGTTTCAAACATGGTCCGAGATGATGTGATTGTGGAGGAAGAAACCGATGATGATTATGATAAGTCATTGGATGATGATGATGAGTATGATGTGGAGAAGGAGAACGATAAAGGTGATCCGGAAGACATAGCGCATGATGAGGAGACGCGGTTGCGTGAAAGGGAACTTGACTTGGCTGAAATAAATGAGGAGCTAGCCGATAAGGCTCCCCCTATTGAGAACAATGCTAGGGAAGATTATCCTTGTACTTCATCCGTCATTGTGCCATAAAAAAATGCGGGGAAAGAGGTTCTCAGTACCAAAACTCCAAGTAAAGTTGCAACAAAGAAGCGGAAAGGAAGGGGTGCGACCAAGGGATTGAATTATAACACCCCTATGACCCTCGAGTATGATGATATGGGTCAACCTTGTGGTCAATGGCGTAAAAAGTATGGGCAGCATTAAGGGTTATGTGTGCGCAAACTGAGCATTTTGGTGGGGTGGAAAGATGTGCCCGATGCAATGAAGAAATCATTATGGGAAGACACTTGTGTAAGTTTATTTTTTAACTGAATTACTTTTATTTTTTGCATTTAGGGGCATGTTAGGTCATATATAGTCCCAATAGGTATATATATAACTATAAGAGTCAATTAAACTCCACTTATATGCTTTGAAATACATTTTGGGTAAATGAAGGCCATTTCGGGCCGATTTTGGCCTTTACACTCCAATTCACTTAGTTTTTTGCATTTAGCCACATGTTAGGTCATATATAGTCCTCATAGGTACATATATAACTATAAGAGTCAATTAAACTCCACTTATATGCTTTGAAACACATTTTGGGTAAATGAAGGCCATTTCGGGCCGATTTTAGGGGCATTTAGGTCATATATAGTCCTAATAGGTACATATATAACTATAAGAGTCAATTAAACTCCACTTATATGCTTTGAAACACATTTTGGGTAAATGAAGGCCATTTCGGGCCGATTTTGGCCTTTACACTCCAATTCACTTATTTTTTGCATTTAGGGTCATGTTAGGTCATATATAGTCCCAATAGGTACATATATAACTATAAGAGTCAATTCAACTCCACTTATATGCTTTGAAACACATTTTGGGTAAATGAAGGCCATTTCGGGCCGATTTTGGCCTTTACACTCCAATTAACTTAGTTTTTTGCATTTCGCCGCATGTTAGGTCATATGTTGTCCTAATAGGTACATATATAACTATAAGAGTCAATTAAACTCCACTTATATGCTTTGAAACACATTTTGGGTAAATGAAGGCCATTTCGGGCCGATTTTAGCCTTTACAATCCAATTCACTTAGTTTTTTGCATTTAGGGGCATGTTAGGTCATATATAGTCCTAATAGGTACATATATAACTATAAGAGTCAATTAAACTCCACTTATATGCTTTGAAACACATTTTGGGTAAATGAAGGCCATTTCGGGCCGATTTTGGCCTTTACACTCCAATTCACTTAGTTTTTTGCATTTAGCCGCATGTTAGGTCATATATAGTCCCAATAGGTACATATATAACTATAAGAGTCAATTAAACTCCACTTATATGCTTTGAAACACATTTTGGGTAAATGAAGGCCATTTCGGGCCGATTTTGGCCTTTACACTCCAATTCACTTAGTTTTTTGCATTTAGCCGCATGTTAGGTCATATATAGTCCCAATAGGTACATATATAACTATAAGAGTCAATTAAACTCCACTTATATGCTTTGAAACACATTTTCGGTAACTTTTTGTTTGTTTCTTGTTTTTATAGAATACGTTCCATATTACTCATAATGAGGAAAAAAAGGCGGTGTTTCTATCCGCGGTGGCCGAAAGATTTAGAACTTTCAAAAGCAATCTAGTGAGTGGGTGGATCACGAAACGGAGAAAGAGGACTATAAAGAGGAGGATAATTCAAAAATCAAAGCAAAATGAGGGTGAGACGGACAAGGAGGCCGAAAAAGAAACAGAAAAGGAAGGGGGAGAGCAGGAAGATACATTTCAACCGGATTCTTTGCCTCATCAGATTTGGGGACATATAAAACCAGAAGATTGGGAGGCATTTGTTGACCAAAATACTACGCCGGAGATGGTGGTAAGTATTGCACTTTAAACTATATATATTCGACTTTGCATGTCCACTTTCAATGCAATTACATGTGTTTTCTAATTGCCCATGTGAATTTATAGGCTAAGCGTGAGAAACATTCACTCAGTGCAAGACAGAGGAAGCACTACCATCATATGGGTTCCCATACTTATGCGAGCGCGAGAAAGTTTTGGATTGACGAGAAATTTTACCCTTCTACCGATACAACCACAACGCCGTCTTCTAGCTCTAAGGCAACGCCGTCTGTCAAAGTTGATCGTGTCGCTGATTGGTGGTGCTCCTTGCATAGGCGTGATATCAACAATCAAATGCCGTTGTAAGTACATGCACTACCAATCCCCCACCCCCTACACACTCCCCCCACCCCCGCACACCCCCCCCACACCGCCCACACCCGGTCCCAGCCCCCCCCCCCCACACTCCCCCCACGCCCGCACACTCCCCCCCCCACACGCCCACCCCGCACACTTCCACCCCACTACACACCGGCTCGCACACCGCCCCCACCCCCGCACACTCCTCCCACCCCACCGCACACTCCCCCACACTCCCCGCACACGCCCCCACTCCCCGCACACCGCCCCCCCCCGCACACTCCCACCCCACCGCACACTCCCCACACTCCCCCCACCCCACCCCGCCACGCCCCCCACCCCCGCACACCGCCCCCACTCCCATGCACACATCCCCCACCCCCGCACACATCCCCCACTCCCCGCTCCCCCCGCACACGCCCCCCCACCCCCGCACACGCCCCCACTCCCCTGCACACATCCCCCACCCCGCACACATCCCCCACTCCCCGCTCCCCACCGCACACCGCCCCCACCCCCGCACACCGCACACCGCCCCCACCCCTGCTCCGCCCCACACAAAGCCTTGGCCCACCCCCTGCCGCTGCCGCTTATGATGTTGATTTTTTTTTTTTTAACTTACCGTTGTTAATTTCTCTATAGATGGGGCTCAAGCAAAAAGAGGTTAGCGGCGAGTTCACCCCCCAAGGCAACAAAGATGCCCTTTATGAGACTTTGGGAAAGGACCATAGTGGACGTTTGAGGGGCTTAGGTGGTATTCGTCTAGGTGTGACAAAAGCGTATTCTAAAGATTACTCCGTGGGTACAAAATCACGCTCTCAACCACATGATATGGAAGCTATGACACAATCTATTCGGGAGAAGCTTACCGATGAAATTACGGAGAAAGTCACGGAGAAAGTGACGGAGAAAGTCACGGAGAAACTCACGAAGAGTTTCAACGCGGTCCTCTCACAGTTTGGTTTACCGGCGATACATCAACCTAAACTGGATCGTCTTTTGGAGGACAAAGCTAGCCATCCTAACACACAAAAATCCCCACCATCTATACTTGAGTTAGAGGTAACTATTATCCTTATAATTTTTAAAACTAAGTAACATGTTATCATGTTATATTCTGTAATTGCATGTTCATAACCTCAATTTCATTTACTTTTTGAAGGAAGAAACTCCTTGCCAACTTTTACTAGATGTAAAAGATGAGGGTTTGATTGTGGTGGCTATAGGAAATGCACAAACACGAAGTGAACGAGCAATAGTCCATCATGAGCCTGTGGACAATGAGCACTTGGCGGTTAGTGTAGTGACCATTACTCCTGGTTACGAGGACCTTGCTCTTCCGCTGCCTAAACCGTCAATTGATATAAATGTCTTGACCGACGCTCGTGGTGGTTATGTGTTGTGGCCATTGGCATGGGTGAGGTTTTCAGACGAGGTAAATTGAAGCAACTTAAATCCATATTCATAATGAAATGTTTCATACCTACCTACTAACTAAGTTGAATGTTTTTACCGTTGAATTATTAAATTTTGGAGAGAATAAACAAGCCCAAGGAAAGCAAGGCGGACTCACCTCCTTTAGAGAAGGCGAAGAAGGGTTCAGAGAAGAAGGGTTCAAGCGGGCTAAAGAAGGCCATTTCGGGCAAAGGAATGCAAGATTCAAGTCACCAAGAAAAACCAACTACATATACTTGGATCGAGAAACCAAAGATCGAGTGTCTCACTAAGGCATGCATATGGCTACATGCAAATGCGCGTGATATGTCGGATGATGCACCTCTCGAGGTGAATTTGGGTACCACGCAATTCAACTACTTTGAGGATACATCGACATGGGTGTCTAAGGGTGATTTGAAAGAGTTCCTTTGCGGAGAGATGTTGAATGTTTCCTTGATTCAAGTCTTCATGAGGAAAAACATTTGTACTTTTGAAGTAAATAAAAATGATTTGCAATATACAATAATATATTTATGTTACGAAGTTGGTTGTGCTTTAAAGATTACTCCAAGATGATTGTGGACGCAAGAGCATACAAGAGCAATTTGGGTGGTTATGTCCAAATTTCACCCGAGCCGACAATTGTTTGCAAAACACAAATGAGGTGAAGGAGTACATTTGGCTATGTATCAAAACATCTCTACGTGCACAACATAAGTTCATACTTGCCCCTTGTTTTGAAGAGTATAGTTCTTAACCTTGCATCTATTTTTACCACTTTAATTATCATTATATATACAATAGAAGTACTCACATGATTGCTTCCTAACTTTTTTGGCATTTTAGTCTTCATTGGTCGCTCGTTGTGATTTGTCCTTCAAACAACACAGTATATCATTTTGATTATGTAGCTCAAGATCCACCACGACACTTATTCCTCAAATCATGCATAAATAGGTATATTTGTTATTTAAAATGCTAATAAGCATTACACTTTTTACTAATTCCATTCTTTGGCCACTTCTCACATGAAATTAACTTAACTACAGTTCTTTGAAGAAATTTAAGAGCACGGGAAAAATACCTAAATGGAAAGCAATGAAGGTAATACATATTAGTTAAGCTACGTACTTCTTTCTTTTAGCAAAAAACAACCATGTATGTTAATTACATGATTTTTTATGTAATTCTATGATTAGTGTGCTCAGCAACCAGGGGGAACCGAGTGTGACTACTATGTGTTGAGGTTCATGTTCGATATAGCCTCAAGTTTCAAGGAAGTCGGGGATATTGAGAAGGTATATATATATATACATATAAAACTAATATACGTAGCTTAATTTAAAGTCGATTTTGGACTCTTAAGCTCAATTCACTTAGTTTTGTTTTCTTTCCGCCTTTAGCCGCATGTTAAGTCATATATAGTTCCAATAGGTACATATATAACTATAAGAGTCAATTAAAGTTCACTCATATGCTTTGAAACCCATTTTGGGTAAATGAAGGCCGTTTCAGGTCGATTTTAGCCTTCGAAGCTCACTTCACTTAGTTTCCCGCATTTAGCCACATGTTAGGTCATATATAGTTCCAATAGGTACATATATAACTATAAGAGTCAATTATAGTTCACTCATATGCTTTGAAACCCATTTTGGGTAAATGAAGGTCGTTTCGAGCCGATTTTAGCCTTCGAAGCTCACTCCACTTAGTTTCCCGCATTTAGCCACATGTTAGGTCATATATAGTTCCAATAGGTACATATATAACTATAAGAGTCAATTATACTTCACTCATATGCTTTGAAACCCATTTTGGGTAAATGAAGGCCGTTTCGGGCCGATTTTGGCCGTCGAAGCTCATTTCACTTAGTTTCCCGCATTTAGCCACATGTTAGGTCATATATAGTTCCAATAGGTACATATATAACTATAAGAGTCAATTAAAGTTCACTCATATGCTTTGAAACCCATTTTGGGTAAATGAAGGCCGTTTCGGGCCGATTTTAGCCTTCCCAGCTCACTTCACATAGTTTCCCGCATTTAGCCACATGTTAGGTCATATATAGTTCCAATAGGTACATATATAACTATAAGAGTCAATTATCTAAGGTCTTACTCAAACTAAAACTGATATTATGTGTGTTTCCTTATGTTTAAGGTATTTAACCAAAGGGAGAGTTCTTTCACCACAACCGAGATAAACGAGGTTCGGGATTTGCTAGCACACTACCTTACCGAAGTTTGCATGTGAAGATGATGTCGCGACTTTGAGTTGATTTGTTCTTATTGTTCTACTTGCTAGTTATTTAGGTACAATAATATAATTGATGTTTATTTTGGATTTTAGTACTTAATACAACTTCATTTGTAGTACATTCTCCAAATTTTATATTTATATATATATTAATTTGACTTGTATACGACGCGCTTGTGGGATTTGTGTCAACTATAGCAAGTTAGATATAATAAAATATTATATATATACAAATATAATATATTTGTATATATATATATATATATAATAAAAAAATAAAAAAAAAAAAAAATAAATATATATTATATATATATATATATATATTTAACTGATGCGGTTTACTAGAAACCGCATCAGTTAATGTTCCAATGCATACAAAGAGGTTGGCAGCAAAGAACAAACCGCAGTGGTTTTTCCCATTAACCGCTGCGGTTTTGCCTTGGAACCGCAGCGGTTTGTGCTTTGCCGCTGCGGTTCACAACCGCAGCAGTTTTTTTTATGAAAACTGCTGCTAGTCCAACCGTTGCGGGCCAAAACCGCAGCGGCAAGCCCGGTTTTGATCGCAGCGGTTGGACTTTATTCCACTAGTGAACTCACTTAATGCCAAATTTGATAACACCATGTTATTCTCAAATTTATGTTCCTTGATCGCTGAGTTCGAACTGCTCAAATAAGGATTAACTCTTTAATCCTATTCCGCATGGGCATGCAATTTTCCAGTTCTCGCTCATCAAGAGGCCCAGACACCATTCATATTTAATAGGAGGACTTATCCACTCTTATATGACCATAACTCCCACTCAATTCTTAGCCCACCTGATCACTGCCTTTATAACCTTTTTTTACGGCGCGGCGTTTAACAGTGTCAAAGTTAAACTAATTATGTTGTGGTTATTAAGACATACTCATGTCTAAGGAATCCACTAAATATAGTAGTTCGATTCTACTTTTAGAATCTAATTAGGTCAAGTCTCAATGTATCAACTATACATCCATATAATCAATTAGACATCTCCATGTCTCCATAGCCCATGGAACTGCGCTATCAATGAATTATATACTAGTCTTTTAAATAAATCACTTATGTCCAATTTAGTGATTTAGACTAGGGACTTTAAATAAGTTGTGATTTCTGTTCACTTTATAGGGTTCCATTATCAAAACGTTTTCGATAATCCTATTTGAAAGCACAAATTATTTGGACATTTTATTTAATACTAAACCAAACAATTAAATAAGAAACAGATTTTTATTGATAAACATCCAAAGCATAATCAATGTCCTTACAATTGTAAACATGAAGTAAACAACCTAAAGCCATTCTCCCATATGCTTAAGCCCCATAAACCTAGTATGACACTCATGCTTAGGTTGAGCAATCGGTTTAGTCAGAGGATCTACTACGTTATCCTCAGTATGAACCTTGCTTACTTTCACATCCTCTCTACCAACGATTTCTCGAATGAGATGGAATTTCCTGAGCACATGTTTAGACCTTTGATGCGATCTGGGTTCCTTAGACTGAGCAATGGCACCATTGTTGTCACAATACAACTCAATGTCATTCTCAATGCTAGGAACTACACCAAGCTCACCAATGAACTTTTTGATCCAAACTGACTTCCTTTTGCCGCATCACTGCTGCAATATACTCAGCCTCTGTTGTAGAATCCGCGATGGTACTCTGCTTAGAGCTCTTCCAGTTCACAGCTCCTCCATTGAGACAAAATATGAAACCAGATTGCGATCGGAAATCATCTTTGTCACTCTGGAAGCTTGCATCGGTGTATCCAGTAACAACCAACTCATCATCTCCACCATAAACCAAAAAATTATCGTTAGTCCTTCACAAGTACTTAAGGATGTTTTTCGCTGCAATCCAGTGCGCATCTCCTGGATTTGACTGGTATCTGCTGCATATACTCAAAGCATACGCAACATTCGGTCGAGTGCATATCATGGCATACATAATGGATCCTACAGCAGAAGCATAGGGAACATTACTCATACGCTTGACCTCATCAGGACTCGAAGGACACTGAGTCTTGCCAAGTGCAAGGCCATGTTGCATGGGAATGAAACCTCTTTTGGAGTTTTCCAGCTTGAACCTTGCAAGAACCTTATCAATATAAGTTTCCTGACTTAGCCCAATTAGCCTTTTCGATCTATCTCTATAGATCTTTATTCCTAATATATACTCTGCCTCTCCTAGGTCTTTCATAGAGAAACAATTTTTAAGCCATTCCTTGACTGACTCAAGCATGGTCTTATCATTTCCTATGAGAAGTATGTCATCCACATACAAGACCAGAAAAGTAATACTACTCCCACTTAACTTCTTGTATACACAAGATTCCTCTTCATTTCTGAGAAAACCAAATTTCTTGACTGCCTCATCAAATCTGAGGTTCCAAGTCCTTGATGCTTGCTTTAGTCCATAAATGGACTTCTTGAGCTTGCAGACCCTCCCTGGATTTTCTAGATCTTCAAAACCTTGAGGTTGTGTCATGTACACATCCTCTTTCAAGAACCCATTCAAGAAAGCGGTTTTGACATCCATCTGCCATATTTCATAGTCATGAAAGGCAGCAATCGCAGGGATTATCCTAATGGACTTCAGCATGGCTACTGGTGAGAAGGTTTCATCATAGTCAATACCATGAATTTGTTTGAAACCTTTCGCCACCAACCTTGCTTTGAAAACACTAATGTTTCCATTCTTGTCAGTTTTCAACTTGAAAATCCATTTGCATCCAATGGGTTTTACCCCCATCAGGCAAATCAACCAAGTCTCATACTTGATTTTCAGACATGGAATCCATTTCAGATTTCATGGCCTCAAGCCATCTTTCGGAGTCTTGGCTCTCCAAAGCATCTTTGTAGCTAGTAGGTTCTTCTGATTCTAAAATCGTTATTTCAGAACTTTCAGTCAAAAGGAAATCAATATATCTCTTTGATGGAATGATGGTCCTACTAGACCTACGTTGGGGAACAACAGAAGAAGTGTCTACCTCATTAGGTTGAGTGACTTCGCATGGAGTATCTCCAAGTGGGACGGTAGGAGGTACGTGAATTGAATGCACCGCCTCCTGAGCATTTTCATGCCGGGCCGCCTCTGATGAGGTGTTAACCTCATCCATTTGTTGCTCATCTCGAATTTCTTCGAGATATACATTTCTCCCACTTGTTTTTCTGGAAATAAACTCCTTTTCCTGAAAGACACCATTACGAGCAACAAACACTTTGTTTTCGTTTTGGTTGTAGAAGTAGTATCCCTTAGTCTCTTTTGGGTAACCCACAAAGAGACATTTATCGGATTTGGGTGAAAACTTATCAGAAAGTAAACGTTTTACATAGGCTTCACAACCCCAGAAAAGACAATTTTGGAACGTTTCCAGTCCACATTTCATATGGTGTATTTTCCACTGCTTTGGATGGTGCTCTGTTAAGTGTGAATGCCGCTGTTTCAAACTCAAATCCCTCTAATGAAATAGGAAGATTAGCAAGACTCATCATGGATCGAACCATATCAAGAAGAGTTCGATTCCTTCTTTCAGAAACGCCATTTAACTGTGGTGTTCCTGGTGGAGTCCATTTTGAAAGTATTCCACAATCCTTCAAATGATCACCAAATTCTTGAGATAAATATTCACCACCACGATCGGATCGTAATGCCTTAATTTTCTTCCCAAGTTGGTTTTGTACTTCATTCTGGAATTCCTTAAATTTTTCAAAGGATTCCGACTTATGCCGCATGAGGTAAACAAATCCAAATCTGCTCACATCATCGGTAAAAGTAATGAAGTAAATGTACCCTCCCCTAGCCAACGTACTCATGGGTCTGCACACATCTGTATGTATGACGGCTAAAAGGTCATTGGCCCTTTCACTTGAACCTGTGAAAGGTGACTTTGTCATTTTCCCCATTAAGCAAAACTCACAATTATCAAATGATTCGAAATCAAATGATTTGTGAATTCCATCTTTATGAAGCTTCTTAATACGCTTTGAGCTTATGTGGCCTAATCGACAATTCCATAGGTATGTAGGGTTTGAATCATTTGCTTTATGTTTCTTGCTGTCCATGTTATAGATGTGGGTTTCTAAGTCTAGCACATATAAACCATTTGATAAATTAGCGGAGACATAGAACATATCATTCAAATACGCAGAACAATAATTGTTCTTTATTGTAAATGAATAACCTTCGGAATCCAAAACAGGAATCGAAATGTTCTTTGTGATAGCAGGAACATAATAACAATTATTAAGTTCTAAAACTAATCCTGAAGGTAAAAGCAGACTATATACTCCCACTGCCAATGTAGCAACTCGTGCTAAATTGTCAATGCGAAGATCTACTTCTCCCTTTCCCAATGTTCTACTTCTTTGATGCCTTGCATATTAGATATAATGTGCGAGCCACAAGCGGTATCAACTACCCAAGAAGCAGAAGTTGCTAAGTTAACTTCTATAACATACATATCTGAATTAGAAACTCCTTTCTTTTGATCCTTCAGATACTTGGGGCAACTACTTTTCCAATGACCAACCTTATTATAGGTGTAACAATAGTGCTCATCATCAACTTTTGGTTTTGGTGTAGTCTTTTGCTTTTCAGAAGTTTCAGACTTAGCAACTTGTTTGCTAATTTCGTCCTTCTTAATAGCAATCCCAATCTTATTGAGCGATTGCCCTTTACTAACCATAAGAACATCCTCATATTCTTTTCTAGGCTGGTTAGGGATGTTTCGCTCATTCTGAGTTAGCTTTTCATGCATCTCTTACATCGTTGCTTCCTCCCCTTGCATGTGAAAGTCGTTGAACTTATCAGTTCTGAGAACGATTCCCATTTTCCTTTCACTTGCAATGAAACGGTCAGCATTCATTTTGTCCTTCGAAAGGACGGAGCACAAATTACAAGTAGAATTGTTGGTGTTGATATTGTTGTTACTAGACATAATTAGTACAACAAAAGAATAATAAAGCAAGATTTAATCAATGTTTATCAAGAAAGCAGCAATTAAACAAATTTTAATTAACTACTACCCTTTACTCAAAATAAGAGTCCCCTATTGAATAAAGAAACACCAAGATCCCCTCCCACTACAATCAAACAGACTTTGGCCCTGCCTTCAATTTATAGTAGTTGAGGTAAGTAAACACTTCACTAATTATAACTAATTATAATTCTTGGTAGACAGGTTAACAACTCCTTGTTTACTCCTATCTCTTAGCTTCAAAACCCAAAACTTTGTCTTTTGATGATTTTGTTGAGTTAAACCAAACATTAACATGTAAGTTTCAAAAAACCTACTCTACTATCCCCGGATAAAATGAGCAACACCCTGCTTTGGCAGAACCTATTACTCACTATCTAAGGAGTTATAGGTGTTGTTTGGAAAAGCAATTACACTCAATATTACATGTTGGGGACCTAAGTTTACTATGTTGGTTAATTAAAAGTGAAAATATAACATAAATAACCACACATATAAACTTAAACAAGCATTTAAACATTTTAAACGCATAAATAAATATAAGCATAATTAAAAAGTGATCCTAGTATGGCCCCTCAACCTAGGAAAACTAATCTTCATGAATTCCTCCTTGAATCTTTATGGATCTCCATCCTTGATTCTCCATGGAACTTCATTCTTGATTACATATCATTTATAATTTATTACTGAAATTTAAATTACAAAAATACAAACGATACGCAGATCGTATTTGATTTACATAAAATTTAACGATGCACAGATCGTATTTTCTATCCTAGTTTTGGGTCATACTAGTCACAACATGCAAAATATAATATCATACATATTACATTAAACATACATGCATTTATAATATCAAAAAAAGTAAACACAATCTATCTACTTATTAACAATTAATAAGCAAATTAACTTTTCCATAATAATTACAAAACTTAACAAATTTAAGCCAGAAATTATTTAGGAAACTTTATTATTTTAATTCAATTACTCATTTAAACATGGCAATAATCATTATTATTCACAAATTTGCAAAATAGGAAACTTTTGGATTTATGCTCAATTTCAGAAAATCAGATTTTCCTTAAAACAAATTTTTTTTTATAAAGGTTGACTTTGACTGGTTGACCGTTGACCAGCAGCACAAGGCTGTCAGTCAACAGCCAACCAAAAACCGACCATGCTGCACCCATTACAAGACCGCAGCCAACCAAGATCCAACATCCATGAAAGCCACCCAACATACTCAGCCCAGAACTCTGGCCATCACCTGGGTCGCGTCACCCACCGCCGGCCAACCGGACCTCCGAAGTGCTTCGCAAGCTCGCCGGTGACGCTCGCCAGCATCACAAACCCCAGCTCCGGACTAGAAGCAGCGCGAGAGGGGTGAGGGGCTGCGCACGTCGCACGTGCACCGCCGACCCTTCCCCCGCCATAATCCGGTTCCTCCCCGGCCAACCACCGTGGCACCACCCTCCCCGGTGGTCCACCCAGCCATGGTTGCCCTCCTCTTTAATTTTTGTAACCATTACAATTAAATTAAAGTTATCTTTATTTAACAATTAATTAAAGATTTAAGAGATTTAATTTGGGTTTTAATCATCCGAAAATTATGGCAAAAATTTTGAATTCATCAACAAATCTTAAACAAATTTTTTTTAGGGTTGTTGAAATTAGATTTGAATGAATAATCTCTATTAAACATTAAATCTAACAAGAATTTAAAATTTAGGGCAAAAACTCCAATTATATCCAAATAATTCTGAAAATTAACAAATTCCGAAAAATTTGAAAATAATTTTTAGGGTGATCTACTGAATTATCATAATAAATAAAATCAAATATTTTAATTGTTATCTTAAAATTTATGAATAATCAAATTAAACATAAAATTTAACCATAATTCATTAATAATATGATTAAATTTTGAAAATTTATGGAAAAAACCGAAAATTATCTCCAGCTATCATAATATTTTAGATCTATGTGGGTGATAAATATTAGATTTATTTAACAAATTAAAAATCAAATCTTTAATTGTTAACAGATTATTTCAATGATTAATCAAATTAAACATTAAATAATTTTAAATCCAACAAATATGTTTATAAAATTCCGAAAATTTTAGAGTGAATTAAACAATTTATTTCGACCATCTTATAAAAATTCGAAACTTTATAAAATTCTTTGAGCATAAATCACAAATAAATAAATTATTTATAATTTCCAATTAATGAATATCAAATATTAATTATGCAAATTCAAGCCATAAATAAATCCTCCCTTAATTGAATAAAAATAATAATTTGCAAATAATTACATGATCATATGAATATTATGAATTAGGCAAAACTGATACCACTGTAGGAACATATAGATGCATATAGCGGAATTTCTGGAAACAAATTTCCTAACATCTATCACAAGATCGCATGCATAACATAAATATGAATCATATTATAAGGAAAAGAATGTACAACCTTTGTAGCGTGTTTTCCACCGGATTGCAAGTACTAGAGATCAAAGAATAGCAATTGATGTCCCTCTACTTTGTCCACAAGCACCAATTGAATTCCCACGTTTGCTAGAACGGAAGAGGATGAACAGATTTCACTCTCTTGCTTTTTAGGGAGGGGGGCCTGATTTTCCAAAGGGAAATAATAGGGTTTTTCTCTCTCTTTTCACTTTGAAAGTTACTGTCAAATTGAACGTTCTATTCCTCTCTCCTATTATAACCTTTTATAATAGTAGGAGAATAAAATAAGAGAGAGATACCTAACCTAACCCTAATTTCTCCTTTTGGCCGATTTCCTTACTTCAATTAGTTACTACAATGTGTGACCTCATAGGATTAGGTTAACTTAGTTGTAGGTACAATCAATATTGTTCTACTAACTAACATTTATTCTCTAGCAAGTAAATGTGATTACTAAACTAACGTAATTAATTACCTCTATAATAATTCCTTTTATATTTAGTAATTGTCGGGATGTCTAAGGACATATTCCTTCACAGAAAGCAGCAGCAAAAGGGGAAATAAAATGAAGGGTTACAAGTTGAAATTGATGGGGTAATTATGGGGTAATATAATGGGTGAATCAAAATGGAGGTTACAAGGGGTTACAAGGATGCTCAAAAGCCTCTCCCATGCTTCCAATTTTCTTATTTTGTGGACAGCTTTTAGGAGCTTGAAACTTCACATTAAAAAGTCGTGCGCACGGTCCAGATGAGTTCAAATCGAATAAATAAAAATATTAGCTCAAACACGTATTTCTAAATACAAGAAAATCTATAATTTCTTATCAAATAAATAATATAAATATTACATTTTAAAAGTTGAAAAACAAATAACATAAGATATAATATTTTTAAGAAGTAAAATATTAACATTCTAACGGAAAATAATAATGAATGGTAAAATAACACGAAAATTTAGGAGCGAAATTTCGGGGTGTCACAGCTGGGAACTCACACTTCATCATACGGCCGGCGAGCAGTGGGATTCACGGTGAAAGTTAGAGAATGGCAGATGAGCAAAGTATTATTTTTCCTTCTATTTTCTTGATTTCCTCCTTTGGTTGTATAATGAATGATGATGAACGTTCTCCCTCCTCTTTTTTTTTTTATCTTTTTCGTTATTTCATCCTTTGAAATTTGAATATGATGATGATTGTTTGTCTTTTTTTTAATTTTCCTTTCCTTTTTCTTTTTCTTGATTTCCTCCATTGATGTATAGTTGATATCGATTCTTTCTCTCCTTCATTTTAAAATTTTTTCCTTTTTTCTTTTTGGGTATTTACCGTTTTCTAGTCGAAAGTTTGCGAAACTTTTCGAGCGGAGCCTCGAGCCGAGCTGAGGCTCACTTGTTTCGAGCTCGAGCCGAGCCCAAAATTTTGACCTCGACGAGTTTCGAGATCAAGCCGAGCTCGACCTTTCTCCTTCTCGAACCGAGCCGAGCCTGCTCAGGTTCGATTTCGGTTCGGCTCATTAACACCCCTTGGTATGTACAAGGTAATGGCCAACTCAAAATACGGATGAGAAATGTAAGTATATTCTAAGTCCTGCAAATAATGTAATACCATTCTATAAGTTAATCAATATTAGATGAAAAAAGAAGAAATTTAAAAAAAAGGGGGGAAAAAGATCAACCACAAACAAAATAAGTCACAACTCATTGTTACTTGTTAGTGCCTCCTCAATCCTCGCAAGTCACCCTCACCCGGTCGCCCATCACTGGTATCCAACAGACCTGAGCACCACCAGTCCACCACTACACGGAGCACGCCTGCACCGCGCATGCTAATCGTGAGAGAGACTTGGGTTTTATGAGTTATGAAGAGTTATGACCAGCGTAGGCAACCGACATCCAGCAAAGGAAAAATTTCAGACGAAAAAGGGACTTGAGTGAGTGAGTGTGTAGGGCTCCGATGCACCCTTCATGTTCTCTACATCATTTTGTGTTTTTCACCGAGACGGAGGTATAATTTTTTAGGGTCAAACAAATTAATAAACTTTCTTTTCTTTATTTTTATTATTTATTGAAGTTACTAACATTACATTCATGATGTAGATTGAAATTATATTACCGCGACTGTAAGTATTGTATCTTATACTAACTCCCTACAATATTTTCTGTTCTTATTTTTATTTCTTTTTCATGAACATTTTTTTTTGTTTAATTTGATTGAAATATTTATCGCCATTGCATTTATTGGTCAAGAAAGTTGAGAGGTTGAAGATGAGAAATTGCGCTTCTAGGACTCGAACCCATGAGTTTTTCAACATCGGAAGTGACATACAAGATGAAAATAACTAAAAATTTTCCCAAATCAAACTGTATAACAATGGATGTGATCGAATAATTGGATTTCATCCACATGCATGAAGTTATTCACCTCCATATTTTGGTATTTTTTTTTTTGTTGAGCTTTCATAATTAAAAGCTGAAAAAATCGGATGTTTTTATGTGGACCAAATCGAAAAGAATTCATGGTCAGAATTGTATTTGAGTAAGAAGCAAAAAAGAAACATGTATAATAATTTGCATTCATCAAATGATCATGAAGCAAGAAGTCTATTTGGAATTTTCAAGGTTGAGAGAGTTTGATGGCATAGATGAGAAAGAGAAATGAAAGAGATAAAAGTGTTTGGCATAGGGAGGCAAAAAGTTTAATAAGAAATTGCAAGTGTGATTGTTTCATGTCGATTTAATAGGCAGATGGAGCATTTTTTGTAAATGTTTTTTTCTTTTTTTTTTTTTTTTTATTAAGAAGAAGACATCTAATTAATTTGAAAACAAAGGAGTTATAACAGTATTGTTGAAGTAAGTATAGAAAGGTAAGATAACCATCCATATCTTTGTTTTACATATGACTTATAAATGAACTATTTCAGATGTATTCTTACAATTTATCCGTTTTACTAAAGTACACTAAATATGCTTTTTTACTATTTAATTTCATTAGATACTAATATTTCACGTCATAGATTTTTAACAGAGAGCATTTATTGTACACCCGGGTATACCATGTGTATGGTACACTCAAGACCTTTTTTTGCTCATTATATATGCTCATTTGGAGCGCTCTCCCTATTGTAATTGGAGGTTTCAAATGAGTAATGAGAAAAAACAATACCATGCTCTTGGTTCACCTAGGTATATGATAAAAATTGTAATTTTTAACGTGTCATATATTATTAAATCAAACAATTATATGTGTATATTCACCTGGAAGAATTATTAATTTTAAAATGTTATATATATAATAATAATAATTACCATAATAGTAACAATAATAATAATAATAGGTAAGAAGAATTCCTCTCACAGGGCCCCACTTAGAGACTCATTACATGCCACAGACCCCCAAACCCCCCTCGCCCCTAAAGTCCAAGCAAATGCTTGGGTATGAATTGAACTCTAGACTTTACTAGGGAAGATGGAAAAGCTCACTACTTGGGCCAACCCCAATTTCTTTCAAAATGCTATATATAATTTGTACTAATAATGTAATGTAATATGTTATTATAGCTAGAAAATATTGCGTGCAACAAAATAACCCAGTTCTACCAGATTATTGTGGGCCCTTAGTGGATGTATCCAACGGCAAGGCAATATTTTCCATTATTATTATAATTTGTTACCTTAAGATTTTTAGAAGTTTTTGTAAGCAATATACCATCTCAAAAAGGATTCTTAAATATTAGCGCATTTAATAAACAAGTTGCACATATTGCAAGACGAATAAGAAAGTGTATACTGGAAGATAAACGTGAAAGTGATTTTTCCCCAATACAAAATAACAAGGAAAATAAAGGATGTATCTGCTCTTACCTAAATGCATTTAGTTGTCTTTCAAATGGTATCAAACGGTTACATTAATATGTTTATCTCTAAATTTATTGCATGACTTACTATATTTCTTACCATGGATTTTTTTAATCTATTGCAGCGTGCACACAATCTACATCACTTAGTATATGTAGAATAATAAATAGCACTATAACTCGAAATGCAACCCTTAATGTCTACGGTAATACTTTCTCATCTTCACAAAATAAACATTGTGCTAGAAGATATACTTTTTTATTTAATGATTATCAATGTTTCTCATGTAGGTCAAAGTAATGTTTTACATAATGAAAGCCAAATTCATATTGCTTCCGGTGCTCTATATATAAATAAATAAAAACCGCTGAGCAATATTACTAATGGTAAGTACTCCCTTCGGTTTCCTAAAGATCTTCCTGTTTAATCAGCTTGGTTGGCAAGTAAACTATTTTCCCGAGATGTTCTTCAATTGGAGACTTGTGCACCGATGTCTGAATCTGAGCAATCCGAACCTCAGCTCCGTTCCCGATCCTGCAAAAAGGGACCCACCCTGGAGGTTTGGGCGGTGGTTCCCCCTACAATGCTTAAGTCAGATATCAGGAGTGAGAAGGAAAAAGTAGAGATAGAGAGAGAAAGTGAAAGAGTATTTCCAAAAAGTAAGTTTACACTGTTTGCATTGAATTACCTTTCTCCTGATTTCAGGGGTATTTATAGTGTTTGTGATATGACTACTGCCCTTTTAGGTTACCCTAGAATAGGGGCACCTGATTGGCTAGGCAATCAAATCATGACACTTGGCAGGTTATGACTGGAGATGGATCATCAACCAATCACCTGCAGCCATTTTAGGGACTTTGGGCTCTAACCAACCTTTGGGCCAAAAGGTGAGCCTTTTCTCCCACCTGAGCAAAACCTAATGGTTAAACCATTATTCCTTATTTCTTCTGATGGGACATGTGTACGGTCCTGATGGATCCATGTGTCCGAAAGAGAGCCGTTGATTTTTAGGCTACAACATTTGCCCCTGAAAGGGTCTTTACTGTTGGCCTATATGACGGTTAAGGCCTTTTTACCCGAGGAAGTTACCTCAAATTCAAAAAGAGGCAAAGACGCATAATTTTTTGGACCTTACCGGTCATATTTGACCGCTTTAACCATTACCGGTCAACTTTTAACCGGCTCAGCAGGTTTTTCACCCCCTTATATATATGCTTCTTTTTCCCCCATTTAATCACTTCACACCTTGAGAGAAATTTTCTAGAGAGAGAGGCTCTGCATTTTTCTAGAGAGAGAGAAATCGTCCAATTTCAGTTTTCTTCACCGAATCGTCCAAGCGTTCCGTCAGGTATCTTTTCTTTCATCTTTTTTGTTTTCCTTTATACTTTATTTTTTCATAGAAAGTCAATAAAATGGATTCCTCTTCTTCGTCAAATAATCCTGGTCGATCAAGAGTTTGCCTTGACCCTAGATACGATAGTACTTCTTCTTCGGCACATTCTAGAGTTGGGCCTATTCTGGCCGAGTATATATTTTTTTATGGTTTTGGCCGGCAAAGTCAGACGACCCAGTCTCTACCTGTGCAGGGTAATCTGGCGCGCGTCAAGCAAACGACCCGTCTAAGACGAAGAATAATTCTCCCGTCTGATAGCTCTAAAATGGAGGAATCTACTGGACGAGTTCCAGATGAGACGAGGGAGACCCAAAGTGCTCAGCCTTTGGCCGGGCCTACTTCCCCCAATAACAGTGTTGGGGAGAATCTTGAAATAAACCCTGAGGCTAGTCCGTCTGGTAGGGATATCGATATGGAAGAAGCCGGCGAAGGTAATAACGAGGGTGATTCCGGCTCAGCTGAAGAATCGGACGAACCCTCCACCACTTCGTCTGAAATTAGAAGACGCTTAGGTCCTCTTTCTGACCCTGCCTTTATCTTAGTCAATCGTAAATGGTTAGATGCCATAGGGCCTGATCCCTGCTAGTTGTCCACCTATATGCCCATGTCGGGCTTCTCTTTCATCATACCCAATAAGGAGGCTACGATTCCGAATGCTCCCAAGAATCACTTCGCCGTCTACAAGCTAGCCTTGGACGCGGGGTTGAGGTTTCCTCTTCATGAATTCATAGAGCAAGTGCTAAGGCATTACAACGTTGGCCATAATCAATTGGCGCCCAATGCCTGGTACAATATTTTGACTTTTATAGTCGTCTGCGAGCTGCACGGCCTGGCCCTTTCTCTCCCGGCCTTTTCCCAAATACACTACGCGTCCAAGGTTCCAGGAACAGTGGACGGAGCGTGGCTCAGCATCTGCAATCGCCTTGGCTTCCTCACCTCTTGGGGTAAGCCTTCGAAGATGCATGACTGGAAAGCCGACTTCATCTTTCTCAGAGCGGCCAATGATTCTGCCACTGAAGGGTACCGTTTTTATAGCCGGGCCGTCATGAATACTGGACGAGGGAAATCCTTTTTGGACTTAGAGGATAGATTTGACGAGGAGGTGATGGAATACTTTAAAGTAAACAAGTATTCCAGACCAGATAACACATCATTTAAAGGGCCAGCTAACTGGATTCCCTTCATAGAGATGTTCTATGACGATAGCTTCTTGGTCGCCGCCGGCTTGCGGTTGGCCGAGGATAAAGGTATATTTTCAAAACTTCTAAGTAAAATTCCCCGTCCATAACGTGTTTCTGATTAACCCCTTCATTTCTTTTTTGCAGATTCAGCCAGGGCACTCCTCAGAAAATCTTGGACGGGCGATATCAGTATGTTCAAGTTTACTGACAACTTATGGAAGTAGTTCGCCAAGACAAGCGCCGAGAAGAGGGCTGAAACTCTGGTAAATCTTTCTTTTTTTTGTTTGGACGAGGGTGGTTCGAGGAAGTGGGATGAAGGCCTTGGACGAGGCCTGGGTGGCCCGTCCAAGGTGTTTGTTGGCTGTTGGACAAGGGTCCTTCGAGGAAGGAAGGCGTTCAGCTTTTTGGACGGTTTTCTTCGTCGCACCATCCTCGTCTGGTGTGGGATGAAGGCCTTGGACGAGGTTGGTTTGAAAAAAGAGGTCATCCATGTTTGGACGGCCTCCTTCATCGACCAACCCTCGTCTGGAGTTTAATTGGACACCTTCTTTTAGCAAGTAGGGTTCGTCCAAAACACACTTTTAGCTTTTACCTTCTTTAGACGATCATTCTCCTAACTTGTTTGTTTTTGCAGAAAAATGCCCCAACCAACAAAGCTCCACCTGGGAAGTCTTCTTTATCTAAGAAGAGGCCTGCACCGGTCGGGGATCAGCCTTCGACCAAAAAGCCTAAGGACTTTGCAAAAAAGAAGACGGAGAAGACCACCCCAGCAGGCAAAGGGGTCGGGGAGCAAACTATCCTTCCTCCCAAAGACAAAATCTTGAAGGAGGAGCCGTCCATCGATGCCCCGACAGTGGGAGAGAAAGAGCTGGACTCAGTTCCTGTTGATCAGTTAGACACAACTAATCAGACTGAGGTTAAGCCAGACTCTGCTCTGGTGTTGGCGGTTCATGAGCCAGCAACGGTTACTGAAGACAAACCAGCCTTCAGCGGCTCGGTTGCCAAGCTGATCTCATAGATGCCGCTATCTATTAGAGCGGCGTCTCTATCTTTGGGTGAGTCGTATTATCCTAACATAGTTAGGACAATGCGGGTTGGTGGACGTTCAATGAGTCCGTCCAACAGACAAGCAGTAGTCATTCCAATCAAGAGAACTGACGCCCCTCCTCTTTCAGATAAGGGCAAAGGACCTGCATCCGCCTCGGCTGCTCCCACAGTGGACTCAGACGAGGAGTCTTCTGCTGCCTTCGCCAAGATGTCAAAGGCTGAACGTGAACGGCTTTAGCAGGAGCTGTTCAAGTGTTACCCTGAGTCCTATATAAAGGGCTTAAGGGGAGCATAAGCTGGGCATGTAGGCTACATGTCACAACTTGCTGCCGAGGTAAAGTTTGTGGTCGTTTTTGTTTTTGTACTTGTAACAGTTTTTATTTATTTTGCAACTCGTCTTACTGACTTGCTTGATCTTTGTCATTTCAGCTTCTGACTCGCAGCATTTTGACTGAGGTGTGGGCGAGAGAGCTTAGGAAGTAAAATAAGCAGCTCGTCCATCAAGCTACAACGGCCGGCGACAAGGCCATTCATGACATTGAGATGGCGGAGACTCTTCACCGTCAATCAAGGGAGGCCTGGGAAAAACGGTCGGCCACGCTGGAGGCTAACAACCAATAGTATCTCGTCACCATTAACCAGTTGTACAAGGATCAGGATAAATTGAAACTGGCCTTGGACACCGTCTTAACTGAGATGAGAGGCGAGAGAAATACTGCCTTTTTGGCCATTGTTCAACTAAGAAGGGAAAATATCCTTCTAAGGGCTCGAAATGCTCGGCTGAAGTAGGAAGCGGCCCAGGCCTTTGATGACGCTAAAGAAGGCCTTAATCAGGTCATCGAAACGTCCAAGGACTGGGCCGTCAAGGCCTTTGAGATGCTGGCGGAGCCTCATGAAGTTCCCAGCTTTGTGCGCCACCTGGAATTTCAGGAGAGCGTCCACCGTGCAATGGTGACTGCTCAAGAGCCTCCTGAATTCCTGGACTCATATAAGGAGGTTGCTGATGAGGAAGAGTCTCATGAGGATGACCAAGAAACACCTGCCGAATGAAGTACCTAGATTTAGGTTTATTCTTCTAAGTTTCTTGGCTTGTTCGCCGTTGTAGCTTAGTCTCTTCTTTTTGTCTTAGACTAAGTTGTAAGCCTCTTTTGACGGGTATATAAGGAAATGACCTTTTGCCAATGCTTCTCCTTTATTTTATTACACTTAAATTTTCATCAAATATAAATGAGCCTTGTCCATCTCTTATTGGACATCTTATAACTTAATATAGCAATGGATGCATCTGGTCCTTGTCTTTGGACGGTCTTTAAACATTCCGCAGACCAGCTTAGTCAAGGAAAGAGGGAGCCTCGTCCTTGTTTTTAGACGACATTCGAGCTTAGTCAAGAAATGGGTGAGCCTCTTCCTTGTCTTTGGACGATCTTCTAACTTTCCTCAAATAAGCTAAGTATAATTGTGGCTTGTCCTGATTTTCGGATGGCCTTCGAGCTTAGTTAAGGGAAGGGTGAGTCTTGTCCTTGTCTTTGGACGATCTTCAGACTTTCCTTAAACAAGCTAAGTATAATTGTGGCTCGTCTTTCAAACTATACTCGTCCTAAAAGTTCCAAGGGTTTAGCTGTTTCCCCCCCTTCTTGGGCTTAGATAGTCCTTGTATTCTGGACGAGATTTGCACAAAGAAGGAGAGTGGCCAACATTGGCCAAGCTAAGACAACTTTTTAGTCTAGGACGAGCTTAGATACTTGTGCGCAATTTATATATTGCTGTCTTATGGACGAACCATGTTTTGGTCGGCTTCCTTGAGGAAGCAACCTTCGTCGTGAAGTAGTGAACCCTTACTAGAGCCTTTACTACTTAGCTGACACCCTGCATTTGAAAGTAAGATTCCTTTACTAAGGCTTGCTTATTTCTGGTCGGCTTCCTTTTAGGGACCGTGACGTTTCTCTTACTAGAGACTCATTATTTGATTAACCATATGTGAGATATACCTTTTACGTTTACACTTTGGCCGGTCTCTTTGAGGAAGCAATGAGCGTCAGAGAAATGGTTATTCCCTGTTGTGGTGTCCATTGTTTATCTACTACTTTGGACGCTTTATTGTTCTTTGTAATTTTGTCTAAATTAATGTCACTTTTAGACCACTAGACTACCTGGTGGTAAAAATGCCCCAAAGTGAACAACTTAGTAAAAAATAAAGGAACAATATAAGGAGGAAGTAGAAATTGTATTATATGAATTTTGCTTGACTAAGAGTCAAGATACAGGTATACAATTCTTTTTTTCTCTTGTTTGTGTCGTGGCACTTGTTTGGGATTACAAACTACTTGTAGAATCCTTGGTGATTGACTGAGTCAGACGTGGTACTTCTTCAATGTATCTGAGTTCCAAGTGCGTTGTATTGGTCATCCATCCATGTCTTGGAGACGAAAGGTTCCGCTTCGCACTTCTAAGAAGATCATATAGGGTCCTTCCCAGTTTGGTGTCAGCTTACCCAGCTCCTTAGCGTGTCCAACAGCCTCCATCTTCCTTAGAACCAAATCCCCTACCTTGAGTGGTCGTCTAGAGACTCTCTTGTTAAAGTCCCGAGCCATTCGTAGTTTGCACAATTGCATTCTTAGCAGAGCATTGCCTCTGACCTCTGGTACTTGGTCTAAGGTCGTGCGTAATGCAGCCCAGTTGGCTTCTTCTGTGTACAGCACGACTCTCAGGGTGGGTTCTTCAATCTCAATGGGCAAGACGGCTTCAGTACCGTAGACTAACATGAAGTGTGTCTCTCCTGTAGAGTTTTGGGTCGTGGTTCTGATAGACCATAACACCAATTGCGGTTCTTCAACCCATAGTCCCTTGGCATTGTCCAGCTTTCTTTTAATGCCATTTGATAGGATTTTGTTGAACGACTCTACTTGCCCATTGGCTTGTGGGTGGGCGACTACAGCAAAGTGAGCTTTGATTTCCCTTTCTGCTAACCAATCTTTTAGCTTGGGCGTTTCAAATTGTGGACCATTATCAAAGACGATGGACTGCGGCATGCCAAATCGAGTTATAATGTTCTTCCAGATAAAGCCCTTGACATCATTCGTTGTTATACCCCGCATGGCTTTAGCCTCTATCCATTTGGTGAAGTAATCCACGACTACAATTACGAACTTCTTTTGCCCAGCGGCTACAGGGAAAGGTCCCAGAATATCCATGCCCCATTTGGCAAAAGGAAGTGGGAACAAGATAGGAGTTAAGTAGTTGGACGGCTTTTGATGCTGATTTCCATGTTTCTGACAACTGTCGCAATTCTTTGCATAGGCAAGAGCATCTTCCTTTAAGGTAGGCATGTAATACCCAGTCTTTAAAGCCTTTTCCCCCAATGCTCTTCCCCCAATGTGGGATGCACATGCTCCTTCATGGAGTTCCTTCAGCACTTCTAGTCCATCTTCCCTAGTGATACACTTGAGGAGAGGACGATTTAATGACTTCTTGTTGAGGGTTTCATCCCACAATTCAAACCATTTGTCTCGGGCTTTTACGTACTTAGCCTCTACAGGATCTGAAGGCAGTCGTCCTCTCTTCTTGAATTCTATTATAGGATCCATCCAAACTGCCCCCCGGTAGAAACATGACTTGTTCTTGGTCAATACTCATTTTTGGTTTAACTTCCCAAAACACTGTTCTTGGTACATCAAAGTCAGCTGAACTGGCCAATTTTGAGAGAGCATCTGCTTGATGATTTTCTGACCTGGGTACTTGGTCGAGAACAAATCGTTTTAATGGCTCAATCTCATCCTTGATCAGACGCATATATTTGCTCATTGATGCTTCTCTACATTCAAAATCACCATTGACTTGATTGACGACTAAGAGAGAGTCCAATTTAGCCTCAATCTCTAAAGCCCCAGCCGCCTTAGACATCTTGATTCCAGCCAGAAGTGCTTCATATTCTGCTTCGTTATTAGACGCTTGGAATTGGAACCTTAGTGCATATTCAAATTTATCTCCCTCTGGAGATTGACAAATGATTCCTGCCCCACATCCATTGACAGTGGACGATCCATCAACCATGAGCGTCCAATGCTTCCTTCCTTCGGCTAGATCAGGTATTGGTTCTATAGTTGGCCGAGTGAGCTCAACTATAAAATCTGCTAAAGCTTGCCCCTTAATAGCTTTCCTTGGTTCAAAAGATATGTCAAACATGTTAAGTTCAACAGCCCACTTCAGCATTCGTCCAGCGACTTCCATCCTTTGTAAGACTTGCTTCAGAGGTTGGTCAGTATAGACTAGTATACTGTGAGCCAAAAAGTAAGGCCTCAACTTCCTGTTGGCCATGACAAGTGCAAATCCAAACTTCTCGACTAGCGTGTATCTACATTCCGCGTCCTTGAGCACATGACTCACAAAGTATATTGGGATTTGTACCGAGTCTCTCTCCGCCAGTATAACAGTACTCACAGCCTGGGGGGACACAACCAAGTATATGAACAGTTTTACCCCCTCAGCTGGACTGACCAACCTTGGTAGCTGACGAAGGTGATCTTTGACTCGCTATAGTGCTTGTTCAGCTTCTGTTGTCCATTCAAACTTGGCTTTCTTCTTGATAGTAGCAAAAAAATGATGACACTTGTCTCCCGACTTAGACAAGAAACGTCCAAGGGCAGCTAAGCAACCCGTCAGGCGCTGAACTTCCTTTATCTTTGACGGGGACTTCATGTCTATAATAGCTTGGATTTTCTCAGGATTGGCTTCTATGCCCCTCTGATCCACTAAGAAACCTAAGAACTTTCCCGCCAAAACACCAAAGACACATTTTTTGGGGTTCAATTTCAGCTTGTACTTCCTGAGAGTTTCAAAGGTTTCTCTCAAATCACCAACATGGTCGCCTTCTTGCTGACTTTCTACAATCATGTCATCTATATATGCTTCCATATTCCTCCCTAATTGTGGCTAGAAGACCGTGTTGATCAGTCTTTGGAAGGTGGATGGAGCATTTCTGAGGCCAAAAGGCATCTTCATCCAGCCATACAGTCCCTTCTCCATGATGAAGGACGTCTTGTCTTGGTCCTCCGGCCACATGGGTATTTGGTGAAACCCTGAATAAGCATCCATAAAGCTTAACAAAGCATGGCAAGTCGTGGAATCTACCAGCCGATCTAACTTAGGCAAAGGGAAGTTGTCCTTAGGACAGGCCTTGTTGAGATCAATGTAGTCCACGCACATTCACCATGTGCCGTTGGGCTTTGGTATCATGACCACATTAGCAATCCAGTCTGGATAATAAGTCTCTCTGATAAAGCGAGATTCCAACAACTTCTGAACTTCCTGGTCGACCGCCTGGTTCATGGCCGGTCCCAAGTGCCTTTTCTTCTGACGAACAGGCTATAAGCTGGGATCAACATTTAGCCGGTGGACGGCTACCTCTGGATAAATTCCAGGCATTTCTTCAACACAATAAGCAAACACGTCTTGAAATTTTTTTGAGCAGGTTGATCAAAATGCCCCTCAAGCCTAGGGAGAGTGAAGATCCAATCTTTAAGGTTCTTTCTGGACGAGCTTCATCCAAACAAACATCTTCTGGGGCCTCTACCGGTTCTGGACGTTCTATTGTCACGCCCATAATGGCCATCACTTCTCCAGACGAGGGTGGCTCTTCCTTGACGGGCTCATACTTTCTTTTCTTGCTAGGAAGAATTTCGGACGTTTTCCTTGAGGGAGCAACCTTCGTCTGAGGACTTTCAATTGTCATTCTCAGAGAGGCCACTTGGTCCTTCACAATCTCGGACGCCTTCCCTTCGCCAGCAACCTTCGTCTGGTCTTGCTTGTCTGCCTTCCATGAATACGGTTTCAGAGTAGTTAGGTAGCATTCCCTAGTCGCCTGCTGGTCTCCATACAAGGAGCCAATTTGACCACCTTCACATTCAAACTTTATAAGTGTAGGCGTGTTTTTATTTCGTCTACGCGGTGTGAGCGCGTATTAGATTTGACTACCCCATTGTAATGGTTTTATTGAAAATTATTTTGAAAGAAGTCGCCAACAATTCTTTTTAGGAAGAATCATAAACCTAATTGGATATGGGAAAACCGTAGGGACAAATTATCCAAAGTAGATTTCCCCGTCCTGACTCCATAGATGGTCAAAGTGAACCAAAGATTGAGTTCGGGGGTAAGGGTACGAATATGGTCATAATGAACCACATTCGCCCAAAGTTACAAAATATCGATTCATAACAGATTTTATGCCAAAGAATAACCAAATAATGTTTTAAACACCCTAAAATATTTAGTCTAAGTAGGTTCAGGAAACAAATTAAAGACTATTTTTAGTGACATATTATTAGGCAATCAATATTACAGGGAACCTAATAGGTTGTCCAAATTAATCTTATTAATGTTAGAACAGTTCTTTAGGTCTTTGATTAGCAAAAATAACATGTGGGTAATAAAAGCACTAAAGCAGGACAATCATATAATAGGCATAGAATGATCAGACAAGTATGTAATAATATGAAAAATAAATAAAAAGAAAGAAGAAGGTTTAGAATATACAGTAGAGCGATTTTATATTAAAGATCTACATCATGAAATAAGTGGTTAGTAACTTCAATATAAAAATATAGAATTTATTCAAGGATCCTCAGGATTATACCTATGCGGCTTAGATTGAGGAGTGCAACGATCTTTAGGCGGAGCAATCGTGAAACCAAGAACGCAGTGTGATTAAGAATTGATTGAAAGTATTGAAAGTATTTAAGTGTTTGTGTATTTGAGAATTCGAAGTGTATTTCGGAGTATTCGAGAGAATTTGTGTGCGTGAAATAATAACATGAAAAGTCGTCCGTAATTCATGAAATTGCGGATATTAATAGGGAAAAGGAGATGTGCTCTCCACGCAAGACCTGCGCCTGGCGCAGTCCTACGTGGCAGGCGCACTGCCACGCGTCTGGCGCACATTGGTGTGCCTGACGCAGCCAGCCCAATCACAAATAGGCACGTGTAAACGCGTTTTGAAAAGATAGAAAAGAAAGTTGCATCTCACACAAGACTTGCGTCAGACGCAGGACTCTGTGTGAGTCACAAAATCAACGTGTCAGGCGCTCATTGGCTCGCCTGACGCGTTCTGGCCTATGTGCTGGACGCACATGGCGCGCTGAGCGCAGCCCCTGCGTCCGGCGCATATTCTGGAATATTCGAGCATATTCCATTGCGCGTCTTTCAAAGATACTTTTTTATCCCTAAAATTCCGGAGATGGAATTTTACGGATTAAAAATCTGATTTATTTATCAAAGATAATAAATTATTTATGAAAAATATCTATTAAAATAATAAATATTTGATTGGGCTTTAAAAATGGATTTAAAACATTTTATGGGCTTGAAATACAATTAATCATCATGAATAATTAATTGGGCTTTAGAATATCATTTCGAAACACATTTTGGAATGGTTCTTTAGATTGCTCTTCCGTTGGATCGCGCCAACTAATGTCGCGGTATGTTTCAACATCGGATCCTTAAATGGGGAGACACGATTATGTGTCTACAGAAGGCCCCACTTTAACTGAGGTTCAGGAAACCGAAAGTCAAAGTATTCGGTGTCGGGACGGAGAATAATTCCAAACGCTCTGCAGTTTAGAACTGATCTATATACGCCGGTCTCTGCAAAACAAAGTTAGTATGCAGGACAATAACTACAAGCAATCTGATTACCTGTAGAAGAAGATGTTAGCAGATAGGTGCAAACAACTCAGATAAAGCACATAATGATGCATAAATGCAAACTTAGACTCTCTAAGGATGCATGAGACGCTATGCAAGGATTTAGGTTATGCAAAGCTAAGCAAGACGCGTCATGCAAGGTCAGGGTTATGCAAGACTAGAATGTATGAAATGCAATGCAAGGTCAGGATTTTGCACGGCTAAAAGATGTGTAGAATTATAGAATGAGCAGGATGATTAGAAATAGATTGAATGATTTTCGAAAATCGTTTTTGATAAATAATCGGGGTTCGTAAACGAGGTCCGTGGATTACAAATCTTCGGGAGTCAGATTTGGAGGAACCACCACACATAGGAAGCCCCCACTTTGGGTGAGCTTGCCTTGAATTAGGCATTATGAGCCTTAATTGAAATGTACTTGATTTGATATTGAAACGTAGTTGCTATGTCTTGAACATTGAAAGTTTTCACTGGGGATTGCACTGGGGATTCTTCTTTGGGAAGTTGATATCGGCAAAGTCAAATATCGCCAGAGATCATGGAATCATCGGAGAGTCCTTCGGGGAAAAGGAGAGCTTGGATTGAAAAAATAAAAGGTTTGAATTTGTGACTCAAATGCATGTAGGTGGGAAAAGGCTTTGACGGGGCTAGGTTCAGACTCGAGTTTATGTCGGTATCTAGAAAGAGATTATGCTCCGAAATTCAAGAAAGTCAAATCATTAGACCTTGACTAATATGTTTTTATTTTAGCGGTCGGACCTCAAGATGAGGATTCCTACGTATCCTTGCGGAATCAGACCATTTGTAGTTCTGGATCTGTTTTTTTTTATTATTTTTTTTTTTGGTGCCCTACCTTTTACCTAAGCCGCCCTTTCGGATTTTCAACCTAGCGGGCTTGGACATACCTTGAAAAAGGAGTTTAGGGTTGATGAAAGGTTGAAAGGTTTAAGGCTTGAGGCTTGATGAAAGTTGAATTGGTTTAGCAAATGAAAGGTCATGGATTTGGATTATAAGTTAAGGGTTTTGATGGATTGAAGGATTTGAATGAGGGGTAGAACTTGTGTGCAAGGCCTCTAGCTTAACTTTTATTTCTTTGCCTTTGACTTTTTTTCTTTTCTTGTGTGTTTTCTTTTGCTTTTGTTTTTTTTCGCACTTTGAATTTTTTCACTTTTTTTTTTGTTTTGCCTGGCATTTTTTTTTATGTAGTAAGGCTTGCACACAAGTTTGGTTGAGGGTATTGGAAGGCTTGAAGGATAGTTGTGGAGCTTTGATGTTGAAGGGATTGTTTGGTTTATGGAGATGATGGTTTAAAGGATTTTTGGTTTTCCTTAGTTATATGAGGACGGCTTATGAAAAGTAATGGAAAGGTGAGGGGAATAACTCCTGATCCAAAGTATGTCCTCTTTTATTTTTATTTTTCTCCTTTTTTTGTTTCAGATTTTTTTTATTATTATTAGTCAAGTTCATTTAGGTGATTTGAGTTGCATCATTGAGTTAGAAGCATATATAAAATGATGGAAGGCCAATGAAAACGAAAATGAGAACGAAAATGAAAATGAAATTCTTTTATTAATCAGAAATGAATAGAACAAGGCTTATTAGAAATAAAA
Source organism: Beta corolliflora (assembly GCA_947648045.1). NCBI lineage: Eukaryota > Viridiplantae > Streptophyta > Magnoliopsida > Caryophyllales > Amaranthaceae > Beta > Beta corolliflora. The sequence goes on from CANSZD010004262.1 coordinate 337,029, forward strand.
CCTAAATGTCATAGACTCGACAAGAAAGGAAATGAATGAGCTAGGGGAGGGACTCTCCAACTCAACCTAGAAAACTAGCGTTCAATGACTAAGCCCCGACATTATTTAGGTGCTGCCCAAGGGGTTGCTGCTATTGCTGACTTTTACTACAGGCGGAATTGGCAATCTACCGTCTTCAACCATATCCTGCAGGTGATTCTTTAAGGTCCAACACGCAAATGTTGAGTGTCCATTCCCTTGGTGGTATTTGCAGTAGGCATTAGGATCCCACCTCTTGGATCTATTTTCGGGAGCAGGATCTGGAGTAGGGCCAATAGGCTGAAGTGCTCCCTTTGCACGAAGTCTAGTGAAGGTTTCTTCTTGGGACATGCCTAAAGGTGAGAATGTTCTTTGTGGCTTTTGGTAACCTCTCTTTTCAGTAGCTATGGAATTGACCTCATTGCTTTTGGAGCTAGAAGGGCTATTGTTACTCTTCTTGAAAGAGTTGTTGTTGAAACCCTTGTTCTTGTTCGCTAGTACCTCCTCCTCAATTAGCAGGCCTACCTTATAGAGCTTCGTGAAAGACTCTATGGGTTGAAATTTAATATGATCCCCATACTTAGGCTGCAGGTTATGGATCACCAGGCGGACTTGATCCTCTTGAGATGGCTTATTAATCATTTGTGCAGCTTTATCCCTCCATCTGTTAAGGAAGGTGACGAAGTCGTCGTTGGAGTTTTGTTTGGTTAACTCCAACTCACAAAGGCCAATGGGAAGCTGAGTATTGTATACATATTGTTTGTGGAACTCTTCTCTGATGTAGTTCCAGTCATTCAGCTGGGCCTTATTCAGTGATCAGAACCACTTGGATGGATGTGCATCCAAGGTAAAGGAAAGACATAAGCAAACAGGTCCTTGGTCATGCCCTTGAGAGCCATAGAGATGGAAAATGCTCTCAAGTGGTCATCTGGGTCTTCGACCCCCTTGAATTTTGGGAGATCACCCAAGGTTACCTTTTTACGGAGTTTTTTCCTTAGTTCAGGATCAATGATGTCATGGCCATGAGCCTGACTCTCGAGCGCAGGAATTGACTTGATCAATTGCACGAGTTTTTCGAATCTCAATTCTCTGTCGATTTTGAATGGTGGCGGAGTGTCGCCTTGCTCGTCCTCTTCAGTTAGCTTCTCCCTCAGTGCCTTAATCTCTTTGTCTTGTTCCTCAAGACGAGAGTTCATCTGTGTGAGTTGAGCCATAATGGCACTGAGTTGTTCATTAGTTTCCCCTATTTCAGATGATGCATCAGAAGAGTAAGAGGATTCGTCTGAAAAAGTGAGGATGCGCTTGACGAGTCTGGGAGTAGGTCGACCTTGTTGCCTCTCTTTCGGACGTTCCCAAGTTATAATTTCACGATCCGTCCTGAACAGAAATTGAATGGAGCTCGTAAATTTTAAGAAATAATGTTTTCGAAATGAGAAACGGAGATGAGAAATGGAAAGTTGGAAATGAGAAATGGGGAATAAAATGGAAAATGATTAGAAAATGATTTTGAAATGGAAATGGAAATGGTTATGGGTTTTGGACTAGTATAGACTTGACCATGATGGAGAAATGGGCCTAACTATATGCAAATGCAGATATGAACTAGACTGGACCATGCAAGTAGACTGGACTCCACGATTGAGTTTAGGAGAGACTAGATTTTGAACTTACAGGTGAGCAAGCAGGCTAGACTTTAAGGAAGGTTGGACAATAAGGAAGACTAGATTCTTAACTTAAGGCAAGCAGACTAGGCACCTAGACTTTGAACTTACGGGTGAGCAAGTAAGCTAGACAACTAGACTTTGGAACTTACGTTAGACTAAGCAGGCCAGACTCAAAAACTGCCTATGGACTTATGGAATGCCAGACCTTGAACTTACGGGTGAGCAAGCAGGCTAGACATTAAGGAAGGCTGGACAATAACAAAGACCAAACTCTTAACTTAAGGCAAGCAGGCTAGGCAACTACACTTTAAACTTACGGGTGAGCAAGCAGGCTAGACAACTAGACTTCGAAACTTACATTAAACTAAGCAGGCTTGACTCAAAAATTGTCTATGGACTTAAGGAATGCTAGACCTTGAACTTACAGGTGATCTTGCTCGCTGACGACTACCTTGGGGAAGGGCTCTGCCTTTGTCTGATCTGTCAACAAAACTTGGTCGAGCTCCCTAAGATAGTTCTTATGCCCCCTGTTGGTTGGCCCTCCAGCAGTAAATCCTCCCGAGATAACAAGGACAACATCCTCGTTAGTGCTTTCACTTTCCTTCTTCTTACTCTGACGGTCATCTCTCTTTTCGAACTTTTTTCCCCCTTGGGGTAAGTATGGGTTCATCTTTCCTTTTCAAGCTAGATCCTCTAATGCCCTCTTAAGGTGTTTACATTCATTGGTCTCATGCCCACTGTCTTTGTGAAAGTGGCAGTACTTGCTCTTATCCCTATTCCTGTAAGGGGTACTCATTTCAGCCGGATAAGAATGGAGTATTGATCCTTGCTAAATTCAATGGGATTAACCGAAGATTCAGACTCTTTCCTTTTGCCTCTTCTAGACGATGTGGTTGTGGAGGTTATAGCCCAAGTCTCAGCCTTTTTGGGTTGTTGTTCTTTGGTTGAGCTACCTCTTCAGGCTTCTTGGACTCAGGGTGCTTTGCCTCAGCACATACTTCGGTGGCGTGTATAAACACTTCGGCTTCTTTTAAGGCTTCGGCAAGAGTGGTGATTTTCTTCTTCACAAGATCAAACTTAAAACTTCCCGACCTCAATCCCCTGATGAAGGCGTCAAAGGCCACACCAGCATTGAGGTCTTGAATTTGAAGGGCTTCTAGATTGAATCTCTTAACAAAACTTCTGAGGGCTTCTTTTGGTCCTTGGACGACCTTGCCCAAGTGCATTCTTGTTCTATGCTCTTGCCGATTGGCAACAAAATGACTAGTAAATAAGAAACTTAGTTCAGTGAAATTGTTGACTGAATTGGAGGGAAGATTGTTCAACCACTTTTGAGCTACTCCCTTCAGAGTGGCCGGGAAGTTCGTACACCAAGTAGCATTATCTACTCCTTGGACGTACATCTGATGTTTGTAAGCGGATTGGTGATCGTCTGGATCGGTTGTTCCATCAAAAGGCTCTATGGTAGGGAGTTTTACCTTTGGGATGGGGGGCGCCTCCATGATCCTGGCTGAGAATGGAGTAGGCAGTTGATCCGGAGAGCTCCCAGTTGTCCCTCAATGGGTATGAACTCCTTACGGTATTCTTTCAACACAGGGGTAGATGAAGTGTTTGCAGGGGCTGGACGCCTATAAAGCATTGGCTGAACCGCCGTCTTCTCTTGTCTTGGACGAACAAAGAAGGGCCCAAACTTCTTCCTTTCGTTTTGGATGGTAGCCTCAAAGGAGGGTCTCTCAAGTACGGTGTAGACCCAGTGGCCGACCGTTGTAATGCTGCAGCTTTCTTTGCCTCTAGGTATTCCCTGACATCTGTTTCCATTCTGTGCCCATTTGGACGAATATTATCCTGGGTCTTAACCACCAGGTTCCAGTCCTCTAGAGGGTTCCTGACGAACAGGTCGACTTGGACCTGGACGGTTCTCCTGGGAACGCCCCCTAAGAGCAACTGGATCGTTAGCTGCTGGCTTCGGATTAATTTGGAAAAACAGCATGTTGTTCATGATTTGTTCCTGGACGGCTGCTGCCATCTTAGTCTGAAAATCATTCAAGACGTTCTCTAGATGGGCAGCAGTCACTGGGAGTTCAAGATTCTCCTGAATAACAGGTTGTTGGCTTTTTTTAGCAACATTGATGATGGACGGAGGTCTATCCCTTCCTCGAGGCGGTCTCTCGTGATCTACTGTATCTTCAACATTAATCAGAAAGCTTCGATTCCTTGCCACGTTGGACGATTGACAGTCAGTCATTGTTGCGTCTCCCCACAGACGGCGCCAAATGTTAGTCTGCTTGGCTGGCAAGTAAACTATTTTCCCTAGATGTTCTTCAATTGGAGACTTGTGCAACGATGTCTGAATCTCAGGAATCCGAACTTGAGCTCCGTTCCCGATCCTGCAAAAAGGGACCCACCCAGGAGGTTTAGGTGGTGGTTTCCCCTCCGAAGCTTAAGTCAGATATCAGGAGTGAGAAGGAAAAAGTAGAGATAGAGAGAGAAAGAGAGAGAGTATTTCCACAAAGTAAGTTTACACTGTTTTCATTGAATTACCTTTCTCCTGATATCAGGGGTATTTATAGTGTATGTGATATGACTGCTGCCCTTTTGGGTTACCCTAGAATAAGGGCACTTGATTGGCTAGGCAATTAAATCATGACACTTGGCAGGTTATGACTAGAGATGGATCATCAACCAATCACTTGCAGCCATTTTAGGGATTTTGGGCTCTGACCAACCTTTGGGCTAAAAGGTTAGCCTTTCCTCCCACTTGAGCAAAACCCAATGGTTAAACCATTATTCCTTATTTCTTCTGATGGGACACGTATACGATCCTGATGGATCCATGTGTCCGAAAGAGAGCCGTTGATTTTTAGGCTACAACACTTCCCTCTTTTACTTTTCACGCATGCCAATGCAAAACTTTAGACACTAATATATTTAATTGTGTATTTGAAAAAATTATAAAAAGTGCATATTACTAAAATACATATTGAGATGAATCTAACAAGATCCCACATGACTATATTTTTTCTTACATATAAGTCATAAACAACAGTCAAAGTGAAACTTGTGAATAGTGAAAAATGTCAAATAGGGAAGATCTTTCGGAAACGGAGGTAGTATAAAATAACTCAATGTTAGGGTACTCAACACACTTTCTGATTCAAATCATAAATGATAAACAAGACAAAATCATTATTATATACATTTTCATATATTAGCTATTCTGGTGGGAACATTTCCTTTGCAAAGTGAAGGGTATTGATTACTGAGAAGCGTTTAAAAGGAGGTCTGTGTTTATAATAACAAAATATATCACATATTTATTTATTTGGAACTTTTAATCTGGGTATTTACTTTGATTATTCTTTGGATATTTTTTTTGATAAATAATGCTAAACCATATCGTAAGATTTCAAAAAAAAAATTAAAGTCCAATGTAACAACATAGTCGTTCGATACATTAATTATTGTATTAAAAGCAGTATCTAATTAGCTATATTTGTAACAAGTACTCATTCCAATGTGTCTTTACAAAATGAGAACAGGCTACCAAACTGTTAACACATCCAGGACTCCAATGACTCACAAAATGTGTACTTTAATTATTCTTGTCTCGTCCTCCACGCCTCGTATTAGACCTGCTGGAAGGGAAACACTTTAGAATCAAGCATTTTGTTATGAATATTCGACCATATAACATGATGCACTCTTTTACATAATGGGAGGGGAAAATCTAATCACCATATACCCAGGGATGTGGACCATATAATCTTAAAATAGGTGGTCAAAATCATCCCTTAATTGGATGTTTGCTGCCAAATAAAGGTTCGCGTCCAAAATTCTCTCAGTTGTATTGCATATATGATACCAAACATGAGACTGAGAACAGAAAGACTGATGTAAGGTAATTAATATATTAATTCTCTAATTTTAGTTTTGCATATATTAATGGCTTTTTTTACGCGCATTTGGATATGAGAGTACGTATTTCATATCAAAATAAATGAGTGATTTACTTCTAAAATCAAAAATAGCGTTGATTGTTGGAAAAATTTCAAAAAAACTACCTTTTATAACCAACTTTTTTCAAAAAACTACCTTTTAAAAATTTTCTTTTAAAAAACTACCTTATATAACAAATTCCTTTCAAAATACTACCATTTTACATTTATATTTAATACAAACCGATAAATGACAATCATCGTAGGTGTTGCTGTCTGTGGGGTAGAGAGAAAAGAGGAAATAAGCAAGAGGTGAAGAAAGAAAAGCAATTAATTGGTGATTCAATTATTGTGATTTAACCTCTTTAATGGTAAAATGGTAGCATATTGAAACAAATTTGTCATATAAGGTAGTCTTTCGAAAGAAAAATTTTAAAAGGTAGTTTTTTGAAAAAATTTGATTATAAAAGGTAGTTTTATGAAATTTTCCCTTGATTGTTATAAATTGTTTTGACATCCTTAAACATGGCCCAAATTTGTTAGATTTTAGTGGAATCCTTAAATCATATAATAAGTTCATTCAACTATACCGTCATTGGAACATAAAGAAGGATATATAATTTTTAATATGCGTACATTAAACAGGAAAAGTTCTTACATATGAGTTAAAAATATAGCCTACCATTATATTATACATAATTTCAGAATCTTTATATTATATCTATGATTAGATTGTCTTTCAAAATTTAGCCTACATGGCAAGCTCTTAAGAATCGAGCCCTCACATTACATGAAAGGTTTATAGAGCAAGAAGAATAAACGCCATATTTCACGCTTTATTAGAATGCCACGTGTAATACTAATTTTATTTGTTCTAAATTAATTGCATAAATCACTCTTTCACCCAAAAATAAGTAGGATTTAAATTCATTACTTTCAAAAGAATTTCATAATTTTTGCTCATACAATTGATAATCAGTCATATATTTTAGGAAGGTATTATAACACATTTTTAAAGGTATTGTAAATTGGTAGTAGTTTATGTTATTTTGGTAAGTTTTTATATTAAAACATTAAAAAGCATTTACTATTTCGGCACTAATTTTGGCTATAATATATTAATAGTTGATGGAGGACCATCTACAACTATCTCTTCTAAGGATCCGAAAATAGTTACTATGGTGGCTATTACTTTGCGTGAGACTTTGAATTCCTTGAATACTTATTTGTTCATTGATGATGAGTCCATGTTAAGTCTAGTTGTTTAAAGCTTAGTTCAATTAGTTTCAGTTTCAATTCCTTATTAACCTTTGCTTTCTTTTCGTTTCTTCGATTTGGAAACTTAGAGAATTTGTTCCTTTGCTTAATAGCATTGGCTAAGCTAGTTTGTGATCTTAGGAGATTATAAACTCATTGAGTGGTGTATCTGTATCTGTAGACATATAATCGTGTCTCCCCATTTAAGGGTCCAATGATAAAACATACCGCGGTTTTAGTTGGCGCGACCAGACGGAAGAGTAATCCGAAGAGCCGACCAAAAATAAATTTAAAGTGTATTTCAAAGTCTTATTTTAAAGCCCAACTAATTATTCATGATAATTAATTGTATTTTGAGCCCATAAAATTATTTTGAGTACATTTAAAATATTTTAAGCCCAAAAGTCCAATTTTTTATTTATTATTTTTAATAAATATTTTCATAAAGTAAATTGAAATTAGATTTTTAATCCGTAATATTAAATTTTCGGATTTCAAGGGATAAAAATAATCTTTAAGAACGCGTTTAATAAAAAAGGCTGGCAAAATGTGCTGGACGCAAGCGGTACGCCTAGCGCACCACGTGCGCCCAGCGCATTGGTGGTGATGTGTCGGGCGCGCCAAACTACGCCTGACACGTGGATCTGTGTGTCACACAGAGTCCTGCGCCTAGCGCACCACTCTGTGCGACATACATGCTTTATTTCTTATCTTTTTAAAGTCGTGTACACATGTACGCTGTTTATTCGTCATGCCGCGTCAAGCGCACTAATAAGCTCCTGACACGTGTGATTTTGGGTCACACAGGCCCTTGCACCTGGCGCAGCTGGCACGTGACGCGCAATTTCATTTTCCCTACAAATAGTCCTCGATTTTCCGAATCAAAGCACGATTTTTTTAATATTATTATCATATATGTTATTTTCCGCATACACTCGTGCTTATAATTTCGTATATTCACGTACTTCCAAACACACTAAACTCAATCAAACACACTTACGTTCCTGTTTACATTGATCTTTTGGCTTCAAGATTGCTCCTCCTGAAGGTCATTACGCTCTCAGACGTAAGCCGCATAGGTATACTCCTGAGGATCCTTGAATAATTCCTTTTATTATATTTCCTTGAAGTTACGAACGATTTCTTTGTCATGATGTAGATATTAATAAATAAACATTATTATTGTACATTCTAACCTCTTTTCTCTTATTTTGTATATATAATATTCATGTTATTATGATTGTTCCATACATGATTTTTATCACCCACATGTTATTATTGCTAATCAAGACCTAAGGAAATGTTATAACTAAATCAGATAATATGTGTTTAATAACTTGCTAGGTGCCTTGTAAATTGATTGCTTAATAACTTACTATTAAAAAAGTAGTCTTTTATGTATTTCTTGAACCATCCTAGACTAATCATTTTAGGGTGTATGAAAATAATTATGTGGTTGTTCTTCTGCATAAAAATTGTTATGAATCAATATTTAGTAGAGGCCAGCAATGAGCGAACGTGGTTCACTATGACCATATTCATACTCTTACCCCCGAACTCAATTTTTGGTTCATTGACCATCTATGGAGTCATGATGGGGAAATCTATATTGGATAAGTCCCACAGTTGTCCCTTCAGTTTCCCAAATATCCAATTAGGTTTATGAGTCTTCCTTTAAAGACTTGTTGGCGACTTCGAAAACGTATTTTTATAAAACCTTAACAATGGGGTCGTCAAATACGCACTCACACCGCGTAGGTGAAATAAAATCACGCCAACAATTTTTTGACTTCACTAGGGAGGATTTTAAAAATTATTTTTTTTTAAAGAGTGTGATGTGACCAAGTTATATGCGATTATATTGTGTTGAGAAGTCTATTTTACTAAGGTTTAAGGTTTAAGAAGGAGAGTTTTACTCATCTAAACCTTAGTGTGGAGAAGAGGGAGTTATGATGAATTTGCATTATTAGAGGAGATTGAGGGATATTTTGTGGTTATATGTGTTTATGATCATTTACAGGTGGATTTCCATCCCGTGTTTGCGATCCATTCAACACAAAAAGATCACAAAGTTCATGGGACTCTAGAGTTATTTGGTTGATGCATCCAAGTTCATCCTCTTTGTGGCTCTACAGCATTGATTGCCCACCATGGGCGTTGAAGAGCCCACGTCGGGCGTTTGTGGAGAAGATCGAATCCAAAGCAGTGGTGAGTGCCCGAGTCGGGCGCCATACATGCACGGCCCGCGCATATCGAGCCTCACAAGATCCTGCACAGCAACGAAGGCCCGACTCGCGCACAACAAGTGCACGACCCGCGCACTTCTAGCGAGGCATGAGATTGACAGCATCGAATGCCCGACTCGCGCACCAGCTGCTCGACTCGCGCACTTCGACGCGGTTATGATTCTTCGGCATTTTTCAGCTTTTCCGTATGTTTTATTAATTAGAAAAACATTGTTTTGTTCGATATTATGTAAACCTGGAGCTAATTAGAGAGAATAGAGAGGAAGAACCTAATCCCTATTTTCCCTTTTGAGTTTCGAATCATTAGTTTGAAGATTTCTTGGTTGGATGCTATGTTGATCGTAGCCTAAATCTAGTCTTGAGAAGGTTAATCAAGCTTCGGTCTACTATTGTGAGGTTTTTCTTTGTTGACTTTATCTTAATTATAATTGTGATTCCTTGTTCTTGATTTATGATTATTGTATGTATTGCTAGGAGTACTACTAGTTTATACATCCAATTTGTCTTTTGCTAGGATTTAGAATCGATGCCGAATCATCTGTTCGTCTTTCATGAGTAGCAATCTAGGGTTTGATTAATGAATCTGATTATTCTTGATTGATCACTATAGAAATCACAATTTCCAATTTGAATAAGTTGTGCTAGCAATTTGTTAATTGGCTCATTGTTTCCTTGTTCGTTGACGTTCTATCGATCTGAATTTAATCTCTGATTAGATTAGATTAATCTTTAGTTCAAGTTTTATGATCATCTGATTGTGATTGTTTAACGGTTCTTTTGAGGGAAAGGAATTTGATTTCCAGCTTTGAGTAATTAAGAGTAAAGTTGCACATTTGAGAAACCAATGATCAATAGTATGAATCGAAGTGGCCATTAACCGAACTCAAGATTCTTCTCTTTTGGATTACATTACTTCTTTATTATTCTTTAGTTCTTCATATTTTGTTATTCACTTCTTTAATTACAAAACCCCCATTTGATCTATTATCAGCACGAGTTAGTCCCCAAGTCTCTATGGATACGACCCTACTTGCCACTTACATTCATTTGTATTGGAAAGAAGGAAAATAAACTTTTATCTTTGGTAGCGCGTGCGACCGCGACTCATCAGAGTGGGTGAAACTTGAAAATTACGATTCATTCTCTTTTTATGCCTTAGAATAACATACTGTTTTGCATATGCATGGCTATTGTTTCAGCCAATATAAGGACAATCTACCTTGCCTCATTAGCACATGTTCTATGTGTGAGGTCACCTCCGGGGGTTTTGCTCTTTGTCCTTCCAAAAAGCATCCTGAGCCTTAGTGCTGGATCTTAGTCATAAGCAAACCTACCAACCATGGAACTGTTCTCTTGTTCCTGACTTGAGAAATGGAGTGTGTCTTATACGTGGCCACCTCTTTAAGCAGGGGTACGAAGTGTGGGATTAATCTCTTAGTCATAGACCATTTTCAGCCTTAACCTAAACCTGACCATAGTTGAATGTAGAACTGGACTTTAGGTTGAGAACTTCTTGCATCCATGTTACTTGACACTTGCCTGTGATTGCAATTTTTGCCTGTTGATAATCTATCAACATATTGATATGCCTTGCACCTAAACTCGCGTCTAAAATAGATCGTAATTATTGTCTGAACTTTCGCCAAATCGCCAATATGCATGTCGGGGAGCAATGCGCCAAACGCATTTATTTGCGCCTAGCGAACAGCTTTTGCGCCGGACGCATAGACGTGTTCTGCGCGCACTCTGTTGCGTGGCGCGCATTCTTTTTGTCTCATGTTTATTGCCAATTTGGCTATTGTTTTAAGTAAAAAGAAATTCTGTCAATTCGCCAGTTTATCTTGGTCTGTAAAAATTATTGCCATCATATTATGTCAGTCGTACCGTCTGGAAATCATGAATAATTAGGTAAAACATCGCCTAAATTGCCAAAAAAAAATATGTCTGGGAACAGTGCGCCAAACGCATAAGGATGCGCCAGACGCACAGTACTGCGCTGCCCGCACCATTGCTACGTGGCACGCTTCCTGTGCGTCACATGTTTTTTTACCAATTTAGTCAATATGGTGGCGAATTCCGCATTTTTTCCGTATGTATGCATGTAGAGTTATTGTCCGTTCAACGCGTCTTTTGGTCTAAAATTAATTTCACCTAATTACGGAAAAAAAAAAAAAAAGTTCTTTTCCATTCTTTTGAGTCTCACTTCTATTAGGTCTCATTTAGGTGAACGGTCATACTTAGGATTTTCCTTTTTATTATCTTTTATTTTGGGAGAAAGTCGGATATTCCTATCCTCCCAACAACTTACCCCATACACTTTTATGAAAAAACTTTTTTCATTTTCTCACTTTGTTTACACCAAACCTTCTCATCTTTTTCGAAAATTCATTTTGATTTGCGAAAGACTTTTGCCAAGTCTCCATTCTATACCTCCACAAATTACTCTCATGAATGTCCAAATCGCCATAAAATACATCCCATGTTGCCAACACAAAATATCTCCACAAAATAACAATTTCCATATCCCTACATCACAAATTCATATTATCTCCACAAAATAACATTTTCCATATCCATACATCACAAATTCATAACCAAATACATCACCATAACAAACTAAACTTCCATCCATAAATACTTGAATTTCATTTCCCTCCTTTTGGCAGAAGTTTTGAACAAATCAAATGATCGTTTTTCTAATACTATTCGTTTTCGCAAAATTAACCAAAATAATGTCAAAACCAACAAATTGTGTGCCGCAAAGTTGCGCGCCTAGCGCATCATTGATGCGTCAGGCGCACGGCCCTTGAGCCAGGCGCATAAAGCTCGCACCCTATGCACCCTATTGCGCCATGCGCAGCCTGGTCGAGCGACGCGCAGTATTATTCGTCCCACACTATTGTTAGTTTTGATGCAATATTGGTCCTTCCGCCTTTTTCAAAACGCTCTCCTCTTCTTGATGTCTTGTCCATTTTATTTTCTTTAGTCCTAAGTCAATGTGTCCTTGTCAAAACAGGAGATATGAGAAGACATATCCGAAAACTCGTGGTCGTGCAAAAAAGTCCCAACCTTCTGATATAGCTGAAGCATGGGTTCTCTTAGAAGCAAGAATGGGTGACGAAAAGATTACTGAGTTAACTGGCATCATCGAACGGATGTCTAAGAACTTGGAAGAGGTCACTCTTCGTCTGCATCAAGTTGAAAGTGGCCTACTATGAGTTGGATGAGAACAACAAGTTCAAGGGAAAGCTGCCTGAAAAGTTTTCCACAAGTGACTTTCCCAAGTTCAAGCCTACTGGCAACCCCAAGTATCACTTGAGGAATTATAGGGCCACTATGATCATTATGTTTGTGGACCCCGAACTGTATCCAATAGTATTCTCGATGTCGTTGGACCCAATCTGTCAAAACTGGTTTTATTCACTAGATCCCAAGCATGTTGAAACTTCGAGTGATATTACTAGGGAGTTCATGAAACAATATGAACATAATGCTGTAATCCAAACCTCACTAAGGGAATTGGAAGTCCTAAAGCAGGAAAATAATGAAGGCTTTACCACCTACCTCAATAGGTGGAGAGAAAAGTCCTCTCACATGGTCTCCAGGCCTCCTGAAAAAGACCTAATTCGCATTTTCATCGCCAAATTATTGCCTAAATATAAAAACATCTCAATTATTTAGGTATCGAAAGTTTCACAAAGCTCTAAAATATAGGCGTGCAAATTTAGAATGACTTGTTGAAAAACACCCAAAACAACAACAATCGTTATAAGGGCAATAATAATAACAACAAGAAAAATGACTATGGATCCACTTCTAAAGGTGGAGAGGTAAACCTTCTTGAGGCACCGAACAAATCCTTCCAGAGGAGGCCAAGAAGGACATACACTCCAATAGGCATGTCATATGCCACAGCTTTTGATCGCCTTTACTCAAAAGGCGCTCTGTTTCCCATTGGACCAACTCCCGATCCAGAAGAAAGTAAAAAGAGTCCAAAATGGGACAAGAATGCTTACTGCAAGTACCACAGAGGAAATGGTCACAAAACTGACGACTGTTTCAAGCTGAGAGATGCCATCCAGGACATGGTTGATGAAGGTAGACTTCCCATTCCTCCTGCAGGGAAGAAACCTAACCACCAAAATGGGCCATTAAACAAAGTCTTGGCTATCTCCGAGGATCAATGTTGTTATGATCCCTCCCTCTTGATTGTACTAATAGGGGATCCTGTCCCCACCATCATTATTGTTGAAACATCACCCGATATCAATGGTATATGGACCAGTGTTAATATGTCACTGAAGAAAGTGACTATGATAAGGGAGTATGTATGCCTTCGCCTCCAGGACTATATGATGACCATGAGATCATCGATATTTATGATGATCGTATCACTCTAAGGGAAGATTGGTAACAAAGCACCAAAGAGGAAGCAGTACAAGTACTCACTCGAACTAGAAGACTGAACCCACCAGTTCAGAACAGTGCTCCACAATTGCCTGCACCTCCTGAAGAGCTTCTTCGCAAAGAGAACGCTCTCATTCAACAGCTCATGAAAATAAAAGCCGAAATTAACATTTGGCAATTAATAGCATCCTCTCATGAACATCATATGGCATTACTAGGTTTTATGTTTATTTGTTGTTTCCATGATGTAAAAAAAAAAACCAATTAATTCTATTAGCCTCAGAGTGCGTTCTTTTCACTTGAACTAATTACACTTGATTTTACTTTATTTTTACACCTAATTGACCTTAATTATAATTAGGGAAATTTCCTCACGTATCCTTGAGGTTTGACGTAATTCTCAAATTACCCCTCACATATTGGGGAATTCCTCAGATATCCCTGAACTTTGACTTTGTGCTCAAAATACCCTTACTGCTAACGGAACCCTAATGTCGTTAGTTTTTTCTCTCTTTGTCCATGATTTTCTCTCTCTCCTCCCACCATCCTCCATTAATGACTATCTAAAACTCCAAGCTTTTTTTCTCCTCCCACCTCCATACCTTTCTCTCTCCTCCCAAAGATTTCACAAAACCCAAACTAAAAACTCCACTGTACCTTTTCTTTTCTACTTCTCTCTCACTCTCTCTCCTCTCACAAATTTATATCTGAAAAAGATATGTTTTGTTGGTTGGGAATGCTAAATCTACTCAAATCTTCATCTGGGTATCTCATAATTTTGTGGGATTTCACGAACTTTATGTAGATTATATGGTTTGAGCCCCCGAATTTTGAGAATTTAAGAAGGGTAATTTGTAATTTTTTTATGTTTTAGATGATAATGGTGGCTGCTATTTCTATAATTTTTCAAGACCCATTAAAAGGTTCATCTCAACAAGGAAGTAGAGCTCATAGTATGCTGCCATTGTTGCCATCGCAAAGAGAAATTGGAGTTCATTGTGCTGCTCTTCTAGAGCGAGAAAATAGGAGCAAAGGAGAGAAAAAGAAGAGATGGAAGATGAAGATGAAGATTGGGATGAATAAGAAAGGAATGGAGGTGGGAGGAGAGAGAAAGCTTGGAGCTTTAGATAGTCATTTATGGAGGATGGTGGGAGAAGAGAGAGAAAATCGAGGAGAAAGAGAGAAAAAACTAACGGTGTTAGGGTTCCGTCATCAGCAAGGGTATTTTGAGCACAAAGTCAAAGTTCAGGGATATATGAGGAATTCCCCAAATGTGAGGGGTAATTTGAGAATTACGTCAAACCTCAAGGGTATCTGAGGAAATTTCCCTTATAATTAATTCAATTAAATAGACCTAATTAAAATTGATCAAACCTAAAACTTATTTTCGTTTAAGGTGAATAAAATGCACCCTTCATCTATATATATTAAAAAGCGTTCCTAAACAGGGAACGGTGTCACGTTGGTGCTCACTCTTAGGGTGTTTTGCTCCATGTAATCCACATACCATAAAAAATTGAAGGAAAAGTTTCATACAATAAGCCAACCATTTTGCGATCTTCTCAAAATAAGTCAAACTTTTGATTATTCCTTATTAAGTTAAGCTTGTAGGGTTATTTTCTTCTATTGAGTTTGACATGTACGTTTGGGACTTGTTTAGCAGGTTACATGTGCTATGTGTTACAATATGATTGGTTTTTTTTTTAATTCCTTAATTTTTCAATTTTAATTATGATTTTTACATTAAAAGAAAAAAGAAAACATTTTCCCTTTCTTTCTCCTCCCTCCTCCTCCTCTCATCTTTCTCTCTCCTCCCCCCTCCAGACCACCAAACCCCACCCAGCAGTCCCCCCTCAACCCCACCCAGCAGCCCCACAAACCTTAAACCCAACAGCGCTCATCAAATCATCTCTTCCTCCTCCCTCTTCCCATCATCATCATCTCCCATTCAGCCAAAGAAGTTTCTTCAGCACGATTCTCCTCCTCAAAATTTGATATAATCTCTGCTTGCCAAATTCTCCGATGTTATGTGCGAATCTCCACCAATCGTCGTCCCACTGTCGTTTTTCCGGGCCAATATCTTACTTCGAAGCTTCTCTCTAATGGCAATTATGGTGTCGCTGACACCTGCTATCACTGCTGTTAACTCAAGAGAAGAAATAAGGTAATGATAAAATGATTATATTCAGAGTAATACAACTGTAGACTATACAGAGGATATATATACAAGACACCTAGAAATAAGAATGGCAAGTACAATATTCTAGGAGTGATCCTGGGAATAACATACTAGGATTAGACAATAAAATATATATGAATCACAATCATATCAATATAATTCTAATCAAATCATAGTATATCAAATATACTCTAACACCCCCCCTCAAGATCAAGGTGGGTGAGTTTCACCCATGTTGAGCTTGGATAGTAATGAATTAAAGCGGCCAGGAAGATTTGCTTTAGTAATGAAATCAGCTTTTTGTGCTTCGGATGAAACAGCAATAAGATGAAGGTCTTTTTGTTGAAGATGTTGTCGAATGAAGTGACAATCGACTTCTATGTGTTTCGTTCTTTCATGAAAAACATCATTGTGAGCAATTTGAATAGCACTTTGATTGTCACAATGAAGAGGAGTCGGAGATCGTTGACGAATGCCCATATCTTCTAACAACCAGCGTAGCCAAACAAGTTCAGAGGTTGTGTCAGCAAGAGCACGGTACTCAGCTTCAGTACTAGAACGTGAGACCACAGTTTGCTTTTTGCTACGCCATGAAATAGGGGAATCTCCAAGAAAGAAACAATTACCAGTGGTGGATCGACGATCAGTGGGGTCACCCGCCCAATCAGAATCAGAGTAGGCAGAAAGTTCAAGAGAAGAATTATAAGGAAAATGAAGGCCATGGAATAATGTCCCTTTCACGTACCGAAGAATACGAAGTACAGCAGCATAGTGGGTCGTACGAGGAGAAGACATGAACTGACTTACAATGTGTACCGCATATGCGAGGTCTGGACGCGTGACAGTGAGGTAAATGAGGCTGCCCACAAGTTGCCGATATAAAGTGGGGTCAGACAATGGTGTGCCATCTGTTGGAGTGAATTTCACGTTTGCCTCAATAGGGGTTGAAGTTGTTGTGCTATCTGTCAAGCCAGCTTTTGTGAGAAGCTCACCCGCATATTTTGCTTGTGTAAGATGATAACCTCGTGAATCGGCTGAGACCTCTAAGCCAAGAAAGTAACTTAGATGACCAAGATCCTTCATCTCAAAATGCTGATGGAGAAATATTTTTAAATTTGCAATGCCATCCATATCATCTCCAGTGATAATCATGTCGTCGACATAAAGGAGTAACAAAGTGACCCCTTTACTAGTGCGACGAACAAAAAGAGCATGATCGTATGGACTGGAAGTAAACCCAAGCTGATGAATTGTGGAACTGAACTTGGAAAACCAAGCTCGTGGGGCTTGCTTGAGCCCATATAATGCGCGACGAAGGCGACATACCTTGTGGGGAGGATGGTCATAACCTTGAGGAGGTCGCATGTAAACTTCTTCAATGAGATCGCCATTGAGGAAGGCATTCTTAACATCCATCTGAAAGAGTTTCCACTGCTTACTAGCAGCAACAGCTAGTAGACTACGAACAGATGTTAGACGAGCAACAGGAGCGAAAGTTTCTTCGTAGTCAATTCCATATTCTTGCTTGAAGCCTTGAGCAACTAGGCGAGCTTTATACCTTTCAATAGAGCCATCAGCGCGGGTTTTGATTTTATAAACCCATTTGCAGCCCACAAGAGATTTTGGGGAGGTAAGTCGACTAAATCCCATGTGTGTGCTTTGCGTAAAGAGTCTAACTCCTCTTTCATTGCGTGTTGCCACAAGGGATCAATTCTTGCCTCTCGATAAGTTGTGGGTTCATAGAGCGACTGAATAGCAGCATAACAATGGTAATCTTCAAGCCATGGAGGAAGACGACTATGTCGACCAGACTGTCGTGGAAGCATAGGCTCTGAAATAGATGGCTCCAATGAAGTGGAAGGTGACGTATGGGTATCTGTTGACTGGGGAGAAGAATAGGAATCCGACGGTGATAACTCATAGGCAACGGGAACACTTTCACTGTTATATGAAAGAACTGTACTGTGTTCTGGATTAGAACCTGAGCAGGCAGAATATTCATGCACTGGGATGATATTTGTTGTTGACGATGATGCCTCAGAACTGGACAGAGTGTCCTCCGGGAAAAGGGCAATAGCAATGTCGGTGAAATAAGGTGTCATATGAGCAGATATCTGAAACTTTGAGAGTGAGGCAAACATTTTATGTTCCCAAAAAGCAACATGGCGAGATATCCTGACCCTTTGAGAAATAGGATCCCAACATTTGTAACCTTTGTGCTCAGTACCGTATCCAAGAAAACAACACAATCTGGCGCGTGGCTCTAACTTTGTATACTCATGAGGCTGAAGAAGAACAAAGCAAGCACAACCAAAGACACGAAGAAAATCATAATCAGGAGGCTTCCCATATAACCGTTCGTAAGGAGATATGTTGCCAATGACGGATGACGGGATACGGTTGATGGTGTGTATGGCAAGTGAGAGCGACTTCTCCCCATAATGATTCGAGACAAGAGGCCGATATAAGTTGAGCACGAACCGTATCTAAAATATGTCGATGCTTTCTTTCGGCACGTCCATTTTGTTGGGAAGTTCCAGGACAAGAATGCTGAGTAATAGTGCCATTCTTGGCTAGGAACTTTAGAAAACCTGTTTCTACTCCAGGGCATTGTCAGATCGAAAAGTTTTAATTTTGCATGAAAATTGAGTTGCCACCATGGCAGCAAAATTAAAATAAATTTGTGGCAACTCAGATCGATTCTTAAGAAGAAAAAGCCATGTGTAACGTGAATAATCATCGACAAATATGACAAAATAACGAAAGCCATCAATTGTTGTATTGGGAGAAGGACCCCATATGTCTGAATGTACAAGATCAAAAGGTGCAGCACAAGTTGAGTCATTGTTATTAAATGGCAGAGCATGATGCTTAGCAAGTTGACAAGATACACAGTCCACTTTGTCTTGTTTGACAGAACCTAAGACACCACTAAAAATCAAAGAACTTAATCTAGACATGGAGACATGACCCAATCTGGAATGCCAAATGTCACGGGATACAGTGGCTGCAATATTTGAAGAAAAAGCCTTAGGAGAGTCTCGAAGGGAAATAGCTTCAAATAAACGTCCAACTTTACGTCCTCTCCCCAATACCTGTCCACTCTGAGGATCCTGCACACAACAACCATGATTCGAAAAATGCACTTCCAGCCCAAGTTCACATAGTTGTCCCACAGAGATAAGGTTTAATGCAAGCCGAGGGACAAGAAAGGCATCACATAATGACAAGTTTGCAGCAGAAATATCCCCAATATGAGTGATATGCATTGGTGAGTTATCTGCAGTTGTAATAGTTGAGGGACCTAATGAACTTCGTTTGTTGATAATAGAATCAACATTGGAAGTCATATGATTGCAACATCCAGAATCAAAAAACCAAGGAGATGTACCTGGATTAACGGATAAGGCTGATGGAGTCGCATTCCCATTAAGCTGATTAAGGAGAAGTTGCAGATCATTCAAAGTAATAGGAGTGGATGAGTCACTCACAGCAGCAGCGGATGTAGGCACACGAGGTTTAGATGACCGAGTGAAATTCTTGTCCTTGCCATGTTTATATTGCAGCTTACGACACTCTGATATAACATGACCAGTACGTTTGCAGTAGCGACAGAAGATCTCGGTCTTGGAAGATAAAGATGCTTCAGAGTTGGCCACATTTGGTGATGCAGTCATAACAACATGAGGCACATCGGATTCCAATTTAGGATATTTCAGAATGCCAAGACGTGTCTCTTCAGATAAAAGATCTGCAATAGCAGTTTCAAGAGAGGGGAATGTTTCTCTATGAAGAAGAGACCCACGAACAGGTTCATAATCAGGATGTAAGGCCATAAGAAACTGCATCACACGCAAAGTGTCACGATATTCAAAGAATTTCACACTATCTTTAGTACATTCAAATTGTGGTTCAGACAAGGCCAATTGATCCCATACAGAATGCATATGAGCAAGAAATTCATTAATAGATTGACCTTTTTCTTGTTTGAGATTTTGCAAAGTGGCAAATAATTGATATTGGTGAGCAACATCAGTGATGGAGTACCTAGTTGACAGGAGATCCCAGACCTCTTTGGCGAGTTCAAAACGACCAAATTGAAGTTTTATGGAATGTATGGTAGTATTGCGAATCCAAGTAAGAATTTGGTGATTTTTACTATCCCATACCTCCAATCTATCAATATAAGTGGCACTATCTTCATCTTTTAATTGAACTGGTTTGGTAACATCGCCAGTCACATAGCGCCAAAGGCGACGCCCTTTTAAGAAACTGGACATTTCTTGAGCCCAAGACACATAGTTTGTACCATCTAGAGTGGTCTTAATAGGTTGAAGAACATCAACTTTCTCCATGACAGACGAAAGCAGCAAACAACAACGAAATTATGCCGATTAAGACAGAAATAAACTATTCGTAAAAAAATAGAACTGAAATGACCACACCTGATACTGAGTAGCAGATATAGTGGGTTTGGGAAAGTTGTTGAAGATTGTTGAAGACCGAATAATCCGCAATTGACAACGGATCTGAGCAAGTGAAAAGGAGTCGGAACACCTCGCAAATAAAAAAACCCAATTTGGGTATGAAGACCACGATTATGAGAGAAGAGGAGGAAATTGAATTTCCTTACTAAGAATGATGAAAGGAAATCAGGAAGTTGCAGGTGGAACAAGGAAATTGTAATATCCCTTTGACCTTTTGTGATTCAAGCGATGCTGGAGGAAAAAAAAACGCTTGAATCAAAACCATCTAAAGAATGGTAGTTTGATGAGAAAGAAGTGGATGTAGAGAAGGGTCGCCATTTTTTTTTTTTTTTTTTTTTTTTTTAACTAGGCTCTGATACCATGTTAACTCAAGAGAAGAAATAAGGTAATGATAAAATGATTATATTCAGAGTAATACAACTGTAGACTATACAGAGGATATATATACAAGACACCTAGAAATAAGAATGGCAAGTACAATATTCTAGGAGTGATCCTGGGAATAACATACTAGGATTAGACAATAAAATATATATGAATCACAATCATATCAATATAATTCTAATCAAATCATAGTATATCAAATATACTCTAACAACTGCCATGGTTATTAAAATTGGCGGGTTTTCTGAATAATGATCTTGGGCGATTTTGGGGGTGTATGGGTGGTGATATTGGGGGTGTGTGGGTGAGGTTTGATGGTGGAAGAGTGGTTTTGGGTTGATGCAGTGTGGTGCTTGGGTGGCTTTTGGTGGTGGCTAGGGATTGGTTGTGGGTTTGGCGTTGATGGTCTAGTGGTGAAGGTTAGGGTTCGGATTTGTGGGGTTTGGGCGGTTGTCGGTCTTGTTGGCTTTTCGTGGTGGTTGATTTTGTGGGTAAATGGGGTTCGGTGGTGGAAGTGGTGTGTGGAGGTGGTTATAAGCCAGTGGGTGGTTGTTTGAAAGTTGGGTGGTGGCTGTTGGAGTGGATGGTGGCCTAGTGGATGAAAAGTAAAAAGAAATGAAAAAATAAAAATAAATAAAAAGTAAAAAAGTAAAAATTGAATTTGTTGTTTAGGTTGTAAGTACTTTGACTCATTAGAAAAAAATGTTCCTACAAGCTTAATTCAATCAAGTATAATCCAAAACTTGACTTATGTTGGGAATACCACTAAAAGGTTGGCTTATTGTATGAAAAGTTTTCCAAAATTAATAAATGTATTGTATAAGATTTGATTCCATGATTTCAAGCTTATATACTTAAGTTTTAACCAATAAAACCAATTGATATTTAGTGTTATCATTCTAAAGTAAACTATTAATAAATGAAATTACTCGGGGCGTATACCGTGTTTAAAAACTAGTTATTTTATAACCAAATGTGAACTCCCCTAAAAAACACAACGTAAACTCCTGTGGCTGGAAGTTTTAGTGGCGGGGCCCGCAATATTTTTGCCTCTTTACTTTCTTCTGGGTACGTTCTTGGCGATGACAAAGGGACAACAAATAATTGACTCAATTTTTTCAAGAACAGATTAAAGGTATGAGAGAGCCCACAAGGATCCAATCTAGCAATCTTTTTCTTCATCTTCAACGTCTTGGGAAGCTTTTTTATTAAAAGAAAAAAGTTTATCATATTTAATAGGAGGGCACTATATAAAGTCATATATGTACAACAACAACACTCCAAAGATATAAAAAAAAATCCCAAGCTAAAGCATGAGTAACTACGCCCTAAGTACAACCATATATAGCATCATTGTAATGCACCATCCGCATATGAATTTCAAACATCCAAAAAATAAATTAAAAGTGCAACTGATAATGACTTGATCATATTTCTGCTGATTTAGCTATATGAAGTAGGTATGTAGATCTATTAAATATATTGCTTAAAATAGTATCAATTTTGCATTCTATACTATTCTTGTAGAGTATATATATCCAAGACATATAATCTGGCCATGTATTTTAGTCTCTAGTTAATGAACCATTTTACGGAGATGGACTTTGGGAGCCAATGAGTCATAACTCAGACACGATATGATGTATAATTATAAAATCATACACCGAAGCTATAGCTCATACACGTGTTACACTCTCTAATGTTGTGCATATATGCCTTATATAATAGGATTATTTGATTTTAATAATGCAACCTTTTGGCCATTCGCAACAAATAAGCTGACATTTGGATTATTCCCTAATAATACAACCTTTATAGTCAAAGTTCCTACAATGAGTACAAGTTACCTTCAACCTGTTGAAAAGGTTATAACTCATTAGTTGACTAACTTCCCTCCTAAATTATGTTTAGTTAAACAAATTAGAAAAATAAGAAGAATCAAAAAAGAAAAAAGGGAAAGGAAACCCACTCCCTCCACTCCCTCCATTTCACACTTTCTCTCTCTTCAACCATACCTGCAATTCGTTGCAATAAGGTCTGCAAGAAACACACTCATGTCAATTCTCTCTCTTCCCACAATTCTCTCTTCAAGCAATTCGTGAAACCCTAAAATCTTCAATTGGAGGAGAACAATTTGGCCATAAACCCGAGCAATTAGAGGTAATTTCGTAAAACCCTAAGCATTTTGTAGTTTAAATTCCCTAATTGAGTTCAATTTGTTGATTTGTGTTTGAGTATCAAATCAAATTTCATTCTTTAATATATGTTAATTTGCTGCTAGGATGGTTGATATCACCTTAAACATTTGCCATGGTGGTGGGTTTAGGAATGACAAAAATGGTGATAGGGTGTATGAAAGTGAATTTTTTTTGAGTGAATTTGAAGAACGACTTTTTTTGGGTGAATTTTTTTGGTGATTTTTTTTTTGTGGGGGCAAATGAGGGCGGGGAGAAGCGGCGGTCAATGGTGGGGAAGATGGTGGAGGAGGGTTGTTATGGGAGAAGAGCATAAGGGAGGCTCCGAAAGTGAGAAGGAAACAGAGGTGGATTGGTGGGCGGTGCGGCTGCAGTGGAGGCCGACGCTGGTGGTGTGACAGAGAATTCAGGTGGCGTGCTGGGTGCGAAGAGGAGATAGAGGAGATGCTTGGGAATGCTGGTTGATTGATGCGTGGTGTGGTGATTGGAATATGGCGATGCGGTATGGAGGCGCATGGCGCTCATTCCGGCTGGTTGGATCCCCTGAAGACCACGGTCCAGGCGTGGCGATGCGATGCTGTTTGGTATCCACTGCCTGCTGCTACGCAACTTTGTTCTTTTTTTTTGTTTTTTATGTGGTTTTGGTGAAGAAGATACGAAGGAAGGAGGAAGGAAGGTGGGTAAATAGGGGGAAGGTGGTTAATTGACTCCCTCCAACAGTCATATAGCTATTATATGCCATGTCACCTATATTACCTGCTACAACAAGTCACTAACCTGTTCTACCCATTGTAGGAACTTTGACTATAAAGGTTGCATTATTAGGGAATAATCCAAAGGTTAGCTTATTCGTTGCGAATGGCCAAAAGGTTGCATTATTAAAATCAAATGATCCTATATAATACTTCCTCCATTCCATAATAAGTGAAACATAGGAATTGGGCACAAGATTTAATAAACATCACTTTCAAAAGCCAAAAAGTCATAAAATACCCTTTACATTATCAAAAGGAGGAGAGAGAAAAGCAAACCACACAAGTTGGTGATGGGTACTCTTGTCATTTTGTCACTTTCTTTTTTCCATTTAAGGTATGTTTCACTTATTTTGAAACGTTCTAAAATAGTGAGTGTTTCACTTATTGTGGAATGGAGGAAGTATAGGGTTCTCTCCAGGTTGTCCTATTCCTCTTATTAAAACTATATATATGAGATTAAAATATCAAAACTAGTACTCTAGCCACAAGATGAAATTTCTACATATGGCAAACTTTAACATAACTCAAACTTTCATTCGGATCAAAAACTAGTAAATGATAAATTTATATGTTGCTTTATTGTCATTTATCTCTTTATAACATCTTATACTTAATTAGTTGTTGTTTGCTTGTACTTACGAATTTATGTATTGTAGGAAATTTTTTTTTTTGAGGGGATTGTAGGAAATTTTTCTTTTTTTAGGGGATTGTAGGAAAAATAATTTCCTCATGAGAGAGTGAAAAGATTTATTGTTTCTTTGATCATAGAGAGGCAAACTTGTCACATAAGCTTCAGTTATCTAAGAGGGTTAGGACAAGGTAAACAACTTATTCTATTATGAGGCATTCACAACTTCCTCCAAAGATGGGCATCATCTCATTTTGTTAAACAATAAACAACCTCACAACTTTGTACTTTAAAACAAATTTTATTTCTCATATTTTTTTTATGTCGACTAAACAAGCATTTAGTACTCATGGTCTCTTATGATTATATAGCTTACATAGGTAAATCCCTACTAGGAGATTGAAAGAAAAAATTGACAGAGAGTTGTTTTTAGTTCATGACTTACCATATTCTTTTTCCTTTTTCTAATAATGTAATTTTTTTCGTGCAAATATTACAATAAATTTTATTTCTCCTATTCTCAATAATAAAAGTTGTAAACTAGAAAATACATATCAAGAGATTGAAAAAAATCTAAAAAAGAAAATTGGTACAACATAAGTATTTCTTACTCCCTTGTCCCTTCCCCAACCATATTACTACATACCTCTTCTGGATGCATGTCCAAAATTTTGTTGATAATGTTTTCTACATGCTTACTCTTTAAAGTTACATTTCAATTCATACAATCATACCCACTCTAACTATTTTTTCTCTACTCTTTCTGTTTTTTCAAACATTCTGCCACAAGCTCAATTTTTTGTTTTGAAAAGGTAAGATAAAAACATTAGGCTACCCTCCTTTCGAGGGAAGTACCTAATGCGTCGGATACAAGGATAGTATAAAGGATAGTATAAAGAGAAGAATTATTACAAGGAGTAACATCAAAACCAGAATTAACTAAGTGTCCTACGTTGGCTATCTAATCAGCAACTCGATTGGCTTCCCTGAACACATGTCTGATTTGGCAAGATGCAAAGTGAGTGAGAATGAGCTTACAATCTGCAAGAATATTTGCAATTTTCCACGGAACAGACCTATGATCGTTAATGGCATTGATTACAAGGAGGTTGTCGCCTTCTACTATGACGTTGTTGATGCCCAATTGAATAGCTAGCTTGAGACCTTGTTGAAACGTTGTGGCTTCGGAAATTAGGACCGAAGTTTGGCGCAGATTGAAGGCTTTTGCATGAACCAGATGACCTTCAGGATTACGGATGAGGACTCCGACAGCTGCAACCGACCCACGGGCCGAACCATCAAGGAGGACTTTTAGGGAGGTCATGAGCTAACCAAGTAGCAGATTTTACTGAGAAATTACCACTCGGAGTAGGACCCCGGATGGGGATATCTGGGATGTCATTGATAGGAAGGGGAATTCCTTTGAATTTAACAAGGAGATGTTGGGGCAGAAATTGCATTAGCTTTTGGATATCCCAAATATGATCTGTCGTAATGAAGTGGGCAAGTTTTAGATCAAGATTTATATTGCTTCGATCCATTTTGAGCATATCACATAAATTTTCCTGACATAACCAATTGTCAAGCCATAATAGAATTAATTGCTCATTTCCTACTTTCCACCGAATGCCTTTCCTTAGAAGCTCACGTTGAGCCAAAAGTTTTTCCAAATATGAGAATCCTTGATTTTTGGTTAATAAACAAAGGACTTGTTAAAAGTATATTTTTACTTAATTAGGGTAGCCCAAAAACTTGATGTTTGAGAAAGCAAATTCCAACCAAGTTTGGCTAAAAAAGCTTTATTGAGCAGGAAAGTTCGTCTAAGTCCCAGGCCACCATGAGACTTAGGAGAACAATGGTATGCCAAACTATCAGCGGGGTGCTATTTTAATCTTTAGCTTGCCCGCCAAAAAAATTGACGATGCATTGTGTCAATAGTTTGCAGATATCAGTGGGGATTAGAGCTGAGGAGCAGGTGTAAGCTGGAAGGGCTTCAAGATTAGACTGAATGAGAGTATGATGGCCAGCTTTGGAGAGAAAGTCGGATTCCCAATGTTGGATTCGCTGAGGGACTTAGCCAAAATATGGCTATAATCACGTTTTGTAGGATAATAAGAGCTGGAAAAAACTCCTAAATATCTACCAAGACATGACTTGGGGGTCATATTGAAGTGACTAGCTAGTGAAGATTTTCTAGCATTTGAAATTTTCTTTGACAGGACCAGAGCTGATTTTTCAAAAGTTGACAAGTTGGCCAGACATAAGACAGAATTCATCAAGGATATTCTTGAGATTGTTGCAAGCTGTAGATGTTCCTTTACAGAAAACAAGACTGTCATTTGCGAACATTAAGCAGGCAATTCAGGAACCCCTCTGATAAATCTTAAACCCCAAACCTGACTTGGGTTTAGCACTCTCAAAAGTGAGCTTTTGGATGAGGACATCCATACAAATGATAAAAAGATACTGTAACACCCCGACAATTCTCTTTTTTCTAAAATACCTTTTTAATATAAAACATAGAGAATTATCAAAGTATTATCGCCCGTGTAAAAACGTATCGGCTTATTCAGAATTTTACAGCGGAAAACATAATAATAAACTTTACAAATAACTTAGTCAACTCCAAAAGTCAAACCAACAAAGTCAAAGTCAAACTTAAAATCAAATCAAACTATAAAAAGTATAACTCAAAAGCACTGTAAATAAACTACACAAGCTCTCCAATCCCGAACCCAATGATGCATCATCTTCAAACCTGTAGATGGACAATGCACTATTGATCCCTAGAGACTGCTCACCAAAATGGGTCATCACAGGATCAATAAGGCATAGCCATGATCAACATACACAAACAAAAGCACGTAATCTGCAAATCTGAGTACTACATACTAAACAAATAAACAATCTTAACATGATACTAATAAATAGTAGACAGGAATAAATAAAAACATAATAACTTACAGATAACTTAAACTGAACTAAACTTTAACAACATTCTTATTACTCACCAACTTTAATTCAATCTTTCTTATTTGTTGAACCTAGCCAACAACCAAACTACCTTTCATAGGTATAAAATATCAACTTACCAAATAAGGCCCTCGGTCCTTATAAAGCAGCGAAATACTCAAAAGGGAACAATGATTAATCATGATCCAATACTAATAAATATATTAATTCCCCCATGTGAATTAATAAAAATAAAGTTCCCAACCAACATGCTTGCATCAATCTGCCATACAAACATGATATAAATATCATAATCAACATGTTCACACAACAGCATAAAACATGCAAAATCCAACATAATAGATATCATATATGAACTCAACATAGTTCCTATACATGATACTACATAATTATCCTTCTTAAAATCATGATACTACATCAATCAACACATAGGTATGTACGTACCTTGTGTAGACAAACTGAGAGGCCACTTTAACAGTCTTAAAAGTCGCCTAGAGAGAATTCTCCGCCTAAAACGAGCAATATAAATTCTTAATCAATCCTCTATGAATTTACAGCAATAATAAAATACTTTAAACCTTTCTCAAATATGTTTAAAACCTTCCCCAATACTAAAACTTGATTATTGAACCTCCTAGCATAATACTTACTACACTAGTGGTTAAAATTCATCATAAAACTCCATAAAAATACTCCCTTTAAATTTCCAGCAATATAACATAAGTTAAAACTCCCTCAAAACATATTCAAACATACTTAAAATCATAAAGATAATAAATTTCATAGCTTATAATAACTACTATGATTTTCTAACTTTTAAAACCCTAAAAATTCATGCTTTGATAATTAAAACTCTAATTTAAACCCAAATATGCAAATCTGAATTTTATTTCTCCAATACATAAATTATATAACTTAGATTCAATATTAAATCATCAAACTATAACTTTCAAACCTAAACAAATTAAAACAAAACTTAAAAATATAAACTTTGAATAAAACTTGAGGAGGAAGGAAAGTAATCAAACCAAAACAAGGAGGACAACACACCACACGCCGGTGGAGGAAGGAAACGGTGGCGGCGGCACGACTGGCGGTGGCGGTCGCTGGCTGGCAGTGGCGGTGGCCTGAAACTGGCGGCCGATCGGAAGAAGAAAATCCGAAGGGAAAAGGAAAAAGGAAGAAAAGAAAAAGAAAGAGAGCAATAATGATGAGGGCCGAAAAATTGGGAGGAAAGGAGGAGAGAGAAAATAACTTGTGTGGGAAAAATTGGGGGTTTATGGGGTTTATATAGATTTCCCCTTGTGGGCTTAGGAAAAGGTAATTGGGCTTGAATTATTAATCATTTTCCAAGCCTAAGAATGTTTGGGTTCCTCAAACCCATTTAAGAGTCATTTTCCAAATCCAAAAAGTGTTTCAAACCTTTCAAATACTTTTCAAAGCATGACTTTAATAAAATATTTGACTTGCATAAATCATTAAAATAATTCCTTTGACTTTTAAATAGTCAACCTTTGAAGAAATAAATCATTAAAATACTAAAATATATTTAAATATAAATAACTATATATTAAAATATATTTATAAAATCCATAAATTTACGGGGGATTACAGTCTATCCCTCTTAAAAGAAGTTTCGTCCCGAAACTTGATACGAAAACTCACACATTTTCAAAAGTTTTTAACTCAACTCCCTTTGGAGAAATATTTGTGCCACTCATGTGCACTCTTTTTGCCAACTTAAAATCACTTGTTTTACTCATGAACACATTTTCTTTTGCGGAGAATCTATTTATTTTGCACCAACATGTGCAAATTGCCAAAATGAGCATCAAAATGCATAGAAATACCATAAAAATAGGTAAAAAGCGCGAAATAATATCGCATTCTACCCCCCTTAAAGAAAACGAGTTACGCCCTCGTAACTCACCTCAGGGAATAAATCTGGATACGTCTTCTTCATTTCAGCTTCGGCTTCCCACGTTGCCTCTTCGGACTCATGGTTCGACCAAAGCACTTTCACGATGTTGACATCCTTATTGCGTGTACTACGCACCTTCTTATCAAGAATTTTCACAGGCCTTTCCTCATATGTGAGGCTACTATCAATCTGGATCCTCTCAGGCTCCAAGACATGACGCTCATCAGGGATATAATGCTTGAGTTGGGAAATATGAAACACATCGTGCATCTTCTCGAACTCCATTGGCAAAGCCAACCTATAAGCTACCTTTCCAATTCTTTGCAGAATCTCATATGGACCTACATATTTGGCACTTAATTTGCCCTTTTTTCCAAATCTCATCACACCCTTAGTTGGTGATACTTTCAGAAACACTTTATCACCCACTTCGAACTCATCTTCTCTTCGCTTCAAATCGGCATAACTCTTTTGCCTATCTTGAGCAGCTTGAATTCTAGCTTGAATCAACTTCACATTTTTGACAGTCTCCTCAATGAATTATGTTCCCAATACTATATTCTCACTAAAATCATTTCAGCAAATGGGACTTCTACACTTTCTCCCATATAGCGCTTCAAAAGGTGCCATCTTAATACTCGCATGATAACTATTGTTGTATGAAAACTCAATCAAATCTAATTGGTCTTCCCAACTACCCTGAAAGTCAATAGCACATGCTCTCAACATATCTTCCATAGTTTGGTTAGTCCTCTCAGTCTGACCATCGGTCGCAGGGTGAAAGGCAGTACTCATTTTCAATGTTATCCCAAGATTCAACTGGACCTTTTGCCAAAATTTCGAGAGGAATCTCGAATCACTGTCCGAAATAATATTGGTTGGAACCCCATGTAATCTCACTACATGCTTAATATATGTCTTCGCAAGTTGCTTCTTCTTCCATGTCTCTTTAATTGGAATAAATATGGCCGACTTCGTCAGACAGTCCACAATAACCCAAATAGTATCATTGCCATTCCTCGTCCTAGGCAAAGCAGTCACAAAATCCATTAAAATGGAATCCCACTTCCATCCAGGAACTTCTAAGGATTGAACCTTCCCCATGGGTCACTTATGATCTATCTTGACTCTATGACAGGTTAGACATTTAGACACGAACTCGGCAACCTCACGCTTCATGTTTGGCCACCAATAGATCTGCTTATGGTCCTTATACAGCTTGTCACCCCCAGGGTGCACAGAATACGGTGTATTATGCCCCTCATCCATAAGACGTCTCTTAAGCTCATCACATTTTTGTGGTACACACCACCTTCCCTTGAACCTCAGACTACCATCATCATGGATCTTAAAATCAACTTCCTTACTTTGCTTCATCTTTTCCTTACTCTTCTCTAGGTGCTCATACCCAACTTGACCCTCGTTGATCTCGTCGAAAATTGACAACCCCAATGACAAAGCACTCAATCTTGCCTCGATCTCCCCAGGATTTAAGATTTCTAGGCTATGTCTTTGCATATCTTGACACAACTCCTCAGGAACTACCAAGGCATTCATGCTATGGCTTGTCTTCCTACTCAACGCATCAGCAACTACATTTGCTTTCCCCTCATGATATTGGATGTCTAAATCATAATCCTTAATCAACTTGGTCTGTGTTGTTTCCGCAACAAAATTAAATATATAAATCACTCACTAACTCTAACAGATCGATAGGGAAAGTAAGGGACCAACCCACAGAGACTGCGTTATTATCTTAAACTAATTGTTTAATGTATAAATAACTACTACTATATAATATGGGGGTTTTCAAATATCAAAACTATACTAAAACTATTAAACTAAAATAATGAATATAACATGCAGGAAATAAATTCGGTTTTAAAAATATAATAAAGAGGCTAATAGGAGACACGTAATTTCCTCTTGAGATAAGGCTTAATCATTGAGTTATTAAACTAGTCGACAGATAGATTGGTTAACAAATAATCCCTTGAACGCAAGAAAATTAGTTGCTTTATCATTAATACTAACTAAACCCCGTGAACGCACGCAAGTTCAGTCCTAATCAAATATATCAATTTAACAATGAAAGCATGTATTAAATTAACAAACTTGACCGCTTTAAGAACACCAATCAGTTAACTTTAATCAAGCCAGAAACCTGCAACTAAATTAAAATTAACATCACACAAAATTCCAGCAATAATATCAGACAAGAAAGCTTCAACCTAATAATATTACTGTTAATCCAAGCAAATAACCATGAATAAAACCCTAGGTGATCAATCTAAAATTAACATTCATAAATTATAAACTCAGATAACGAATTTCGTCTGAATACCCAATCAAACTAATCAATTGAACAAACAGAAATCATAATCTCATAAACCCATCACAAGATTCAATTACATGTTCCTACTAGTTTAAACTACTCTAAATCAGACATGAAAACAAAGAAAAGAGACAGAAAAGAGTAGAGAAAACTCATTTGTGGATGAATTTCATACTACATCCTTCGATATCTCTGTAGTGCTGCGTAGTCCTCCGTATTCCTTGTGTCTGCTCCGTACTGCCTCCTTCGACTCCCCTATTGCCTAAACGCTAAAAATATGTATAAATAGGCACTTATCAAATTCCCCCACACTTAGCTTTTGGTCGTCCTCGATCAAAATACCAATAAAAGTAAACTAAATGCAACCTACCAACTAAATGCAAGATCTAATTCACAACCTCAAATTTCTTTATTGGAAATAACTAAATTAGATAAGTAGAAAACAAGAAACTCAAACTTTTTAAATTAGTCACAAAAATATTGAGAAAACGTTAGTAGGAATGCTATACTCTTAGCGTTTAAAATGTCATACTATCAAAACTCATAATACTTCATGGACAAATGATTTTCTTTGCAACTCAACGATAGCTAGCATGAGGTCATCCTTGTGAATACATCAAGTTCAATAGATAGACCCTCACAGGTATAAATTTAAACACTCTACTCTCATGTGTTTAGGGTTAAATAATATTTACTCAAACATGTAACCAAATCGACTCTAAATGAAGTATTTTTCTTTAAACTTGACTATCTCTCAATTCTCCACTTTAAGAGTGACAAGATGCATAAAGATCAAAAGGGCTTGTAATGGGTTGTAACGTGGCTAAGGTTTGAGGGTAGGGATATATATGGGGAAATGTGGTGGTAAAAGCCAACTAGTGGAGTAAATGATATTTGAGAATGATGGCCAACAAGTACAAAGGCCACAAAAACATCCAACTAGAAACGTAACCCACTTTTTCACCAATAAAAATCAAGTACAACCTTCCTTATCATCCCCAACAACCTTCATTCGCCACTGCAAATTAAAATCACAACTTTTCTTTTTCTTCTCAAAAGATTTCACATTTGTTTTTTTTTCTTTTTTTTCATATAACATATGCAAAGCTTTCTATTATTGACCCTTTTATGACAACACCACAACACAAGCTCAAAATCAACCGATCAAAATCATTACTCCAACTAGCTAGGTTTCGGTTTCAAGTCCATAGGCTTGTAATGCGGGTGGTCATAAAAAAAAGGAAATCAAAGGCTCAAGAGGGTTAAAGAAAGGAAAATATTATATAAAAGAAAAATATCTGAGGCTAAAATATATGAAAAGAACGCCTAAATCATTTCTTCATAACATTTGTCACAAAAGTTTCAAAGAATACCAAGTCAAGTTCAAGAGCCATACTTCATTGAGGAATTATCACACAAGAAAGGAAAATAAAGACTGATTCAGATGTGTCAGTCTAATAGGCTCATAAGCTCACAAGGTTTTTGTCTATCTACCTAGCCAGCTTATTTAAGAGAAGCGAGATAATTTTTCCAATTATATTATGAGTCTCTCAAATTCGACTATTATATTCCAATTATATTGTCATTCCCAAAATCTTTTATTTCCAAAATAGATTAGTTTCAAAAACAAGTTAGATTAGAGTTTCTTATCAAACTTACTAATAGTCCTTCCTTAGGAAATTAAGAGGTGGAATTCTAACTTAAATGCAACAATTCTAAAACTAATGAAAACAAATGCACAAAAAATTTTTCGTTTATTTTAGGTGACTAAAAATTCGGCAGCACTTCCCCTAAAATAGGACAAAACCAAAATTTTCACAAATTAAAATTGTGCATATGTTAACCTGTTTTTCAGCATATTATGTCCAACAAAACTATACATATTATATCCATTCTTTTTCCAGCAGCAACTCTAGAATGTATTTCAAAATTTATGATTTTTTTACCACATCAAAAGTATTAATTCTCCCCCCACACTTAAACTCAATATTGTCCTCAATGTGTGAATAAAGCAAGAGTGAAATCAAGATCCATTAAAAAGGAAAGCAAAATAAGTAGAAGAAGGGAGAGAAAACAGCCTGTGAAGTATCTCCCATAGAATTAATTAGAAAATCAGAATTAGGTGTGGTCTCAATACCTAATAACCGCTCTAAATCCTCAATTTCCACCAATGCAACCTCATTAAAGTTATATAACTTATGCCCGACATCTTCAATTTCTTTAGATTCTTCATCAGGTTTTGCTACAAGTCCATCCAATTTTGTTTCCATATTTTTTTTCAAAAGAACAAGGTAAAATCTCAGAGTCTATAGTGTAATAATCCACTAGCCACTGTTCATCATCCTCATCATCGGAATCTTCAAACTCATCCCATATTCTCTTATCAGTTTCTTTAGACTCCTCATGGGTAACCTCAAATTTATTATCCACCTCACTTATACACCTAAAGTGCTTATCATTGTTCAAAATCATGGCATTAGTTTCACCTAAGAAGTAAGTTGGAGGTTTCTCTAGGACTTGCCCATCTAATTTATTCTCTATGTTTCTAAGTGTGGCACACAAGCGTTCAATTTGGGTGTCTAGATGGTGGAGATGGTTCTCGGTTTGTTCTTGACTACTAGACCCATGAGAGTGAACTTGCCCTATTTGGAGAGTTAATTGCTTAACTAAAATTTTCAAAACCTCGTGTTGGGTACGAATATTAGACACTTGAGTACCTATGCCAGAAACTTGGTTACTAACACTAGAGACTACATCTTGAAATTCAGCAATTCGTTTAGTTTGATCTCTTACCTAATTTTTCATTTTTTCATCACAATTATTCTGTATCTCATAATGTTGATTGTTAAGGGCCATAGTCGATACTAAATCTCTAACTTCACTAGGAGTTTTCTTCTCTAAGGTACCACAACTAGCAATGTCTATCAAATACTTTTGATCATCCAACAACCCATCATAAAAACATTCAATCAAGAATTGCTCACTAAGTTGATGTTGGGGGCAAGAAACACATAGTCTATTAAACCTTTGCCAATACTTACATAGAGACTCGGTTTGGTCTTGCTTAATATGACAAATTTGCTTTCTTATAGATCGAATTTTACTCAGAGGTCGGTATTTTTCCATAAAAGCTCTCTCTGGACCGTCCCAAGAAGTGATAGATCTAGGTGGAAGATGGTAAAGCCAATCTCTAGCCAAGTCATGTAAAGTAATGGGGAAAGCACGAAGCGAATTTGGTCATCATCTATACCCTCAAAATGCAAAGTTGAACAAGCAACATAAAACTCATGTATATGTTTTTGGGGATCCTCACTTGCACCGCCATAAAATTTAGGGAGGAGGGAGATAAAACAAGAATTAAACTTAAATGATTTTTCTAATGGAGGAAAGACAACACTTAAAGATTGCACCCCTAAAGAAGGGTATAATAATTATTTTAAAGTTTTCTCACCCTCTCATGACATCCCAAAAGGCTATTGTTTGCAAATAAACTAGCAAGTAAATGATATCAACAAACTAACCCAAGTTTATAAAAAACAAAACGTCAACAAAAACTAATAACAGTCCCCGGCAATGGCGCCAAAATTTGGTGCGTGTCGTTTCCGCAACAAAATTAAATTTACAAATCACTCACTAACTGCTAACAGATAGATAGGGAAAGTAAGGGTCGAACCCACAGAGACTGCGTTATTATCTTAAACTAATTGTTTAATGTATAAATAACTACTACTATATAATATGGGGGGTTATCAAATATCAAAACTATACTAAAACTATTAAACTAAATTAATGAATATAACTTGCAGGAAATAAATTCGGTTTTAAAAATATAATACAGAGGCTAATAGGAGACATGTAATTTCCTCTTGAGATAGGGTTTAATCATTGAATTATTAAACTAGTCAACAGATAGATTGGTTAACAAATAATCCCTTGACGCAAGAAAATTAGTTGTTTTATCATTAATACTAACTAAACCCCGTGAACGCACGCAAGTTTAGTCCTAATCAAATATATCAATTTAACAATGAAATCATGTATTAAATTAACAAACTTGATCGCTTTAAGAGCACCAATCAGTTAACTTTAATCAAGCCAGAAAGCTGCAACTAAATTAAAATTAACATCACACAAAATTCCAGCAATAATATCAGACAAGAAAGCTTCAACCTAATAATATTATTGTTAATCCAAGCAAATAACCATGAATAAAACCCTAGGGGATCAATCTAAAATTAACATTCATAAAATTATAAACTCAGATAACGAATTTCGTCTGAATACCCAATCAAACTAATCAATTGAACAAACAGAAATCATAATCTCATAAACCCATCACAAGATTCAATTACATGTTCCTACTAGTTTAAACTACTCTAAATCAGACATGAAAACAAAGAAAAGAGACAGAAAAGAGTAGAGAAAACTCATTGTGGATGAATTTCGGACTACATCCATCAATATCTCTGTAGTGCTACGTAGTCCTATGTATTCCTTCCGTCTGCTCTATATTGCCTCCTTCGACTCCCCTATTGCCAAAACGCTGCTGCCTCCTCCTTTTATTCTTGATGTTGTGTGTTTTTTTAATCAAAACCCTTCTTTTCTTAATGACTACTTGGGCCTTTTTGCCCTTTTTGCTTTGTTGCGTGTTGTGTTGTTGTTGTGGTTGGAAGCTTGTTGGTTAGTACAAGTGATACATGTGGGCTCAACCATTAATATTCAACTCCTTAATACAATTGCATCAATATGGACTGCTTCTCTATAATTTAATTTTGATCCAGTAAACAGCTGAATTAGCTCTTGCTTTCTTGTAAGAAGTTGTAGGTTTCGATCTCAGCTTTCCGTAGCCACTTGAATTTAGTGCATCTTTCCAAACTTTATTCAAATAGGTTATCACTAAATAATTAATATACACACAAATTCATCTTTTAAACACAAAAAATAATTACCAAGTGATTAAACCGAAATATCCTAAAAGTACAATATTTAACCCATATAACTCAACAGACGACACTAAAAGTATTATATTATAGGGTAACGTTATGTATAAATAGGCACTTATCACAACTCTAACCATCTTCTCTGCCTCATATTGAGGTCTTTCTGGGTGAAAATGTACTTCAAACTCTTATGGTCAGTCTAGATCTTACAGGTTGCCCCATAAAGGTAATGTCTTCAAATCTTCAAGGCGAAGACAATAGCAGCTAACTCTAGCTCATGGGTAGGGTAATTAGACTCATAAGGTTTCAACTGACGCGACGCATACGCGATAACCTTCCCATTCTGCTGCAATACACATCCCAAACCATTCTTTGAAGCATCACTATACACCTCAAATCCCTAGTTCCCATCAGTCAGGGTCAAAACAGGCGCGGAGGTCAATCGCTCTTTTAAAATCTGAAAAGCTTTCTCACACTTCTCACTCCACTCGAATTTTGACTCCTTTTTCATCAAATTGGTCATTGGCCTCGCTATCTTCGAGAAATCTCTCACAAATCTCCTGTAATAGCCATCTAGACCTAAGAAACTTCGGATATCAGACACATTCTTTGGAGTTGGCCACTCACCCACAGCTTGAATCTTAGCAGGGTCTACAGAGACTCCTTCCTTTGACACATAGTGACCCAAAAATGCTACTTTCTCCAAACGAAACTCACACTTAGAGAACTTGGCATACAATTGATTATTCCTAAGCGTCTCCAATATAATCCTCAAGTGTTCATCATGCTCTTTTTCACTATTTGAATAACTTAGGATATCATCAATGAATACCACAACGAACTTATCTAAGAACTCATGGAAAATCCTATTCATCAAGTCCATAAATATGGCAGGTGCATTGGTTAACCCAAACGGCATTACAGTAAACTCATAATGACCATAACGAGTCCTAAACGCAGTCTTAGGTATATCCTTATCAGCTACCCTCAACTGGTGATACCCCGAACGCAAATCAATCTTCGAAAACACGCTCGCTCCATTCAATTGATCGAATAGGTCATCTATCCTAGGCAAAGGATACTTGTTTTTGATAGTTACATTATTCAATTCCCTATAATCGATACACAACCTCATACTCCCATCCTTCTTCTTAACAAACAACACAGGAGCTCCCCAAGGTGATGCACTAGGCCTAATATAACCTTTATCGAACAGCTCTTGCAACTGCGTCTTCAATTCACTCATCTCAGGAGGTGCCATTCTATAGGGTGCTTTAGATATAGGTGCAGTTCCTAGAACTAGGTCTATGGTGAACTCAACAGCTCTAGCAGGCGGCATACCCGAAATCTCACTTGGAAACACATCCATAAACTCATTTATGATCGGAACATCCTCAATATTCACCCCAACTTCTTTACTCACATCTTGCACACTACAGAAAAATAGCTCACACCCCTTCTACATCAATTTCCTCACTTGCATCGCGGAAATAACCCCAAAGTTCTTGGACTTCCCAAAACGTCTATATGAGGTCAACTTCCCCAAAGGGTTTCTTAAAACTACTTTTTGAACTTCACAGTCTATCTTGGCCTTGTATAAACTTAGCCAATCCATCCCCTGAATTCCATCTAGGTTTCCCAGATTAAACTCTATCAAATCAGAAGGAAAAACACAATCTCCTATCTTCAGAGGCAAATTTTTAAACAACTTGGTACACCTTATGGTCTCACCAGTAGGTATACTAACAGGCAAATCAATCACCTCAAAATCTACTAACCCCAGACTTTTAATAACAGATGACGAAATAAAAGAATAAGTCGCCCCCGAATCAAATAACGCTTTAACTAGCACGGAGTTAATAGAAAAAGTACCATAAACTATGTCGGCAGATCGTTCAGCTTCATTGCGACTCATCACGAACAGTTTACCCGGAGCCTTGTTCTGGTTGTTGCTCTCACTAGCAGACTTATTGTAGCTCCCTTGGTTGTTCTGTGCCCCTACAGGCTTCGAACCTTGATTTCCCGACTCGTTAAATCTAGACCTCACCTGGTTACCACTCCCATTGCCATTTTGCTCTTTCCTTTGCTTAGCAAAGCACTCATACTCCCTATGGCCCTTCTTCTGGCAGTAGTTACAGGTCACTGGGTCTCCCTTGCAGTCTCTACCAGGATGGTTATTACTGCACTTCTTACAGTAGTACACTCTCTCAAATTGACCCTTATTGTTGTAGCCCTGATTGTTCCTCCTTTGGAAATTCCCGTTCCCATTCCTGTTCTTCTTGAAATTCCCTTGATTTCCCCCAGCATTGAAATCCTTTCTTTTCTCACCCACTACAACATTCTTCTTATCACGCCTCGACTGAAGGCCATAAATGTGGGCGGCTCTCCCATACACAATATCTAGAGATGAAAAAGTTTCACCACCCAATCCCAGCTGGATTTCCTAAGTCAAATCTTGCTCAAACCTTTGAGCCTTTAATTCCTCAGTGGCTACTACCTCAGATGCAAACCTCGACAGTACTAGGAATTTGCTATAGTACTCAGAGATGGTCATAGTCCCCATCCTAAGGTTGATAAACTCTTGGGCTTTCTGTTTCCTCATAAAAGCAGGGTAAAACTTCCCTCTCAAGGCAGTAACAAAAGAATCCCAATTGAATCCCTCAACAGCACTCAGTCAAGCCCCATTTTCTCTCCACCACAATTCAGCCTCATCTTTTAAGTACAGCACAGCATGACCTACTCTCATATTCTCAGGACAGTTCACAGCCCCAAAGATTTTCTCAAACTCTCTAATCCAATTTTCTAAGAAGGTAGGATCAGCTTGCCCCTTAAAGTATGGTGGTTTAACCTTGGCTAGTCTCTTAAACATGTTCCCAGCATAATCGGGACGCTCAGCTCTCTCCTGAGTCAATTTCTCCGCCAAAAGGTGAATAGCAGCAGCTAAATCGTGATTGTTGTTTGTCATTCTAGTGCGCGACATGAAATTAACGTATTCTACTTTATGTTCGATACATAAGTTACATGCCATTCTCTACGAAGGCAACATTTGATTTGACCATAAAGATCGCATCAACAAACAATTTCTCATGAAGTTACAACAATATCACAGAATAATCATCATCAATCATCCATGAAGAATATTCACATCAAAAACATACAGTTGAGGAATAATGAATAAAAATTCAATTATAACAAATAAATAAAAATATTCCCATTCGCGTGCCAAAATAAATTCTTGCTCACTTGGATAACTAAATATTTAACTTTTATTCCTCAAAAGATGCAAATAGCAATTTTTTTCTGAACCATAATACTGTACTTTTCCTAAAAT
Organism: Beta corolliflora; assembly: GCA_947648045.1. Lineage (NCBI taxonomy): Eukaryota > Viridiplantae > Streptophyta > Magnoliopsida > Caryophyllales > Amaranthaceae > Beta > Beta corolliflora. The sequence continues at coordinate 376,684 of CANSZD010004262.1, forward strand.
AAAATAAAGGTACTATGAAATAAATTTAAACCACTGTTGGACGAATTATCCAACATTATTCTTTAAAGCATAAATGAATAGGTAAATAATCTAAGGTGATACATTAACAGTTTTATCATTTGATTCCTTGTACTTTTCTGGAGTGAAAATCTCATCTTCAAATTCATCAATGTCCTCAGTATTATAATAAACATATCTTCTAAATATTGTGGATCTTCGTTTAGGTTGAGGCTCGTCCTCCTCTGACTCAGAATCACTCTCGTGTCTGAAAACAGCATGGTAGATATCACTTCTGGTCTTTCCTCTAGCACGGTCAAACTCATGAAGAACCTCATCATCACTATCAGGCATGCCTGCTCTTAAGACATTACGCATAATGAACTCTAGGCCAGTATAGCTATCACTGTCAGACTCATAATCTCCATCACTCTCATCATCACTCAGCACGATAGGGTTGTAGTAGCCCCCTACTCTAGTATCTTCTCTATCAAACATGGCTAGGAATCTATAACAAATAAATATAACTTCTATAAGCAATTGGTACTCTCACTTAACGTACAATCTCAACAATAACCAATAAGCAAGAATAACAACCAACATAAAGCATAGGAATAACATAAACAGTTAGCAGGGAAGAAAAATATAATCATGCTGAACTAACTATTTAATGCATACATATAATATTTCTACGGTTTTTTCACCATATACCCCCGACAAATTGGAAAATTCACCATATACCCTCAATGTTTCAGATATGCACCATATACCCCTGAGCTTCGAAAGCGTTCACCATATACCCCTGACTTTTTTCAAAACTGTTCACCAAATGCCCTTTTTGGTAACGGACGTTAAGTCGCCGTTAGAGTTATTTGCAATTTAGCCATTATTAACCCTAAACCCTAATTCTAATCTAACCCTAACCATAATCTAACTCTAACCTTAATCCTAATCTAACCCTAATCTAACCCCTAACCCACTCTCCTCCCCGCCCCCCCCCCCACCCCCCCACCCCCCCCCTCCACCCCGGCCCTAGCCCCCCACCCCTAACCCTCCCCCTCCCCTCAACCCCATGACCCCCCCCCCCCCCCTCCCCCCCCTCTATTCCACCACCGCCGCCCCCCACCCCCTCCCCTTCCCCGTTCTTGCTCCCCACCCCCACCCCCTCCCCTTCCCCGTCGCTGCTCCCCGTCGATTTCCCCACCCCCCTCCCCTTCCCGTCGCTGCTCCCCGTCGATTTCCGTCCCCTGCGATTTCTTCTCACTCCTCCCTCGTCGTTTTCCCCCTTGACCATGAAATTAGGTCAGATCTCGGACTTCGAAATTGCTGGCATTATTAGTATCGGACTTTGACGGGGAGCAGCGACGGGGAAGAGGAGGGGGAGGGGAGCAGCGACGGGGAAGGGGAGGGGGTGAGATTAGGATTAAGGTTAGAGTTAGATTAGGGTTAGGGTTAGATTAGAATTAGGGTTTAGGGTTAATAATGGCAAAATAGTAAATAACTCTAACAGTGAGTTAACGGCAGTTAGAAAAAGGGCATCTGGTGAACGTTTTTGAAATGTTAGGGGTATATGGTGAATATCTGAAACATTGAGGGCATATGGTGAATTTTTTAATTTGTCGGGGTATATGGTGAAAAAACCGATATTTCTATCCTATATGCCCTTCCTATACTACCCCTCTCTCATAAAATAATAAAATAAACTAGAGTATTTAAAATAATTTAAATAAATAATTTCTCGAATTTGTAAGGAACCGAAAAAAAAATGAACATAAAAATAATATAGTTCGAAAGTTTCGAACATAATAAAGAAAATAAAAAAAAAATTCGGACACCATAAAAAAAATATTCGGACCCTTAAAAAAATTTGAATTGAAATAATATTAGAATCTTGAAAAGAATTTTCGAAGGTAATTTGAATACCATGAATAAGTAGGAGCTCAATTCTAAGATATTCATTTTAAGTAACTAGCTAGTTAGGCGCCTAAAGACTTAAAGTTGGCACGAAAGGCCAATAAAAACCTAAAGCTCTGATACCACTTTGTAACACCCCGACAATTCTCTATTTTCTAAAATACCTTTTTAATATAAAACATAGAGAATTATCAAAGTATTATCACCCGTGTAAAAATGTATCGGCTTATTCAGAATTTTGCAGCGGAAAACATAATAATAAACTTTATAAATAACTTAGTCAACTACAAAGTCAACTCCAAAAGTCAAACCAACAAAGTCAAAGTCAAACTTAAAACCAAATACAACTATAAAAAGTATAACTCAAAAGCACTGTAAATAAACTACATAAGCTCTTCAATCCCGAACCCAATGATGCATCATCTTCAAACCTGTAGATGGACAATGCACTATTGATCCCTAGAGACTGCTCACCAAAATTGGTCATCACAGGATCAATAAGGCATAGCCATGATCAAAATACAAACAAAAGCACGTAACCAGCAAAGCTGAGTACTACATACTAAACAAATAAACAATCCTAACATGATACTAATAAATAGTAGACAGGAATAAATAATAACATAATAACTTGCAGATAACTTTTACTGAACCAAACTTTAACAACATTCTTATTACTTTAAATGGAATAGTCAATGGACCGAGTTGTCTAACTAAAACCAGCCTTCTCTTTGGAAGACGAAATACGGACGCGACTCCGTATTCCCATGACCTACGATATCGAGGAACCTTTTAAATAAAATAGGACACGATGATCAATCCGGCCCCAGAAAAAGCCATGGCGCTCCCACCATGTACTCCAACTCCTATTTGTCCAACACTTCAGACGTGCACCAGTCTAAAGCTATTGCTATCCAGTTTCACTTTACATGATTTACCAGTTATTACTTGTTATGACTCACAAGCAACACAGATAGCACAATCAAGAAACAATCACAACATTCTTTTTATCTTAGGATTAGATAAGTGATCACACAACTTAACAGCCCAAGATTAATTCCAACTTTAATTTAATCTTTCTTTTTTGTTGAACCCAGCCAACAACCAAACTACCTTTCATAGGTATAAGATATCAACTTACCAAATAAGGCCCTCGGTCCTTATAAAGCAGCGAAATACTCAAAAGGGAACAATGATCAATCATGATCCAATACTAATAAATATATTAATTCCCCCATGTGAATTAATAAAAATAAAGTTCACAACCAACATGCTTGCATCAATCTGCCATACAAACATGATATAAATGTCATAATATAAATCCCCTAATCAACATGTTTACACAACAGTATAAAACATGTAAAATCCAACATAATAGATATCATATATGAACTCAACATAGTTCCTATACATGATACTACATAATTCTCCTTCTTAAAATCATGATACTACATCGATCAACACATAGGTATGTACGTACCTTGTGTAGATAAACTGAGAGGCCACTTTAACAGTCTTAAAAGTCGCCTAGAGATAATTCTCCACCTAAAACGGCCAATATAAATTCACAATCAATCCTCTATGAATTTACAGCAATAATAAAATACTTTGAACCCTTCTCAAACATGTTTAAAACCTTCCCCAATACTAAAACTTGATTATTGAACCTCCTAGCATAATACTTACTACACTAGCGGTTAAAAACTCATCATAAAACTCCATAAAATACTCCCTTTAAATTTTCTGCAATATAACATAAGTTAAAACTCCCTCAAAACATATTCAAACATAATTAAAATCATAAATATAATAAATTTCATAACTTATAATAACTACTATGATTTTCTAACTTTCAAAACCCTAAAAATTCATGCTTTGATAATTAAAACTCTAATTTAAACCCAAATATGCAAATATGAATTTTATATCTCCAATACATAAATTATATAACTTATATTCAATATTAAATAATCAAACAATAACTTTTAAACATAAACAAATTAAAAAAAAACTTAAAAATATAAACTTTGAATAAAATTTGAGGAGGAAGGAAAGTAATCAAACCAAAGCAAGAAGGAGGACAACACACCACACGCCGGTGGAGGAAGGAAACGGCGGCGGCGGCACAGCTGGCGATGGCGGTGGCCGGAAACTGGCGGCCGACCGGAAGAAGAAAAACCGAAGGGAAAAGGAAGAAGGAAGAAAAGAAAAAGAAAGAGAGAAATAATGATGAGGGCCGAAAAATTGGGAGGAAAGGAGGAGAGAGAAAATAACTTGTGTGGGAAAAATTGGGGGTTTATGGGGTTTATATAGATTTCCCTTATGGGCTTAGGAAAAGGTAATTGGGCTTGAATTATAAATTATTTTCCAAGCCTAAGAGTGTTTGGGTTCCTTAAACCCATTTAAGAGTCCTTTTCCAAATCCAAAAAGTATTTCAAACCTTTCAAATACTTTTCAAAGCATGACTTTAATCAAATATTTGACTTGCATAATTCATTAAATAATTCCTTCGACTTTCAAATAGTCAACCTTTGAAGAAATAAATTATTAAAATACTAAAATATATTTAAATATAAATAACCATATATTAAAATATATTTATAAAATCCATAAATTTACGGGGGGTTACAGATACGGAGAGAGAGGATCCCCCTGACGGAGACCTCTTGAAGGCTTAAACCATTATGTGGTACTACCATTAATTTTAAGAGAGTAAGAGACGGTAGTAACACATTGCGTTACCTATTCAATCCATTTGGACAAAAATCCCAATTTGATTAATGTTTGCCATAAGAAGTCCCATTCAATGCGATTATAAGCTTTTTTCATATCGAGTTTTAAAGCACACCACCCTATTGTAATACTGGATTTTTGGAAGGAGTTAAGAATCTCTTGGACAATAAGGATATTATCATGAATAGATCTATCAGGGGTGAAAGCGTTTTGAAGTGGGCTAATATTAGCTTTTAGAATGGGGCATAATCTTTGTACGAGGAGCTTGGAGATAGCTTTGTAAATGGAATTAATTAAGCTTCTTATTAGCCTAAAATGATTAGGCATTTCTGCAGTTGAATTTTTCGGGATAAGAGTGATGATCGTATGATTTAAAGCGGGGGGTAGATGTCCATGGTGAAAGAAACCATGAATAGCAAGACAAATTTGAGGACCTACAATAGGCTAATAAGCTTGAAACAATTTGGCTCCAAAGCCATCAGATCCTAGTGCTTTATAGGGGTTCATATCAAAGAAGACGGATTTTATATCATCATCAGAAAATGGTGCTAATAGAGTAGTAGCGTCAGACTCGGTGACAAAAGGCTTAACAAAATTAAGGTCGATTATCCGAGAATTAGTGGTATCTAAAGTGAATCTTTCTTTGAAAGAATCAGTAAGAAGAGAGCTAATCCCGGTTGGCAAATCAGTCCATTGATTAAGATCATTTTTAGGCGGAATATGGTGGTGTTAACAGTTCTTTTTTCATCTTGTTATGGAAGAATTGTGAATTACGATATCCTTGAGTTAGCCATTGTTTGCGACTAAATTTGCCCCAATTAGACTGGCCAAAAAGAAGCAATTTCTCTCTTTGCCGTGTGAGACGATCAATACGTTGTACTAAGAAAGGGTTGAAAGTTTGACCTCATTGCCTTTGTTCTAGAGTAGCAATTTTCTTGATGTTTTTCAGTTAGCTTATTATTCGTGTGACCAAAACGTTGTTTAGCCCAAGTCTTCAGTTGAATCTTTATTTGCGAAAGTTTATGCTGGATTCTAAAAATCTTGATCCTCGGTTGGAGTGAGCCCATATTTTTCTAACAATATATATGATGTGATTGTTGATCAATTGTCCAAGAATTTTGGAACCGAAAGCAGGGGGCCATGGCCACTGCATTGTATTTGGAATCAAAGATAAGAGGAGCATGATCTCACACTGTGAAAGCACCATAAGCCATTTGACAGTGCGGAAAGCCGTTTATAAAAGATAAATCGGTTATTGCACGGTCCAGCCTTTCATATATCGAATGATTGCACAACACTTTTTTCCAAGAAAATGAATTTTATTGAAGGAATGTCTTGACCATTAGAAGTGTACAGGAGATGCGGTAGTCTTATTAGTTGGTTGGGGGATAGGGGGCGTCACCCAATTTATCATCGTAAGAAAGCATTTCGTTAAAGTAACCAAGTGCAAGCCAAGGTAAAGTACATGATTGAATGAAAGTTTCTAAATATTGCCAAAAACAATGCTTATCCTGTTCTTGAGCTGGTCCATAGAGACCGGTAATAATAAAGTCCCTGATTCATTGGTTTGAAAGTAACATTCAAATGCACACACCTGTTTGTTGTGGTGTGGCTAGAAACATTAATATTATTATTATTCCAAACTATCCAAAGACCACCACAATGATTAATGGGATCAATGATTAATTTGTTATCAAAATGTAATTTTTTAAAAATTTTAAGACTATTTTGATGTGAAGTCATCGTTTCAAGAGCAAACATGGTGTCCATTTTATATTTATTTCTTAGAAACACAAGTTCGGCAAGGGCTTCAGGTTTCTTGCCGCTCTGAATATTCCAACTAAGGATCTTCATATAACCATTTTGTCTTGGTCAAAAGGGGGTGCAAAAAGCACCAAGTAGCCATAGCGGATGAAAAGGGGTGCAACATGAGGACTTCCCAAGAGGTCACCCATCCTAGTACTACTCTCTCCCAATCACGCTTAACTGCGGAATTCTGATGGGATCCAGTGCATTAGTGCTGGTATGATCGCACCCTTGTGCCACAAGCTCATGTAGCAATATTATTTTTAGGTAGAGGGAGTATTATAATGTAATGAGAAAAATGTACTGCCTCGGTTTATGTTAATTTGCTCCGTTGTTTTTTCAAAGTCAAAGTTCATAAACTTTGATCGTATTTTAACACTAATATATAACATTAAACATTATCATGTAAAATTTTGGTAGATTCATTCCAATATATAGGTTTAAGTTCTCAACTTTTTGTATTTTTGATTAATACACAATTGAAGATATTAACCGTCAAAAGGATGTCTTGAATACCGTGAAAAAGAAAAGAGGTAAAATAATTGATAGGGATGGAGTACTTTGATGTCTTGTGAACTTTAACTATAGAGAAACAAATGGTTAAGTAGGGTTGAGCTACACTATCCGAAAACCTGAAAATCGATCAGAAACAAATCTGAATAATTGGATACCTAAACCAATAATATTAATTAGGTTGGGTACTCAATTTGAAATATTAGTTATCAGATCAAATATGGGTACCCATTAAGATAACATTGGGTACTCAAATTATCCGATGATCATCTATAATGGGATGAATTTGGGGATTTACATTCAAATATATGCAAATTTAACGGGTGAATAGATTTAAAACAATTTTTTTTCTTTTGAATACGGGATCACTTCATGGAGCATGGCTATCTCTAGAGCACAGGTTTTGGTTCGACCTTAATGGTAATGGAGCACCTAACAATGCATCTTCACAGACCAAGAACTCTGAGATCATCCCTTACATTCATTCTGGGGTGAAGGAAAGATCATACCATTCGAGCCATTTTTCATGCTTTTCCCAGAGGTAATTTGAGTAAATAGTAATTGTGTTAGTAATATAGTGAAAATCATAAAATATTGTTGGTTTTTTTAGAAGGTAATGTTGGTACTTAGTATTGTAAAATATTATAACTAAATAAAAAAGCCTATGTTTTTTCATATTTCGGTACCATATCGGGTAGACATATACCCAAGGTTTATCAGTTCTATTCATTGATATCATTTTTAGTGTTATTAATTATTGAATACCCGATCTGATAAATAATATTGGTTCAGATACTTCACCTATACTCCACACTTAAGAGGCTACTATGTTTTTTGTTAGATTAAGAGGCTACTATGTAAATGAACAATAATTTTACAAGGGGCGAGATATCTGTCGTATGTATATTTAGTACTCCCTCCGTCCCATAATATAGTGCTTGCATTCCATTTTGGGTGTCCCAAAATGTTATTCTTGTTTCTATTTTTTAATTCCACAACTCCCCTTGATTTGCCTAAAAAACCATGCAACCATCGTTTATTTGCTCCTTGGAAATAGTTTTTTTCTTTGTTTATTGAACCTAAGGGTTGAATTAGTCATATATTTAATGCTTTTTCACCCATTATACACCATTCTCTCTCCTAAAATCAGTTTTTTTTCCCACAACATTAATTGTTCATCATTTATGTTCCACTTTCCTTAATTCTCGTAAAATATGAGAAATAAGCACTATATTATGGGACGGAGGGAGTACTTCCTTCGTTTTGTTTTAAATTAAACGTTTACTTTTTCACGCAACCCAACGCGCTTCTTTAATCATTAATATCTTTAGTTGTGCACACGTAAAAAATATAAAAAAGTTATAATTTGATAGTATGCATCGAGACGAATCTAACAAGATCTCACTTGACTATGTTTTTCATTATATAATGGCGATAGATTGGAGTCAAAATTGATCAATGAATAGTATCATTTCACCCAATGTTTCATTTAAAACAGAACGGAGAAAGTATTAATTTTGTTTTTCTTGAAATTTGTTGAGGTGGGTGGGAGTTGGGACTGTGGGAGATGGGGTTTGGTGTCTTAGGATTAGCTTCTTCGCCAGCCCTCTTTACCAGCCTTTACGCGCCATGTGGCAATTCGTCTCCTACCTAATTGTTTCCTTTCCTTCTGTTTTTATTCCCCTTCTCCCTCGGCTTTATATTGATCATCACATCAGCCTTTTGTTTTACTATCAAGACTTAGATTCTCTAGAAAACGCAAAAATGTGTTTTGCTCCAGCCAACTCTTCCAACGCAGTTACGTAGGGCGATTTATCATATTGGTATGATGAATAGGTTTCTTTGTCAACCCCTAAACAAAAAGTTTCTTGGTCAAAATTGGTGTATATAAAGCTTCCATCATACTTGCAACATTTAAAATTTTGCATTTTTCACATACTTGCATTTGACCGCTTTTGATGATATATATATAAGGTAAAATATAATTATATGGGATCTTGTTAGATTTGTTTAAATGTATATTTTCGTAATATCTAATTTTTACAATTCTTACGTGTCTATAATTTGAGATATGAAGTGTGTTGCCTATAAATCGACAAATGTAAAAGCCCAAACACGTTCAGTAAAGTAAAACCTGGACAGAGGAAGTATTACACTTTGTATTTTAAAGGCGTTTTCTTCCCCAAATTTAAGTCATATGTATCTTTCACTTTCATCCCGAACTCTGAATTCTTATAATGTGTTCTAACCAGTTAGTTAATTGGTGAAATTTAATATCCTAACCAAATCACTATCGATAATTACACTGTGGACTAGTATGAAGGAAAGATAAGGAGAATGAAACAACAATTTTGACATTGTTACCTCTATAATTAACCTTCTACCTATTTTTCAATCTCGTGTGTCTCTGATACAATTACCTCCTTCGTAATATTGTCCAATTTTTCCATATTATTTCATCTGTTGAAAGTTTTGATTATTTTATCACAACATTTTTTTTCACTTTTCATTTCTTCTTTTATTTCTTGGCAATATGGTGAAATCAACAACTAGTTAAAAATTAAAATACAATGATCGAGAGTAAGAAATAGTATATTAAAGTGTGCTGCTTTTAGCGAGATTATATTTTTTTATAAGCCAAGTATTGTTCGACTTAGGACCTTATTTTCAACAGAGAGTAATTTTTGTAAAACAAAATTTAGCTCGTGTATCACACATGACACAAGTCTAATTACATGCAATTATCAAGTGTTTAGATTTAAATATATGCTCCCGTCAAATAAGGATTAGATATGGTATCATAAAATACTATCTCCTCACAATATATAATTTTGTTTACAATTAGTATAACAAATTTTCTAACAAGTGTGTAGGAAAAATAATCACCATATTGCCAAATACGTTTGAAAACTTTGACACGACTAATTAGTATATATAATTTAGTTACATATGGAGCACATCAAATAGTGTTAAATTTAGTCAAACGTCTAAACCCAATTAGCAATAGGAGGAGTCATGTGGGTTGTTCGAGGGATCTCAACACTCCCACTCACATGTGAGTTTTCCATAAATTCGACCCAAAATATACAGGCCCAGCCTGGACTTTGATATCATGTTAAATTTATCTCAATTATATAAGGGAAGGGGGGAGGAACATGGTGTCCCCACTGAAAATACTAAATTACCCTTAATGATCTAATGAAATGAAAAAAATTACAAAAGCAAATAATTTAAAAACCCTTCTCATTTCACCTTGTCATTCTAAACAACTTTAAAATGGTATATGCATCAAATATTTCAATCAACAAACTAAATGGACAAAATATCTTGACCTTTTTTTATAAGAGAAGATGGTATACATACCTTTGATACTTATCCAGTCAAACCAACTCATTATGTCTATTCTTTTTGTCGAAAATTCATTCACAAAAAATTAATATTAAAAATCACTCACAACGTTTGTTAGGTTTTTACATTAGCGAATTAATATATTCTTAAATTCATCTAACTATTAATCTTTCACATTTTAAGTGTAATCATAACTATAATATATTCTTAAAATTCAAGTTTTGAAATTAACGCACGCATCGCGTGCATATAAGAATAATTTAAAATATTAGATGTGCCTGGGCCGCACCTGTAAATGGAGGAGAGTTTGGACACCTTACAACCTTAAAGGATATTCATCTTAAAACAAATTAATAGGAGGAGTTTCTCTTTAACCTTATTAACTTGTTTATTCCTCTTCTCATGTTCAATGTGGGACAACACTTACACTCACATATCGCTTGTTCATGGGATCTCAACAAATAGTGCCACGAAGTATTTTATTTTTTTGTGCCCAACAAATATTTTTTATTACAACTCATTATCAATTTGTGTTGCTTAAATGTACTTGGGTTCATATATTTATTTTTTTATTTATATGGGATATTCAAACTATTAGATTGTTTGGAAAGGTGGATCATTTAGTGGGTAAGGTAGGTGGTGGGGCAGGTATTAAGTAATATTGGTATTGAATAGGATGGTGTAGTGGATATTGATTTTATATTTAGCTTGGCCCAATACAGTTGGAATACCTTTCATTTATATCTGTTTAAACATCTATTTTTTAGAAGTGATCTCACTAATAATTAATACTTCTAACATACTCTTTTTTCCCACCACAATTTCTTTTTCAATAAAATAATACTCCACCAACTCTTATCACATCTAATTAAATTCTTACTAAAATAGCAATTGATAGTTACTCAACAACTTATCTTCACTCTAAAATATGTAACATGATAAGTGTTCGAACTTCAAACTAATGTGGGACATATGAAGTACTCTTATAAATTTAATAATAAAATATTAGATAGATGATTACATAATATAAATATATAAAAAGCGTCATGGAAAAAGTTATATATTAAATCCTTAAGAAAAAAAAAAGACAATTTGAAGTATCCATTTTGAAAAAAAAAGGCTCAAATATGCATATCCATTAAACTTATGAAGTTTCTAGAACAACTATTTAGGATACAAAAGAAAATCTCACTCTTTTGAATCCTTCATTTGTTACTCCCGTTAAACCAAAATTTAGGCCCAATGGCCAAAGTTCTCTTTAACTTAATTTAACCTTCCTTCAATATGAGTTTATGTACTATGATTAGGTCTATAATTGAAAATTTTGACAGAAACAGTCTCAATTATGAATGTTCCACCATTTTCAGTCCCAAATTTTTATTAATACTTAGTGGTCTCAACATTGCTCATTTTTTTATAAAAATGATCCCAACAAATTAATGACCTACTACAATAGGTAAAACCACCCTCACTATCGACCCCACCATTCTAGCCACCCCAAAATCACCCTACCGCTTCCAAAGCACCACCAATGTCACTAGCACCCTTACCCACCTCAAAACCCGATCCATCATCACCCTCACCCAACCCTCTCCCTTTAAAACACTGAAAATCCACCCAAACCACCACTCCATCGCCTTAATCCACCAAAACCCACACTTCATGCCTTCCTCACACCGCATCTCCTCTATTCCTCTTCGCATCTTCTTTCTCGCATCACCACCGTGCCACACCGACCCACCAAACCCAACCATTAATTTTTCACTGGCGCACCACTGACCACACATTTTTCCCGCAAAAACTCAAATCCCAAACGTCGACAAGAAAGAGGAAGGGGAGGGGGTTCGCAGGTGGTAGGTAGGGGTGTGTACCGGTCCAGAACCGGTTGGACCGGAATCTATTTTTTTTTTTTTGGAATGGACCGGAAAAATTCTGGTTCGGTTTTGGACCTGTTGGACCGGAATCTACATTTTTTTAAAAAGAAAATCTCTTTTTATTTAGATTTATACATATCTATAAATTAGATACACTAAAATTTAATAATTCTAACAACAATAATCTTAAGTTAATAAAGAGTAGATTTTTAGCTTTCTAACTTTATAACTTTGAGTTATTTTTAACCTTTAAACTTTTTTTTTTACTAAAAAAACAGAAATTCCGATCCACCGGTCAGGACCGGACCGGAAACCTGAAATCCTGATTTTCGGCACACCGGGGACCGGACCAGAATCCTCGATCCGGTCCGGTCCTGTCCGGTCCGACCCTACCCTTTGCACACCCCTAGTGGTAGGGGAGGCTGGGAATGAGGTTTGGGGGTGGCAGGGGAAGGAGTTTTGGGGGTGTCAAGAGACGGAGAAGAGGAGGGGTGGTAGCATGGTAGGGGAGGAAGAAGAGGAAGGAGATGGTAAAACCGGTAAAAAAAATATAACTGGTAATACCGGTCACCAGTCCATTGGGACCATTTTTGTAAACAATGAGTAATAGTGGGACCACTGAGGAATAATCAAAAGGTGAGAGTAAAATGACATAACTTCCATAGTTAGGATTGTTTTTGTCAATTTTTTCTTTATAATATAACTAGGTGTTGATCCAAGTGATGCCCGCATCATTAAATTAATTTGATATCATATCAAAGGAAATCAATTATTGCATATAATTTGAGATTAAATATAGTTATTTTACATTGAGATTACAATTTTTTTTAAGTACAATGGAAACATTGTTTATATTCTATTCAAATCTAGCACAAAAAGTAATTAACAACAATCAAGTAAACTAATTTAATTGAATGTTCTAAATGTGTATCTTTTATTTTTCAATTTACAAAGAGCTTAAAATCATGAATTGCACGAAAATTAGAAGTTGGTATTCGTTAATTAAGTTTTATGAAAATGATTATCAGTTGGTTAACAGAAACAATAATGTAATAAATTTATTTTTAAATGTTTTTTATCTTTCTAAACGATCTCTCTTTATGACCAAATTAGGAGAGTTAAAGTATAATTGCGTTATAAATAAATTATACGAGACAAGACTAAATTTTTTTTGACAAATAAGGTTTCATAATTCTTTAATCATGATTCTTTTTTCATGTCTTTTGTGTACTTTATTGACATTAGTAATGCCATTAGAGTGGTGGAAAACATTGTACCTTAATGAACATGAACTTGTGGCCTGGGTTCCAAGCTTAAGCATTGATACTTACATTGGCTTACTTTTATTATTTTATGATAAAATAATATTTGTTAATGTGAGTATATGATGATGTGATACCATGCCTTTTGTGAGCTAGTATGTGAGCACAGGCGATGCCTTGAGTACTTTTTATATATATATATATATATATATATATATATATATATATATATATATATATATATATATATATATGTTTTTTAGAGTATGTTGTTTTAACCTTGACTTTGGCTTTAAGTTCAATTTCGATAGTGCTCATTGCAATATACTTCATCCGTTTCTTTTCACTTACAACATAACTTCTTGGCACGCACGTTAAGGAGAAGATTAGATGATGTAAATGTACAAATTAATCAAAATAATTTAAGCCTTATCATCACAACTCATCCCTCTTCTCCTCAAATTGCTTGCCAAGGAGTTAATCCCTCCATCCCAAAATAGAGTTTCCATTTCTTTAGAGCATAAATATTAAGGAGAAATCATAATTAAGTGGAACCTTAGATGTATTAAATCAGAATTTAAAATTAAAGTTAGTACACTATTCATGAATTTTTATTGAGGAGAGAGAATGTGGGAAAATGGGTAATATAATAAAAAATAAAAGCTACATAATATTTGACCCATATTAAATAAGGAAATAGGAAATTTATTTGGAACAAACATAAATGGAAAAATGAACTCTATTTAAGGACGGAGGGAGCATGTTGCAAGTAAAAAGAAATAGAGGAAGTATTCCTTTTTGCTTTTTCAAACATTTGATTAAGCAAAATAGTTTAAGTACATAGATGGTTGAGGTATCAGTACCTCTAATACAACTTTTTGGATCATTTAAAATTATAATAAAAATGTCATGTTAGAGATTACATGGCACTATGTTAGCATACACAATGATAAAACATACATCACTAGTTTTTTCCAATTTTTTTTAATAAAGCAAGCATTAGTATTTGGATTTGGCTTTGGTTATTAGAAAAGGTGATATATCTTGGTGGTAAAATGTTAATAGTCAAAGTACATGGTCATAGAATCTTAATCTCTTGCAAAATTTTTAGGAACATTTAAAATAAAAAGAGAAATCTCATGTTAAAGCTTACATGGCGCAATGTCAGCATATAAAATGATAGGAAATGTGACGGGCATGCAATATTTTCCCACACGTTTAAATAATATATATTGATCGAAGGATGACATGTGGCGCATTATATTTCTTGGCACTTTTTAATAATAGTATACATCAAAGACGTTGAAATTAATTGTCATAATATTAATGTTAGTAGTTAAATATATATTTTCTAAATTTTCTAATAAGGTAAAATGATTTAGTACGTAGTTGAAATTCGAATTTGGTTACATATAACAGATGTAGGTTGGTGTTGAAAGTACGAATTTAAATTACGTGGTCAAGGATTCAAAACCTCGAATACAAATTTATTATTATTTTTTGATAGAAATACCAAAAAGAATGTAATAGCGCTATGTCAGCGTATGAAATATAGGACTATATGTGGCGGACTTCAATGCTTACTCAAACGTTTAAATAGAAGTAGTGGATCTTCAAAAATTTAGGTTATGATATTCATATATATCTTCTTATGGTTTTGTTACATAAAGGTCACATTTTCTAATGTCAGTATATTATTATGGTGCTTATCAAATATTTGACTCCCCTTCCCGACTTGACTCTCCGTACAGGTAAAAGTGGTCATATAGGTGTAACATGAGGAGCATAAAATTTTGTTCAGGCCCTTAATTGCCAAATCTTGTATCTGCCACTAGAATGAGTTTATAAACGTCATATTTAGGATCAATATGTTATGGTAGTCAGACCCTGTTCTTTTGCACTCAATTAGTGGAAATTCAGTTTAGTTCAGTTATTTTCCTCTCACAATTTAAGTTTAATTCAGTTCAATCTAAAAGAACACGAGCACAATATATAACCAAACTAAGCTAATGATTAATCAATGAATGTGAGAAATCTATTATTATCTCTCAAATTAATATATATTTTAAATTTTGTGTAAAATCAATATTCAAATGTGTAAGCAATATTGTATTGTACAAGTGCTATAGTCAGTGGCGGAGCCACGTTGTGTCATGGTGGGTCATGTGACCCACCATTATTTTGCAAAAAAAAATGGAGCAGTTTTTATAAAAAAATAAAAAACAAACCAACGCACGCTACACGCTAAGTCTCTCCTCTCTCCTCTCTTGCTTTTCCCCACTCTCTGAATCTCCTCTCCGAATTTCTATTACGTGCACAAAGTTAAGATTGTAGAAAATTTGATAACAAATCTTGATTTCTAGAAATTGAAACCCAAAAAAATTAAAGAGAATTACAAGAAACAATTTTCACCTGTTCTTGAAGTGCTACTTATAATTTCAAACCCAAAAAAGTCAGCACTTTAAAGTGGTGAAGACAAAGAGCAATCGGAAAAAGAAATGGAGATTTAGGGCCCCTTGAAGCCCATGAGTCGACTTCTGACGGTCTTAATCGAAGATCATCACAATCTTAACATTACTTCTTCTCATTTCAACACATTCTTTCTCCCTCTCACCAGAAAACCCTAAAAATCGTAGGATTTTAGTTCTCATCGATGAACTCGTCATCAAATTTTCTCACTTAATCTTCTTCAATTCACTTCGTTCTCGCGGTTATCAGCTCGATTTTCATCTGTTCGATTATCCTAACATCTATCTGCAGCATTACGGACAGTACGCGTATGACGGTCTCATTGTCTTCGCTCCAAACGCATATCATAATCTCTCATTCTTATTTATTTATTTATTTTTCCATGAATTTTGTAGATTTTCTCTAATTTTCTGTGGATTTTTTTAGTTTTTAGTTTTACTGCCTACTGGTTTAGTTTTTAGTTTTTAGAGATTTAGTTTAGTTTTTAGTTGCTGCCTTGCTGCCGCTGGTAATGGTGTTTAGTTTTTAGAGATAAAGTTTAGTTTTTAGTTTTGCTTGGTTTAGTTTTACTGCCGAAATTTATTGTTATTAATTTATATTATTGTTGGTAATTACTGATATAACATATATTATTGTTGTAAATTTATTGTTGTTATATTATTGACTTATTATTGTTAATTTATTATTGTTATATTTATTGTTGTTAATTTAATATAATTTGTTACAGTGGCTAATTGGTGAATGATGACTATGACGTTATGAACATTGGATTAGCTTTGAAGGTTTGATTGATTGTGGTCAGGTAATGCACTAAAACCCTTGTTTTAGGATTTTTAGAATTTGACCTATCATGTGAAGTTTTCAGAGAGGCCATGAATGAGCCTTTGGCTTTATGTGTTTTATGTGCTGGTGGAATTAGTTGGAGATGGATAGGATTCCCTCTAATGTGAAATTATTTGGTATATATGCATAATGCGTTGATATGAGATTAAATTTGCACCGCTTAAGTGAATTTGGTATATATGCATAACCTGTACCCGTATCCGAACAACCCCCCCCGCGTATCCGTCTCAGTGCAACATAGTTGGTAGTGACCCACCATTCATAAATTCCTGGATTCGCCACTGGCTATAGTAGTTTGGAAAACTAATCCTCTCCTTCCAAATTGGCATCATTTACGTGCGCTCTACACTTAAGAAAAAATTTCGTCTCTATATACATTTGTTACATATATACTTTATATTATTTTTAATTTAATGATAATCAAATATATTATTAATCAAAGTTAATGCATTATGACACATGGCTAAAAAAAAGGTCAACTAAACATAGAACCATGGAAGAATATGATAATGAGTGAGAGTAATTCTTACTGATAATTTATTAGAAATGATAACGGCAAATTAATTAGAAATAATAATGATTTGAGTAATTGTAATGGCAAGTGTAAAATTTGTCATTATATTAAATTTAAATGAAAAATAGAGCAACTATATAAATAAACATATATACCAGGCATCTTCAAACAAGACAAGTCTAACTTGTGAAACAAAAGCCTACATTACATACAATACGTCAGGAACATAAAGATAGGTACAACACTACAACTAGAAAGTGAGAACTCAGAATTATAACAACAATGATCATGCAACCATTACCACCTTTTCTTCCAACACCACATAATCCAAACACACATACCACCACCACACACCTCCAACCAATCACCACCATCCACCCATGCATGCGCCACCACCGCACCACCATTACTTACACCCTTATTCCAAACTCTCCTCTCTAGGAAATAAATTAAATCAATCAAAAACATAACATTTAGACCATGCCAATACCCTATTAACATTATTAAAATTGTATGTAAAAAAATATAGTGAATTCTTTTGATCAAGGTACATATTTTATTTGTAGGTTCATGGAGAGAGTAAGAGAGATGATGGTGATTTTATTCATGTAAAATCTTTATTATTTTTTTTTAATAAAGAGAATTCATGTGTTTATTTCAAAAAGGTAAAAACAAAAAACTTTTATCTCACATTCTGTGTTCTGAAGCCAATTAGGTTCAGTAAGAAGTGCTGCAACAAGCAAGCATGGGTTTTGGAGAAAGGCTGTTGATCTGTTCAAAACCTACTATATTACCCTAGCTTAGCTAAGCTAGCCTAGGTCTGTTATTATTAGTATTATTCTTATTAGAAAAAACTTCACTACTGTTTTTCTTTTATTTTTTTTTAAAAAATGTTTTGACGGTATTATACTTGACTGTTAGTGCTGGGAATCTCCTACAAAAATACTTCTATCTAGTGAAAGAAAGAATATAATTATGGACCACCCGCTCCTCTTTCCTTTCTCGCTTCCCTATATGACTTGAGCATATTCTTTCTCTCTCCTGTTCTTATTGGTTGGTGTGGAATAAAGTATACGGTCAATGCAGGTCAAAAAGACACTGTTGTGGGTCCTATACATCAAAATTAACAAGGATAAAGGGGGGGACCGCCCTCATGAAGATAGAAGAAGATCTGTCGTCTTTGTTTTATGTTTCATCTTTATGGGTTTGCACCTTTAATTTCCCTATCACCCTACTTTCTTAGCAACAAACCCTTATTTTTTTATTATTCACACTCAGTTTTTCTTAAAAAATTAATATTATTAATTTAAAATCATACGACCTTATACATATATCACATATGCGACATATTCATGCTGGGTGTCTCTTTTAAAAGAAAATCATAGGTATGAAATTAGAAATTTAGATTAACAAAGTAACCTAATCTCAATGTTATAAAATTTGATTGGTTTATACTTAATCTTTTTGGTTTGATATGATCTTGTATAATTTAATATTTTGATTTTGTTGAACATAAAATTCTCCTACAATAATTTATAAGAAAAAAATTCTATTATGCAGTATGTTGTTAGATTTATCTCAACATATTTTTAAAATATTAGATAACATATCCTTGAAAGGTGCTTAGTGTCAATGAATATTAAATATTAATTTTTTTTTTCAGAATTATTACATTTAATAGTTAAACATAGTCTAGGTAATATGAATTTTGATATAATTTGAAAAGTAAGTGAGATTACGAGGAATATTTATTACAATTTTAGAATAACCAAGAGTGAAAATTGTATAATTAAATCAATTCAAACCATTTATAACAAAGTGGGGGTCCTATACTGCTATCACAAATCACAATCATATATTGTTAACATTATTTTGATGAGCTATTCTGTTAATTAGTTATTACCCTTTTCCATAAATTTTTTAATTTAAGTTCTAAATTACATTCATAATTTTTGCCAATAGATGTACTATTTTTCACAGCAAAATTCTACTGGCCACTAATCTAGAGGAAATTGAAGGATGATGACAGATGAGGCAAGAAATCTCTTGATGATCTACCTTCCTTTCGGTGCTTTTTTTTTTTCCTTTCTAAAAGAAATCTTTGACTCCTCAATTTTCTTTAATTTCCTTTATGAGTTTATCTCTATTATATAAGGGAAGGGGGGAGCTATGGTATCCCCGAATGAAGAGACTATTTTACCCCCCTTCCCTTTCTAAATTACAAATTCACATACAAATTAAAGCGGGGTTTCAAACAAAAATACCGGAAATAAAATTATAACAATCACTCACAAGTCAACTAAAATCATAGAATTGCATAATTTACGTTATACAAATCACTCAAATGAGGAAACTTTACAAATATTTACAAATTCACTTACAAACTACAACCAACACACTACAATGTCAATACATACTCAAAAAAACATTCACAAAAATTCATTTACAAATTACTATGTTCTCAAGAACTATTCACAATTACATATTCACAAAAATTACCAATACACTACAACGTCAATACAAATTGAAAACTAAGAAAAACATACGATTTCGACGGGGATATCACACATTTGTCCATTAGCGATTTGCGAACTTCCAACAAGGTACATAATTCTTTTAGTCTTGCAAGTTATTTCAAATTAGTTGAAAAAAAACTAGCAACTCTTATGTTCGAATGCATGATCAATTATATCATCAAAATGTTGACAAAAATGTTGAACACAATTATATAACAACTGAGCCACCATAAATGAAGACAATTGTCTACAAGTATTAACGCATTCATACTATCAAAGTAAATATGAAAATTATATTAGTCAAATATTTTATCAATTAATACACAATTAAGTACTCCGTATTACATTAAAACTATAACATTCAATCAGTTAACAAAGTAAAATAGTTTCATTAACAAATTTTATATTACAAATATGACATAATATGTAAATGCAGATATGACAAACCTTTTGCTAAGCAAACATTCAAATCAAAGAAATATATTGTCAAATTTTTTAATGACACAACACCCAACTCTTGACTTGAAATCAAAGTGTCCACTTTCTTCACAATCGAGGAAGTAGTGTACTTAATTCAAAAATCAACTAAAAAATTATAATATTAGAAATCATAAATAAATTCAATAAATTTCTATTTTGTTCATAGAATTTAACTTTGAAAAGTAAAAAAAAAAAAAAAAACTGGTGAGAGACTTAAGTGACATAGACTAAACCAATCAAATTTTGCAACTAAAAACAATTATACTTCGTATGTCTAATGTTCAAATTTTGACTCATACTTATGTCGAAAAAAAACGAGCTTGTCTCGAAAAAAATCCAAACACGCATCGCGTGCAAAAAATGCTAGTAGGGTACTTAAGTTATAGGTTCCACGTTTGGACCCTATTTGATTAAATTAAGGCTATATATTTTTTATGAGAAAATTTTAAACTTTTGGAGTGTAAGACATTAATAAATTTGATGGTAAGTCCAAAACTCCAAATAGATAAGTTGTGTCGTCACGAAATATAAGTTATATTTGACTTTGCATAGTTTCCAAAGTACTTATATCTTCTTATTCGAGTGACTGTCCAAGACATATTAACTCAAATTATAATAAACATGGAAACTAATTCAAGGGACCAACTTAAGCTAAAATCTTGTTAAAAAGCTAAAGAAACATCAAGAATTTTAAGCATTATTTTCCTTTCCAAGAAAAATTGAGGCTCCGGAGTAGTTGTACTTTATTTTCAGTTTGTAATGCCCCTAGTTGTTGTGTGTCTTCAATAGTTTGTAATCAGAAGTTTTAATTTATGCAAATTCCCCTATTGTCGAAAAAAAAATCGAGGCTCGTATACCAAAGTTCTAAATTTCATCATATTTATTTCCTCTGTAATTGCACTATTTTCCACTTAGGGGTGTATCTGACTTGCGTGGACCCGGTTCACGTTAACATTAATGTGCACCAGGCCAAAAATACGTATCATTTCTGAACAATTTACTATATCATTCAGAAACCCACTGTATCATGCAAAAACTACTATATCATGCAGAAACTCACTATATCATTCAGAAACATACTATATCATTCAGAAACATACTATATCATGCAGAAACTACATCATTTATAAACAATCCACTATATCATTCAGAAACCCACTATATCATGAAGAAACTCAATATATCATTCCAAAACATATTATATCATGCAGAAACTACATCATTTCAAAACAATCCACTATACCATTCAGACACTCACTATATCATTCATACACTCATTGTATCATGCGGAAACTCATTATATCATTTAGACACTCACTATATCATGTAGAAACTACATCTTTCTATATGTTAAAGCATGTGTCACGATATATACTACACAACCTACATCTTCCTGCATGATAAAACATTAAAATTTAATCATCCACTATATTGCATATAATTTCACCATACATTTTCCGTTAATAAAATACACTATATTGTATATAAGTTCACTATATCTCTATAAAACTCACTATATGAAGTTAATATCCATTACCAACCTGATGCAATAAGTTAGTGTCCACCGGGTCCATTTAAGTTTTTTTTTTATTTCTTTTAATTGCATCATTTCTATTTTTGGCAAAGTTTTTTGGGGCTACTTTACCTTTTTATCCTCATTTCACCTACCCCTTAACCCGATTAATTGCCAAATAAGTGGGCAAATGGGGTCTAATCTTCTTCTCTCTCCTATATTCTTAGAATTTGTGCAAATACCAATTGGTACAATTTAGAAAAAATAGAGGAAGTTTAGATAAGTTACATAAAGATTCAACCGGACCACAAACTCAAAATTATAACATAAACAATAAATTAAGTTTTTTTTTTAAGTTTGAAGCAACAATTCCGATCACTAGATTTTCTATATCATGTAGCATAATAGTAATACAAAAGACCATATTGCAGTCGATGTTATGTCGGTAGCTAGGGGTGAAAGTTATTCGGATAAAAAGTAAAATAATCCAATCCAATCCAAGTCGAATAAATAATTCGGATTGGACTCGAACTATATTCAGATTGGATTCGGATTGAGATTTTTTGAAACTTTGGATTTTCGAATTGGTTTGGATAGAGGGTGATTGAATCCAAAAATCCAAAATAACCAAATTGCAAGTACACCCTGTATTGTATATTTGTATATTCGATTAAGTGTTTTCGATAAAATTTATGGGTTTCTACGAATTATTAGTTGTTATTGCTGAACTTTTATGGGATTATATGAATCACTTCTATTATCGAAAAATATATTTTGATGCTCCTGCCTAAATTATATCATCAAAAGAATAGAGTTTAATATTTAGATATTTCGGATTGGATCCAATCTAGCGTATGAAAATACGGATTGGACTGAAACGCTGATTGGTGTGGATTTGGATTGAATAATTGAAATCCAAAATTTGTTCGGTTGGACTACACTAGGCCTAAGTCCAAACCATACACCGAACTTTCACTCCTATCGTTAGCTATGGAAAAAAAGACTAGGGTTTAGGATGATGGGGTGGTTGGTGGAGGCAATAAGAGGCTAAGAGGAGCCTCGCAATCATTAAGTGGTGGATGTAGTTAGGCGGGAGGGAGCAATGGCCAAAGAGTTTAGAGGCTTTAGATTACCCATTCAGATAAACACTTAGAATGTTATTTTTTTACTTAATTAGACATAAAGTAGGGATCCACATCTCTTCATGTTTCAATCTATACTAATATATTAAAAGGCGTTCCTAAACAAGGAACGGTGCCACGTGGCGCTCTCCCTAAGGGCACTCCATGTAATTCACATACAACAAAAAAATTAGAAATTGCATAGTATAGGGTTCGATCCCGTGACTTGAAGTTTATATACTAAAGTCTTAACCACTAGACCAAGTGAAATTTAGTGTTATCATCTCAAAGTATAAATGAAAATTTTCCTTACCCGGGGCATAGCCCGGGCATAATAACTAGTTTGATATATTAAAAGGGGTTCTTAAGGAAGCCTATATGTCACGTGCTATTCTCCTTAAACATATAATGGAAATGCTTTATGTCCATGTGAACTCCTCAATTAAAAATATATAAATATTGTGCAACTGCAAGATACCGAATACATGAACTTTTTAAATCAAATATGAGAGTATAGCCATCAAAACTCTATAACTTTATTATCTAATGTTTCAAATAAAATATGATAAGGTCTTATGATAATTATCTCTATTATATAAGTGAAGGGGGGAGCAATGGTGTCCCCCTATGAATTTACCTATTCACCCTTCAAACAAACCCTCCATCAATCAATTAAGATACCGTAAAATCAAAAAACTTGCCAAAAAAAAAAATTTCAATCAAATTAAACTCGACCCAATCAACTCATATAACAATCATACTCATAAACTTGCCAACAAAAAATATTCAATCAATTAAATTTCACATCCCAATCAACTAAAAAAATTCATAATAAAAAACATACCAAAAATTAATATCGGAGACAATAACAAAAAGATACACCATACTCATATGGAGCTTCACGACATACAAAATCAATTACAAACTCAAACAACTTTTTCCAAATTACAAAATCAATTACAAACACAAACTCAAATATTATTTATTAATCGGAGCTTCACGGCATTACAAAATTTGCAGATATTTCGCTGTTAATCAGGAACGCAATTTGTTAGTTGACAATAAGAGTATGTGCAATATTATGTACTATGTTCGAGTAAATTTTAAAATAACACTGTATACGAAATTTTTATAAAAATTAAACTCAAATTACAGTAAATTTTAAGATTTCATTCTAATATAAGTGAAATTCAAATAATTTTAAAATCAAATATAAAAATTACATCAATAATTATCGACAGAAAAAAAAAATCATATTTCGTAAAAAATAACTTGACAACAAATACAATTGTTAAAAAAAATAGATCAACTCGAATTTAAACCCATGAAGAAAATTGATCAATTTTTCAAATTAAATTTTAAAGATGGAAAGAAATAAGAATTGTAAAAGTTGAAAAGGAAAAAAAAATAGGGATCATAGAAGAAAACGGAGAGGCGAAGGTGAGATCTGGAGAAGATAAATTGGGATCAGAAGATAAAAGGGGAAAAAATTGGTATCATAGAGGAAAAATGAATAAGAAATACCATACTTTCGCCGTCTCACCCACTACATCTTTTCTCACCATAATCGCTGCCTCACCCACTGCATCCTTTCTCACCATGGTTGAAGGCATAAGAAGGAGAGAGAAAAGGTGAATCAATGAGGGTGGTGTATAATGTTTTCTGGGTTTTTTCCCTGAAAAAAATCGATGAATTCAATGAAGGTTTTCTTGAGTTTTGATGTAGAATGTTTTCTGGGTTTCTTTTTCCTGTTTGTAGTAAAGTGAAGCAAGCGGAAGTGGAGGGTTTAGGAAGAAGGATAGAGAAACCTTTAAAGGGTAAATACTATTCTATTATTTTTAACAGTCCCTTTTTAAGGACATAAGGTTGATTATATATTTGAAGTCAACATAAAAAGTAGCTCGAGATGCAATTTTATTACTTCAACTTATTTATTAAAATGTTTTTAAATACTATTTGTAAGTATTTCAATCTTTCTTATTCACAAAATGGAGGTGAACTTAGATACGAACTTTCGTTTTTGGTTTGTTTTACTACTGAGTAACAGTTATGCCCAAAATGTCGTCACACGCATCGTGCGCATAAAAAGCTAGTACTTAAAAGAATTAAACAAGTATTTAGATCTCTAACACTCTTATTACGGAACTAACAAGAGACTATTTATGACATATTCTCTTATCCCAATTCCTTTTAAGCTATTATTTTCGTTATACTTATCACGATATAACGTCAAATTTCCAATTTCTCACCGGACAATACGAAAATTAACAAAATGAATTATGAAATTAATAAATAATAACATATTTGTTTATTGTAATTGACCCGAGATATTGTTCGGGCCAAAATTCTTATAATCATGAAAAGATGGGCTATATTAATTAATTGAAAAAGAATTAAGACAAAACTTTCAGAAATTGTCATAATGCGTCATATATGCCCGTGGGCGTGGGTTTAAAAGGGGCAAAATCTATAACATACACCTTATTTAATGCAGGTTTTGGGGTCCAATACTAAAGGAAGTAGAGAATTGTAGGGATGTATCATATATATATACTACTCTATTGGTGGGGGCGTGGGGTTATTGATCCCTTCATTTCTCTTATTTCCCTTTCTCTTAGATTTCTCCTTTCCTTCAACTTCAAATATCACCCCCACCCTACCAGACAAACCCTATCCCCAACCTAGTTAGTTGTTACCCTTTGCCCTCTTTCTTTCACTTTCTCTCAGTTCCTAAACACACCATTTTCATCATATATTTTCATATGAAAGAATTCTTTGTTTTGATGCATAATACAGAATACTGCATATATTATATGCTTTTAATTAATTAGTGGGTTGTTTATATTTTATGTCGTATGCCTGGCTCCCTGTATGCCATTCGCAGAGCCCATCGAATAATCGATGGCCTCCATGGATGGCGTATGAGGAGCCAAGCATACCCCTTTTTTTACAGTTCACTTGTTTACTTTAATTTTTTTTAATCTTGAGTATTATTAATGTCTGATCATGTTTTATTTTGCTCAAACTTTTTTTCTTTCTTTTAATTATAATACAGATAATTACAGTTAAAAGGCAATATATCTTTGTCGTGAATAAATCCTTAAGCTTATTGGTCTTAAAGGTAACTATCTCTTCTTTTCCATCAACAGGTTGAAGACTATAATATAAAGAGAAAAAAGAGGAGAAGATTTTGGTGTATTGAGCTGCTAAACTTGCTCAACTATATATAAATTAACAAGGTGATTTTTGATGTACTACTTGTACTGAGTTGCTAAATTTGCTCAACTCTAAACATATATATGTAGTTTAAAGTATATATTTCTGGCGGATCTACATGGGTCCAATAATATTAATTTTTAAGAAAATCTCTGCAATTTAGGTTAGAATATGATTTGCTAGTATTACTTGTGTTACTGAGGTTTATCAAAAATCATTGAATCGATTTGTAGTGCCCGTGCTGATGCACGGATCATTCAATATAACAATTTTATCAAATTACTAGTTAAGAATATTTCAAGGAGATAATTACATTTATGTATATATATACACGTTTCTAGGGAAATTCTGGATTTTAAGCAAATTAAAAACTATTTGAAATCTTTATATACATGTTTCTGTAAACTATAGAATGTATTGGTGTCATGAGTCATGACTTTAGCTTTTGGCGCTATTTTTGGACCGTTAGTAAGATTTTTTTTTTTGAGCTTCATCATGAAGCCAGGCCAGCATGCTAGATGGGAAAGGCAGACTTTTACAAGATTTCTAAGTCAAATTAGAAGGGTTCGAGTGGAGATTTAATAATAGATAATAGATGTAGGGAGAAAATGAAGTAGCGAATATATTTGGAAAAGATTTTGTTTTTAAGTTAATAATATTTTCATTTAGAAAGAATATATTTGCTAGAAAGAATAGTTATGTTTTGTTGGGAATTCTAAACTATCCAAAAAATCAATACCAAATTGTCTTGAAACCGTGTTTCTGAAAATCATATAAATTTCTTTTTTTTAATAATGAAAAAGCATATATCCCTAATATAAATTAGGTCAACTTTCTTAATAGTCTTATTATATACACCATACCCAGTAACAATTAGTCGAATGCAAAACTACGTAGATGAGGATACAATATTTGAAGACCTGAATAATAATAATAATAATAATAATAATAATAATAATTATTATTATTATTATTATTATTATTATTATTATTGAGTTAAAAGATAGCTTTTCTTATAATATCAATACTCTTGTAAACAACTTTCTGATAATAAACACAAAGATAATTCTCGCTCTATATATTTTTCTTGTTCTTCCTACATTAACGATACGTTTTTGCTTAATAAGTTTAGGTTTGATGAGTTATGTTCAGTAAAAATAAGGTTTGATACACTCACAAAAAAAGGTCTAATAAGTTTAGGTTAGTTCATATAAGGTATAGTAGGACTAATAAGGTCTAATAAGTTCACATAAGTTCTGATAATTTCAGTTATGTTCAAATAAGAAAAAATAAATTGAAAAGAATAAAGTCGTGAACTTATAAAATATTATCAAGGTAAATAAACAGTCCCTAGCGCAGCCACATTAACTTAATTTTTTTTTCTAGTAAGTATTTCTTCTTTTGCAGCCTTCAACTAAAAATATATATTTTATGCGCTCCTAAATAAGTGTTACATTAAGTAAATTAACACTATTTATCAATTAAATTTGACTCTATTTTTGCGCTATTATATAATGTAAAATATAGTCAATCGGGATCTTGTCAGATTCGTCTCAATGTATACTTTCAAAATATTAATTTTTTATAATTTTTGCATGTGCGCAATTAATGATATTGATGATCAAATAAAAGCATTGAGTTACGTGAAAAAGTGAATGTAACACTTATTTGGGAATGGGGAAGTATATATACTACCATATAACACTTTAGAATGCATAAATACTACCTTCTTGTTTTACCTGTTATAATTCCTTTTCTAGTTATTTTTAGGGTTAAAATTTTACAAACTTTAACTGTCTTGTTAATGACTATATGTGAGAAGCAATTATGAAGTGAGATTTTATAAATTTCTCTCTAATTTCGTACTGTAAACATATTAAAATTGTTAATAATAAGCTAATAAAGATATCAATAATGATCAATGTTTGATATTAGAGTCATGCAAAAGTAAATGTAGCAACTAAAGAAAAATAGAGAGCATATGAAACTTTCAAAAGGAAATGTGGAGTACTATGGTATGTAATTAGGAACTTTTTCTAAGGAAATCTTCCCCAAATTTGCAAGTTTATTGACATTTTACTAGTTAGTTGGGGGTTAAGGACTTAAGGGTGCATTCTTTTTACTTATAGTTATCTTAATTGGACTTATTAGACCTGATCGGATCAGATCACCCATATAAGTTCTTATTATGTTCACACCTTTTTCTGGTCCTAATCAAACCTTATTGGACCTGAAATTATTTCTTTAGAGGTGAAGAGATCACACGCTAACTCAAGATGGCGTGCAAATGTGGGGACATGTTAGTGAAAAGCACCTTAATTATAGGGTTATATTGTATAGAAATTTAAAAATTATTTGCTAGATGATAATAAATTCATGTAATAACAATGGTTTTACCATGTTTAGAAAGAAAAAAGGTCATGACAATATGATGGTAATAAGATTGTGATGGTGATGAGATTCTGTTTCTAATAACATGTGTAATTTATTTATCAATTTGCATTAACAATCATTACCACTTTCGAAGTGAGGATGAAAATATATGTAAAATTAAATTTTGGAGATAAAGTTCCATTACCTTAGTGAGAAGGAGTAAGAAACCTTCCTTCTAAATTATACTTCTTTGTACCACCATACGACCAAATGAGATTATTTGGTTGTAAAATTAAATTTAATTAAATTTAATGACTTCAAATGCATGATTAAGTCGGAAATTCAACGTTGTTTCTGTATCAGTTCATTTATTCATCACATAATATCAGCCTTTATCAGCTATCAAGAAGATTCTTTAAAGTTTAAAAATTTGAGTTTTTGCATAACACACATTTCATCTTTCATGCGCCAAGAGACAACATAGAAGTTACAACTTATAACACTTTACAGGCTAATGCAGCGCATGCTTTGTCTCTCATAGGGAATCTGATATATATACTTCTATATGGAATGTACAATATTTTAGGACTCTTAAAGAAGTTGTGAAAGTGGCCATGTGATGAGACACCGCAAGTCAAAAATGAAAAGTTACATCAACTATTCCGATATGTATACGTTTAATATTAAGAACATGGTTGCACTTAAAAATATCATGGAAGAAATCTTCTGCATTTTTCCCCTGGTTATTAAATATCATTTGTAATAAACTAAATTACATTATACTTCAACATTTCCCAATATTTTCGTTATTGTTGTCTGAACAGCAAGAATAGAAGTATCAGTGTATCACCTATCAAAAAAAAAGAAAGAAGAAGATTAGAAGTATGTTCTGACATTGGGATGACCAAAATAAGCGTATAAATGTTGCATTTTGTTTAAGCGATTGCACATTAAATTAAATAAATTGTTTTAGAAGGAGGCCGAAGTGTGATGGTAGCTTAAGACACTTATATAGTTATATGATCACTACTCTGGTTTCTAATTAAGGTTAATGCTTATTATATGTAGATATTTCATTATAGGTTCAACACACTTGTTTCTATATACTTCCTCCGTTCCAAAATAAGTGAAACACTTCTCTCATTTATGTGAGAGCTTTTTGAGACAAGTGTTTCACTTATTTTGGAACGGAGGAAGTATGGTTTATGGATTTTGATTTCTCACTTGTTTTTTCTCTGAAGCTAAGCATTGTCTTTTCATTCTATGTATCTTTTGTCTTATAGTTTCCTATGCCAAGAAAAAACTTAAAGGTTATTGAACATTAGAGAACTATATTTGAATTGAGAGTTGAGAATCTTGAGATTGTTAGAGAAACTATGAAGAACAAGGGTCACAAGATAGAACAACCTTCTAGGCGTGATGCACTTTCCCAAAAGTAATATCCGTGTAGGATTATAAGTACTCTAAGCGGAATTTCACGAATCTAATTCATAAGCAATTAAAACAGGATCTCATGCATATACAATTAAGGATCACATAATAGTTTAGAATTAACCTTTGATGCGTGAATTCCACAAAGCTCATCAAGATTCCGGAGAAAGAACCTCAGTTGTGATTCCTCTACTTGGTCCACCAATCCGGATCAACACTCCACCAATGCTAGTTGGAAGGAAGAATGGCTCTTCTTTTCTTGGAGTAATGTTACGTGACTTTTAGAGAGAGAGAAAGAGGAGAGAGAAAATATTGAGAGATACTATATCCCTTATTTTCTGATTTCCTCAACTAATTATAGGAATAATTAGGTTAGGAAACCCTCCCCTTTACTCCTCTTTGGCCGGCCACCCTAGAGTCCCATGTGGGCTCTAGGTTTTTCTTTTGTTGATCCAGATTGACTAAAGTGTGACCTTGTAGGATCCATTCAAGTGGGCTTTGGGTTTATTAATTATTTACTAACCCAAAGGATAATAACATTCTCTAGCAAGACTTAAAGGCGACCCAATTAAACAAATTTATTATCTCCATAATATGATCCATATTATATTTAGTAATTGCATTAGAGTCGAGGACATAATTCCTTCAATCTCCCACTTGTCCGAGACGAGTGTGCAATATTCAAATTCCTTAAGTCTCTTAGTGTCTAATTTGATAGTATGACCATATCTCTATGTCATCCATACTAGTCTTCAAACTTATTCCTTGAAATCCGAGTTCGAATTGACAAACAAATGATCATCTTATAATCCATTTGAGCACGGCCATGCATTTTTCAATTTTCACTCTCCAAGGGGCCAAGACACCCATCCTATCTCATATAGGAGGACTTTTCAATCTTGTGGCAACCAAAACTCCCACTCAACTTTTAGCACAACCCGAATGTTGCCTTTATAGTCCCCTTTTACGGCATGACGTTTGACAACATCAAAGTTATACCAATCATTAAGCCAAGTAGTGTTCCATTCATGTCTTAGGAATCCACTAATATAATTACGAAGTTATAGAAACTTCTGAGTAGGTCAGTTCGATCATGTATCAACTATACATATCCATCTGATTGACTAAACATCTCCATGTTCCCATAGCCCATGAAACGGCACTATCAATCAATCTTATATGCTTATTATTTTAATAAGTCATTTATGTCCAATTTAATGACTCAGATTAGGAACTCTAATATTCTATGAATTCAGTTCACTTATGGTGTTTCATTCATCAAATCACATATTTGACAAAACCATTGAATTCAAAAAATAATTTTGCACATTTTATTTAATACTAAACCAAGATTAAATAAGATAAAATTTCATTTCAAATAAACATAAAACAGCAAAACCATGTCTTTACATTGTAACAAGTTTCTCTAAACATAATACAATCAAAGCCACTCTAACATTTGCTTCAACCCTATAGCCCTAGCGTGACTTTCATGCTTGGGTTGAGGTAGAGGTTTAGTAAGTGGATCAGCCACATTCTCATCCGTGTGAACTTTGCAGATCTTGACATCCTTCATGTCAACTATCTCACGAATAAGGTGATATTTCCTCATTACATGCTTGGATTATTTATGTGATCTCGGTTCTTTTGCTTGTGCAATAGCACCATTGTTATCACAGAACAACTCAATCCCTTCCAGAGCACTAGGTATGACATCTAGCTCTGTCAAGAACTTCTTTATCCAAACTGCTTCCTTAGCTGCTTCAACCACTGCTAAATATTCTGATTCTGTCGTAGAGTCTGCTACAATGCTTTGCTTCGAACTCTTCCAGCTCACTACTCCTCTATTTAGACGAAAGATGTACCCTGACTGAGAGCGGTAATCATCTCTGTCTGTTCGGAAGCTCGCATCAGTATAACCTTTAACAACCAACTCACTTTCACCTCCATAGACTAAGAACATGCCATTAGTTCTTCTTAAGTACTTAAGGATGCTCTTAGCTGTAGTCCAGTGTGCTTCACCTGGATTTGCTTGGAACCTGCTACACATGCTCAAGGCATATGCAACATCTGGTCGAGTACTTATCATGGCATACATGATAGATCTTATATTCGAAGCATAAGGTATGCTACTCATCCGCTTCAACTCATCAGGCTTAGTCGGGCACTGACTCTTGCTAAGCGACATGCCATGTGACATGGGAATGAATCCTCTCTTTGAGTTTTCCATGTTGAACCTTGCAAGAACTTTATCAATATAAGTTTCTTGACTTAGTCCAATCATCCTTCGAGACCTATCTCTTTGGATTTTGATTCCCAATATGTACTCAGCCTCTCCAAGGTCCTTCATGGAGAAACAACTTTTCAACCATTCCTTGAATGACTCAAGCATTGGTATGTCATTTCCCATGAGTAGTATGTCATCTACATACAAAACCAAAAAGACTAAGCTGCTCCCACTAAATTTCTTGTAAACACAAGATTCTTCTTCGCTTTTGAGAAAACCAAATTGTTTGATTGCCTCATCAAACCGAAGATTCCAGCTCTGAGATGCTTGCTTCAATCCATAAATGGATCTCTGAAGCTTGTAAACCCTTTTAGGATTTTCTGGATCCTCAAAACCCTCAGGTTGTGTCATATACACATCCTCATTCAAGAACCCATTCAAGAATGTGGTTTTGACATCCATCTGCCACATTTCGTAATCGTAATATGCAACAATCGCTAAAAGTATCCGAATCGATTTAAGCATTGCTACTGGAGGAAAGGTCTCATCATAGTCTATACCATGAATTTGCCTGAATCCTTTTGCAACCAGTCTTGCTTTATAGACATAGACATTTCCATCTTTATTTGTTTTTAATTTGAACACTCACTTGCCTCCAATAGGGTTGACCCCATCAGGCAAGTCGACTAGGGTCCAAACTTTATTCTCAGACATGGAGTCTAATTCGGATTTCATGGCCTCAAGCCATTTCTCAGAGTCTGGGCTCGTTAAAGCTTGTCTGTAGGTCGTAGGTTCTGAAGTCTCCAAAATCATAATTTCACAGTTTTCAGTTAACAGGAAATCAACCAACTTCTTGTTTGGAATCCTTGGTCTACTTAACCTACGCGGGGCCTGAGCATTAAGAGAAATGTTCTCTTCAACTTCTTGAAGATTTTCGCTTGAATTAGATTCAAGTGGGACGATAGGAGGTTCACGCGTTGAATACGTTATCTCCATGAACTTGACTTTCGTCTCGTCGGGCCGTCTCTGACATGGTGTGAACCACGTCTAGTTGTTGCTCATCTCGAATTTCTTCGAGAATTATTTTACTCCCACTTGTCTTTCTGGAAACAAATTCCTTTTCTAGAAAGACACCATCACGAGCAACAAATACTTTGTTCTCTTGACGGTTATAGAAGTAATAACCCCTTGTCTCCTTTGGGTATCCCACAAAGAGACATTTATCTGACTTGGGTGCAAGTTTGTCTGATAGTAAACGCTTTACATAGACCTCACATCCCCAAATTTTAAGAAAAGACAGGTTTGGATTCTTTCCATTCCATAACTCATATGGAGTCTTTTCTACAGCCTTTGACGGGCTCCTATTTAGTGTGTGTGCAGCCGTTTCGAGAGCATATCCCAAAAAAGAATTCGGAAGATCAGCAGGACTCATCATTGATCGAACCATATCCAATAAGGTCTGATTCCTCCTTTCAGACACACCATATAACTGTGGAGTTCCTGGTGGAGTCAATTGTGAAAGTATTCCACAATCCTTCAAATGATCATCAAATTCTTGGCTCAAAAATTCGCCACCACGATCAGATTGCAATGCTTTTATTGTCTTACCAAGTTGATTATGTACCTCATTTTGGAACTCTTTGAATTTGTCAAAAGATTCCGACATATGTTTCATTAAGTAGACATACCCATATCTACTTAAATCATCAGTGAAGGTAATGAAGTAATTAAACCCTCCCCTTGCCTTTGTGCTCATATAAGCCATTTATCAATTTAGCACTAGCATAGAACATGTTATTGTAGGAAATGGAACAACACTTGTTCTTTATTTCAAAACAAAACCCTTCATCATCCAAAACGGAAACCAAAATAATGTTCTTAGTAATTGACGGAATGAAATAACAATTATTAAGTTCTAGAATTAAGCCAGATGGCAAATGTCGACTATAACTTCCTATGGCAAGCGCAGCAACCCTTACTCCATTTCCAACGCGAAGCTCTACCTCGCCCTTTGTTAGCCTCCTACTTCTTCTTAGTCCCTGCACATCATTAACTATGTGAGAACCACAACCGGTATCCAATACATAAAGAAGTAGAAGTCAAATTGATTTCTATAACAAATATACCTGAAGTGGAAGCACCGAATTCTTTTTCTCCAAGTATAGAGGACATTTCCTCTTCCAATGTCCTCTCTTGTGACAATGGAAGCACTTGCTTTCCACGGCTGCTTTTGGCTTGGCAGTTGGCTTAGGTTTTTCAGCAACAACGACAACTTGCTTGCCTTTGTCCTTCTTTCTTGCCCATTTCTTCTTGAAACCCGTTCCCTTTTGAACCATCAAAACCTCTTTCTTTGGTTCTTGGGGAATGTTCCTCTCAGCATTGACTAGCAACCCATGCAACTCTTGCAATGTGTTCTCAGACTCATTCATGTTGAAAGTCATCCTGAACTGATTAAAGTTGTCAGGCAATGAATGGAGAATGATGTCAGTAGCCAACTCTTCCTTATAAGGGAACCCAAGTCGTTCCATGCTCTCAAAAAGACCCAGCATATTGAAAACACGGAGGCCAACACCTTGACCCGACTTCATTTGACATTCAAGAATCTCCTTATTGGTCTCAAACCTCTCAATTCGGCCCTATTTCGAAAACATGGCCCTCAGCTCTTGCATGATGGTGTGAGCATCCTTGGTTTCGAACCTCTTTTGGAGGTCCGGCTCCATGGCTGCCAACATCAGACAAGTGATTGGTACAGACCTATCATTAGCATGTTTAGCACACCGTTTGTCTGCGTCAGATGATTCATCAGTTATCACTGGAAGTGGGGTTTCTAAGACATCCTCTCGACCCTCAGACCTCAGAATGAGTCTTAGGGTTCTTTCCCAATTAATGAAGTTTTCACCATTCAGCCTGTCCTTTTCAAGGAAAGGACGAATGTTGAAAACAGAGTTGTTGTTGTTGTTATTCATAGTATCTACAGACAGATTACAAAAGCAAAGTTCAATTTTATGTTTATAAAAGAATCTAAAACATGCAAATGTTTCTAGGTTGGTCACTCTATTCAATTTTAATGTCCCAATTTGAATAAGTGAATACAAGATCCTATCAACATGCAACACTAAGCAGACGGAAGCCTTATCTTAAAGTAACATTCTTAAGGTAAGTAAACTCTTTTACTAATTATAACATCTTATAATTCTTGTTTAGATAGAAAAACATCGCATGCTTAAATATCTCTTGCTTCAAAATCCAAATTGCTTTTGATGATTTTGTTAAGGATAATCAAATTAAGTAGTACAATTCGCAATTTCACCTTATTTCCCAAAATTAATGATAATACCCTGCGGAGGCATGACCTATTACTATTAATTAAGGGTTAATAAGTACTTTATGTTTGGAAAACCTAACCTTAATATTTACGGGACCTAAGTTTATAATGTTGTTATGAATTAGTGAACTCTAGCGCGTTGATAACCAATATACAATAAACTTATAAGAATTTTAAATAACAATAATAAAATGCAAAATTAAATATGAGCTAGTATGGCCCCTAATCCTAAGAACTAAGCATCTTGATTGGGCACCTCCTTGGACTCTTCATGGATCTCCATCCACTTAGTCACGTGCCTTCTCCTCTTGGGCTTGTCTTTGGATTACATAAGCATCAAAATAATTTAAATAATCTTTAAATTAAATAAATTACAAAAATACTTAACGATACGCAGATCGTATTTAAATTACAAAAATACATCACAATTCGCAGATCGTATTTTCTAACTTAAATTTGGGCAATACTATTCATGCATAGCAATTATATCAAATATAAAATGCCACATAATAATATCATATATTATACTTGCCAATAATCTAAATATCAAATATTCTTAATTAAAGTAAGAGGATAAAATATTTAAGCTAGAAAACATAACTACCTAAAAATTTTATCCTAGTAAATCTAGCCTACTAATTTTAATTAAATTAAAGAATCAAATTGTGGAATTATTTTAGGCCTAGTCAAAAATAATTTAACTGGAAATTTGCTTAATATTATGAAAATCTGTTTTGAAAATTTTCCAAACTTTTAAAAATACCGCAGCTGGGCAGCAGCAAAACCGTGGCTGCCCAGCCACGCTGCCGCTGCCGCAGCTAAACCGGGCCGACTGCCCCGCCCCAGCAACCACCGGAGCAGCCACCGTGGCTGTTCCCTCCTCCCCTCTTTGATTAATTTTTTTTTTTGGTTTTTGTGGGAATGAAATTAAATTTTACAGCTTTTGTCAAATTAATTTAGTGATCTAATTAAATTAAATATAAACTCCTTTATGCCTAATTCAGAAAATTAATTTAAATCACCATTTAAATTAATTTTTAGGGCTATTCATATAAATTAACCTCAAATTCATACAAAACTCCTTTTGTATGAACTAATTTGTCATACATAAACAATTTTAGATATGAAAAATCAGATTAATTATCTGAATACAATTTTCAAAATTAACATAAAATCTCCATTTTAATTAATTTTAGGGTTATTCACATTAATTAATCTCTAATTTATGTAAAACTCTTTTCACATGAATTAATTTTCATACATAAATAATTTTTAAATATGAAAATTAGATTAACAATATGAATATAATTTTCGAAGTTTTCAAAAATTAGAGATCTAAAATTAAATTTTGAATTTCGACAATTAGGGTTTTTATTTTTAACATTTTCGGCCATCCTTTATTTTATTTTCGAAAAATTAGGTTGAAATTATGCAAGATATTTTCGGCCACTTAATTTAATTTTCGAATTTCAAAAAACATTAGGTCGAAATAAAAAAAAACATCCGGCTATTCATCTTCAAAATTAAGCAAATTAAATCTCTATTTAATTAATCTATTTAAATAAATCATTCCATAATTGAATTCCTCCCTTTAATCAAATTAAAATTAGCTATGAACACATCAAAATAAATCATATTATAATGACCAAAAAATAATATGCAAGAGGCTAAAACTGATACCACTGTAGGATTATAAGTACTCTAAGCGGAATTTCAGGAATCTAATTCATAAGCACTTAAAACAGGATCTCATGCATATACAATTAAGGATCACATAATAGTTTAGAATTAACCTTTGATGCGTAAATTCCACAAAGCTCGTCAAAATACGGGAGAAAGAACCTCAGTTGTAATTCCTCTACTTGGTCCACCGATCCGGATCAACACTCCACCAATGCTAGTTGGAAGGAAGAAGGGCTCTTCTTTTCTTGGAGTAATGTTACGTGACTTTTAGAGAGAGAGAAAGAGAAGAGAGAAAATATTGAGAGATATTGTATTCCTTATTTTCTGATTTCCTCAACTAATTATAGGAATAATTAGGTTAGGAAACCCTCCCCTTTGATTTACTCCTCTTTGGCCGGCCACCCTTGAGTCCCATGTGGGCTCTAGGTTTTTCTTTAGTTGATTCAAATTGACTAAAGTGTGACCTTGTAGGATCCATTCAAGTGGGATTTGGGTTTATTATTTACTAACCCAAAGGTCTATAGCATTCTCTAGCAAGACGTAAAGACGACCCAATTAAATGAATTTATAATCTCCATAATATGATCCATATTATATTTAGTAATTGCATTAGAGTTGAGGACATAATTCCTTCATTCCGACCCTATTCGTATAGCATGAGTTACATGGAATTCACCTTCGAGATACAAAGAAAAAGCAATAGTGGTCACGCTAACTATGAACACTATCAATTGGATATGAGTTTGTGAGATTTGTAAATGATGAAAGAATTTCTGATTTGATCTTAAGAGTTTGAGTGCAAAATGAGAGAGATAGTTTTCTCAACATTCCTTCATCATATGAGAATTATCATATATATATATATATACATGCTAAAGCTTTAGATAATCCGAAACAAGGCCTTGAGTAACCGTCAGAATCTGCGAAACAACACAAAACATTCACGGATCAGGAACACGTCGCGGGGTGTGACCCACATCGCGAATCGTGAGTTGGGCAACCCAACCAGGTCGCGGGGTGCGACCAGCCACTTACATCCCAAAGTTTGCTGTGATTTGCTGCAGGCTTCATGTCACGAGGTGTGACATGGCTCGCGAGGTGCAAGTAGGCACCACCATGAGTTGCGAGGTGCGAGGCCTCCCCTGCCGCCCTCCATTTCTTTGTTCGAAGAAAGTATGAAACATAACTCACATATAGCATATTATTATATCATTATGTTATTTAAGTTACGACACCATAACCGAGCAACTTAAATAAACACATCATGAATCAAACCTTACATTATACTCAAAATCTCCAATAATCCTCCCCCATTTAGAGTATACAAAAGATTTATCGCATAAACATCATCATAACAAAACAATCTCATGCATAAATGAAAGTGTACAAAGACTTGAACTTCCACTTAGTATAATACACATTCCAAGCATTCGTATCCAAATGGTGTCGATAAATGATCGAACCATTAGCAACACACAATGAAAACTTGAAGATATTACACACACAAGATTAACTACTCATTTCCAATATATACTTGACACTAATAAGCCATGTGTCCATATCAATTCATAAGTGCATCAAAGCTATGCCCCACTAGCTCCTTGAAGCGACCAAACTTTGCACTTACATAGGTAGATCTCTAAGAAAACATGCTCCTGTGATAAAGCACAATGTCAAGATACCTATTAAGATTAAACAACCTCTTAAACCATCACAGACTTAATGAACTTTACCTTGGATATTTATATAAGTTATTTCAATCATCAAGTAAGGAAATTAATCTTATTGAACTCAAGACCCAACGTCTTATTGGGCATTAAGTCAATATTCCCCTACTCGTGATTACCAATGGGCACCAATCCTAAACCGATTGCCATCCTTTTCGCCGTATCTCTAGCTAATGCCATTGTGAAATAATCCGCTAGATTATACGTAGTTCTTACATAGTCAACAGTGATAGCACTATCTTTGATAAGTCCTTGGACATAACTATATCTAACACCAATGTGCCTTGACTTACCATTATACACTTGACTATAAGCTCTTGCCAATGCTGCATCACCATCACAATGTATAACAATAGGTGATATTGGTTTTGACAACAAAGGTATCTCAAACCTGAGATTCCATAACCACTCGGCTTCTTTGCTTGCCGATGACAGAGCGATAAACTCCGATGTCATTGAGGAATCCGCAATGCAAGTTTGTTTCTTGGAAGCCCAAGATATAGCACCTCCCCCAAGGAGGAATACCCATCCACTTGTGGAGGTGACACTAGTAGAATAATTGCTTATTGCTGCGTTGGTATTGCTGCGGTTTTACCCATACGCAACAATATATCACGTAAAAAGAAAAGGTAAAATATAAAATAACCATATTGCTGCGGTTTCGACCGAAAACCGCAGCAATATGGTTTCAATGATAATTTTTTTTAAAAAAGTTGACTATTTAACGAGACATATTGCTGCGGTTTCTGTCAAGAACCGCATCAATATATTTAAATAATACTAAAAAAATAATATTTGAAGCTATTGCTGCGGTTCTTACATAAAACCGCAGCAATAGACTTTTTAAATTATAAATAAAAGGGGCCCAACTAGGTTTCCTTCTATTTCTCTTTAGGCGCCGCTCTCTCTCTCCTCACACTCGATCTCCTCTCTCCTCACCCTCGGTCTTCTCTTCGCTTCACCTTCTCACACTCGAAACTCAGTCGAATCGGCGCACGTCTCCCGTCTGTTCAGGCGATGCTCGTTGCTCATCCGTTCACGCGATGCTCGTTACTCGTCCGTTCACGCTCGAAATTCAGTCGCTCCGGCGCATGTTTCTCGTCCGTTCACGCGATGCTCGTCGTCTCCAGATCTCGTCGTTCAACCAGCATCGCATTGTCAAAACTCCTGGTATTCTTATTCTTCACTTTCTCTCTCCTCTTTTCTTTTTGTTTGTTAATTTTGATAAGATTTTTCTGGGTTATTCTAATCTAATCTGAGATTTTATTGTTTGTTTTTATTTTGAATAGGTGGTAAATTAGTTTACCAGACTACCAAGAAGAGGGCTAGCGGTCCTAAATGTTTACTGGCAAGAGAATCCAAGGGGTAATTTCTTCGCTTATTTTCGATCGAAATTGCGAAGAATCTTCATTTGATCTTTGACTTGTGAGTTTCAACCACGCGATGCTCATTTCTCCAGATCTGTTCATCGATTTTTGAATTTCAATGAGAAGATAATGGTTTCAATTTTGGAATTATGCATCTTTTCATGTAGTTTATAATGTTTTGTTAACTTATTAGTTATTATGTACAGTTCTAGTACCCCTCTTAACTTTGTTACTCTGGTTTAAATTCTACTATCTTTTTCTTTTTTTATTTGGCAGGATTCAAATTACTAGCTCTAATCTTTTCACATGCACCATCTTATGGCCTTTTGTCACAGAGTAGTGTTGCGAGGGTTGAT
Source organism: Beta corolliflora (assembly GCA_947648045.1). Classification (NCBI taxonomy): domain Eukaryota; kingdom Viridiplantae; phylum Streptophyta; class Magnoliopsida; order Caryophyllales; family Amaranthaceae; genus Beta; species Beta corolliflora. The sequence goes on from CANSZD010004262.1 coordinate 417,292, forward strand.
GGTTAAATTAGTAAGGGTGGGGGTTTCGCTCCATAAGGAATGGAGATGGTGACAAGCTCAAGTCAAGCAAAGCAACCAGAATTAAGGGATGGGCTGGGATGGGAAACACGTCGTTTAGTTTTTCTTAATTTTTTTTGAATTTGTTTTTTTGTTTTTTCATTTCAGTTTTTTAGTTTTTTCATTTTAGTTATTTAATTTTTTAGTTTCTTACATTTTAGTTTTAATTTGTTTCTAAGTCTTTTCATTTCAGTTTTTTAATTTTTTAGTTTGTTTTTCTCAGATTTAGTTTCTCTTTTTCATTTGTTTTTCTTAGTTTTGTCTCTTTTGTATTGGGTGTTTGTAACAGTAGATTGTTGTAGCTATGTGACATTTTTTTAATTATACTATAACTACAAAAAATTTACGCCTTGAGAAATGAAAAAAAAAAATAATTTTTTTACCTGCCCTGCTTCTATTGCTGCGGTTTTGGGAAGAAACCGCAGCAATAGACCTGTATTTTTAATATTAAAAAAATACCTGTTGCTGTGGTTTTGGGTAGAAACCGCAGCAATAGGTGTAACCTATTGCTGCGATTTTTTTCAGGAACCGCAGCAATAGCTTGACCTATTGCTGCGATAAAAAACCGCAGCAATAGGTTAATTACCTATTACTGCGCCCTTAATTGCTGCGCGGCCAAAACCGCCGCAATAGACCACTTAATGACCGCAACAATAAGCACTTATTCTACTAGTGTGATCTTCTCTATTAGAGATTCAACTTGCATCCGTATACCCTTCTAAAAAAACCCGAAGGATATCCACAATAAGACAAACCATAATGCATGGTTTTTATCAAATACTTTAATACTCGACGAATAGCTTGCCGATGTTCCATACTAGGATTACTAGTATATCTACTTAATTTCCCCACCGCAAAAGCGATATCCGGCCTAGTACTCTTCATAGCATACATCAAACATCCTATAACCCTCGCATACTCAAGTTGAGACTCGGCATTACCATCATTTGGCAACAATTTTTCACTTGGGTCCATAAGAGTTGAAATAAGAGAGCAATCACTAACATTAAACTTCTTGAGCACTTTCTCGATGTAATGAGATTGTGATAAGATCAACTTTCCATTGTCTCTCTTAATTCTTATACCTAAGATGACATCCGCCTCCCCCAAATCTTTCATGGAGAATTTTGAAGATAGAAAGGATTTTGTCCACTCAACTTGTAAAAAACCATTCCAAAAATCAACATGTCATCTACATATAAACAAATCATGACACCATTACGTTGTCATCAAATTTGTTATATACACACATGTCTGAATTGTTCAATTTGAAACCATTAGAGAACATAACCTCATCAAAATTTTGATGCCATTGCTTTGGTGCTTGTTTTAGCTCATACAAAGATCTAATCAACTTGCATACTTTATGCTCTTGACCTTTCACGACAAACCCTTCCGGTTGTCGCATGTAAACCTTTTCTTCTAGTTCTCCATTCAAGAAAGCCGTCTTGACATCCATTTGATGGATCACAAGATTATGAATAGCCGCAAGAGCTATTAATGACCTTATGGTGGAGATTCTAGCAACTGGTGCATATGTATCGAAATAATCAATGCCGGTTTTTGTGAGAAACCTTGAGCCACAAGACGGCGTTTTGAACTTATCAATAGTCCCATCCACTTTCATTTTGTTTTTGAAAATCCATTTACACCCAATTGGTTTACACTTCGGAGGTAAATCAGCTAGAACCCAAGTGTTATTTCCCATGATGGAATCCATCTCATCATCAATTGCCTCTTTCCCAAAACGCGGCATCTTGAGACCTCATAGCCCCATTGAACGCTAAAGGATCCTTTCCACATTAAATATATATGAAAACTTAGTCATATTGAATTCCTTGATCCTTCAACTAAATATACATGAAAAACCGGGCCGAAAGATTTATCTTTACTCGCCCTTTTACTTCTCCTAGGCGGTGATGATGTTGATGCAACATTCACATTAAGAGTTTGTTTATCAACTCCTTGATCAATGTTGGATTGATCAATTTCAACTCCTTGATCAATGTTCGTTTGATCAACTTCTTGAATATTGGTGTTAGGAGTTACATCCTTTGGTCTAGGAATTGATGAATTTCTATTTTCATCAAAAATTGCATCTCTTGACTCCACAGTAGTGTGAATTGACCAAACATCATTTTGTTCTATTACATAGAACCTATAGGTTTTGCTATGAAGAGCATACCCTATAAAGATGCACTCAACTCCTCTTTCACCCAACTTCTTACGTTTGGGTTCCGACACTTTTACAATTGCCCTACATCCCCAAACGTTGAGATAACTCAAGTTTGGTTTTCTTCTATACCAAAGTTCATATGGGGTAACCTCGTTTTTTTTCATTGGAACTCGGTTTAAAATATGAAAAGCCGTTAAAACAACTTCTCCCTAAAAACCATCACTCAAACCCGAATAAGATAACATAGAATTTACCATTTCTTGCAAAGTTTTATTCTTTCTTTCCGCTATACCATTTTGTTGTGGTGTATAAGCCGCGGTTGTTTCATTTATAATGCCCTTAGATTGAAAATAACTTGGGTCATAGTATTCACCACCTCTATTGGTTCTAAACCGTTTAACTTTGTCACTTAGTTGCAATTCAACTTTATTTTTATAGATCTTAAACTTATTAAGGGCTTCATCCTTAGTAAATAACAAGTATATATAACAAAACCGTGAATAATCATCAATAAATGTTATCATGTACTTCTTAGCTTGTTCCCTAAGGAAGGAGTGCTATGGAAATCACATAAATCACTATGCACTAAATCAAGCAATGAAGTATCCTTTTCCACATTATTTGGAAAAGATTTCCTTGTCATCTTTGTTAATATGCATCTTCTACACTTCTCTATACTTGGATTAAATGAGGGAATCAAATCATGTTTAGACATGGAATGCAACTTTTTATAGTTAACATGACCAAGTCTATTATGCCATAGAGAAAAATTACCATTAACAACAAATCAATTGTCTTTCAAAGCATTCGAAATACTTAGTTTGAACATACCATTACAAAGATAACGAAGTTATACAAATATACCACCCTTAGACAATATGAATTTATCGGCTTCAAACACCGTTTTAAAACCTAATCGATTCAAGGTAGCACCGGAGACTAAATTTCTTCTATGTTCCGGGGCATACAACACATCTCTTAAAATAAGAGACTTTCCGGAACTAAAAACTAAATCTACTTGTCCTATACCTAGAACCTTAGCCGTAGAATCATTTCCCATGTAAAGAACTTCTCCATTGTCAACCTCCTTGAAGGTCTTAAATAGAGAGAGCTCCTTGCATACATGTCTTGATGCTCCCGAATCGATCCACCATGAAAAATCATTCTGTACACAAAAGATTTCAAAAATCATACACACAAAATTCAGATTGGAATTAAGTGAAACTTGTGTTGACATACCTTGTTTGGCATGGGCTTGGCTAGACTCGTCATTCCCAGTATTCTTTTTATTCATTTTCTTCTTCCAAAGGGTGCAATCCTTTTTGAAGTGACCGGGCTTACCACATTCCCAACAACCTCATTGAGCACCTCCACCATACTTAGGCTTCTTCCAATTGTTGCCTTTGGTGAAATTATTAGCCCTCTTCTTAGGATTAGAAGACTCCTTTGACTTACCATCCTCCACCATGTTAACGGTGGAAGAACTAGGATTGACATCCTTTTGTCCATCTTGGACCCGAATGCCCTCTTGAATCTGAATATGAGCACCCAATTGTTCAACATTCATATTATCTTTTTTATGCTTTAAAGAATTTCTAACATCCTTCCAACTAGGTGGCAATTTGTCAATTATAGAATAAACAACAAAGGTCTCATCCATTACAATGTTGTGTTGCTTAAAACTCCCTAAGATTCTTTGAATTTCATGGAATTGCTCCATCAAAGGCCTATAATATACCATCTTAAAGTTATTGAAATTACTAACAAGGAATTTCTTACTAGATGCATCTTCGGCCATATATTTACTTTCTAGTTCATCCCAAAGAATCTTAGCGGATTCAACAAATTAATAAATATCAAACAAAGCATTAGACATACCGTTAAGGATGTGACCATGACATATGTAATCATCGTTCTCCCATTTATTTCTCTTCCTAGTTGCTTCAACAGTTTCATTCTCCACTTCCTCGGGCTTTGGAGTGCTTAGGACATACGCCACACTTAGAGAAGTAAGGAGGAAATACATCTTCTTTTGCCATCTTCAAAAACCAAAACCTTCAAACTTGTCAAGTTTGTAAAAATTCGCAGACATTTCACGGATTATCTTGCAAGTATTACTTTTGGATTGTTAGGGAAACTACGAAGAACAAGGGTCACAAGATAGAACAATCTTCTCGGCGTGATGCACTTTCCCAAAAGTAATATTCCGACCCTATTCGTATAGCACGGGTTACACGGAATTCACATTCGAGATAGAAAGAAGAAGCTATAGTGGTAACGCTAACTATGAACATTATCAAGTGGAAATGAGTTTGTGACTTTTGTAAATGATGAAAGAATTTCTGATTTGATCTTAAGAGTTTGAGTGCAAAGTGAGAGAGATAGTTTTCTCAATATTCCTTCATCATATGAGAGTTCTCATATATATATACATGCTATAACGCTTCAGATAATCCGAAAAGGCCTTGAGTAACCGTCAGAATCAGCAAAACAACACAAAAACATTCACGGATCAGGAACACGTCGCGGGGTGCGACCCACATCGCAACTCGCGAACTGGGAAACCCAGCCAGGTCGCGGCGTGCGACCAGCCACTGACATCCCAAAGTTTACTGTGATTTGCTGCAGGCTTCACGTCACGAGGTGTGACATGGCTCGCGAGGAGCGAGCATGCACCACCATGAGTCACGAGGTGCGAGGGTTCTCACAAGGTGCGAGCCTCTGCTGCCCTTCATTTTTTTGTTCGAAAAAGTATGAAACACGACTCACCTATAGCATATTATTATATCATATGTTATTTAAGTTACGACACCATAACCGAGCAACTTAAATAAACACATCATGAATCAAGCCTTACATTATACTCTAATTCTCCAACAGAGATGCACGCTTAAAATGCATCATATACATTGTAATTGGACTTCATCCTCTCCATCGAACTCTAGTTTCTGTTGTTAGATGCCATAGGAGATTTCACTAATTAAGTGGAAGTAACCATCGGGTTTTGTTATTTTTGTTGCTTTTTAGATCGGCTAACATTACATTATTATGTTCCAATAATTTTCTATTTGTTGCTTTTTAGATTGGTGCATATTGTAGTTTATGTTTTAATAATTTTCTCTCCTTCAATGAGAGTATTCTCCTCGTCTTCAACATATAGCTTCAACACTTCTCTTTTATGCTAGATTCATGTGTTAATTAGTTTCACAACTTTATTGAAGATCTGAAAATTTACTTCTATCTCCTCTTTATACCTATTTCGGTAGAGTAGTTTGTGGATCTCTAATAGGAAGCATGCTTTATCATTGGTGATTGATCAAATGTGGTCAAGATTCTGTCATGGTAAGAGAGTTGAGTAGAAGCGAAGCTTGGTATTAGTAAGAATAGGAGTTAGAATATGTACTGACATTCTAGATATGACTTTTATTAGGGTGTATGTTCATCATACACCTCGAGTACATTATTGTGCATGATCCAACCAAAAGTCTATATTTTGCTCATTTGCTCATATGGAGCACTCCATCAACTCATTAACTTCAACAAATCAGCCATCATTTTTTTCAAAGATAATTCCTCATCATCACAAAGCTTCCATGGCTAGCTCCTTTAATATGACACTTAAATCCTGTCCTGGCCGCTACTTAGGATCTTACTTTCGCTCCCACTACTACTAAAGCCATACATTCGAGACGCTATTTCCTCCATGCCTAGATACAGGCGTTAGGAGGGTTATGTATTCTCGCCTTTCCTCGATGCTTAAAAGCGTCGCTCATTATATAGGTTGCTTCTATGCGTCGTCCAGGATACGTGCACTGCACGTGTTACATTAATTAGCACATCATAAGCTTAGGAATCCTACTAGGAATTGGGATCAATATCGTGATTTACCGACTCAATTGGCGCGATGCTTTTCGGCAGCGTCCAGAGCAAATTTCGCGATGCTTTTTGACGTCGCAAAACGGGTCAAAAAGCATCCATAAGACACGCTTTTTCTAGTAGTGTTCTATTATCCCAACAAGAAGTTTAGGGAAGAATATTTTCTGAAAATCTGATCTTGCTTCATTTATGAGAAAATTAAAAAAAATAAGAATATTTGTGTTTCCAAAGAGATTTGATGATGTCATTAGAGTGATGAGGTCATTAGAGTGACGTCATTAGGGTAATTAAGGATGAAGAAAATCAGTTTTTTTGGGTGATAAATCTGATTTTCTACCTCTTTGAAACCCTAGTTCACCTCCTTCATTTCTCTATAAATACCTTCCTTTTTTCCACTTCAAAACCAAGTTGAAAAAAAACACAACTCAACTTCACTCTCATCTTCTCTACTACTCTTCTCCTCCTTAATTTTTCCATCTAAGCAAAAGTCTTAATTAGTAAGTAAGCAAGTTGAAAAGAGTTCAACTTAATTTCACTACTTCTCTCATCTTCTCTACTCCATTCCTCTAAAGAAATCACACTTAAGAAAAGAAAGTAAAAGTAAGTAAGATAATTAGTAAGTAAAGAAGTTCATCAAAAGAAGAAAAAAAAACACAAAAAAGAGTTTAAGTTAGTAATTAAGTGGATTTAGAAACTCACTTAGAAATTAAGAAAATCACAAAAAAAGGTAGAAAAATTTGCAAAAAGGAAGTGCATCATTGAGCTAGCAAGGTAAAGTGGAAACTCTTGTTTATTTTTTATTATCTTTTTAATCATCTACTAACTTCTTCCTTATTTTCTTCTTATCATTTTTTTAATCTTTGGAGTCATTTGGGTATGTGGAAGTCCTAATAGGTTCCCAACCTTAAATTACCCAACCTAGAATAGTCACCTCTATTGGGGTGACTCTTAGGAAATAATGTGATTATGTGATTTTTCCTTAATCAAGTTGTTATTCATCACCAAAAATGTTCTCATAAAAAAATTAAAGACAAGTTGTGCATAAACATCACCATAAAAAAGAAAATGTGATGCTGTAATTATAATTAGTTTTAATTTCGTATTTCATTCCATTTTTCGTCTGTATTATTAGAATAGTTTGTTGGATTTAATATTTTTCCAATGAAGTGCAAGATGTTTCCAGCAACTGGGCTTTGGAATTTCTAAAAAACGAATTTTGTTTAAATAATTAAAAATCATACAACTTTATTGTGCAAAACTGATTTTGTCCAGTACCACCTGAGCTTGTTCTATCAATAAAGTTTAAAATAAAATCATTTAGATAAAACTAAAACATCAAGTTTGAAGAAAATATCAGTAGATTTTCAAAAATATAGAAATTATGTTCATATGAATTTTATACAATTCTACATTATTTTTATTTTTACAATACCATTCATGTAGATTACTAAATTCCACAAAACTGATTTTCCTTTCAGTTAAGGAAATATATACAAAAGGGTCTTAAATGTGTCCAATTCAAGTGAAAATAAGTTCAATAAGTTGGATCTCAAAGAACAACTTCAATAAAGGTCCTGTTTTGACCCGTTTTGACATAAAATTCACCATAATTTAAGTTGTCACTAAAAACTTGTGAAATTTGAAACAAAAAAAAAAACTCACTGACCTATCCATAGGTGCATCACATGTTAAATTTAACGCTTTATACATAAAGTTATTATTTTGGTAATTCAGTGCAAGAACAAAAGTACGATCTGGAAAATGAAATAAAATGATTAACTCAACTTTCATAAAAAAAATATTTTCTTCATACGAAAATGTGAATAAAAAAATCATGAAAATTTTAAGTTTCTCTTAAAATGACTCATTTCATCATGAAAATAAAAAATCAAAATCAAAGAAGTTAATTAATCTTTAACTTTCACAAATTCACAAATAAACATGAATTCCAAAGCCCATTCAAGGAGATGAAGATCAAGGAGCATCATGGTGAAGACCAAGATTGAAGATTTGTATAGATCATAGATATTGTACATATTGTTGTAATAATAGTTTCTTTATAAATAATTGTTGCATCACTCAATTAATAAAAAAATGGAGATGTTTATGCATAATGTTCATAAAGGATTTCACAATTCTTTATAATAAAACGAGCAACCAATGTTACAAATGTTGCATGTTGGGCCCAATATGTCATAGTACATGAATCAAATGACCCAATCTCAATTAAGAGGAAAAATTGCAAATCTAACTAAGTTAAATTGTATGATGATCCATCTTACATTTTAAAAATGTGTTCTCCATATTCAAATGGATTAATCATATAATTTGATATAATAAGATTGGTAATTATGACCTCCAAATTGATTTTAGGCCATTTCATGTGTCTCACTTTAAATGGCCAAATTCCAACTAGCCAAACACAATCTCCAAATTTGATATCAAATTGATCATTTCTCTCTAAATGACTTAATAATCTTCAATTAAGATTATTTCTCAAAAGCCTTCAAATTAGGAAGCAAACTTCTAAGACCTCATGAAAATCATAAACGTAATCACTAATTAAGGTGGTTATTTCAATCCTCGATTAATTGCTAATTAGAGCGGTTAATTCAAGCTTTTCATTTAATCACTAATTAGAGTGATTATCTTAAACCTTAATAATCATCAATTAGGATGGTTATTCTTCTTATTTAATCACAAATTAGAGTGATTATCTTAACCTTAATAATCGTTAATTAGGACGATTATTTTTCTCATTTAATCACTAATTGGAGTGATTATCCTAAACCTTGAATAATCATCAATTAAGGTGATTACTTCCTAACCTTCATTGTTAGTCACTAATCAAGGTGATTTTCTTTCCTTTTAAGTTTAATCACTAATTAGGGTGATTATCTTAACCTCCATTTTTAATCACTAATTAAGGTGATTATCTTAATCCTTCATATTTTATCACTAATTAAAGTGATTATCTCAATCCCATTTCAATCACTAATGGGAGTTATTACCTCATTTCAGATAGATTTGTTTAATTCTAAAGGTGAGTTATTCATAATCTATTCCCTCCTCTTCTTTCCCCAGTGGAATTGGCCATTTAGGGTGAGACATAAGCTCGAACTACGACAGTTTTGATCCATGAGTGGATTCCAATCCCGCAATGATTGGTACGTAGTGCAACTTCAGTGCTCAAACCTACCATGTACAAATGATATATTGGTCCTAAATAAAAATGATTGATGTGTATATGTGCAAACTATGTGATTTTCTTTCTTTTGAATAGCCATGATTACTTTAAAATGGAAAATAACGCATTTAGTAAGAGCCCGTTCTGTAGAACGGAAGAGGAGACGAGTTCCAGCCGTTCACACCTCTTAACCTAAACCCCGAACCCTATCTCATGGTATGAAAGACCAATCTTCAAAATGCCTGATCCATATGAAGTCATATCATCATCGTTTTAAATGATATTTCTTGAAATTGATTTTAAAACGATTTATTAAATAAATCTGTCCCTATTCAGATATTATTAGACTGGCGGCTTCCAAGTTTTCTAAAACTCATAGTCCAATGAGAGACTTTCGTGGGATTCAGACCGTTAATTAAGACAGTAAAAAATCGGATACCACAGGCTGGCGACTCCACTGGGGATTACACTTCCACTTGAAGTATATGAGGTTTAAACCTGAACAATGCGTTATTTTCCATATGTATATAATAAAAAAGCTAATCATGGTTATTCACAATTTAATTTTTGTATATAACATGCTTATGTAAAAATTATGTGTGCTTGGTAGATCATCGATCCATACACGTGCACTCTTTTTAACCATTTTCTGATTAGGTCTGATACCTATGTCTATTGGCAAGGGTTAGAATTTTAGAATGACAAATTAATGAATTAAAGGCGTAAAACCTGCCTCCGCGAGCTATTGCGACCGGCTCTGTTAGGAGCGTCCATCCTCGATGAACACAATGGAAGTGACTCGATGCCACTTTAACATAATATCTCCCTAAATAAATCACCTTTTAGTTGACATTTAGGACACAAGGATCAATGCACAAATGTCCTTTATTAATTTCAGTTATTGAATAATGTGAAAAAATTTCAAAAATTCCTCAGTCCGTTTTCAGTCGGTCAACACTTCAGTAATCATTAACTGTAGCTGAATTGCTGCCGAAATGATTATTGAAATATTAAGAGTATTCTTGTTTATTTATCACAAGTGTCATGTCAAAAAATGTGTGCTCACCCATTTTTTTTAAAAAAACTCACATTTACTTCAAAATCCTTTTCATTCAAATTGGGTTTCCCACACACAAAATTGATTTCTAAAAAAAAATCTTGTTTTGTAGATATAATCCCAAAATAAAACAAAAAAAAATTGAAAAATTGAAAAATGAAAAGAGTCGTAATCACAAGTTCAAAACGTGTCATGGTTAGGAATTAGAATGTAATTAAAACGTGGTTAAAAACACGAAAAGTCTAGTCAAAAAAAGGAAAAAAATTGTGTCAAATGGGATAATCATTTTCGAAAAATATGGAAATTCATCCATTTCCTGCTAAAAACATCATGAATCAAGCCTTACATTATACTCTAATTCTCCAACAGAGATGCACGCTTAAAATGCATCATATACATTGTAATTGGACTTCATCCTCTCCATCGAACTCTAGTTTCTGTTGTTAGATGCCATAGGAGATTTCACTAATTAAGTGGAAGTAACCATCGGGTTTTGTTATTTTTGTTGCTTTTTAGATCGGCTAACATTACATTATTATGTTCCAATAATTTTCTATTTGTTGCTTTTTAGATTGGTGCATATTGTAGTTTATGTTTTAATAATTTTCTCTCCTTCAATGAGAGTATTCTCCTCGTCTTCAACATATAGCTTCAACACTTCTCTTTTATGCTAGATTCATGTGTTAATTAGTTTCACAACTTTATTGAAGATCTGAAAATTTACTTCTATCTCCTCTTTATACCTATTTCGGTAGAGTAGTTTGTGGATCTCTAATAGGAAGCATGCTTTATCATTGGTGATTGATCAAATGTGGTCAAGATTCTGTCATGGTAAGAGAGTTGAGTAGAAGCGAAGCTTGGTATTAGTAAGAATAGGAGTTAGAATATGTACTGACATTCTAGATATGACTTTTATTAGGGTGTATCATACACCCCGAGTACATTATTGTGCATGATCCAACCAAAAGTCTATATTTTGCTCATTTGGTCATATGGAGCACTCCATCAACTCATTAACTTCAACAAATCAGCCATCATTTTTTTCAAAGATAATTCCTCATCATCACAAAGCTTCCATGGCTAGCTAGCTCCTTTAATATGACACTTAAATCCTGTCCTGGCCGCTACTTAGGATCTTACTTTAGCTCCCACTACTACAAAAGCCATACATTCGAGACGCTATTTCCTCCATGCCTAGATACAGGCGTTAGGAGGGTTATGTATTCTCGCCTTTCCTCGATGCTTAAAAGCGTCGCTCATTATATAGGTTGCTTTTATGCGTCGTCCAGGATACGTGCACTGCACGTGTTACATTAATTAGCACATCATAAGCTTAGCAATCCTACTAGGAATTGGGATCAATATCGTGATTTACCGACTCAATTGGCGCGATGCTTTTCGGCAGCGTCCAGAGCAAATTTCGCGATGCTTTTTGACGTCGCAAAACGGGTCAAAAAGCATCCATAAGAAACGCTTTTTCTAGTAGTGTTCTATTATCCCAACAAGAAGTTTAGGGAAGAATATTTTCTGAAAATCTGATCTTGCTTCATTTATGAGAAAATTAAAAAAGAATAAGAATATTTGTATTTCCAAAGAGATTTGATGATGTCATTAAAGTGATGAGGTCATTAGAGTGACGTCATTAGGGTAATTAAGGATGAAGAAAATCATTTTTTATGGGTGAAAAATCTGATTTTCTACCTCTTTGAAACCCTAGTTCACCTCCTTTATTTCTCTATAAATACCTTCCTTTTTTCCACTTCAAAACCAAGTTGAAAAAAAACACAACTCAACTTCGCTCTCATCTTCTCTACTACTCTTCTCCTCCTTAATTTTTCCATCTAAGCAAAAGTCTTAATTAGTAAGTAAGCAAGTTGAAAAGAGTTCAACTTAATTTCACTACTTCTCTCATCTTCTCTACTCCATTCCTCTAAAGAAATCACACTTAAGAAAAGAAAGTAAAAGTAAGTAAGATAATTAGTAAGTAAAGAAGTTCATCAAAAGAAGAAAAAAAAACACAAAAAAGAGTTTAAGTTAGTAATTAAGTGAATTTAGAAACTCACTTAGAAATTAAGAAAATCAGAAAAAAAGGTAGAAAAATTTGCAAAAAGGAAGTGCATCATTGAGCTAGCAAGGTAAAGTGGAAACTCTTGTTTATTTTTTATTATCTTTTTAATCATCTACTAACTTCTTCCTTACTTTCTTCTTATCATTTTTTTAATCTTTGGAGTCATTTGGGTATGTGGAAGTCCTAATAGGTTCCCAACCTTAAATTACCCAACCTAGAATAGTCACCTCTATTGGGGTGACTCTTAGGAAATAATGTGATTATGTGATTTTTCCTTAATCAAGTTGTTATTCATCACCAAAAATGTTCTCATAAAAAAATTCAAGACAAGTTGTGCATAAACATCTCCATAAAAAAGAAAATGTGATGCTGTAATTATAATTAGTTTTAATTTCGTATTTCATTCCATTTTTCGTCTGTATTATCAGAATAGTTTGTAGGATTTAATATTTTTCCTATGAAGTGCAAGATGTTTCCAGCAATCGGGCTTTGGAATTTCTAAAAAACAAATTTTATTGTGCAAACCGATTTTGTCCAAGTACCACCTAAGCTTGTTCTATCAATAAAGTTTAAAATAAAATCATTTAGATAAAACTAAAACATCAAGTTTGAAGAAAATATCAGTAGATTTTCAAAAATATAGAAATTATGTTCATATGAATTTTATACAATTTTACATTATTTTTATTTTTACAATACCATTCATGTAAATTACTAAATTCCAGAAAATTGATTTCCCTTTCGGTTAAGGAAATATATACAAAAGGGTCTTAAATGTGTCCAATTCAAGTGAAAATAAGTTCAATAAGTTGGATCTCAAAGAATAACTTCAATAAAGGTCCTGTTTTGACCCGTTTTGACATAAAATTCACCATAATTTAAGTTGTCACTAAAAACTTGTGAAATTTGAAACAAAATAAAAAACTCACTGACCTATCCATAGGTGCATCACATGTTCAATTTAATGCTTTATACAGAAAGTTATTATGTTGGTAATTCAGTGCAAGAACAAAAGTACAATCTGGAAAATGAAATAAAATGATTAACTCAACTTTCATAAAAAAAATATTTTCTTCATACGAAAATGTGAATAAAAAAATCATGAAAATTATAAGTTTCTCTTAAAATGACGCATTTCATCATGAAAATAAAAAATCAAAATCAAAGAAGTTAATTAATCTTTAACTTTCACAAATTCACAAATAAACATGAATTCCAAAGCCCATTCAAGGAGATGAAGATCAAGGAGCATCATGGTGAAGACCAAGATTGAAGATTTGTATAGATCATAGATATTGTACATATTGTTGTAATAATAGTTTCTTTATAAATAATTGTTGCATCACTCAATTAATAAAAAAATGGAGATGTTTATGCATAATGTTCATAAAGGATTTCACAATTCTTTATAATAAAACGAGCAACCAATGTTACAAATGTTGCATGTTGGGCCCAATATGTCATAGTACATGAATCAAATGACCCAATCTCAATTAAGAGGAAAAATTGCAAATCTAACTAAGTTAAATTGTATGATGATCCATCTTACATTTTAAAAATGTGTTCTCCATATTCAAATGGATTAATCATATAATTTGATATAATAAGATTGGTAATTATGACCTCCAAATTGATTTTAGGCCATTTCATGTGTCTCACTTTAAATGGCCAAATTCCAACTAGCCAAACACAATCTCCAAATTTGATATCAAATTGATCATTTCTCTCTAAATGACTTAATAATCTTCAATTAAGATTATTTCTCAAAAGCCTTCAAATTAGGAAGCAAACTTCTAAGACCTCTTGAAAATCATAAACGTAATCACTAATTAAGGTGGTTATTTCAATCCTCGATTAATCGCTAATTAGAGCGGTTAATTCAAACTTTTCATTTAATCATAATTAGAGTGATTATCTTAAACCTTAATAATCATCAATTAGGATGGTTATTCTTCTTATTTAATCACAAATTAGAGTGATTATCTTAACCTTAATAATCGTTCATTAGGACGATTATTTTTCTCATTTAATCACTAATTGGAGTGATTATCCTAAACCTTGAATAATCATCAATTAGGGTGATTACTTCCTAACCTTCATTGTTAGTCACTAATCAAGGTGATTTTCTTTCCTTTTAAGTTTAATCACTAATTAGGGTGATTATCTTAACCTCCATTTTTAATCACTAATTAAGGTGATTATCTTAATCCTTCATATTTTATCACTAATTAAAGTGATTATCTCAATCCCATTTCAATCACTAATGGGAGTTATTACCTCATTTCAGATAGATTTGTTTAATTCTAAAGGTGAGTTATTCATAATCTATTCCCTCCTCTTCTTTCCCCGAGTGGAATTGGCCATTTAGGGTGAGACATAAGCTCGAAGTACGACTGTTTTGATCCATGAGTGGATTCCAATCCCGCAATGATTGGTACGTAGTGCAACTTCAGTGCTCAAACCTACCATGTACAAATGATATATTGGTCCTAAATAAAAATGATTGATGTGTATATGTGCAAACTATGTGATTTTCTTTCTTTTGAATAGCCATGATTACTTTAAAATGGAAAATAACGCATTTAGTAAGAGCCCGTTCTTTAGAACGGAAGAGGAGACGAGTTCCAGCCGTTCGCACCTCTTAACCTAAACCCCGAACCCTATCTCATGGTATGAAAGACCAATCTTCAAAATGCCTGATCCATATGAAGTCATATCATCATCGTTTTAAATGATATTTCTTGAAATTGATTTTAAAACGATTTATTAAATAAATCTGTCCCTATTCAGATATTATTAGACTGGCGGCTTCCAAGTTTTCTAAAACTCATAGTCCAATGAGAGACTTTCGTGGGATTCAGACCGTTAATTAAGACAGTAAAAAATCGGATACCACAGGCTGGCGACTCCACTGGGGATTACACTTCCACTTGAAGTATATGAGGTTTAAACCTGAACAATGCGTTATTTTCCATATGTATATAATAAAAAAGCTAATCATGGTTATTCACAATTTAATTTTTGTATATAACATGCTTATGTAAAAATTATGTGTGCTTGGTAGATCATCGATCCATACACGTGCACTCTTTTTAACCATTTTCTGATTAGGTCTGATACCTATGTCTATTGGCAAGGGTAAGAATTTTAGAATGACAAATTAATGAATTAAAGGCGTAAAACCTGCCTCCGCGAGCTATTGCGACCGGCTCTGTTAGGAGCGTCCATCCTCGATGAACACAATGGAAGTGACTCGAGGCCACTTTAACATAATATCTCCCTAAATAAATCACCTTTTAGTTGACATTTAGGACACAAGGATCAATGCACAAATGTCCTTTATTAATTTCAGTTATTGAATAATGTGAAAAAATTTCAAAAATTCCTCGATCCGTTTTCGGTCGATTCAACACTTCAGTAATCATTAACTGTAGCTGAATTGCTGCCGAAATGATTATTGAAATATTAAGAGTATTCTTGTTTATTTATCACAAGTGTCATGTCAAAAAATGTGTGCTCACCCATTTTTTTTAAAAAAACTCACATTTACTTCAAAATCCTTTTCATTCAAATTGGGTTTCCCACACACAAAATTGATTTCTAAAAAAAAATCTTGTTTTGTAGATATAATCCCAAAATAAAATAAAAAAAAATTGAAAAAATGAAAAATGAAAAGAGTCGTAATCACAAGTTCAAAACGTGTCATGGTTAGGAATTAGAATGTAATTAAAACGTGGTTAAAAACACGAAAAGTCTAGTCAAAAAAAGGAAAAAAATTGTGTCAAATGGGATAATCATTTTCGAAAAATATGGAAATTCATCCATTTCCTGCTAAAAACATCATGAATCAAGCCTTACATTATACTCTAATTCTCCAACGAGAGATGCACGCTTAAAATGCATCATATACATTGTAATTGGACTTCATCCTCTCCATCGAACTCTAGTTTCTGTTGTTAGATGCCATAGGAGATTTCACTAATTAAGTGGAAGTAACCATCGGGTTTTGTTATTTTTGTTGCTTTTTAGATCGGCTAACATTACATTATTATGTTCCAATAATTTTCTATTTGTTGCTTTTTAGATTGGTGCATATTGTAGTTTATGTTTTAATAATTTTCTCTCCTTCAATGAGAGTATTCTCCTCGTCTTCAACATATAGCTTCAACACTTCTCTTTTATGCTAGATTCATGTGTTAATTAGTTTCACAACTTTATTGAAGATCCGAAAATTTACTTCTATCTCCTCTTTATACCTATTTCGGTAGAGTAGTTTGTGGATCTCTAATAGGAAGCATGCTTTATCATTGGTGATTGATCAAATGTGGTCAAGATTCTGTCATGGTAAGAGAGTTGAGTAGAAGCGAAGCTTGGTATTAGTAAGAATAGGAGTTAGAATATGTACCGACATTCTAGATATGACTTTTATTAGGGTGTATCATACACCCCGAGTACATTATTGTGCATGATCCAACCAAAAGTCTATATTTTGCTCATTTGGTCATATGGAGCACTCCATCAACTCATTAACTTCAACAAATCAGCCATCATTTTTTTCAAAGATAATTCCTCATCATCACAAAGCTTCCATGGCTAGCTAGCTCCTTTAATATGACACTTAAATCCCGTCCCGGCCGCTACTTAGGATCTTACTTTAGCTCCCACTACTACAAAAGCCATACATTCGAGACGCTATTTCCTCCATGCCTAGATACAGGCGTTAGGAGGGTTATGTATTCTCGCCTTTCCTCGATGCTTAAAAGCGTCGCTCATTATATAGGTTGCTTTTATGCGTCGTCCAGGATACGTGCACTGCACGTGTTACATTAATTAGCACATCATAAGCTTAGGAATCCTACTAGGAATTGGGATCAATATCGTGATTTACCGACTCAATTGGCGCGATGCTTTTCGGCGGCCCCGAGCAAATTTCGCGATGCTTTTTGACGTCGCAAAACGGGTCAAAAAGCATCCATAAGACACGCTTTTTCTAGTAGTGTTCTATTATCCCAACAAGAAGTTTAGGGAAGAATATTTTTCGAAAATTCGATATTGCTTCATTTATGAGAAAATTAAAAAGAATAAGAATATTTGTGTTTCCAAAGAGATTTGATGATGTCATTAAAGTGATGAGGTCATTAGAGTGACGTCATTAGGGTAATTAAGGATGAAGAAAATCATTTTTTATGGGTGAAAAATCTGATTTTCTACCTCTTTGAAACCCTAGTTCACCTCCTTTATTTCTCTATAAATACCTTCCTTTTTTCCACTTCAAAACCAAGTTGAAAAAAAAACACAACTCAACTTCGCTCTCATCTTCTCTACTACTCTTCTCCTCCTTAATTTTTCCATCTAAGCAAAAGTCTTAATTAGTAAGTAAGCAAGTTGAAAAGAGTTCAACTTAATTTCACTACTTCTCTCATCTTCTCTACTCCATTCCTCTAAAGAAATCACACTTAAGAAAAGAAAGTAAAAGTAAGTAAGATAATTAGTAAGTAAAGAAGTTCATCAAAAGAAGAAAAAAAAACACAAAAAAGAGTTTAAGTTAGTAATTAAGTGAATTTAGAAACTCACTTAGAAATTAAGAAAATCAGAAAAAAAGGTAGAAAAATTTGCAAAAAGGAAGTGCATCATTGAGCTAGCAAGGTAAAGTGGAAACTCTTGTTTATTTTTTATTATCTTTTTAATCATCTACTAACTTCTTCCTTACTTTCTTCTTATCATTTTTTTAATCTTTGGAGTCATTTGGGTATGTGGAAGTCCTAATAGGTTCCCAACCTTAAATTACCCAACCTAGAATAGTCACCTCTATTGGGTTGACTCTTAGGAAATAATGTGATTATGTGATTTTTCCTTAATCAAGTTGTTATTCATCACCAAAAATGTTCTCATAAAAAAATTCAAGACAAGTTGTGCATAAACATCTCCATAAAAAAGAAAATGTGATGCTGTAATTATAATTAGTTTTAATTTCGTATTTCATTCCATTTTTCGTCTGTATTATCAGAATAGTTTGTAGGATTTAATATTTTTCCTATGAAGTGCAAGATGTTTCCAAGAATCTGGGCTTTGGAATTTCTAAAAAACAAATTTTATTGTGCAAAACTGATTTTGTCCAGTACCACCTAAGCTTGTTCTATCAATAAAGTTTAAAATAAAATCATTTAGATAAAACTAAAACATCAAGTTTGAAGAAAATATCAGTAGATTTTCAAAAATATAGAAATTATGTTCATATGAATTTTATACAATTTTACATTATTTTTATTTTTACAATACCATTCATGTAAATTACTAAATTCCAGAAAATTGATTTCCCTTTCAGTTAAGGAAATATATACAAAAGGGTCTTAAATGTGTCCAATTCAAGTGAAAATAAGTTCAATAAGTTGGATCTCAAAGAATAACTTCAATAAAGGTCCTGTTTTGACCCGTTTTGACATAAAATTCACCATAATTTAAGTTGTCACTAAAAACTTGTGAAATTTGAAACAAAATAAAAAACTCACTGACCTATCCATAGGTGCATCACATGTTCAATTTAATGCTTTATACGAAAGTTATTATGTTGGTAATTCAAAGGCAAGAACAAAAGTACAATCTGGAAAATGAAATAAAATGATTAACTCAACTTTCATAAAAAAAATATTTTCTTCATACGAAAATGTGAATAAAAAAATCATGAAAATTATAAGTTTCTCTTAAAATGACGCATTTCATCATGAAAATAAAAAATCAAAATCAAAGAAGTTAATTAATCTTTAACTTTCACAAATTCACAAATAAACATGAATTCCAAAGCCCATTCAAGGAGATGAAGATCAAGGAGCATCATGGTGAAGACCAAGATTGAAGATTTGTATAGATCATAGATATTGTACATATTGTTGTAATAATAGTTTCTTTATAAATAATTGTTGCATCACTCAATTAATAAAAAAATGGAGATGTTTATGCATAATGTTCATAAAGGATTTCACAATTCTTTATAATAAAACGAGCAACCAATGTTACAAATGTTGCATGTTGGGCCCAATATGTCATAGTACATGAATCAAATGACCCAATCTCAATTAAGAGGAAAAATTGCAAATCTAACTAAGTTAAATTGTATGATGATCCATCTTACATTTTAAAAATGTGTTCTCCATATTCAAATGGATTAATCATATAATTTGATATAATAAGATTGGTAATTATGACCTCCAAATTGATTTTAGGCCATTTCATGTGTCTCACTTTAAATGGCCAAATTCCAACTAGCCAAACACAATCTCCAAATTTGATATCAAATTGATCATTTCTCTCTAAATGACTTAATAATCTTCAATTAAGATTATTTCTCAAAAGCCTTCAAATTAGGAAGCAAACTTCTAAGACCTCTTGAAAATCATAAACGTAATCACTAATTAAGGTGGTTATTTCAATCCTCGATTAATCGCTAATTAGAGCGGTTAATTCAAACTTTTCATTTAATCATAATTAGAGTGATTATCTTAAACCTTAATAATCATCAATTAGGATGGTTATTCTTCTTATTTAATCACAAATTAGAGTGATTATCTTAACCTTAATAATCGTTCATTAGGACGATTATTTTTCTCATTTAATCACTAATTGGAGTGATTATCCTAAACCTTGAATAATCATCAATTAGGGTGATTACTTCCTAACCTTCATTGTTAGTCACTAATCAAGGTGATTTTCTTTCCTTTTAAGTTTAATCACTAATTAGGGTGATTATCTTAACCTCCATTTTTAATCACTAATTAAGGTGATTATCTTAATCCTTCATATTTTATCACTAATTAAAGTGATTATCTCAATCCCATTTCAATCACTAATGGGAGTTATTACCTCATTTCAGATAGATTTGTTTAATTCTAAAGGTGAGTTATTCATAATCTATTCCCTCCTCTTCTTTCCCCAGTGGAATTGGCCATTTAGGGTGAGACATAAGCTCGAAGTACGACTGTTTTGATCCATGAGTGGATTCCAATCCCGCAATGATTGGTACGTAGTGCAACTTCAGTGCTCAAACCTACCATGTACAAATGATATATTGGTCCTAAATAAAAATGATTGATGTGTATATGTGCAAACTATGTGATTTTCTTTCTTTTGAATAGCCATGATTACTTTAAAATGGAAAATAACGCATTTAGTAAGAGCCCGTTCTTTAGAACGGAAGAGGAGACGAGTTCCGGCCCGTTCGCACCTCTTAACCTAAACCCCGAACCCTATCTCATGGTATGAAAGACCAATCTTCAAAATGCCTGATCCATATGAAGTCATATCATCATCGTTTTAAATGATATTTCTTGAAATTGATTTTAAAACGATTTATTAAATAAATCTGTCCCTATTCAGATATTATTAGACTGGCGGCTTCCA
This sequence comes from Beta corolliflora, assembly GCA_947648045.1. Lineage (NCBI taxonomy): Eukaryota > Viridiplantae > Streptophyta > Magnoliopsida > Caryophyllales > Amaranthaceae > Beta > Beta corolliflora. The sequence continues at coordinate 438,107 of CANSZD010004262.1, forward strand.
AGTTTTCTAAAACTCATAGTCCAATGAGAGACTTTCGTGGGATTCGGGCCAGTTAATTAAGACAGTAAAAAATCGGATACCACAGGCTGGCGACTCCACTGGGGATTACACTTCCACTTGAAGTATATGAGGTTTAAACCTGAACAATGCGTTATTTTCCATATGTATATAATAAAAAAGCTAATCATGGTTATTCACAATTTAATTTTTGTATATAACATGCTTATGTAAAAATTATGTGTGCTTGGTAGATCATCGATCCATACACGTGCACTCTTTTTAACCATTTTCTGATTAGGTCTGATACCTATGTCTATTGGCAAGGGTTAGAATTTTAGAATGACAAATTAATGAATTAAAGGCGTAAAACCTGCCTCCGCGAGCTATTGCGACCGGCTCTGTTAGGAGCGTCCATCCTCGATGAACACAATGGAAGTGACTCGAGGCCACTTTAACATAATATCTCCCTAAATAAATCACCTTTTAGTTGACATTTAGGACACAAGGATCAATGCACAAATGTCCTTTATTAATTTCAGTTATTGAATAATGTGAAAAAATTTCAAAAATTCCTCAGTCCGTTTTCAGTCGGTCAACACTTCAGTAATCATTAATTGTAGCTGAATTGCTGCCGAAATGATTATTGAAATATTAAGAGTATTCTTGTTTATTTATCACAAGTGTCATGTCAAAAAATGTGTGCTCACCCATTTTTTTTAAAAAAACTCACATTTACTTCAAAATCCTTTTCATTCAAATTGGGTTTCCCACACACAAAATTGATTTCTAAAAAAAAATCTTGTTTTGTAGATATAATCCCAAAATAAAACAAAAAAAAATTGAAAAAATGAAAAATGAAAAGAGTCGTAATCACAAGTTCAAAACGTGTCATGGTTAGGAATTAGAATGTAATTAAAACGTGGTTAAAAACACGAAAAGTCTAGTCAAAAAAAGGAAAAAAATTGTGTCAAATGGGATAATCATTTTCGAAAAATATGGAAATTCATCCATTTCCTGCTAAAAACATCATGAATCAAGCCTTACATTATACTCTAATTCTCCAACAGAGATGCACGCTTAAAATGCATCATATACATTGTAATTGGACTTCATCCTCTCCATCGAACTCTAGTTTCCTGTTGTTAGATGCCATAGGAGATTTCACTAATTAAGTGGAAGTAACCATCGGGTTTTGTTATTTTTGTTGCTTTTTAGATCGGCTAACATTACATTATTATGTTCCAATAATTTTCTATTTGTTGCTTTTTAGATTGGTGCATATTGTAGTTTATGTTTTAATAATTTTCTCTCCTTCAATGAGAGTATTCTCCTCGTCTTCAACATATAGCTTCAACACTTCTCTTTTATGCTAGATTCATGTGTTAATTAGTTTCACAACTTTATTGAAGATCTGAAAATTTACTTCTATCTCCTCTTTATACCTATTTCGGTAGAGTAGTTTGTGGATCTCTAATAGGAAGCATGCTTTATCATTGGTGATTGATCAAATGTGGTCAAGATTCTGTCATGGTAAGAGAGTTGAGTAGAAGCGAAGCTTGGTATTAGTAAGAATAGGAGTTAGAATATGTACTGACATTCTAGATATGACTTTTATTAGGGTGTATCATACACCCCGAGTACATTATTGTGCATGATCCAACCAAAAGTCTATATTTTGCTCATTTGGTCATATGGAGCACTCCATCAACTCATTAACTTCAACAAATCAGCCATCATTTTTTTCAAAGATAATTCCTCATCATCACAAAGCTTCCATGGCTAGCTAGCTCCTTTAATATGACACTTAAATCCTGTCCTGGCCGCTACTTAGGATCTTACTTTAGCTCCCACTACTACAAAAGCCATACATTCGAGACGCTATTTCCTCCATGCCTAGATACAGGCGTTAGGAGGGTTATGTATTCTCGCCTTTCCTCGATGCTTAAAAGCGTCGCTCATTATATAGGTTGCTTTTATGCGTCGTCCAGGATACGTGCACTGCACGTGTTACATTAATTAGCACATCATAAGCTTAGGAATCCTACTAGGAATTGGGATCAATATCGTGATTTACCGACTCAATTGGCGCGATGCTTTTCGGCAGCGTCCAGAGCAAATTTCGCGATGCTTTTTGACGTCGCAAAACGGGTCAAAAAGCATCCATAAGACACGCTTTTTCTTGTAGTGTTCTATTATCCCAACAAGAAGTTTAGGGAAGAATATTTTCTGAAAATCTGATCTTGCTTCATTTATGAGAAAATTAAAAAAGAATAAGAATATTTGTGTTTCCAAAGAGATTTGATGATGTCATTAAAGTGATGAGGTCATTAGAGTGACGTCATTAGGGTAATTAAGGATGAAGAAAATCATTTTTTATGGGTGAAAAATCTGATTTTCTACCTCTTTGAAACCCTAGTTCACCTCCTTTATTTCTCTATAAATACCTTCCTTTTTTCCACTTCAAAACCAAGTTGAAAAAAAACACAACTCAACTTCGCTCTCATCTTCTCTACTACTCTTCTCCTCCTTAATTTTTCCATCTAAGCAAAAGTCTTAATTAGTAAGTAAGCAAGTTGAAAAGAGTTCAACTTAATTTCACTACTTCTCTCATCTTCTCTACTCCATTCCTCTAAAGAAATCACACTTAAGAAAAGAAAGTAAAAGTAAGTAAGATAATTAGTAAGTAAAGAAGTTCATCAAAAGAAGAAAAAAAAACACAAAAAAGAGTTTAAGTTAGTAATTAAGTGAATTTAGAAACTCACTTAGAAATTAAGAAAATCAGAAAAAAAAGGTAGAAAAATTTGCAAAAAGGAAGTGCATCATTGAGCTAGCAAGGTAAAGTGGAAACTCTTGTTTATTTTTTATTATCTTTTTAATCATCTACTAACTTCTTCCTTACTTTCTTCTTATCATTTTTTTAATCTTTGGAGTCATTTGGGTATGTGGAAGTCCTAATAGGTTCCCAACCTTAAATTACCCAACCTAGAATAGTCACCTCTATTGGGGTGACTCTTAGGAAATAATGTGATTATGTGATTTTTCCTTAATCAAGTTGTTATTCATCACCAAAAATGTTCTCATAAAAAAATTCAAGACAAGTTGTGCATAAACATCTCCATAAAAAAGAAAATGTGATGCTGTAATTATAATTAGTTTTAATTTCGTATTTCATTCCATTTTTCGTCTGTATTATCAGAATAGTTTGTAGGATTTAATATTTTTCCTATGAAGTGCAAGATGTTTCCAGCAACTGGGCTTTGGAATTTCTAAAAAACAAATTTTATTGTGCAAAACTGATTTTGTCCAGTACCACCTAAGCTTGTTCTATCAATAAAGTTTAAAATAAAATCATTTAGATAAAACTAAAACATCAAGTTTGAAGAAAATAACAGTAGATTTTCAAAAATATAGAAATTATGTTCATATGAATTTTATACAATTTTACATTATTTTTATTTTTACAATACCATTCATGTAAATTACTAAATTCCAGAAAATTGATTTCCCTTTCAGTTAAGGAAATATATACAAAAGGGTCTTAAATGTGTCCAATTCAAGTGAAAATAAGTTCAATAAGTTGGATCTCAAAGAATAACTTCAATAAAGGTCCTGTTTTGACCCGTTTTGACATAAAATTCACCATAATTTAAGTTGTCACTAAAAACTTGTGAAATTTGAAACAAAATAAAAAACTCACTGACCTATCCATAGGTGCATCACATGTTCAATTTAATGCTTTATACAGAAAGTTATTATGTTGGTAATTCAGTGCAAGAACAAAAGTACAATCTGGAAAATGAAATAAAATGATTAACTCAACTTTCATAAAAAAAATATTTTCTTCATACGAAAATGTGAATAAAAAAATCATGAAAATTATAAGTTTCTCTTAAAATGACGCATTTCATCATGAAAATAAAAAATCAAAATCAAAGAAGTTAATTAATCTTTAACTTTCACAAATTCACAAATAAACATGAATTCCAAAGCCCATTCAAGGAGATGAAGATCAAGGAGCATCATGGTGAAGACCAAGATTGAAGATTTGTATAGATCATAGATATTGTACATATTGTTGTAATAATAGTTTCTTTATAAATAATTGTTGCATCACTCAATTAATAAAAAAATGGAGATGTTTATGCATAATGTTCATAAAGGATTTCACAATTCTTTATAATAAAACGAGCAACCAATGTTACAAATGTTGCATGTTGGGCCCAATATGTCATAGTACATGAATCAAATGACCCAATCTCAATTAAGAGGAAAAATTGCAAATCTAACTAAGTTAAATTGTATGATGATCCATCTTACATTTTAAAAATGTGTTCTCCATATTCAAATGGATTAATCATATAATTTGATATAATAAGATTGGTAATTATGACCTCCAAATTGATTTTAGGCCATTTCATGTGTCTCACTTTAAATGGCCAAATTCCAACTAGCCAAACACAATCTCCAAATTTGATATCAAATTGATCATTTCTCTCTAAATGACTTAATAATCTTCAATTAAGATTATTTCTCAAAAGCCTTCAAATTAGGAAGCAAACTTCTAAGACCTCTTGAAAATCATAAACGTAATCACTAATTAAGGTGGTTATTTCAATCCTCGATTAATCGCTAATTAGAGCGGTTAATTCAAACTTTTCATTTAATCATAATTAGAGTGATTATCTTAAACCTTAATAATCATCAATTAGGATGGTTATTCTTCTTATTTAATCACAAATTAGAGTGATTATCTTAACCTTAATAATCGTTCATTAGGACGATTATTTTTCTCATTTAATCACTAATTGGAGTGATTATCCTAAACCTTGAATAATCATCAATTAGGGTGATTACTTCCTAACCTTCATTGTTAGTCACTAATCAAGGTGATTTTCTTTCCTTTTAAGTTTAATCACTAATTAGGGTGATTATCTTAACCTCCATTTTTAATCACTAATTAAGGTGATTATCTTAATCCTTCATATTTTATCACTAATTAAAGTGATTATCTCAATCCCATTTCAATCACTAATGGGAGTTATTACCTCATTTCAGATAGATTTGTTTAATTCTAAAGGTGAGTTATTCATAATCTATTCCCTCCTCTTCTTTCCCCAGTGGAATTGGCCATTTAGGGTGAGACATAAGCTCGAAGTACGACTGTTTTGATCCATGAGTGGATTCCAATCCCGCAATGATTGGTACGTAGTGCAACTTCAGTGCTCAAACCTACCATGTACAAATGATATATTGGTCCTAAATAAAAATGATTGATGTGTATATGTGCAAACTATGTGATTTTCTTTCTTTTGAATAGCCATGATTACTTTAAAATGGAAAATAACGCATTTAGTAAGAGCCCGTTCTTTAGAACGGAAGAGGAGACGAGTTCCAGCCGTTCGCACCTCTTAACCTAAACCCCGAACCCTATCTCATGGTATGAAAGACCAATCTTCAAAATGCCTGATCCATATGAAGTCATATCATCATCGTTTTAAATGATATTTCTTGAAATTGATTTTAAAACGATTTATTAAATAAATCTGTCCCTATTCAGATATTATTAGACTGGCGGCTTCCAAGTTTTCTAAAACTCATAGTCCAATGAGAGACTTTCGTGGGATTCAGACCGTTAATTAAGACAGTAAAAAATCGGATACCACAGGCTGGCGACTCCACTGGGGATTACACTTCCACTTGAAGTATATGAGGTTTAAACCTGAACAATGCGTTATTTTCCATATGTATATAATAAAAAAGCTAATCATGGTTATTCACAATTTAATTTTTGTATATAACATGCTTATGTAAAAATTATGTGTGCTTGGTAGATCATCGATCCATACACGTGCACTCTTTTTAACCATTTTCTGATTAGGTCTGATACCTATGTCTATTGGCAAGGGTTAGAATTTTAGAATGACAAATTAATGAATTAAAGGCGTAAAACCTGCCTCCGCGAGCTATTGCGACCGGCTCTGTTAGGAGCGTCCATCCTCGATGAACACAATGGAAGTGACTCGAGGCCACTTTAACATAATATCTTCCTAAATAAATCACCTTTTAGTTGACATTTAGGACACAAGGATCAATGCACAAATGTCCTTTATTAATTTCAGTTATTGAATAATGTGAAAAAATTTCAAAAATTCCTCAGTCCGTTTTCAGTCGGTCAACACTTCAGTAATCATTAAGCGTAGCCGAATTCTTTGCCGAAATGATTATTGAAATATTAAGAGTATTCTTGTTTATTTATCACAAGTGTCATGTCAAAAAATGTGTGCTCACCCATTTTTTTTAAAAAAACTCACATTTACTTCAAAATCCTTTTCATTCAAATTGGGTTTCCCACACACAAAATTGATTTCTAAAAAAAAATCTTGTTTTGTAGATATAATCCCAAAATAAAACAAAAAAAAATTGAAAAAATGAAAAATGAAAAGAGTCGTAATCACAAGTTCAAAACGTGTCATGGTTAGGAATTAGAATGTAATTAAAACGTGGTTAAAAACACGAAAAGTCTAGTCAAAAAAAGGAAAAAATTGTGTCAAATGGGATAATCATTTTCGAAAAATATGGAAATTCATCCATTTCCCGCTAAAAACATCATGAATCAAGCCTTACATTATACTCTAATTCTCCAACAGAGATGCACGCTTAAAATGCATCATATACATTGTAATTGGACTTCATCCTCTCCATCGAACTCTAGTTTCTGTTGTTAGATGCCATAGGAGATTTCACTAATTAAGTGGAAGTAACCATCGGGTTTTGTTATTTTTGTTGCTTTTTAGATCGGCTAACATTACATTATTATGTTCCAATAATTTTCTATTTGTTGCTTTTTAGATTGGTGCATATTGTAGTTTATGTTTTAATAATTTTCTCTCCTTCAATGAGAGTATTCTCCTCGTCTTCAACATATAGCTTCAACACTTCTCTTTTATGCTAGATTCATGTGTTAATTAGTTTCACAACTTTATTGAAGATCTGAAAATTTACTTCTATCTCCTCTTTATACCTATTTCGGTAGAGTAGTTTGTGGATCTCTAATAGGAAGCATGCTTTATCATTGGTGATTGATCAAATGTGGTCAAGATTCTGTCATGGTAAGAGAGTTGAGTAGAAGCGAAGCTTGGTATTAGTAAGAATAGGAGTTAGAATATGTACGACATTCTAGATATGACTTTTATTAGGGTGTATCATACACCCCGAGTACATTATTGTGCATGATCCAACCAAAAGTCTATATTTTGCTCATTTGGTCATATGGAGCACTCCATCAACTCATTAACTTCAACAAATCAGCCATCATTTTTTTCAAAGATAATTCCTCATCATCACAAAGCTTCCATGGCTAGCTAGCTCCTTTAATATGACACTTAAATCCTGTCCTGGCCGCTACTTAGGATCTTACTTTAGCTCCCACTACTACAAAAGCCATACATTCGAGACGCTATTTCCTCCATGCCTAGATACAGGCGTTAGGAGGGTTATGTATTCTCACCTTTCCTCGATGCTTAAAAGCGTCGCTCATTATATAGGTTGCTTTTATGCGTCGTCCAGGATACGTGCACTGCACGTGTTACATTAATTAGCACATCATAAGCTTAGGAATCCTACTAGGAATTGGGATCAATATCGTGATTTACCGACTCAATTGGCGCGATGCTTTTCGGCAGCGTCCAGAGCAAATTTCGCGATGCTTTTTGACGTCGCAAAACGGGTCAAAAAGCATCCATAAGACACGCTTTTTCTAGTAGTGTTCTATTATCCCAACAAGAAGTTTAGGGAAGAATATTTTCTGAAAATCTGATCTTGCTTCATTTATGAGAAAATTAAAAAAGAATAAGAATATTTGTGTTTCCAAAGAGATTTGATGATGTCATTAAAGTGATGAGGTCATTAGAGTGACGTCATTAGGGTAATTAAGGATGAAGAAAATCATTTTTTATGGGTGAAAAATCTGATTTTCTACCTCTTTGAAACCCTAGTTCACCTCCTTTATTTCTCTATAAATACCTTCCTTTTTTCCACTTCAAAACCAAGTTGAAAAAAAACACAACTCAACTTCGCTCTCATCTTCTCTACTACTCTTCTCCTCCTTAATTTTTCCATCTAAGCAAAAGTCTTAATTAGTAAGTAAGCAAGTTGAAAAGAGTTCAACTTAATTTCACTACTTCTCTCATCTTCTCTACTCCATTCCTCTAAAGAAATCACACTTAAGAAAAGAAAGTAAAAGTAAGTAAGATAATTAGTAAGTAAAGAAGTTCATCAAAAGAAGAAAAAAAAACACAAAAAAGAGTTTAAGTTAGTAATTAAGTGAATTTAGAAACTCACTTAGAAATTAAGAAAATCAGAAAAAAAGGTAGAAAAATTTGCAAAAAGGAAGTGCATCATTGAGCTAGCAAGGTAAAGTGGAAACTCTTGTTTATTTTTTATTATCTTTTTAATCATCTACTAACTTCTTCCTTACTTTCTTCTTATCATTTTTTTAATCTTTGGAGTCATTTGGGTATGTGGAAGTCCTAATAGGTTCCCAACCTTAAATTACCCAACCTAGAATAGTCACCTCTATTGGGGTGACTCTTAGGAAATAATGTGATTATGTGATTTTTCCTTAATCAAGTTGTTATTCATCACCAAAAATGTTCTCATAAAAAAATTCAAGACAAGTTGTGCATAAACATCTCCATAAAAAAGAAAATGTGATGCTGTAATTATAATTAGTTTTAATTTCGTATTTCATTCCATTTTTCGTCTGCATTATCAGAATAGTTTGTAGGATTTAATATTTTTCCTATGAAGTGCAAGATGTTTCCAGCAACTGGGCTTTGGAATTTCTAAAAAACAAATTTTATTGTGCAAAACTGATTTTGTCCAGTACCACCTAAGCTTGTTCTATCAATAAAGTTTAAAATAAAATCATTTAGATAAAACTAAAACATCAAGTTTGAAGAAAATATCAGTAGATTTTCAAAAATATAGAAATTATGTTCATATGAATTTTATACAATTTTACATTATTTTTATTTTTACAATACCATTCATGTAAATTACTAAATTCCAGAAAATTGATTTCCCTTTCAGTTAAGGAAATATATACAAAAGGGTCTTAAATGTGTCCAATTCAAGTGAAAATAAGTTCAATAAGTTGGATCTCAAAGAATAACTTCAATAAAGGTCCTGTTTTGACCCGTTTTGACATAAAATTCACCATAATTTAAGTTGTCACTAAAAACTTGTGAAATTTGAAACAAAATAAAAAACTCATTGACCTATCCATAGGTGCATCACATGTTCAATTTAATGCTTTATACAGAAAGTTATTATGTTGGTAATTCAGTGCAAGAACAAAAGTACAATCTGGAAAATGAAATAAAATGATTAACTCAACTTTCATAAAAAAAATATTTTCTTCATACGAAAATGTGAATAAAAAAATCATGAAAATTATAAGTTTCTCTTAAAATGACGCATTTCATCATGAAAATAAAAAATCAAAATCAAAGAAGTTAATTAATCTTTAACTTTCACAAATTCACAAATAAACATGAATTCCAAAGCCCATTCAAGGAGATGAAGATCAAGGAGCATCATGGTGAAGACCAAGATTGAAGATTTGTATAGATCATAGATATTGTACATATTGTTGTAATAATAGTTTCTTTATAAATAATTGTTGCATCACTCAATTAATAAAAAAATGGAGATGTTTATGCATAATGTTCATAAAGGATTTCACAATTCTTTATAATAAAACGAGCAACCAATGTTACAAATGTTGCATGTTGGGCCCAATATGTCATAGTACATGAATCAAATGACCCAATCTCAATTAAGAGGAAAAATTGCAAATCTAACTAAGTTAAATTGTATGATGATCCATCTTACATTTTAAAAATGTGTTCTCCATATTCAAATGGATTAATCATATAATTTGATATAATAAGATTGGTAATTATGACCTCCAAATTGATTTTAGGCCATTTCATGTGTCTCACTTTAAATGGCCAAATTCCAACTAGCCAAACACAATCTCCAAATTTGATATCAAATTGATCATTTCTCTCTAAATGACTTAATAATCTTCAATTAAGATTATTTCTCAAAAGCCTTCAAATTAGGAAGCAAACTTCTAAGACCTCTTGAAAATCATAAACGTAATCACTAATTAAGGTGGTTATTTCAATCCTCGATTAATCGCTAATTAGAGCGGTTAATTCAAACTTTTCATTTAATCATAATTAGAGTGATTATCTTAAACCTTAATAATCATCAATTAGGATGGTTATTCTTCTTATTTAATCACAAATTAGAGTGATTATCTTAACCTTAATAGTCGTTCATTAGGACGATTATTTTTCTCATTTAATCACTAATTGGAGTGATTATCCTAAACCTTGAATAATCATCAATTAGGGTGATTACTTCCTAACCTTCATTGTTAGTCACTAATCAAGGTGATTTTCTTTCCTTTTAAGTTTAATCACTAATTAGGGTGATTATCTTAACCTCCATTTTTAATCACTAATTAAGGTGATTTTCTTAATCCTTCATATTTTATCACTAATTAAAGTGATTATCTCAATCCCATTTCAATCACTAATGGGAGTTATTACCTCATTTCAGATAGATTTGTTTAATTCTAAAGGTGAGTTATTCATAATCTATTCCCTCCTCTTCTTTCCCCAGTGGAATTGGCCATTTAGGGTGAGACATAAGCTCGAACTACGACTGTTTTGATCCATGAGTGGATTCCAATCCCGCAATGATTGGTACGTAGTGCAACTTCAGTGCTCAAACCTACCATGTACAAATGATATATTGGTCCTAAATAAAAATGATTGATGTGTATATGTGCAAACTATGTGATTTTCTTTCTTTTGAATAGCCATGATTACTTTAAAATGGAAAATAACGCATTTAGTAAGAGCCCGTTCTTTAGAACGGAAGAGGAGACGAGTTCCAGCCGTTCGCACCTCTTAACCTAGACCCCGAACCCTATCTCATGGTATGAAAGACCAATCTTCAAAATGCCTGATCCATATGAAGTCATATCATCATCGTTTTAAATGATATTTCTTGAAATTGATTTTAAAACGATTTATTAAATAAATCTGTCCCTATTGAGATATTATTAGACTGGCGGCTTCCAAGTTTTCTAAAACTCATAGTCCAATGAGAGACTTTCGTTGGATTCAGACCGTTAATTAAGTTAATTAAGACAGTAAATAATCGGATACCACAGGCTGGCGACTCCACTGGGGATTACACTTCCACTTGAAGTATATGAGGTTTAAACCTGAACAATGCGTTATTTTCCATATGTATATAATAAAAAAGCTAATCTTGGCTATTCACAATTTAATTTTTGTATATAACATGCTTATGTAAAAATTATGTGTGCTTGGTAGATCATCGATCCATACACGTGCACTCTTTTTAACATTTTCTTATTAGGTCTGATACCTATGTCTATTGGCAAGGGTTAGAATTTTAGAATGACAAATTAATGAATTAAAGGCGTAAAACCTGCCTCCGCGAGCTATTGCGACCGGCTCTGTCAGGAGCGTCCATCCTCGATGAACACAATGGAAGTGACTCGAGGCCACTTTAACATAATATCTCCCTAAATTAATCACCTTTTAGTTGACTTTTAGGACACAAGGATCAATGCACAAATGTCCTTTATTAATTTCAGTTATTGAATAATGTGAAAAAATTTCAAAAATTCCTCAGTCCGTTTTCAGTCGGTCAACACTTCAGTAATCATTAACTGTAGCTGAATTGCCGCCGAAATGATTATTGAAATATTAAGAGTATTCTTGTTTATTTATCACAAGTGTCATGTAAAAAAATGTGTGCTCACCCATTTTAAAAAAAAAACTCACATTTACTTCAAAATCCTTTTCATTCAAATTGGGTTTCCCACACACAAAATTGATTTCTAAAAAAAAATCTTGTTTTGTAGATATAATCCCAAAATAAAACAAAAAAAAAATTGAAAAAATGAAAAATGAAAAGAGTCGTAATCACAAGTTCAAAACGTGTCATGGTTAGGAATTAGAATGTAATTAAAACGTGGTTCAAAACACGAAAAGTCTAGTCTAAAAAAGGAAAAAAATTAATCATTTTCGAAAAAAATGGAAATTCATCCATTTCCTGCTAAAAACATATATAAAGAAAATTCATTGACTAACATTGTTAATATGTACATTTCAGGTACTTCAAATTAGTCTAATCCTAAGAGGTAGAACAGACGTATTCAAACAGGAGAATAGATGGCTTGGCGCCTAGCAAACTGAATTCAGAAAAAGGTTGAGAAGAACCCGAGTACTTCACATTAGTCTAATTCTAAGAGATGGAACAGACGTATTCAAACAGGAGAATACATGGCTTGGCGCCCAACAGACTGAATTCTGAAAAAGTTTGAGAAGTATCTGAATCATTTAAGTGCTTTTATATATTGTACTTTGTAGGTAGAGCTACGTGCGGCTTGATCCCCTAAAAAAAAAAATTCAATGTTCTAATGCATCTATCTTAGCTTTCTCTACTATGTAATGTACTAAAAGGGGTACGTAGGCAACTCATTTTCTGATTGCAGCTGCAAAAAAAGAGAGAAATTATGTAAAATTTCATTTTTTTTAGTCAGAACTACGTTGGGCCTGATTCTCCATTCAAAAAAAAATCATAGCAAGAAAAATTTCTCTTTTCTCTTATTTCTGCAGTAGTAGGAAATGGAAGGATATTATCAAATTGATTTTGAAAAATATTTGTGTATTATCCCACAAAAAAATGAGTCCAAAGAGTGGTAGTGTAAAATGTAAATAAAAGGTCCAAGTCTAAAAAAAAAAGAGAATAACAAGTCAAAGAAATCTAATGAAAATTCCAAAATAAATGATAAAGTCAAGGTTTCACACATTTTAATAAATGATAACTGAAATTGGGGTTAAAAGAAAAAAATAATTTTCAAAGATATCATTTCTTTCATTCCCTGCACCAAAAAAAAAGAAAGAGAAAAAAAGAAAAGAAGAAACAAAGTCCGGACAAACTCATGTGCTAACTCTTCATCTCATTTCACAGGAACTCTGCCTGGGCCCGCTCAGGATCTAGGCTAATTCGTCGAAGTTCTTACCATAGTGAACGTTCTCTGTCAGTAATACTGTCATCCTTGTCTACACCAGCTGTATTCTCTGCTACGCGTCTCAGCTACATGTCTGAAATTCCGAACAACGAGCACCAACATAACTCTACCCCTCCACCTGATCCAATGACTGAGCTCCGAGGGCTTGTCCAGGCCATGCTTGACCGACAGGATAATATTGAACAAGCTATGTTGGGCATAATGCGCCAAAGCGCCCAGATGCCTCCTCCTCCTCCTTCGGAGTCGGAAGTAGCTTCACCTTTTCACCTTGAGCCTATGAACAATGAGAGAGAAATTCCCACTAAGCTCGAGGAAGAAGTAGTCAAGCTCAAGAAAGTCTTAAAAGGCATGACTAAGGCTAAACCATGGATGGACATTCATGGGTTTACACTTTTCCCAAAGGCTCGACTACCTCATGGTTTCAAGATGCCTAACCTGACAAAGTTTAATGGGACCAGCAACCCCACTAATGTCCTGAAAATGTACGTAGGGGCAATGAGTCCCTGGGGAGTGGAAGAATCTTTGATGGCCCAACTCTTTCAACAGTATTTAGATGGTGCTGCAGCACATTGGTTCCTCAACCTTGAAAACACAAAGAAATCCACTTGGGCAGTACAAATATAATGAAGAAATTGATGTTACTAGAAGGGATCTGGAGACCACTTCTCAAAACCTTAATGATATATTTTCTTCATTCATCACTCGGTGGAGAAACAAGGCTTCCAAAATGATGAGTAGGCCTAATGAGGAGGACCAACTGCAGATGGTTATGAAGAACCTTCTTCCTGTCTATCAGAAGCATATAGCCTACCAATATTTCCCGACTTTTAAAGCATCGATTGCTACGGGAACTCTAGTTGAAGATGCTGTGAAAAGGGGGGACATCAAGAAAGATGAACCTATTGGCGGCACTACTTATAATGCAAAGTTTGAAAATAACAAAAGAACTCCAAACAATGATTCAGCAGCTCCTAAGACAACTAATGCGATCCATGCCATTGGCGCATCTTCTCCATTCCAGTTACGGCCACAAAGGAACTTTACCCCCTTAAACATGACTTATTCCCAAGCTCTCTCCAAGCTAAAAAAGGCCAATCTCATTCAACCCTTGAATCCACGTCCACCTCCTAAAAATCCTTACCCTGGTTATGACCCAAACTAAAACTGTGAGTATCACCAAAGTCCGGGGCTTAATACTGAAAGCTGCACGACTCTAAAGCATCAAATTCAAAACCTTGTGGATGATGGAAATCTCTCTTTAAGATCCATCTCCAGTAAACCAAATGACTCTCAGCCTAATATAACAAAAAATCCCCTTCCTAATCATAAGCCCTCATTTGCCATTAGTGCCATCTCTGCTAATTCAGACGGATGCGATCCAGTCCGACTAATCCACAAAACAGTTCCTCAAATGTATGAAATGCCAATAGCCGCAGGTTACAAGTGTCTGGTCTATGACTATTCCACTCAAGAAAAAGTCAAAATGATGCCTTATAAAGACCCCAGTTTCACTCTCAACAAAGATCCATTCTCTGACATGTGTGGAACTTTGGATTATGACGGTGCCTTCTTCATTTTGGACTCTGATGCTGATGAAGATGCCTCTTCGGCCTTGACAATCGTGGAGAAAAGCACCGGAGGACATTCCACCACTCCAAATACATACCGGCGCCCCATCTGCCTCGATGATCTTAGTGATGAGGAGTATGTGGATATCTCTCATTTGACTAGAGCATGCCGCCATTTTAAACCATCCTATTTGGAGGATAAAAATCCTTTGGAGATACTGAGGAGGAAAGAAAAGGGCAAGGAGCCAATGACAGAGGATAGTAACAAGGAAGATGATGCTATCAAGCGCATGAAAGAAGTAAATGCTAATGTTTCCATCTGGAAATTATTAATGCATTCCCAGCCTCATAGGGCAGCTGTTCTAAAGCATCTCAATGAAGCCTATGTAAGCTCTTCCATAACACCTGACCAGATGGTGGGGCTCATTCATGGGGTAGATCGAACTCTCATGTTCACATACAATGATCTCCCTGACAATATCAACCACAACAATTCATTGCACATCACTATACGCTATAATGGATGGGAGATACCTAAGGTGTTGATCGACAATGGCTCTGCAATAAATATTTGCCCTCTGCGTGTGCTAACGAGACTTGGGTATTCGAAAGAAGATCTGGTAACATCCAAACAGGTGGTCAGAGCATATGATAATGCCAAGAGGGAAGTATTGGGTTTAATCAGCCTCTTCATTGAATGTGGCCCCGTGGCAAGGAAGGTGGAGTTCATGGTCGTTGACATTCAAGTCTGTTTTAACTTCTTATTAGGAAGACCATGGCTGCATGAGAATAGAGTAGTGTCTTCTACATTACACCAAAAGGTAAAGCTTCTCACTGATCAGGGTGCTGTGACTATTTCTGGTGATCTAGAAATTATGACCATCTCGAACACCGGAAAATCGGTATTGTATCTAAACGAAGTAGAGGGCACTAGGTTGGATGGTTACACTATCCATTGTATTCTAGCAGCACTTGAAAATTCATGGATGAATGAGGTTCCAGCAGCCACACCAGATGTAAGTGCTGAAGAAACAGAACCAGAGTATAGTGAAGATGACGAGGAAGAAATAGGAGTTCCAAGCATCGGCACTCATGATACATCAGTTGAAGCATCGGAGGAATCCTGTGTCGGAAATCCTCAAGATGATGATAATGACTCGAAGAAGAGATCTAGGACTAGTGATTTGACCTGGACTTTAATGTAGTAGGTCTCATCCGAGAAGTTCACACTGAATCACTGATTCTCTTTCCTGGATATCAACACGAGGATCATTATCGTGAGTTACCACAGTTCCGGAAATTTAACGGGAACGGTGATCCTTTTATCCACTTAGTTGCATACAGAGGAAGATTACCCCATGCTCTTTGACAAGAGTTTAGAAGGACCAGCTCTGGATTGGTACTATTCTTCAGATTGTGTAGATAGAGCTAGTTGGGAAAATGCTAGCCAAGCCTTTGTTAATTGGGCTCTCGAGCATAAACAGACTGATGTCAAGAAGTTGAGGCTAGTCACTTTGCGTCAGAGTGCCTTAGAAACTTTTTCGCACTTTTGTTCGATATGCACTCATATCCGCACACAGCTTCGTTTCCATATTACCGATCGAGAGTTTATGCTCATATTGCTGCGAGAACCTGAACGATTTCTATTATCGTCACGTGGTTACTATCAAGTACACCTCCCTCAGCCACATGGAACAACATGGCTTTGACATCGATGCTCTGAAATTGCAAGAAAAACGACCATGTGAAGATCTTGAAATTCCAACACAAATCCAAGGGTATATGCTAAGATAGATGAACCATATGATCGTCTTCAGAGGCAAGGTATACTTCAAATTTCAGCACATGTGCACTGTTTACCCCTTTTGTGAACAGACATGAGCAAACTCTGCGCTTATTGTCGTCAATTTGGGCATGAAACTGATCGATGCCATGATCTTTACTACAAAGTTCAAAACTTGGTTGACCGAGGCATCATTAGTCCAACCCATAAGGAAGTGCCCACGAGGAAAGTATCGGCGCGCCCTCAACCTCAATCCCTAGCTAATATTTTCCGCAAATTAGTCGAGCAGGGTCGGATACATCCACTTCCAAGACGCCCAGGCGCAAGTCCCGTAGGATCATATCTTCACAAATACTGTCAATATCATCAGTTGCATGGTCACGGCACCAACCAATGTCACGCTCTCAGCTATCGCATAAAGCAAATCACCAATATAGCTCTTGTCTACCGCAAGGCTACTTGATCGTCTCACAGAAGGACAAAAATCTTCGGTAAAACGTCCTGTAGTGGGATAGCCCATCAATAAAAAAAAAAGAAAAAAAAATCTTTCAGCTCGTTAGTATCAGAGAACTACGTGCAGCTTGAATCCCCATTATCATGTACACTTGCACTGTGAGATCACTCCACCTATGTAACACCTAGGGTATGTAGGTAGCTCAATATGAGTGCAGCTGCTTTATTAAATAAAAAACTTTAGTTCTTTCTAAAATAATGAACTACGATGAGTCTGATTCCCCATAAAATGTACCTGGAGCAACGGGGATATGTAGGCAGCCTTCGGGTTCGACTCAAATGTATTAACCATTGTATTTCAGGCAATGTGATCAGAACTCGAGATGCCAGTCATCACAGGAGCAATTTCAGAATGCTGAATTGACACATCAATGGGGATACAAGCCCTAATCTCTATATTTTCTGTCTTTGTTCAATATTAAAGCAGGGAATGGAAGAATGAAAAAAAACATATGTTTTCAACCCCAATGATAGTAAAATCATTCAAGAGAGTCAAAATATAAAAAAACAAAATTGTAAAGGTGGACCATTCCATTCAAAATATGGCGAAAACGTTTTTGAATTTTTTTTTATTCTGCAATTGGTAGCTTTCTTCTCTTTTCTTTTAATCCTTTTTGTCTCTACCTTTAGGTCCAAAAAGAAGAAATTTGTCCCTTCTCTAAGGATGACCAATTACCATTAGAAAACAAACACTTCAGTCATATCCACAAATGCGGTCAAAGAGCCTGTAGGGTTTGCCATGCAACCTCTGTCCAAAGGATTTCAAATCATGATGAAGATGGGTTATACTCAAGAAACCGGATTAGGGCGTGATGGGAGGGGCATAAAGCAACCAATTCCCATAGTAGACAAGCAAAACCGACATAGGTTAGGATATGATCCGGGCAACACTACTCACAACATCAAAAACCTTCTTTTACCCTCAACGACCAGTTCATCCTGCAAGGAGATACTGAGTTGTACTATGAATTTCTAGAACCTTGGCTTAGTAGGAAGGAACAGAAGATTTTACCGGGATTGGAGATATTGTTCAATGAGGCTAGAAATCTGGACTTAATCAAAAGTTGGTTTGTCCAAAAAAAAAATGAAAAAAGAAAATGACTGGGTGGATAATCTGGAACATGGAGTCCTTAGGAAACTTTTCACTTCTGAGTCCTCTGAGGAAGAGGATTTTGATCCGGTGTCTTTGATGATACCTTTTGGCGAAAGCATTGAACATAAGTGGAGTATTGAGTGTCAGGCAAAAGACGGGCCTATATAATTTAAAATGTTTTTAGGAAACCATCCTCCACATCCATCTCATGAAAATACCTTTTCACCCCTTTCAGATGGATATCATACTGATAGCTCATCTTCCAGCCAATCTACCTTGCATACCCAGTCAGAAGACTCTAATAGTGAGGAAATTGAATGTGAACCTTTATCTAAGTACATTTGCATGCAAGATGTTATCTCTGACAGTGAATTTAATAATGATGAATCACTTGATACAACTGAAACATATATAAAACCCATGGAAGAGTCCATTGTAATTAATATTGGTACAGAAAATGCTGTAAAAGAAGTCAAAATAGGGTCATCCCTCTCCCCAATTGAATAGTCTGTGTTTATTGCATTGTTAAAAGAGTATGTAGATGTGTTTGCATGGTCTTATGCTGATATGCCTGGTCTTAATAGAGAAACTGCAGAACATCGCATTCCGTTACATCCTGAAAGCAAGCCTAAGCAGCAAAAGCTCTGCCGAATGAAGCTAGAGGTTAGCTTGAAAATGAAAGAAGAGATGCAGAAATAACTTGATGCCAAATTCATTCAAGCTATAAAGCATCCGAGTTGGCTCGCTAATATAGTGGTTGTACCCAAAAAGAATGGGAGAGTTCGTGTGTGCATTGATTTTCGAGATTTGAATGCTCCATCACCAAAATATTGCTTTCCCCTACCCCACATCGATGTTCTCGTGGATAGGACAGTCGGTCATGCAATGTTTTTCCTTCATGGATGGATTCTCAGGGTATGATCAAATACTCATGGTCCAAGAAGACATGACAAAGACATCTTTCATCACTCCGTGGGGCACCTTCTGTTACCGAGTTATGCCTTTCGGTCTCAAAAGTGCCGGAGCCACGTATCAAAGGGCTGCAACAACTATCCTTCATGACCTCATCCATGACATTGTGGAGGTTTTTCTGTAGATGACATGATTGTGAAAAGTGAAGATCGTAAGGGGCATGTTCCTGCACTAAGGTCCTTCTTTGAAAGAATCAGGAAGTACAATCTAAGGCTAAACCCTCAAAAGTGTGTGTTTGGCGTCACTTCAGGGAAGTTGTTGGGATTCATTGTCAGTCAAGACGGCATCAAAGTGGACTCTGAAAAGGTAAAAGCTATTCAAGGGCTACCTCCTCTAAAAATAGAAAAAGAAATAAGAGGATTTCTTGGCAGAATTCAATATATCAGCAGGTTCATCTCACAACTCACTATGAGGTGTGAACCCATATTTAAGCTGCTCAGAAAAGGGGCATCCCATGAGTGGAACGAGGAATGTCAGGAATCTTTTGATTCCATGAAAGAGTATCTTTCAAATCCACTTGTTATAATGCCCGCCTAGACCAGGGGAACCTCTAATTTTGTACCTCACTATTACAGAAACATCTATGGGAGCTCTCTTAGCCCAATATCAGGAAGGAACAAAGAAGGAAGTGGCCATATACTATCTCAGTAAGAAATTCCTGGAGAATGAGACAAGATATACCCCACTGGAAAAAGCATGTGTTTCCTTGGTCTATACCACAAAGAAGTTGAGGCATCACCTCCAAGCTCATACCACCTGTCTGATCTCAAGACTTGATCCAATCAAGTATCTGTTTGAGAAACCCATTCTTAGTGAAAGATTGGTGAGATGGCATGCTATGCTTTCTGAGTTTGATATTCAATGTGTCTGCTAGAAGTCTGTCAAAGGAAGAGCCATATCTGAAGCCCTAGCAGAAGGGCCAGTGTCAGGAGATGAATATGATGATGCATTCCCTGATGAGTACTTATTATTCATTGACAATCCACAATGGTGCATGTATTTCGATGGAGCTTCTAATCGGAGAGGTAATGGAGCAGGGGTTTTGATAATAGATCCTGATGGAGTCCATATTCCATTTGCTGTCAAGTTGGATTTCCCAACAACAAATAATACAGCTGAGTATGAAGCCTGTATATATGGAGTAAAGGCCGCTTTGGTAGCGGGCGCAAGACATATCACTGTGTATGGAGATTCTAATCTCATCATAGCTCAGACAATAGGAATTTGGAGGGTTAGAGATGAGAGACTTCAGCTCTACACAGAGTATCTTCAAGAATTGATCCCTTCTTTTGATGATATCAGCTTCAAACATCTTCCTTGGGAACAAAATAGTTACACTGATGCTTTAGCCAATCTCGCTGTTAATTTTTAATTGAATAAAGGAAAATGATACAAAGGTCCAGTCAGTTTTAATTGAAGAAAGGAAGGGACCTACAGTGACAGTAGCACAAGTTGTCTCCATGATGGCTCAACAAAATGACGATGATGTCTGGTATAAGGATATCAAGAATTTTTTGTAAACAATGCAATATCCAGAGGGAAGTGGCAAGAAGGAACGCATAGCCATCAGAAGGCTAGCTGCTCATTTTCTCATTCTAAAAGGCAGGATATATCACAAGGGGTTTGATGGTACTCTGCAACTCTGCGTGAATGACAGCGAAAAGCAAGCCATCATGAAAGAAGTTCATGGAGGAGAATGTGGACCCCATATGAACGGAATGTTGTTGGCTCGTAAAATTTTGCGAGCAGGTTTCTATTGGAGTACTCTAGAGGGTAATTGCATCAGATTTGTCCGTGCCTGCAAGCAATGTCAGATATTTGCTAATCTCAATCATATGCCACCTGTGTCACTACATAATATGACCTCTCCTTGGCCATTTTCAAGTTGGGGCATAGACATAATCGGACAAATTCATTCGAACGCTTCAAATGGGCATTAATATATTATTGTAGCAATTGATTACTTTTCGAAGTGGGTTGAAGCTGCATCATTTTCAAAGCTAGGGGCTAAGCAAGTCTCGAAATTTGTGATTAAAAACATTATCTATCGGTATGACATACCTTTTGAAATCATATCTGATAATTGATCACAATTTGAGGGTCATCTGAAGACCACTCTTGCAAAATATGCAATCAAGCATCATCAGTCCTCACCTTATCGTCCCCAAATAAATGGAGCGGTGGAAGCAGCCAATAAGAAAATCAAGACTATTGTTGCCAAGATGACTGAGAAGACTAGGGAATGGCATGACAAACTACCATATGCCCTTTGGGGATATAGAATATCAATCAGAACTCCAACAGGAACAACTCCGTATTCTTTGGTTTATGGGATGGAGCCGGTCCTACCGGTTGAGGTGGAGATACAATCTCTCAGGGTCATAGCAGAAAGTGAAATCTCTGAAGACCAATGGTACAAAAATCGTTATGATGAGCTTGCATTTGCATATGAGCGCCGACTACAAGCATTGCATAACATTCAACTCTATCAGCGGAGAATTGCTCGTGCATTTAACAAAAGGGTCCGAGATAGAGACATTCAGGAAGGTGATCTCTAATCAAGGTGATTATCTTTCCTCTTAAGTTTAATCACTAATTAAGGTGATTATCCTAATCTTCAAGTGTAGTCACTAATTAGGGTGATTATCTTAACCTTTATTCTTAATCACTAATTAAGGTGATTTTCTTGATCCTCCTAAGTTTAATGACTAATTGAGGTGATTATCCAAACCCTCATATTTAATCACTAATTAAAGTGATTATCTTAATCCTATTTCAATCACTAATTGGAGTGATTACCTCATTTCAAATAGATTTGTTTAATTCTAAAGGTGAGTTATTCATAATCTATCCCCTTTTCTTCTCCAATGGAATTGGCCATTTAGAGTGAGACATAAGATCGAACTACGATGGTTTTGATCCATGAGTGGATTCCAACCCCGCAATGATTGGTACGTAGTGCAACTTCAGTGCTCAAACCTACCATGTACAAATGATATATTGGTCCTAAATAAAAATGGTTGATGTGTATATGTGCTAACTATGTGATTTTCTTTCTTTTCAATAGTCATGATTACTTTAAAATGGAAAATAACGCATTTAGTAAGAGCCCGTTTTTTAGAACGGAAGAGGAGACGAGTTCCAGACGTTCGCACCTCTTAACCTAAACCCCGAACCCTATCTCATGATATGAAAGGCTAATTTTCAAAAAAGCCTTATCTATATGAAGTCATTGTTATTCTAGTATGAACACTAGACCAACTACAAGAGGGGGGTGAATTGTAGTTGAGGGGAAATTTTCAAATTGTATTGCGGAATTAAAATAAACTAAAAATAGAAAGAGACAAACACACGAGATTTTTACAAGGAAAACTTCCTAGGCCCAATAGGAAGAAAAACCTTGACCACGAGGGATTTTGACTCAAACTCTCTTTACAATAATAGGCCAAAATACTCTATCTTTTTACAACCTATTAACGGACCTTCTCTGTTCCTCTAGCAACTTGTTCCCAGTCACTCAGTTCCCCCTGAACTGATGACACTCACTTTGACTTCACTCGAAGTCTTCTATTTTATCTCCTTCTTTCTCTCTCTTGATTACAAGGATATTCTCTGAATTTTCCCTTACCCAAATACTATGAATATTACAAAGTATGCTTGTTGAATAAGAGAGGAAATTACAAGAAAACTTTCTAAGATAATAATGAATTTTCGCTCAAGAAAGTTGTGTAACTTTCTTTGAATGATCTTCATCTTATATAGCTGCTGCTATCTAGCTTCTTCTTCTGGAATTATGATGCTCCATGTTCTCCATGATGTTCGCTTGTAGTGATGTGGAGATAATGGCCCAAGTTTCGCTGCACTTCCTCCACGTTCATTGCAACAGGAAAAAACCAACTTCCACTATCCGTTAGTGGAAGTATGTCCAGTGAGTTTGTTGGAACAGTTAGCTAGCTTTATGGAAGTTGTTCCACAAAATATGCCACGCACTTTTCATCCTATTATCAAGCAAAGCAACAACCATCTAATAACTAGGAATCTTTTATCCAAAGATTCTAAGTTACTAGATATATCAAACATACCTTATAATAAAAATTCAAAGTGTATAAAACTAATATCTTGACTTAGATTAAATAAATAATCTTTCTCCACAAGATATAAATGCAATAATAAACATTACATTATTTTTGGTATTTTATATTTTTCGCAAAATAAAAACTATATTATAACCTAAGTATTTGGCATCATCCAAATATGGAATACATCCATATTCTCCCTTTTTTATGATGGCAAATATAAGGCATATAAAAATATAAAATAATCACAAACTAAGAAACTAGAGAAAAAATAATAATCAGAGCAAAAGAATCAAGAGCTAATGATTTAAAAAAAATAAAACAAACAAAACTAACAAAAGACTAAAAAAGAAAACTAGCACTAAACTAACATAAACTAATACTAAACTTAACATAAATCAGTCTTGAAGATAAGGCAAACAAAATCCGAAAAGCATCACCTAGAAACTAAGATGACTAGAATTGAATTTTTATTTTATGTGCCACTTTACTTCCCCCTTTTGTCATCATCAAAAACAACTAAGTACCCAGCAGGACTCTAAGAGTGCATCATATACAACAATGTCAACGTGTAGTAGCTCAAACATGCATCTAATAATACTAGCCATCCAAACATTTTAATGAGCATATTAAGATGAGAGCAATGCACTGAGACATGAAAAATGCACAAGCTGAGTTCATGAGAAAAAATAAAAGAAAGAAGCAAAGAGGACAAGAAGAGAAGCAAGATAATAAGAGATGAAAAGAGATAAAAGACATAAACCAAAAAAAATATCACCATAAACTGATGTGTTTACCACATCGAAAAAAGGTGATAAAGAGATAGTAACAACAAACCACCATTGTTTAATACAAACCAAAAAAAAATTATAACATTTCATCAGATTATAGGGAAGGAAATGGGATTAGGGCTTGGAAGGTTTGGGGCGAACAACATAAGAAGCGACCACATCGTCAATCTTCTCACGAACTGCAGATTCTCCTCTCTTCACTCCTTTTAGGATCTGCTCATGTTGAAGATCAACTTTGGCAATCCTGGCTTCAACACCCTGGACTCTTGTGTGCAGGAGGGTCAGAGACTCCTGTATTGAATGTAGAATGCCATGGAGACCAGTAGTGGAGAGAAGGGGAAAATCAACAGCTTGTGATCTTGAAGGAGCATGATCCTCCCCCAGATCAATATGAACAGCACCCTGACCCTATTCCTTGGGAGCCTTGGTCACAACAATCCTTTGGCTCTTCCTTACGGACCTAGGTCCTTCAGCACTGACCTCCTCCTCAAACTTCCTCTTGTTCCCAGTCTCTACCTTTCCCTTAGGTTCTGCAACCTCAAATTCCAACTTCCCACCCTGTACCATCAGAGACAGCCTGGATATAAAGTCTCCTTAGTCAAATAATTGTCAGGCTCTAAATCAAAGGATGTACTAGAAGGTAGTTTAATTTGGTTCTTTTTTAGAATAATAGAAATAAGGTTTGCATACCCAACTTTTGTGTTGTGGGTAATACAATGGGAAAGATGAGAAATCATTAAAGCAGGGAAGTTTATTTTTATATTCTTGGCAAGATAAAATATTCAAGAAAGATCCATGAGGCTCGCTTGAGTCCTCTTGGATGTCCTTGGCAAAATGAAGCGCCAAACAAGATGAAACAGAAATTTATGGTAAGGAGTGAGATCTTTTTGATCAAGGGACAGGTCAGAATCCTTACCCCCAAAGAAACTCAGAATAGCATAATTTGAAGCACCATTGACATTCCACTTAGCCCTACCCTTTATATAGTCCTTGTACCCTTCAGTTGGTACCTCAAACCATTCACCCAAGTTCTTTTCGGAGAACTTAACCAGTTTTCCATTAACGACACTAATGCACAGCCCCTCGGTATTTTCAAAACTAGCAATGAATTCACTCATCCCACTCTCATAATGACCTTCATCAAAACTTAATACTTTTGCCCATTTTTGAAACTTAACAAAATCAAGAAACTGACCCCACTTAATTTTCTTACACCAAGAAAAATAAACACAAAATCCTATGATGTACTTGGAAGACTTAGATTTCTTACCCCTTTTTGTAGGAACCAAAACTTCTTTTTCTTGCTCTGTTTTCACTTCATCTAAATCTGCTTCCTTCTTTGGAGAATTGACCTCAATGTCAGCCGAATTATCTTTAGAACCCAGGGAATTTTCATTTGAGTTGGAAGACTCATTCTCGCTTTCGTTGTAATCCACCAGAGGTGAGGATTTTTCAGCCGGAAATTTTTTGGTATCATCGGAGGTTTTTCGTTTGGGAGCCATTTAAGGTTTAGGTGAAGAAGATGAAGTTGAGAGATATTTGTGTGTGAGAGAGAGAGAAAGGCGGTTTTGCAGAGTTAATGGTTTTAGGTAAAAGAGGTGAATTTGCCGTGTAAGTTTGATTTGATGTGATGGGTTTTTATGTTGGGTAGATTTATGGAAGATGGTAAAACAAATTAAATGCGGCTTTTCCCGTCCTTCTTTAAATCCGTTGAATTATTTTATTTTAAGGTTTGTACATGAACGCAGGTGAAGCGTTGCCAAAAAAAATTTATTTGTGGGGGATGAATGAAGAAAGATAATAAATTGATGAAAAAGAAAATAAAATATAATGAGATAAAGTGGGGATAATATTTACCTGAAAAGAATAAAAAGAAGTAGAAGGTGTGAACTCATGCATGTTACATGTTCAAGCTATATGTACAGAGACGTTTCTATTTTTGCTCAAGTATATGCATGGACAACAAGGGGAGTATTACGAAGCCTAATGTGAGTCCTTTACAATGACTGTGTAATGTATGAATAAATTCACAAAATGTTGCTGGCCACTTAGTGTAATCTTGTAACTAAGGATTTTATTTGAAGTAGCACACTTAATGAATTCTAATCATCCCCAGCTCTGAGCGAATTTTCTCAAACTTTTCTCTAGGAAGTGGTTTAGTCAATATGTCAGCTATTTGATTTTATGTTGGACAAAATTCGACTTTAACAAGACCTTTTTTTCAATATTATCCTTAAGAAAATGATGCCTAATGTGAATATGCTTGACCCTTGAATGATGAACTGGATCTTTAGAAATGCAAATTGCACTAGTATTATCACAATTGATAGGAACACATTTAAACTTAATGCCAAAGTCTCTTACTTATTGCTTGATCCAAAGGACCTGGGAACAGCATGCTGCAGCAGCCACATACTTTGCCTCTGCAGTGGACAAGGCGACATTATTTTGCTTCTTTGAGCTCCAAGAGACCAAGCTTGTTCCTAGGTACTGGACAATGCCGGATGTGCTCTTGCGATTAACTAAGTCTCCAGCATAATCCGCATCCGAATAGCTTACTAGGTCAAAAACATCACTTCGAGGATAGAACAAACATAAGTCATCGCTTCCCTTCAAATACCTTAGAATTCTCTTAACTGCTGTTAAGTGAGATTCTTTGGGATTTGATTGGAATCGAGCACATAAACCAACACTAAAAGAGATATCGGAACTACTTGCTGTTAATTAAAGTAGTGAACCAATCATACCTCGATATTGCTTCTCGTTTACACACTTACCATTTGCATCTTCATCCAACCTTGTTCCTATTCCTATGGGAGTGTGGTTGGTTTTTGATTGTTCCAGTCCATATTTTTTACAGCAGTTCCTTGACATATTTTTGTTGATGGGTCATTGTTCCTCTTTCAGTTTGCTTGATTTGCAATCCCAAAAAGAAGTTCAACTCTCCCATCATACTCATTTCGAACTCACTACTCATAAGATCAGCAAATTCCTTACAAAGAAGATCATTAGTAGCACCGAATATTATATCATCAACATGAATCTGGACTACTAATATGTCTGGTCCTTTTGATCGAAGGAACAAGGTTCTATCAACTTCACCTCTTATGAAATCATGTGAGAGTAAGAATTTTGACAACCTTTCATACCAAGATCTAGGAGCTTGTTTCAACCCATAAAGAGCTTTATCAAGCTTATAAACTTGATTTGGTAGTTCAGGATTATCAAATCCAGGAGGTTGTTCCACATAGACGTCTTCAAGTAAAAAACCATTTAGAAATGCACATTTGACGTCCATTTGGTACAACTTAAATCCCATAAAGGCAGTAAAGACAATCAAAATTCTAATTGCTTCTATCCTAGCAACAGGAGCAAAGGTTTCATCGAAATTAATACCTTCTTGTTGATTTTAACCTTTGGCTACAAGTCTGGCCTTGTTCTTTACCACTATTCCGTGCTCATCGAGCTTGTTCCTGAAAACCCATTTAAGTCCTATAACTTTCTGGTTCTTTGGCTTAGTCTCCAGGTGCCAGACCTTGTTCCTCTGGAACTCATTTAGCTTCTCTTGCATTGCATTGATCCAATCAGCCTCTTTGAGCGCTTACATATGGTCCTTAGGTTCTGTCATAGATAAAAAAGTGTGAAAAGCACAAAAATTCATCATTTGGGATCTTGTTTGAGTTCCCTTTACAATGTCACTTATTATCAATTCTAAAGGATGAGAATTTAGGTGTTTCCAAGGCTTTGGATCGAATCTCCTAGTTGCCTTTTGAGTTTCTTGAAGTGATTGATTCACTTGATTTTTTTCAGGTACCGGAGCTCCTTTATCTTCCTGAGTTCCTTCTGTTGCTTGTTCCTCGTGAGGATCAGGCACAGGTTTCTCTGGATCAAAAACTTGCTTCTTCTCTTTTCCTGCAGGGGTTAGTTCCTCATCACAATGATTAAACTTATCAGGACGAGTCAAACCAATTACAAAGTTATCATTATGACTCTGTTCCTGCAAGGAGTTAATAGTCTCATCAAATATAACATGGACACTTTTCTCAACACACATTGTTCGCTTATTGTAAACACGATAAGCCTTACTACTTAAGGCATATCCTAGAAAAATAGTCTCATCACTTCTAGAACCAAATTTTCCTAGATTGTCCTTTCCATTATTATGTACAAAGCATTTACATCCAAAAAGACGAAAGTCAGCGATATTGGGTTTTCTTCCTCTAAGGAGCTCATAAGGTGTCTTCAATGTAATTGGCCTTAGCATGACACGATTGATGATATAGCATGCCGTATTCACTGCTTCAGCCCAAAAATTCTTTGGAAGACCACTTGCAATTATCATCGTCCTTGCCATATCCTCAAGGGTCCGGTTCTTCCTTTCGACTACACCATTTTGTTGTGGTGTCCTTGGAGCTGAGAAGTTATGATCTAACCCTTCATTGCTGCAAAATTCATCAAACATGGAGTTTTCAAACTCCTAACCATGGTCAGATCTTAAATGTTTTAATTTAAAGCCACTTGTTCTTGGAATCTTTTTAGCAAAGGTTAGAAATTCATCAAACGTCTCATCCTTACTATGAAGAAAAATAACCCATGTGTATCTTGAAAAATCATCTACTATGACTAATATATACTTTGGATGCGTACAAGGCCACATAAGTCCATGTGAAGAAGTTCCAATGGACTTTTTGTGCCTACCATTTTCTTGGATTTGAATGAGGATCTCACTTGCTTTCCTTTAACACATGAATTACAAACACCGTGGTTCAAAGACTTAATTGTTGGTAAGCCAACTACCAAGTCCTTCCCACTTAGTTTATGCAGTAGGGTCAGGCTTGCATGACCGCAACGTTTGTGCCATAGTAGAGGATCAGCTTCGATCACACTTAAGCATGTGAGATTATTTCTAAGAACAAGGTTTAGGTCGACCATGTAGGTGTTCCCTTTCCTCATTCCCTCAAGGATCTTGGTTCCTATACTTTCATTGCTGACTACACAAGACTCATTAGTAAACTTCACATTATTTCCCTTATCGCAAAACTGAGATATACTAAGTAAACTATGCTTTAAACCCTCGACCAAAAATACATTTTCTATGGAATGTGACTGAGATTTACCAATCTTACCAATTGCTACTATATTACCTGTAAGATTATCTCCAAAGGTCACAGTTTCCCCATTATAGACTGAAAGTGAGAGAAATTTGGATTTATCTCCTGTCATGTGCTTAGATTAACCGCTATCGAGGTACCACAGATTGTTCCCCTTCACTTCAGCCTGTACCATAGCAAACTAGTTAGCGGTAGGTACCTAGTCTAGCTTGGGTTCCTTTGCTGGACTTGAGTCTTTCTTAATTTTCCAAACCTGTTTCACTAGGTACGTGTTCCTCTCAATACGTTCTTCTCTGGTGGAACAGTCAGACACTATGTGACCACTGTTCCCACAGTAAGAACATATTTTACTACTTGGCAGATCAATATATTTTTTCTTTTTGTTCTTCTTCTTGTGATTGAAACCGAGACCATCTCTTCCTTTGTTTTGATATTTTTGCATCCAAGTGACTGGATCAGGAAGCGTGTTCCTTGAGGGTTCCAGTTTCTTCCTTAATACCAGATTTTCTTGTAAAACATTTTCATAATCATTTTTCAAATTTTCAGCATTGATTCTGGTATTAGTTGAAGAGATTGTTCCTTCAGGAACAAACAGTTTCAATTCTGCCAATTCCAAATTTAAAAGATAATTTTCGTTTTTGACTTTTTCAAATGCTTCTTGATAAACTCTACTCTTGTCAAAAAGTTCAAAGAATCTTTTTTCAGTATCACATTTTAATGGGTTAAGCCAATTAGAATGATTCTTAGTGACTTTCAAGGCATTAGTTAATTGTTCTCTTTTTGTGCAAACTTCCTTGTAGTCATCTAAGGTTTCTAATAAAAGTTTTAGTAATTGGCTTTTATTAAGTTCTGTAAGTTCCTCTTCAATGGCATTAAAACTTACCTTGGGGTTTGATGATTCCACTTTGTCTTCAATATTCGCCATGAAACATAGATGGGCAGTTTCTTCCTCAGTCTGTTCCTGCTCTTCCTCTGAGTCAGACTCTCACCATGCTGCAACTATGGCTCTCTTCATATCATTTCTCGAGAAAGGCTTTTGTTGTTCCTTGCCCTTTTCTATGTACTTTCCTTTTGCTTTCTCGTTATCCGATTGAGGACACTCCTTGATGAAATGATTAAGGCCTCCACACTTATGACAACTTAACTTAGTTGGTTTCTTTGTGACCTTCCCTTTATAATTCTTGTTGAAGAATTTCTTGAATCTTCTTACAATCATCGCAGCTTCTTCATCATCAGTTTCTGAATCTTCTTGTTCCTCTGATTTGAGGGCCAAAGCCTTAGGCTTCGATGATTCAGTTTCATGAGTTTCTAGATGTAACTCATGGGTCATCAAGGAACCAACAAGTTGTTCAATGTTGAACTTTGTGAAGTCCTTTGTTTCCAACAATGCCGTAGTCTTGGCCATCCATTTCTCATCTTGTGGTAGACTCCTTTGTACCTTACGAACTTGTTCCTCTGGAGAGATTATCTTTCCTAAAGATTCAAGTTCTTTTATGATGTTTGAGAAGCGAGTGAGCATGTCTTGAACAGGCTCCTTTTGTTTCATGTGAAACAATTCGTACTTATGCATAAGCATATCAATCTTTAATCGTTTCACTTCGCTTGTTCCTTCATGTGTGATTTGAAGGAGTTCCCACATTTGCTTAGCAGTCTTGCATCCCATGTCTGGATTGTGTTCATGGGGACCAAGACCACAATGGAGCAGCTTCTTGGCCATGTTGTTCAATTCCATTTTGTCAAAGTCATCTTAGTCAAACTCGGCAAGGGGTTTTGGAATCAGTTCCCCTTTCTCGTTCTTCTTTGTGACTTCAAAGTCACCAATTTCAATTACCTTCCATACTTGGTAATTTTCAGCTTTGATAAATATCTCCAAACGATTCTTCCAGTATGGATAATGTTTGCCATTGAACATAGGTGGACGTTGAGTTGAATACCCTTCATCAAGCTTTTCTCCCGTAGTGTTCATTGTTCCAGGTACAATCTCCTCAGTGTTAGCTGATTCTAGAGGTACTAGGCTCTAATACCAATTGTTATTCTAGTATGAACACTAGACCAACTACAAGAGGGGGGGTGAATTGTAGTTGAGGGGAAATTTTCAAATTGTATTGCGAAATTAAAACAAAATAAAAATAGAAAGAGACAAACACACGAGATTTTTATAAGGAAAACTTCCTAGGCCCAATAGGAAGAAAAACCTTGACCACGAGGGATTTTGACTCAAACTCTCTTTACTATAATAGGCCAAAAGACTCTATCTTTTTACAACCTATTAACGGATCTTCTCTGTTCCTCTAGGAACTTGTTCCCAGTCACTCAGTTCCCCCTGAACTGATGACACTCACTTTGACTTCACTAAGTCTTCTCTTTTCTCTCTTTCTTTCTCTCTCTTAATTACAAGGATATTCTCCGAATTTTCTCTTACCCAAACACTATGAATATTACAAAGTATGCTTGTTGAGTAAGAGAGGAAATTACAAGAAAACTTTCTAAGATAATAATGAATTTTCGATCAAGAAAGTTGTGTAATTTTCTTTGAATGATCTTCCTCTTATATAGCTGCTGCTATCTAGCTTCTTCTTCTGGAATTATAGTGCTCCATGTTCTCCATGATGTTCGCTTGTAGTGATGTGGAGATAATGGCTCAAGTTTCGCTGCACTTCCTCCACGTTCATTGCAACGAAAATAAACCACCTTCCACTATCCGTTATTGGAAGCATCTCCAACGAGTTTGTTGGAACAGTTAGCTAGCTTTATGGAAGTTGTTCCACAAAATATGCCACGCACTTTTCAACCTACTATCAAGCGAAGCAACAACCATCTAATAACTAGGAATCTTTTATCCAAAGATTCTAAGTTACTAGATATATCAAACATACCTTATAATAAAAATTCAAAGTGTATAAAACTAATATCTTGACTTAGATTAAATAAATAATCTTTCTCCAAAAGATATAAATGCAATAATAAACATTATATTATTTTTAGTATTTTATATTTTTCGTTAAATAAAAACTATATTATAACCTAAGTATTTGGCATCATCAAAACATGGAATACAACAGTCATCATCGTTTTAAATGATATTTCTTGAAATTGATTTTAAAATAATTTATTAAATAAATTTGTCCCTATTCATATATTAATAGAGTGGCGACTTCAAAGTTTTCTAAAACTCGTAGTCCAATGAGAGACTTTTGTGGGATTCAGACCGTTAATTAAGACAGTAAAAAAACGAATACCACAGGCTGGCTACTCCACTGGGGACTATACTTCCACTTGAAGTACAAGAGGTTTAAACCTGAACAATGCGTTATTTTCCATATGTATATATAATAAAAAAAATTAATCATGGCTACTTTCAATTTAATTTTTGTATATAGCATGCTTATATGAAAATTATGTGTGCTTGGTAGTTTATCGATCCATACACGTGCACTCTTTTTAACCATTTTCTTATTAGGTCTGATACCTCTGTCTATTGGCAAGGGTCAGAATTTTAGAGTCACAAATTAATGAATTAAGGGCGTAAAACCTGCATCCACGAGCTATTACGACAGGCTCTGTCAGGAGCGTCCACCCTCAATGGACACAATGGACGTGACTCGAGGCCACTTTAACATAATATCTCCTTAAATGAATCACCTTTTAGTTGACTTCTAGGACACAAGGATCAATGCACAAGTGTCCTTTATTTATTTCAGTTATTGAATAGTGTGAAAAACTTTCAAAAATTCCTCAGTCCGTTTTCAGTCGGTCGATATTTCAGTAATCATTATCCTTAGTTGAATTGCTGCCGAAATGGTTATTAAAATATTAAGAGTATTCTTGTTTATTTATCGGAAGTGTCATGTAAAAAAAATGTGTGCTCACTTATTTTTTTTTAAAAAAAACTCTCACATTTACTTCATAATTCCTTTTCATTCAAATTGGTTTTGCCAAAAACGAAATTGATTTTTAAAAGAAAGAAAAAATCCTGTTTTGAAAATATGATCCCAAAACAAGAAAAAAAAATGAAAAATGAAAAATGAAAAATGTAAAGATTCGTAATCACGAGTTCAAAACGTGTCATGTTTAGGAATTAGAATGTAATTAAAACATATAGTGTAAAACATGAGAAGTCTAGTCTAAAAAAAAAAAGAAAAAAATTGTGTCAAAAGGGATAATTGTTTTCGAAAAAAGGAAAATTCATCATTCATTGACTAACATTGTTAGTGTGTACATTTCAGGTATTTCACATCCAAAAAAAAAGAGAAAACTGAAACCTGCATCATTTCACAATGTCGGATTCTGGAAAGCAAATTCAGACTTAAGTTTCGGTAAAGGGAAAAGGCCGTTGGAGATCTATCAATCAAATCTATGCAGACACGGAAGAATCTCTAGGAACCATGTACAGTCGTCTGAAAAGACAGGGTCTTCTAGAAGCGAAGCATCACTGTTACACTTTGCCACCGCCAGGGGTTAACATGAGATTATACTGCAACTTTTGCCATCAGTGTGGGCACGAAACAGACCGGTGTGTTGACCTTCGGCATGCCATCCACCAGCTAATAAAAGATGGAAAAATTCCCATTCCTCCATCATGGATGCCCCCAATTGTGTCCTTCACTAAGGCTGATCTTCCCAAGGAACTGGATCCTCATCAAGCTTTATACATCACTTTAAAGTGCAATGGGCGAGAATTGACCAATGTACTAATAGATGATAGGTCGACACTTAATGTTTGCCCCAAAGGAATGCTTTATGAGTTGGGGTATAACAACACATTATTAAGCCCTACTGATACAATATTGGGAGCATACGACAACTCTTTAGGGAAGGCTACAGGGACGATCAATCTTCAACTGAGGTATAAAGATTCGATTTGTGATGCAGATTTCACGGTCGTCGAAGCTTTAACCTCATTCTCTTTGTTGTTGGGGCGACCATGACTCTATGCGAACAAAGCTGTTGCCTCTCCTGCACACCAAAAACTCAAATGCCCAACAACCTCGGGAACGATAACCATCCATGGGAATCCGACACGACCAAGAAGTATTACCTCTGCACCGCCAACTGTAGAAGATGCAACAGGTCCTCAGGATGGTTCTCTCAACCCTTGCATGCTAGGGAGTAATGTTCCTTCAGTACCCCAGGGATCCAGTACAGAAACTGTTTACAACATCCCGATAATAATTGATTAGCTCATCGCCTACGCCGACATTTGCTGTGCCCAGAATATGCCAGTAGGACCTCTCAACACAGATCAGGCTGAAACTACTATGGCCATAACTTTCTTTGATAAAGATTTGCCTGATAACCCCACTCATAACAGCGCCTTCTACATTGCTGTCGATCACAGTGCCAAACATATAAATGGGGTAATGGTTGATAATGCAGCTTCCACCAAAATCTGTCTTCTCAGTACCCTTAATTGGCTCGGGTGTCCTCCTCCGCAAGGAGAAGCCTCCGTAGGAACCATAGTTGCATATGATGGTTCAGCACGGGAAATCATAGGATCAACAACCATGATCTTACGCATTGGAGCAGTCATATGATAAGTTAACTTCATGATCGTTGATTGTGAAGCTCCTTTCACTATGTTGTTAGGACGACCATGGCTCCACGAGAACCAAGCTATCATCGCAACATTGCACCAAAAAATGAAGATGATAACTCCGCGGTAATCACAGTCTCAGGAGATATAGCAATGGGGGTGGCAATGCAAAAATCCCGCATACCTCTATATGTATCCTAAATCATGAGGAGAACGACAATGGTCACACAGAGATACCTCCCCTCAAACTGGTAAAATACTACTTCCACTGGCCTATTCCCGATGAGGATCTTGATCAATTAAACTGGATACTAGACATGAGAAAAGTTAAGAGGGTTGAGAAGAAGTTCCATTGGCTTTACAAAGAAACCTGGGTTGTTCAATGTGAAGGAGAAGAGAGTCCAGTACACAAAGTAGGTGCTATTCAATCTATCATAGAACCTTATATCTTCCTTGATGAAATTGATTATGAAACAAGAGCCTCTTGCATGCTTGTGTGCAAGGCATGGGCATCATGACTCCTCAGCCGAGAAGACAACCCTTTATATGTCAAGAAGAAAAAGAAAAGGTGGAACAAACGTCTTCATACAGGAGAATACATGGCATGGTGCCCGGCAAACTGAAATCTGAAAAGTTTGAAAAGTACCTGAATCATTTAATTGCCTTTTTATATTGTACTTTGTTGGTAGAGCTACGTACGGCTTGATCCCCTAAAAAAAAATTCTAACATTGTTTGCATCTATCTTTGTTTTCCTTACTATTTAATGTACTAAAAAGGGTACGTAGGCAACTCATTTTCTGAGTGCAGCTGCAAAAAAGAAAGAAAAAATGTAAAATTATATTTTTAATATATCAGAACGACGTTGGGCCTGATTCTCCATTCAAAAAAAAATCATCACAAGAAAAATATCTTCCCCAAATCCAAATCCACTTATGGAGATACGTAGGCAACCTTCGGGTGCGGCCCCTTTTGCATTTGATATTTTCTCTTATGGTTTCAGCGCTTAAAAGCAATCAATACATGCGGATCACCACAAAGAAGAACGATATATGGGGCATTATAATTTGCCAAAATGAGGACACAGGCCTCGTTATACCTCTTTTATCTTATTTCTATAACAGCTGGAAATGAAAGGATATCACAAAATTAATTTTTTTTTAAAAATGTTTGTGTATTATCCCGAAAAAATATGAGTCTAAAAAATGAAATTCTAAAATATAAATAAAAAGGTCCAAGTCTAAGAAAATAATAATTACAAGTTAAAGAAATCTAATAAAAAATCCAAAATAAATGATAAAGTCAAAGTTTCACACCTTTTAAATAAATGATAACTGAAATTAGGGTTAATTTTTTTTAAAAAGATATAATGTCATTCATTCCCTGCACAAAGAAAAGAGAAAAAGGATAAAAGAAGAAACAAAGTCTGGACAAATTTTTGTGCTAACCTTTTCATTTCATTTCAAAGGAACTCTGCCTGGGCCCGCTCAGGATCTAGGTTGATTCGCTGAATTTCTGACCATAGTGAACGTTCTCTTTCAGTGATACTGTCATCCTTGTCTACACCAGCTGTATTCTCTGCTAGACGTCTCTGCAATATGTCTGAAATTCCGAACAATGAACACCCACATAACTCTATCCCTCCACTTGATCCAATGACTGAGCTCCGAGGAGTTGTCTAGGCTATGCTTGACCGACAGGATAATATTGAGCAAACTGTGTTGGGCATAATGCGCCAAAGCGCCCAGATGCCTCCTCCTCCTCCTCCGGAATCGGAAGTAGCTTCACCTTTTCACCTCGAGCCTATGAACAATGAGAGAGAAATTCCCACTAAGCTTGAGGAAGAAGTAGTCAAGCTCAAGGAAGTCTTAAAAGGCATGACGAAGGCTGAACCATGGATGGACATTCATGGGTTAACACTTTTCCCAAAGGCACGGTTACCTCATGGTTTCAATATGCCTAATCTGACAAAGTTTGACGGGACCGGCAGTCCAACTAATTTCAGGAAGATGTAGGTGGGGGCAATGAGTCTCTGGGGAGTGGAAGAATCGTTGATGGCCCAACTCTTTCAACAGTATTTATATGGTGCCGCAGCACATTGGTTCCTCAACCTTGAAAACACAAAGAAATCCACTTGGGCTGACATAGTCAGAGAGTTCTCAAACTAGTACAAATATAATGAAGAAATTGATGTTACTAGATGGGATCTGGAGACCACTTTTCAAAATCTTAATGAGACATTTTCTTCATTCATCACTCGGTGGAGAAACAAAGCCTCCAAAATGATGAGTAGGCCTAATGAAGAAGAACAATTGCAAATGGTTGTGAAGAATCTTCTTCCTGTCTATCACAAGCATATGGCTTATCAATATTTCCCGACCTTCAAAGCTTTGATTGCTACGGGAGCTTTAGTTGAGGACACTCTGAAAAGGGGAGACATCAAGAGAGAGGAACCTACTGGCAGCACTACTTATAATGCAAAGTTTGGAAATAACAAAAGAGCCCTAAACAATGATTTAGCAGTTCCTAAGACAACTAATGCGATCCATGCCATTGGTGCATCTTCTGCATTCCAGTTACGGTCACAAAGGAACTTTACTCCTTTGAACATGACTTATTCTCAAGCTCTCTCCAATCTAAAAAAGGCCAATCTCATTCAACCCCTAAATCCACGCCCACCTCCTAAAAATCCTTACCATGGTTATGACTAAAACCAAAACTGTGAATATCATCAAAGCCCGAGGCATAATACTGAAAACTGCACGGCCCTCAAGCATCAAATTCAAAACCTTGTGGATGATGGAAAACTTTCTTAAGGATCCACTTCCACTAAACCAAATGACTCTCAGCCCAACATCACAAAAAACCCCCTTCCTAATCATAAACCCTCATTTGCGATTAATGCAATATCTTATGTCTCAGTCGGATGCGATCCAATCAAGTTAATCCGCAAGACAGCTCCTTAAATGTATGAAATGCCAATAGCTGCAGGTTACAAGTGTCTGGTCTATGACTATTCCACTCAAGAAAAAGTCAAAATGGTGTCTTGTAAAGACCCCAACTTCACTCTCAACAAGGATCCATTCTCTGACATGTGTGGAACCTTGGATTATGATGGTGCCTTCTTCATTTTATACTCTGATGCTGATGAAGATGCCTCTTCGGTCTTGATAATTGTGGAGAAAAAACACTGGAGGACATTCCACCACTCCAAATACATACCGGCGCCCCATTTGCCTCGATGATCTTAGTGATGAGGAGTACGTGGATATATCTCATTTGACTAGAGCATGTCGCCATTTTAAACCATCCCATTTGGAGGATTAAAATCCTTTGGAGGTATTGAGAAGGAAAGAAAAGGGGAAGGAGCCAATGACAGAGGATAGTAACAAGGAAGATGATATGCTATCAAGCGCATGAAAGAAGTAAATGCTAATGTTTCCATCTGAAAATTGTTAATGCATTCCCAGCCTCATAGGGCAACTGTTCTCATTCACGGTGTAGATCGAACTCTCATGTTCACAGACCATGATCTCCCAGACAATATCAACCACAACAATTCGTTGCACATCACTATACGCTGCAATGGATGAGAGATACCTAGAGTATTAATCGACAATGGCTCTGCGATCAACGTTTGCCCTTTGCGTGTGCTAACAAGACTCGGGTACTCAAAATAAGATCTGGTACCATCCAACCAGGTAGTCAGAGCATATGATAATGCCCAGAGAGAAGTTCTGGGTTTAATCAGCCTCCTCATTGAATGTGGTCCCGTGGCAACGAAGGTGGAATTCATGGTCATTGACAGTCAAGCATGTTTCAACCTTTTATAGGAAGGTCGTGACTGCATGAAAATAGAGTAGTAGCCTCTACTCTACATCAGAAGGTAAAGCTTCTCACTTATCAGGGTGCTGTGACTATTTCTGGTGATCCGAAAATTATAATTATGCCCAACACCGAAAAATAGGTATTGTATCTGAATGAAGTAGAGGGCACTAGGTTGGATGGTTACACTATCCACTGTATTCTAGCAGCACCTGAAAATTCATGGATGAATGAGGTCCCAACAGCCACACCAGATATAAGTGCTGAAGAAACAAAACCAGAATATAGTGAGGATAACGAGGAAGAAATAGGAGTTCCAAGCATCGACACTCATGATCCGTCAGTTGAAGCACCGGAGGAATCCTGTGTCGGCAATCCTCAAGATGATGATAATGACTCAAAGAAGAGATCTAGGACTGATGATTTTGACCAGGATTTTATTGTAGTAGGTCCTATCCGACAAGTTCACACTGAATCACTGATTCTCTTTCCAGGATATTAACACGAGGATCATTATCGTGAATTGCCGCAGTTCTGGAAATTTGACGGGAACAGTGATCTTGTGGTCCACTTAGTTGGATTTGTGAATGCCTTGCACCCACGGGGCATACCAGAGGAAGATTACCCCATGTTGTTTGTCAAGAGTTTAGAAGGACCAGCTTTGGACTGGTACTACTCTTTGGATTATGTGGATAGGGCTAGTTAGGAAAATGCTAGCCAAGCCTTTGTTAATTGGGCTCTCGAGCATAAACAGACTGATGTCAAGAAGCTGAAGCTAGTCACTTTGCGTCAGAGCGCCTTAGAAACTTTCTCGCACTTTTGTTTGAGATGCACTCATATCCGCACACAACTTCGTTTCCCTATTAGTGATCGAGAGTTCATGCTCATATTGCTGCGAAACCTAAACGATTTCTATTATCGGCACATGGTTACTATCAAGTACACCTCCGTCAGCCACATGGAACAACATGGCTTTGACATCGATGCTCTGAAATTGCAAGAAAAACGACCTCGGGAAGATCTTGAAATTCCCAACACAAATCCAAGGGTATATGCTAAGATTGATGAACCATTGAGTATGGTGTATGATCGTCTTCGGAGCTTAGGTATAATCCAAGCCTCAACATATGTGCACTGTTTACCCCTTCCTGGAATAGACATGAGCAAACTCTGCGCTTATTGTCGCCAATTTGGACATGAAACTGATCGATGCCATGATCTTTACTACAAAGTTCAAAACTTGGTTGATCGAGGCATCATTAGTCCAAACCATAAGAAAACATCCACTTCCTAGATGCCCAGGGGCAAGTTCCGTAGGGATAGATCTCCACAAGTACTGCCATTATCACCAATTGCATGGTCACGACACAAACCAATGTCATGCTCTTAGCTATCGCATCAAACAAATCACCAACATAGCTCTGTTCTACCGCAAAGCTACTTCATCATCTCACAGAAGGGGAAAAATCTTCGGTAAAAGTCCTGTAGGGGGTTGCCCATTAAAAAATAATAAAAAAAGAAAAATAAAAAAAAAAAAAAAATCTTTTCGTTATTAGTATCAGAGAACTATGTGCAGCTTGAATCTCCATTATCACGCACACTTGCACTGTGAGATCACTCCACCTATGTAACACCTGGGGTACGTAGGTAGCTCAATATGAGTGCAGCTGCTTTATTAAATAAAAAACTTTAGTTCCTTCTAAAAAAAAATGAACTACGCGGAGTCTGATTCCCCATAAAATGCACCTGGAGCAATGGGGATATGTAGGCAGCCTTTGGGTTCAACTCAAATGTATTAACCATTATATTTCAGGCAATGTGATTAGCACTCAAGATGCCAGTCATCATAGGAGCAATTTCAGAATGTTGAATTGGCACATCAATGGGGATACAGGCCCTAATCTCTATATTTTCTGTCTTTGTTCAATACTAAAGCAGGGAATGGATGAATGAAAAAAAAACATCTGTTTTCAACCCCAATGACAGTAAAATCGTTCAAGAGAGTCGAAACATCAAAACAAAAACAAAAATTGTAAAGGTGGACCATTCCAGTCAAAATATGGCGAAATCGTTTTCGAAAATTTTCTTTATTCTGCAATGTATTCTGCAATATGTAGCTTTTTTCTCTTTTCTTTTAATTCTTTTTCTTTACCTTTAGGTCCAAAAAGAAGAAATTTGTCCATTCTCTAAGGATGACCAATTACCATAAGAAAACAAAAGCCTTTGCCATATCCACAAATGAAGTTAAAGAGCCTGTAGGTTTTGCCATGCAACCTCTGTCCAAAGGATTTCAAATCATGATGAAGATAGGTTATACTCAAGGAACCAGATTAGGGCGTCACTAGTGGAAAAAACTCCATGTGCTACTTGTCAAGTGCTTCGGTTGAATAATTAACCCAAGCACATGTGAAAATTTTAATATAAAAAATTCACAAGTGCTCCGGTTGAATAGCCCAACGGAGCACTTAATATCAAGTGCTCCGTTTGACTAGTCAACCAAAGCACTTGTGAATAAGTGCTCCGGTTAGTCAACCCGAGCACTTGCACAAGTTTTCTTCCGATTATTTATTTTCGACTATAGGTCTACGTACTGCGCTTCACAACTTTAATTTTCCCTCAAATGAAAACTTCCTCCCACTCGTTCCTCAATAGAACCCTCCTCCTCCTCGTTCCGTCCGACGAACCTCCTCATACCTTCTGTTTTCATGCTGCTTCAACTAGATCTGCAATTGTCGCATTTTTCTCCTGTGGTCTATCAACCAACGAACAATTCAA
Source organism: Beta corolliflora (assembly GCA_947648045.1). Taxonomy (NCBI): domain Eukaryota; kingdom Viridiplantae; phylum Streptophyta; class Magnoliopsida; order Caryophyllales; family Amaranthaceae; genus Beta; species Beta corolliflora. The sequence continues at coordinate 479,292 of CANSZD010004262.1, forward strand.
TTGCAAGATTCTCGCTTCTTCTTCTCGAGGAGATTTTACAATCTGTCGCTTCGTGATTTCGATCAAATAATGGCGTGCGAAATGATCAAACAATTTGAATTTGAATGGCGCAGAGTATAATTCATTCGAATTTCTCTTCAATTTCCTTTTTCATCAAACCCTAGGTTTCAGTTGGATTGAATTTTCGGGGGAAATTCGACTTAATTAAGAGATTTCCTATAAATCGAGCAAGCTGATTTGCGGTGGCAAGTTGCTGGAGAATCTTTGGCTGTTCTCGTTCTTGTTCTTGAATTGAGGTACATTTTTTGTAGACAATTGGCTAATTCATTTATTGTTGTAATCTCAAATGGAGTATCTTATTGTGTGTTGATTAATTGAAAATATATAGTTTTAGTGTAGGACTATGCATGCATATTTTTCAATTGTTTGTGCTTCTGTACACTGTACAATGGGCACATCTATAGACAGTCCATACTCCATTAATATGAAGATATTTTCCCCTTTATATCTTCTATTATGTGATATAAAATAACTATATTCCGAATTATATGATGTATTATATTGTTGATTTTGGTAGTGGCTTGTTAATGATGATTTGGAATCTGAAGTTGGTGAACAAGACTTGTTATTGCCTGTTGTTTTCAAATACAATATAAGTGTTACCAATATGATTAGTATCAATTGATTATATGGTTTCCTAGATGGAGATCCTCGTAGTCAATCTGAAGAAGCATATAGCCATATATGCAACAGTGTTTGTAATAAAATATGTTAATCTTCATCAACTTGATATTAGGACGTTGAGACTTTTCCTTCTTCAAGGAAAGCGGAATTTATGGCATAACCTTTGCATTGAAAACTGTCATACATACCACACTTGTCTTTTTTCAACTGAGACCTTGAGAATGTTGTTCCTTTTTCCTTAGGTCAGATCCATCCTCGACACAGTGGAATGTGAAGCTTTTTCTCGAAAGGAGATGCTTAAGAAATTGTGTTATATGTCTATACGTGTGAGTGCTGGGATTTCGAAATGCTGATCCTTTACCTAATCTCTGAACTGGTGAGCTTATTTATTCTTTTTTCTTCAATATCCTCTTCTATACATTGAATTCAAATGCGTATTAGTTTGTTCATCATATGCAAGTTCATGAATCGGGCCATAGCTTTCTACTTCCTTACCAGGTGGTTTATGTTTTTTTTCTTTGGAGATATAGTATCATTTTCGATGTTATTATCAGTTATGATTACGTAATTTATTTATTATCAGTTATGCTTTCTCATTTAAGTTTCCTCTGCCGCTGTAAACTCACTTGGGTTAACCTTTCTACAATACAGGGTATTGGCTATGTCTTAGAATCAGTAACAGCATGATAGAAATTTTAGGGTTATGGTCTTTGGTTTGAATTAATAGAAACATGGACACTAGAAATTAATGAAATGTAAAATTTCTTATCTTCAAGAAACTAGAGACAAAGTTAGAGTTCCGGTAATGGACTATGATGCCCCAATTGAGCCAAAGCAGAACATGAAATTATAACCCTAAATTTTTTGTTGAGGTACCGTATTATATGCTTTAATGCTTGTGATATTTCTGAGCGATGATATAATCTATATCATCTAAGGTGAGATTGGTGTGAAGACTGGTCAAGGGTAAGAAGTCTGTTTTTTTCTCCCTTTGAGGCTGCTAATTTATTTTTCTTTTTATTTTTAATCCTCAAGGGGTGGATGAGAATTTGGTTAGGCAATGAGGTAGATTGGTTAGTGTGGTTTACTAAGATAAGTGCTTCCAGTTTGTGTTGCCAGGTGCTGTTTCATTCCCCAGCGATGTAGTGTGACTAAAAGAGATTGGTGTTCATGGCGTGATTACTTTAAATGAGCCTTAATTATGACACTTTGGTCCCAATATTCTCTATATCATGTGAGTTTATGTCGCTTTATTTGTGATCATAGTGTTGCATCCATTGGTAAATCAAATATATCTGAAACCTTCTTGCTCCACCCCTCCTTTGGCCTTTCCGTTAGAGAATATTACTTTGGAATTGGGACTCTGCACTTTTTGTGGCATTTCACTTCGCCTTCACTTTGTATGTAGCTTATGTGTAATATTTATTTTCTTATTTAACCAATAGGAAATATTTACCCTGAGATGTTGTAGCTCCCACAGTTCTATATTAGTTTTGCAACTTCTCTTTGAACTTTAGTTCTATGCCTAGCTATTTTATATTTGGTACCTATGCAAGCTTGTCCTTAACATTCTCAGTCAAGTTGCCTGACATTTCTTTTCTTCTTTATTGCATAATTGGCATTTGACTTGTTGGATTTGCTTTTGTTTATCAGGGTGTAAGTACCCTCCTTATCTTGCTCTTAAAATTCTAAATCTCCTTCTTATGACTATTCCTCCACTTCTGAATCTCGTCCTTAGTAGTCATAAATATATTACTTTTCTTATCAGTATAAGTAAACTTCTAAGCTTCTTCTGTAATAAATTTCAGCCTGTATATCATAATGGAATGAAAGAGTGGAGCTGCTGCAAAAAAAGAAGTCACGATTTTAGCTTGTTTTTCAAACTTTGAGGGTATGTGTCCATGTCATTTTAGACGTGTATGGTTACTACTACGACTAGTGTTTCTAGCAATCCTTAGGATATTAGCTTGACTGATGGGTTCATTTGGTTTTCTTTTTTCTTATAAAGTTTGTCTTAATACATTCTTTGGTTTCTTAAACTTGTGACTGATCATACCTTTTGTGTAATGAACTTAGGCAATCAGGAATTGTAATTAACTCAGCCCATTATACTTGCCAAGTTCTGTAAACTTTACAACTCTTAGTCGAGTGAAGCGTCTTCTTGCCATCTTTATGATTAATCTTATGCTTAAGGAATATTTAGCATGTATCATGATAGTTGTAGTATGCCATAATCTGAATATTAACCCTGCCTCATAAGTTAACAATTTAAAATCTGAACACGAATTCTTAAACATGTGACTGGTTTCTATGTTAGATTACGAACAGTCGTGCAACTCTGCAAATGCTATATATTCAGAAATTCAATGAATAGAAGTGAACTCTTCTTGTGGGATAAAGGCGTAAAGCTGTTTTCCTGTCATCCCAAGTCATATGCTATGGGTTATTTTTTCGAGGTGCTTTGTACCTGGTACAACACACCATTAGTGCACACTTTTTGTGTCTTCTACTAAGATATAGGGTTCTTGCTCCTATATATCTACCTTGATGCAAAGAAATGATCTCTGTTTATGAAAAATAATGTGGTGTTCGTCATTTTCTCTTTCTTCGAAGGGCAAGTCTTGGGAGGGGGATATGTGTGGTATTGAGATTATGCAAGGAGTTCAAGAAATAATTCCCCCCCCCTCTTAAAGTTATGTTACTGTGACACAAGGAAGTTGGTTCGATCCTGGGATCTAATTTGTGAAATTTCATTGTTCTCTACCTTGTTGTTATTACATTTTTAACTGTCCCTTGCAAGTTACAATGTCAATAACATATTCTACAGGAGATTGCTATGATTCTTCTAGACAGAAGAATAGATGTGTGACTGGAGCAATCTACAATTACAGGCTACCGTTAACGTTAGCTTGCCATAACTCTGCTTCTGAATCTAGATGTATGGACTATAGATTGAATTTTTTTTCTTGTTTTTTCTGTCTTCGAGGCTGGGAACTCATGATCGATTTATTGTATATAGATAACTTAACAGAGGCTCTCATGCTTCTGTCGCATTTTATTGGTGATGTTCACCAGGTTAGTGCTCCTCCTTGCTGGCTTAGTTTTGAAGCACTGAAGTCCTAAATTTTAACTTGCATATAACATTGCACAATTCTTATTTCGCAGTATTCCTTTTTTTATAATTGAGTCAGCTGTGGGACTTAAGTGTCTGATCAAGATAAGAAATGTGCTACCAATAACTCTTTGTAGCTATTTATGCATATAGTCGAGCCAAACTTTTCTAAGTCACTTAATTTGTATCTCTTCATTGACGGCAAGTGACCAATTATAGTGAAGTTGGTTTTAAGGTCCATAACTTTTCCAATTTTAACTGTTGCACTAATACAACATAGACCTCTATTTTCTCCTGCAAGTTTAATGTGATGGGAAAAAAAAGGAGTTGATATAACAATATAAAATGGTCATGTAGCTTTTTTTTCGATTCATGTAGTCCTGTGATAAAGTTTCAGTAATAATACTGACTCATAGTAGATGATTGCAACCATCTCTATGAAATTTGAATCCTCTTATATACTTCCTTTTCTCCTCCTTTCCAAAATTTGAATGGGAGCGAGAAGAATATATAAGACAGAAAGTAATGAGGGATATGCTATCCTCCCTTTCCTCCCCTTTCTATTACTCTTTAGTCTGTTATGGAATAAGGGCCTCTATGAATAGAACACTTTGGAGTTTTGGAGTGTAACTGTGTAAGACAACCAAGACTCTTTATAGAATTAATTTCCACTAATTTATTTATGAAGCAAAAAACTTAGAAACCCATCTATAGTAGATGTTAAAGATATAACAGTCCTCATCTTAATGTATGTAGTACTTCCCCTCCATAGTCCATATTGACATGTCCCCCTAAGATAGTTTTATCGTTTCAATCTTCCATATTCCATAGTTAGTGCTCCTTAGTTGTCCCGGTAAAAGTCCATAGTGCAGAAGTTTTATTTGGCTGAAAATGGTGTTTCTTATTTCCTTCTGTTGTTTGGGAGGAAATCATCTTGGTATGCTCTCAAGTTGATTGAATTTCCTTTTTATGAAGGAGGACCTTTTGAGGAGTTTATGTGAGATGAAATGCGAATGTTATATGACCTCAAGGACCTTTTGGCACTCCTCACAGAGTCAACCTATCAACTGACGGGGTTACCAAAATTTTTGAAGCCATATGTAGCTGGCTTTCTTTTGCAGAAGGTATGCACTTTTTTTTTTATTCTCCAAGGTATTACTCTAGGAATATAGAATACAAATAAGGAAATGTTGATGTGCTTGAGCTTTTTTCTTTTTCACTCGAAATTGGAAAATATTGAACTACCTGTGCTTGTGCCGTATTCACTTATGTTGATATGCTTGTTTGAACTGATTATAATTTTACTTATGTTGATGTGCTCGTTTGAACTGGTTCTAATTTCACTTGTATTGCATTTGTAATTGAGATACTTTGTTGTTTTGTGCATGTAGAGTGTCCCTCTTGTCAAAATCTCTACAGAAGGCCATTTGTTTATCATTCCCTCCAAGAAGACAAAAGCATATCATTTGATGGTGCAATCCAATTTTTAGTGAGTATACATCAGTGAGTATACATCAGATTTGCTATTTCTTAATCTACAACATGTTTATAGGTTGTTCATACTTTAGCTAAATTGACAAAAAGTGTTTGTGGTCAGAGTTGTCTGCTTCTATTTTATAATTATTATTGGGAGGGTGTTGAATATCGTTCTTATTAATTTAGAAACTACGAATAGTGTGCGCATGTTGGAGATGGCCTGACATATTGTTGGAGCTTAGTTCTGGCAGATTATATAGTAATATTATGCACTTTGTTCTATCTTTAAAAGCTGAATGTGGTGTAATGGTGCTTATTGAACTTTTTGGTAGTGTAATATAATAAAGTAGTATATCCATGAGAGATAGTTGCTATTGCTTTTTTAGGCTTTGGTATTTTTTGCATGTGTGGGTCTGTTTGTGTGTGAATGTCAGTTCATTTTTGCTATTTTATGGCTAGTGGTTTGTGGGGAATGCCTGCCAAGCTTGTTGTTGCTGTATGCAACAGCAGCGATTTTTTTTTTTTTGAAAAAAAAATACATCAAGTGCTCCGGTTGTTAAGAAAAAACCGGAGCACTTGATTCGCAAGTGCTCCGGTTTTCACTTATCAACCGGAGCACTTGATGTATTTTGAACATATAAAATTCACAAGTGCTCCGGTTTTTAAGACAACCGGAGCACTTGTAAAGTTAAGTGCTCCGGTTTTCAACCGGAGCACTTGATAAATACTTAAGTGCTCGTATGGCGTCTGCTACGGGTCAAATACGGAGCACTTGTATGGTTTTTAACCGGAGCACTTGATGTTTTTTCCACTAGTGCGTGATGGTAGGGGAATAAAACAACTAATCCCCATAGTAGACAAGCCAAAACGACATGGATTTGGATATGATCCGGGCAGCACTTCTCACAACATCAAAGAACCTTCTTTTACCCTCAACGACCAGTTCATCTTGCAAGGAGATACTGAGTTATACTATGAGTTTCCAGAACCTTGGCTTAGTAGAAAGGAACATAAGATTTTACCGGGATTGGAGATATTCTTCAATGAGGCTAGAAATTTGGACTTAATCAAGAGTTGGTTTGTCCAAAAACAAAAAATGAAAATAAAAAATGACTGGGTGGATAATCTGGAACATGGAGTCCGTAAGAAACTTTTCACTTTTGAGTCCGTTGAGGAAGGGAATTTTAACCCAGTGTCATTGATGATACCTTTTGGCGAAAGCATTGAGCATATGTGGAGTATTGAGTGTCAGGCAAAAGACGGGCCTATAGAATTTAAAATGTTTTTAAGAAACCATCATCCACATCCATCTCATGAAACTACCCTTTCACCCTTTTCAGATGGATATCATACTGATAGCTCATCTTCCAGCCAATATACCTTGCATCACCAATTTTTTTTTTACCATCTCAACAGGTTATCGGTTTTATGGTTTAATATGAGCGGATCATGCTAAAAGGTTGGATTATTAAAAAATAATCAAAAGGTAGGATTAATTTGAGCGAATGGCCCAAATGTTGGATTATTAGAATCAATTTTTCCTTATCTAAATACATTTGCATGCAAGATGTTATTTCTGACAGTGAATTTAATAATGATGAATCACTTGATACAACTGAAACATATATAAAACCCATGGAAGATTTCGTTGTTATTAATATTAGTACCGAAAATGTTGTAAAAGAAGTCAAAATAGGTTCGTCCCTATCCCCAACTGAACAGTCTGTGTTTATTGCATTGTTAAAAGAGTATGTAGATGTGTTTGCATGGTCTTATGCTGATATGCCTGGCGTGAATAGAGAAATTGCGGAACATCACATTCCATTACATCCTGAAAGTAACCCTACGCAGCAAAAGCTCCGCCGAATGAAACCAGAGATTAGTCTAAAAGTGAAAGAAGAAATCCAGAAACAGCTTGATGCCAAATTCATCCAAGCTGTAAAGCATCCGAGTTGGCTCGCCAATATAGTGGTCGTACCTAAAAAGGATGGAAAAGTTCGGGTGTGCATTGATTTTCGTGATTTGAATGCTGCATCACCAAAAGATTGCTTTCCTCTACCCCATATCGATGTCCTCGTGGATAGTACAGCCAGTCATGCATTGTTTTCCTTCATGGATGGGTTCTCAGGGTATAATCAAATACCCATGGCTCAAGAAGACATGACAAATATGTCTTTCATCACTCCGTGGGGGCACCTTCTATTATCGAGTTATGCCTTTTGGTCTCAAGAATGCCGGAGCCACAAATCAAAGGGCTGCAACCACTATCCTTTATGACCTCATCCACGACATTATGGAGGTCTATGTAGATGACATGATTGTGAAAAGTGAAGATCGTGAGGGGCATATCCCTGCATTAAGGTCCTTCTTTGAAAGAATCAGGAAGTACAATCTAAGACTAAATCCTCAAAAGTGTGTGTTTGGCGTCACTTCGGGGAAGTTGTTAGGATTCATTTTCAGTCAAGACGGCATCAAAGTGGACTCTGAAAATTTGAAGGCCATTCAAGAATTGCCTCCTCCAAAAATAGAAAAAGAAGTAAGAGGATTTCTCGGTAGAATTAAATATATCAGCAGGTTCATCTCACAACTCACTATGAGGTGTGAACCCATATTTAAGCTGCTCAGAAAAGGGGCATCCCATGAATGGAATGAGGAATGTCAGGAAGCTTTTGATTCCATGAAAGAACATCTTTCAAATCCACTTGTTCTAATGCCGCCTAGACCAAGGGAACCTCTGATTTTGTACCTCAATATTACAGAAACGGCTATGGGAGCTCTCTTAGCCCAATATTAAGAACGAACAAAGAAGGAAGTTGCCATATACTATCTCAGCAAGAAATTCTTGGAGTATGAGATAAGAAATCAAGTATCTGTTCGAAGATCCAATCAAGTTTGATATTCAATGTGTCAGCCATAAATCTGTCAATGGAAGAGCCATATCTGAAGCCCTAGCAGAGGGACCAGTGTCAGGAGATGAGTATGATGATGCATTCCCTCATGAGTATTTATTATTCATTGACAATCCACAATGGTGCATGTATTTTGATGGAACTTCTAATAGGAGATGTAATGGAGCAGGGGTTTTATTAGTAGATCTTGATTGAGTCCATATTCCATTTGCTGTCAAGCTGGATTTCCCAACAACAAACAATACACCTGAGTATGAAGCCTGTATATATGGAGTAAAAGCCGCTTTGGTAGCAGGGGCAAGACATCTCATTGTATATGGAGATTCTAATCTCATCAAATCTCAAACAATAGGAATTTGGAGGGTTAGAGATGAGAGACTTCAACTCTACACAGAGTATCTTCAAGAATTGATCCCTTATTTTGATGGTTACAGCTTCAAACATCTTCCTCGGGAACAAAATAGTTTCACTAATGCTTTAGCCAATCTCGCTGTTAATTTAACATGGGAAAATGGTACAAAGATCCAGTCAGTCTTAATTGAAGAAAGGAAGGGGCCTACAGTGACGATAGCACAAATTGTCTCCACGCTGGCTCACCAAGATGATGATGATGTCTGGTATAAGGATATCAAGAATTTTCTGGAAACCATGCAATATTCAGAGGGAAGTGGCAAGAAGGACCACATATCCATCAGAAGACTAGTTGCTCATTTTCTCATTCTAAAATGCAGACTATATCACAAAGGGTTTGATGGTACTTTGCAACTCTGCGTGAATGATAGCGAAAAGCAAGCCATCATGGAAGAAGTTCATGGAGGAGAATGTGGACCCCATATGAACGGAAGGATGCTGGCACGTATGTTTTTGCGAGCAGGTTTTTATTGGAGTACTCTAGAAGGTGATTGCATTAGTTTTGACCGTGCCTCCAAGCAATGTCAGATATTTTCTAATCTCAATCATATGCCACCTGTGTCACTACATAATATGACCTCTCCTTGGCCATTTTCGAGTTGGGGCATTGACATAATCGGACAAATTCATCCGAAGGCTTCAAATGGGCATCAATATATTCTTGTAGCAATTGATTATTTTTCGAAGTGGGTTGAAGCTGCATCCTTTTCAAAGCTAGGGGCAAAGCAAGTCTCGAAATTTGTGATTAACAACATTATCTGTCGGTATGACATACCTTTTGAAATCATCTCTGATAATGGATCACAATTTGAGGGTCATCTGAAGACCACTCTCGCAAAATATGCAATCAAGCATCATCAGTCCTAACCTTATCGTCCCCAAATAAATGGAGCGGTGGAAGCAGCCAATAAGACAATCAAGACTATTGTTGCCAAGATGACTGAGAAGACTAGGGAATCGCATGACAAACTCCCATATGCCCTTCGGGGATATAAGATATCAATTAGGACTCCAACATAAACAACCCCGTATTTTTTGGTTTATGGGATGGAGCCAGTTCTACCAGTTGAGGTGGAGATACAATCTCTCTGGGTTATAGCAGAAAGTGAAATTTCGGAAGACCAATAGTACAAAACTCGTTACGATGAGCTTACATTTGCAGATGAGCGCTGACTACAAGCTTTGCATAACATTCAAATCTATCAGCGGAGAATTGCTCGTGCATTTAACAAAAGGGTTCGAGATAGAGACATTCAAGAAGGTGATATAGTCTTAAAGGAAAATAGAGCTCCGTTGCATGATCCTCGGGGAAAATTCAAACCTAACTGGTCTGGGTCATTCCTAGTCAAGCATGTCACCCCGGATGGAGCAGTAAAACTAATGGATTTTGATGGAGATGAATTCACCCATTTCACTAACCTTGATTAGTTGAAGAAATATTAGGCCTAGACATCAAAGTAATTTAAATTGTCTTATTAGTCAAGTAACCAAGCAGTTTGGGGATTTTGTATCCTTTCTAGTTATTCTTAATAAACATGCCATATGTTTCTAGATATTCACATAATGTATGGAAAAAAAAAGACAAAAAAAAAATGAAAAAAACGAAAAAAAAAAAGAAAAAAAAAAGAAAAAAGAGAAAAAGAAAAATGATGAAACATGCTTTTGATTGTTAAGGTTTCATGTGTTATGCTTTTATGTGTCATAATTATGATTTACATGTCATATTTATTGTTAAAGTGTGCACGTGTTTAGAATTGTGTTCACATTGAATTTCTCACAAACAAATAATTCTCACAAACAGATCTTTTTATTCATCCCAATTAGGGTACTTCATACATAAAAAGACATAAAGCCTTCATTTCCTACAAACTAAAAAAAAAAGAAAAAAAAATAACATAGAAAATAAACATGATATTTCTCTCAAACCCTTCTCCTCTTCATGATAGGCCCGTCTGAACCATTGTCTTGACCAATATCAGCCAGAAGCCACTGAAGGTAATCTTCATCAATCGTCGGAGAAGGAGGTTCAGGTAGTGCTGATATAATTTTAGCTCCCTACCATATAGTAGGCATTCTCTGAATACCACTCATATCAGCCTCATAAGTGGTACAAGATGGAAGATTTTGGATGGCAAGAATGTGTTGTTGCCTCAAACCAATTTGCCTTAGACACCTCCATGGAAGGTAGAAAGTGACTTGGCAAAGCCCGGGTAATTATACACCTCTGCGACCAGAATTGCAATATACAATTGCACTAATGAAAGGTGGCTTGTGACCCACTTTATGTCTTGCTGCAGAAAAAATCCTCCCACCCACCATTTTTGCTAAGTTGATAGAAGAAAGGAAGAAGACCTCTCTCCCAGACATGATTAGTTTTGTAAGTAAGACTCTTGTGGGGTTTCATAAGAGAAAATTTTTCCAACAACCATAAGTGAAGAGCTAATGGACATCTCTTCACAAAACTAAGGGGTTTTCTTTTGAGTTTATCTAAGCTAAGAAACATTTCCCCCATATTAAGTGGTCCAAGACGACCCCCACTAACAATTTGAGAAATAAGTGAAAGACACTGAGTATGGCATGTGTTTAAAGACCATTTAGTGAGGGTACTTCCCAAAATCATAAGAATGCAAGCATTTTCTCTAGCAATCCTATAGTTGGCATTATTAGAGAATTGCCAAGTGCCAAATTGGAAAGTCAACAATAAGTTAAGAAGAAGTACCTCACCATATTGTAGGTAGTTGCCATGAAGATTTTCTAGAAGATATAAAATTGTTGATAAATCTGCTGAGATCCTTGTAGGAGATCTAGGTGTAATAATTGGACCACTAGATGGTAAGCCCAGCAAACCCTCGACCTCTTCAACAAGAGGCACAATCTCCGGGTCTCCAAAGCGGAAGACATGACGAGTTTCATCCCAAAATTGGGAAGCAGCATGAATTATTTCATAACAAATAGAAAGAGAAAGCAAAGCCATAAGAGCCTTAGTGAAGCGGGAAGAAGAAGAAGATTGCCTTGGTTGCTCCAAATTCTTTGTGACCCCCGAGAGTTGTTTTTTCTCACGACTCCCCATTTCATTAGCTTCATCATAATTAGGAGCTTTTTTTTTTAAGATGAAAAATTGGAGAAGAGATTGGAGTAGTGAAGATGGTGCATTTGGAAATGAAGAACCATACTCCTTTTATAGATGGAAAAGATTATCATCCATGATTCATGCCATGGATAATAAATTTGAGTATTGTCCATTGGATTATAAGGAGCATCCTTCACCATGGCTAATGACCAAGCATTTGTGGTATGACAATTTTTGCTAAAGCCGAACATAAAAAAAAAAAAACTGTGTCAATGATGAATCAAGAACGTTAATACAATCTTTTTTCTAATAATCATCCAAAATAATGACCATGATCAATATATTTTATATAGTGATCATCATTCTCCGATAAAGCAAATAAGCATTATGCAGAAAATTAATTTCTGAAAAGTTTTGGGAAAAAACAGATAAAATTTTACCAGATGACGGTTGGTCCACCATAGTTCATCTAGAGGGTAATAACCTTTCGTCAACCCTTTTAGGTGACATGATTTAACAATGCATCACTTTAAGGTGACATGACCTAACAATGTCCTAATTTAAGGTGACATGATAACACATAAAGTAAGTGATGGTAATTTCACAATTTGCTTGTCATCAAGGCCATGAAAAACTATAAAAAAAAAAACTGGAGTCAACCTGTTAATTGTCGAAGTCTCTCACATTAACAAAAGACAAATTCATAAGACTAAAAAAAAAGACGACAATAAAGTCGCATTTTCAAATTTTAGAAAATTAATTGGGATTTTCTATCTAAGACGACGATAAAGTCACATTTTCAATTTTAGAAAATTAATTGTGATTTTCTATCTAAGACGACAATAAAGTCGCATTTAAAATTTAAGAAAAATTAATTGGGATATTCTATTTATGACGATGATAAAGTCGCATTTTCAAATGTTTAGAAAATGAATTGGGATTTTCTATCTAAGACGACGATAAAGTCGCATTTCCAATTTTAGAAAATTAATTGGGATATTCTACATAAAGCAACGCAAATTATAGCATTGATGATAACTATTTTCTATGGAGAATATGTTATCTCAAAAGAAATTTTCTGTCAAAATTTTGTGTGTTTTCAAACATTGGTCATCACTTCCTCCAAAATTCGACCAATGTGGGGCATTCTGTAGACACCAAATTTTGAACCCCTTTTTTCGGATAAATAAAGATTTTGAAAAGAAATAAAAATAACGAAAACCGTCATGCATCGTGGAGCGCGCGCCACGTCAAATGCATGTTTCGCCCGGAGCGCAAGTTTTATTCCATCATATGGTTTTCCATTTTCGCGTATTAGTCATGCAGTTTCGGCTTAAAAATATAATTACCCATAAGTCGTAGTCAATAACTACAACCACCTTTTAATAAAATGATTCGTATTATAATCATGCTCGTCTTTACTAATTTGATGAGCTTTCGTTAATTGTCCTAAGTTAGTTTTTCGAAAAACCAAAAAACACGAGTCGCAATTAGGTGTTGAGATTTTAATCGTATCCCAAAACCGGTAGTAATTAGTTTTCTTGATGGTCAAGTCATTGTTCATTGAATAAAGAATAATAATATATTCTTTATCCACTAATCACATCCTTTATCCATTAGTTAGGGAATAAGAATCATGAAAAAAAGTGAGTATTAGAATCAAATCTCATGTGTAAGAAGGAAGAATCCGGATTTTTTTTCGGTAGATTCGAGTGTGCGCCAGGCACACGATCATGCGCTAGACGCATGATTATGCGTCTAGCACACAGCGGTGTCTTGCGCTAGACGCAGAGCACTGCGCCTAGCGCACGAAACTGTGCCTAGCGCATGCTCTTACATTTGGCGCAGTGATCTAATCAGTTTTGTTTTTCACGTTTTTCGATGCAATTTTTACGTATTAGGATGTATTTAGGTAAGAATATTTTCTGAAAATCTGATTTTGCCTCATTGATGAGAAAATCCAAAAAGAATAAGAATATTTGTGTTGCCAAAGAGATTTGATGATGTCATTAGGGTGAGGTCATTAGAGTGATGTCATTAGGGTGATTAAGGATGGGAAAAATCAAATTTTTTGGGTTAAAATTATAATTTTCTTCTTCTTTGAAACCCTAGTTCATCTCCCTCATTTCCCTATAAATACCCTCCTTTTTTTACTTCAAAACCAAGTTGAGCTAAAATCAACTTAATTTCACTTCTTCTTAATACTACTCTCATCTCTCTACTTCCTTCCTCTAAAAATCACATTCAAGAAAAAGAAAGTAAAAGTTGGGAAAATAATTAGTAAGTAAAGAAGTTCATCAAAAGAAAAACACCAAAAAAGGGGTTTAAGTTAGTAATTAAGTGGATATAGAAACTCACTTAGAAATTAAGAAAATTACAAAAAAGGTAGAAAAATTTGCAAAAAGGAAGTGCTTCATTGAGCTAGCAAGGTAAAGTTGGAGCTCTTTTTATTTTCTTGATTATCTTCTTAATCACCTACTAACTTTCTCCTTGTTTCTTCTTATCATTTTTTAATTTTTGGAGTGATTTGGGTATGTGGAAGTCCTAATAGGTTCCCAACCTTAAATCACCCCACCTAGAATAGTCAACTCTAATGGGGAGACTCTTCGGAAACAATGTGTTTATGTGATTTTCCTTAATCAATTTGTTGTTCATCACCAAAAAATATTTTCATTAGAAAATTCAAGAAGAGTTGTGCATAAACATCTCCATAATAAAAAAAAAGTGATGTTGTAATTATAATCAATTTTAATTTCGTACTTTGTTTTATTTATCGTCTGCATTAGCTAAATAGTTGATAGGATATAATATATCTCCTATGAAGGGCAAGATGTTTCCAGAAACTGGGCTTTGGAATTTCTAAAAAAAGAATTTTGTACAAATATTTAAAAATTATACAACTTGTGTAAAACTGATTTTGTCCAGTACCACATAATCTTGTCTTGTTAAGAAAGTTTAAAATAAAACTATTTAGACAAAACTAAAAACATCAACTTTAAAGTAGACATCAGTAGCTTTCCAAATATATAAAAATCATGTTCATATGAATTTTATACAAATTTATATCATTTTTACAAAAACGTTCATGTAAATCACTAAATTCCAGAAAACCGATTTTCTCTTTAGTTAAGAGAATAAATAAAAAAGGGTCTTAAAAGTATCCAATCAGAAAGTTATGAATTTTACAAGTCAGTACAAGAACAAAAGTGCAATCTGAAAATTGAAATAAAGTGATTAACTCAACTTTCATAAAAAAATATTATTTTCTTGATACGAAAATGTTAATTAAAAATCATGAAATTTAAAGTTTCTCTTAAAATTACTCATTTTATCATGTAAGTAAAAATCAATAAAAATTTTCATAAAAAATAAAAATCAAAGAGGTTAATTAATCTCTAATTTTCACAAGCTCACAAATAAATATGAACCCATTCAAGGAGATGAAGATCAAGGAGCATCATGGTGAAGATCAAGTTTGAAGATTTGTATAGATCATACATTTTGTACATGTTGTTGTAATAATAATTTCTTGGTAAATATTTATTACATCACTCAATTAATGAAAAATATTTGGAGATGTTTATGCATAATTTTCATAAATAATTCCACATTCCTTTTTAATAAAATGAGCAACAAATATAAATATTGCATGTTGGGCCCAATATATCATAGTATATGAATTAAATGACCCAATCTTAATCAAGAGGAAAAATTACAAATCTAACTAAGTTAAATTGTATGATGATCCATCTTACATTTTAAATTTGTTCTCCATCTTCAAATGGATTAATCATATAATTTCACATCATTGGATTGGTAATTATCATCTCCGAATTGATTTTAGGCCGTTGCACGTGTCTCGCTTTAAATGAACAAATTCCAATTAGCCAAACACAAATCTCCAAATTCGATCTCAAATTGATCATTTCTCTCTAAATGACTTAATAATCTTCAATTAAGATTATTTCTCAAAAGCCTTCAATTAGGAAGCAAACCTCTTCTTCTAAGACCTCTTAAAAATCATAAACGTGATCACTAATTAAGACTGTTATTTCAATCCTCGATTAATCGCTAATTAGAGCGGTAAACTCAAACTTTTCATTCAATCACTAATTAGGGTGATTAGCTTAACCTTTCATCATATTTATTCACTAATTAGAGTGATTATCTTAAACCTTAATAATCGTTAATTAGGACGATTATTTTTCTCATTTAATCACTAATTAGAGTGATTATCTTAAAACTTAATAATCGCTAATTAGGGTGATTAACTCAAACTCTTCATTTAATCACTAATTAGAGTGATTATCTTAAACCTTAATAATCGTTAATTAGGACGATTATTCTTCTTATTTAATCACTAATTAAAGTGATTATCTTAAACCTTAATAATCGTTAATTAGGACGATTATTCTTCTTATTTAATCACTAATTAGAGTGATTATCTTAAACATTAATAATCGTTAATTAGGATGATTATTTTTCTCATTTAATCACTAATAAGAGTGATTATCCTAATCTTCAAGTGTAGTCACTAATTAGGGTGATTATCTTAACCTCCATTCTTAATCACTAATTAAGGTGATTATCTTGATCCTCCTAAGTTTAATCACTAATTGAGGTGATTATCCTAACCTCCATATTTAATCACTAATTAAAGTGATTATCTTAATCCTATTTCAATCACTAATTGGAGTGATTACCTCATTTGAAATAGATTTGTTTAATTCTAAAAGTGAGTTATTCATAATCTATCCCCTTTTCTTCCCCAATGGAATTGGCCATTTAGGGTGAGACATAAGATCGAACTACGATGGTTTTGATCCACGAGTGGATTCCAATCCCGCAATGATTGGTACGTAGTGCAACTTCTATGCTCAAACCTACCATGTACAAATGATATATTGGTCCAAAATAAAAATGGTTGATGTGTATATGTGCAAACTATGTGATTTTCATTCTTTTTAATAGCCATGATTACTTTAAAATGAAAAATAACGCATTTAGTAAGAGCCCGTTTTTTAGAACGGAAGAGGAGACGAGTTCCAGACGTTCGCACCTCGTAACCTAAACCCCGAACCCTATCTCATGATATGAAAGGCCAATTTTCAAAAAAGCCATATCCATATGAAGTTATCATCGTTTTAAATGATATTTCTTGAAATTGATTTTAAAATGATTTATTAAATAAATTTGTCCCTATTCAGATATTAATAGGGTGGCGACTTCAAAGTTTTCTAAAACTCATAGTCCAATGAGAGACTTTTATAGGATTCAGACCGTTAATTAAGGCATTCCAAAATCGGATACCACAAATATACATATTGGATTAAAGGCTTTTATATCTGAAACACAAAAGTGGGAGATATTCTTATGACTTAAAGTATGTTAGTGTTAGAGTTGATTTTAAAAGATCTTATTAGTTCTATAGAATTCTAATGGTTCCACCAATTGAAGTATATACTATTTATGTTGTGAGATATTCATATTATTATTTTAACAAGAAGTAACATTATAACTTGTGTTCAAGTATTTGTTATATAATTCTTTTATTATGACTTTTCTGTATCTTGATTCAAGTGTCTTGTAAGATAAACTTAAATTTGTAAATACGTTTTGAGCCACTAAAAAGATTTTCTGGTTAGACAGTGTGTACTCAGTTTCGCTGATTTTGTTCATGGAACCTATCCTGGTGGGGGCAGAGTTCATAATAAGTGATTCTGCAGGCATAAGGATTTGACAAGAGTGATTCAAGGAGAATATGGTGGTTAATGAAGGAGGATTCCTATGTTCTCATATCGTATACTCTGGAAATCTAGTATAAGATAAATTTGTTTTAAGAGCACTTAGAGGTTTTTTGTTTTGAGGAATGTATTTGAGTTTATATTTTCGCTGTAAGTAAAGTCTAATTGTGGTTTATTAATGATAATTGAGATTTGTGAATGTTAAGTATGATTAGCTAACAGCTCGGAAGTGCGGGCTGTTACATCTGCCCCCTTAGTTGACCTTAGATGTTAGAATATTGAAGTTCCTTCTCATATTAACTTCTAGGAACCAGTAACCACCTACTAGAATTTGTCTTTGTAATGACTCCAATGAGTCTTGACTTTGTAATACGAATATCAGCTTGACTCAAATGAGCATGATATTCGAATGTTGTTTCATTTTTGATTTTTGATTCACAAATCACAACTAAACAATTATGATGCTCTTTGATATTAAAATGTTGTTTACAATACTACACTTTGTATGGTTATTGGTGACCAATGAAAATTAGCACTTCATATATTGACAATTTATGGTGAATTTGTTGATTTATTTTCTGTATTTTAGGGAATGGAAGGTGATAAATCTAGATATGAATCTTCATTTCCTCGCTCAACTCCTTCTACAGCTTCTCCTTCTCCTTCTTAAGTTCGCAATGAAACACATATGCAACCACTTGCTCCTCCTCCTCCCCGTCCACCATTGTTCCCTTCTCAATCCTCTAAGTCTAGGAAAAGGTTCTCTGCACAAGAAGCATCGCAGGGTATTGAAGAAAATGAAGGCGAGCTTGGTCATCAATCTGCAGCCTCTCGTAAAAGTAGAAAACTCACATCTCCTGTGTGGGATCATTTTGAAAAGCTAACAATTGATGATGAAAAAAAGGCAAAGTGTGTCCACTGCGATAAGATATTGTCAGCTAATAGCGTCAATGGTATTTCTCACCTTAAGGATCATTTGAACCTCAGGTTCTCTAAGAAGAATTTTAAAGTGGATATACGCCAAAAGTTGTTGAATGTTAGCTGAAAGTCTGATGGTACATGTAGTGTGGATGCAACCAACTTCAACCAAGAAGTGTCAAGGAAAGAGTTAGCGAACATGGTCATTATGCATGAGTATCCTTTGGTTATAGTGGATCATGTAGGCTTTAGGAGATTTGTGAGTAGCCTAAATCCAAGCTTCAAAATCATATCACGACCAACTTTAAGAGCTGATATAATGAAGATGTTCACATGTGAGAAAGCGGGGTTGAAAAAGGTGCTTGAAAATAGTGAGTCCAAAATTGCAGTCACAACTGATATGTGGACTGCTTCAAATTAGAAGAAAGGTTACATGGTTGTAACCGCGCATTACACAGATCAATATTGGGTTTTACGCAACAAAACTTTGAGGTAAAAAGTTCTTAATATGGTTTTATTTTAGGAAAAATTCACAGGAATAATCCCAACTATTGACTGTCTTCTCAGATTAATCCCAACAATGCATTATTCTAATATAATCCCAACTTAGGGGGGTTCCTTCCCATTTTACTCTGTTATGACTAATTACCTGTTAATCAGGTTACCTTCCCTCCAAAATCGTATTTGACCCTTTTTTTTTTTTTAATCATTAATACTGTTCTCCTAACCAACCCAAGCATTTACTCTTCACCTTCACTCTACTGCTTCATTGTTCTCCTTCCTCCTGATTCATCTTCTCTTCTCCTCTTTTAATTTTTTTTTTCAAATTTGCTGGAAATTGCTGGAGTATCAACGCGCCATCGATTTAGGTAATTCTTCTTTCTCTATTTTTATTTTTTTTTGTTTTATTGTAGATTGTGTGCTGCATTCAATTTTATATGAAATGGTGTTTGTTTAAGTTAAAAATTCAATCTTTATGGTACATTATGGTTTCTAGTTACTTTGAATTTCGCGATTTAACTTCTAGTAATTTTTGCTTAGGTATGAGTTCTGTTGCAACCTTGAAATTGTGGCATGGGGGTAAACTTAAAAGGGATAGGAATGGGGTACTTCATTATTTTGGGGGTGAAGCAAGGACATTTGAGATGGATTGTGATGAGATTTCTTGGTTTGAGCTGGTTACATTTGCCAAAAAGTGTGGTGATTATTCAGACATTGACAAAAAAATTTATGTACTGCCTTGGGTTGATGATTTTGAACAAAGTTTAAGAGTTATCCCTCATGAGAAGGATGATGAGGTGAGGGAGATGATTAAAGTTGCATTACAGTGTAGGTGTGTTGATTGTTTTGTTGTTCATGGAGTTCATGTGCCCGCCCCTGAAGTAGGAGAGGGTAATGGGGTTCCTGAAGTTGTTTTAGAGGGTGTGTGGAGTGCTCCTCTCTCTCCTAGTATTTATACCTCACCTAAACCAGGGGGTGGAAGTAGGAAAAAGGCATACACACCTAGGAGGAAGAAAAAACAGTTCATTAAGGGAAAAGGTGAGGGTTCTTCTGGTAAAGCTAGTGCAGGTGACTCAGCAACAATAATGGTAGGGACCACCAGGGAGGGGTCACCTGGGGAGGGGTCACCTAAAAATAGGTTTTATGAAGAAAGTGGTCCAGATTTTGTACCAAATGAACCTTTTGAGCCTCTTTACATCCAAACACAATGCAGTGAAGCTCCATACACTGCTGCAACACAAACACAGCCACAAAACAATCCTCTTTTAGAATCCCAAACCCAAAATCAATATACTGAATTCACAATTAACCCAAAGGCATGAGGACTACGGTTGGATTGATCCAAGAAGTGAGAGTCCAAGTTGATTGGACCACTTTTTTCGGGGGATATGAAGCTGAATCATCCTGGATTAGATACTGATGATTCTGAGTTTAGGGCAGAAGATGATGAGGGAGGAGATGAATCTAGTTGGGTGAGTGGCTTGGTACCAGAAGATGAGGATGGGGATGAATCTGAGCCACATGGGAATTAGGATGGGCAGCAGGTAGATGGTGAAGGTATTGAAGTACCTGAAATATTAGAGGAGCAAGTTTGTCCTTCTGATGGAGGCACTAGTGATGAGGAATATGTTAGCACAAGAGCAAAGACGAAGGGGTGGAATGCAAGAGTGTTAGGTATAGGCCGCACGCTTACAAAAAGAAGCTGAGAAGGGTAGATTGGCTGGACAAGAACAACCAAACACTGGTGCACATGAAACTACTAACACTGACTTCTTGAGTGAGTATGAGGCCTCTGATGAGGAAAATGATACACCAGATTCTGATGAGGAAGAAAGAACACTGAATAGGAGAAGGAAGGTCAAAGTACCTGTTGTGGACCACAACACAGACTTCAACACATTACAATGGAGGGTTGGTATGAGATTTGAGAACAGGGAGAAGTTTAGAGATGCTGTCATAAAGTATGCAGTAGCACAAGGGAGGAATTTGTTCTGGTCTATTAGTGACAAAAGAAGGCAGCAAAGGTTAGGTGCAAAGTGCATTGGTAAGTGTCCATTCAGAATTTATGCTAGCTGGGAGAACAGGAGGGCATGCTTTGTTCTCAAGTCTGTTAAGCTAGACCATACATGCAATAGGAATATGGAAAGCAATAGGCAGATGAAATCTAGTTGGGTGGCTGAACAATTCTTAGAAGTGTTCAAGAATAGGCCTCATTGGCCTGCAAAAGACATAATTGAGACTGTAAGGAGGGCATACAAAGTAATTGTGAAGAAAAATTTTGCCTACAAGGTGAAATAAACAGCTCATAGGAAATTACATGGAAGTATGAGGGAGCATTACCACAAGATTGGTAGCTACATAATGGCACTGAAAGAAACAAGTCCCAATAGTTACTTCAAACTCACCACTGTACCTGATCAAGATCCACCAACTTTTCAGAGATTCTTTGTATGCTTTGAAGGAGTGAAGAAAGGATGGGTAGATGGTTGTAGAAGAGTGCTCTGTGTTGATGGCTGCTTCCTCAAGACCTTTTTAGGAGGTCAACTTCTGTCTGCAGTTGGTATAGACGCCAATGATCAAATGTATCCACTATGCTGGGCAGTGGTAGAGGGTGAGACAAATGATAGTTGGGATTGGTTTTTCAAAGAGCTAAGAGCAGTGTTGGATGGCACAGATGGTACAGGGATGACATTCATATCAGATGAAGCTCAGGTACAATGTTTTGCCCTAGAATCTCTTGTGTATGCTCTGTTTATGTATGTTAAGTGTGTAACCTACTCTAATTTGTGAATAACAGGCCATCTTGAATGGAGTTAAGAGTGTTTTTCCAAAGTCAGAGCATAGACACTGTGCCAGACATATCTTTGCTCATTGGCACAGATGTTTTAGAGGGGATGAAATGAAGATGCTCTTCTGGAATGCAGCAAAAGCTTACAACCTACCTGACTACAATGATGCACTAGCAGAAATGGAGAAAGTAAGTCCTGCTGCTGTTGATGCATTTAAGTCATACAATCCCAAGTGTTTTTGTAGGGCATTTGTAAGCACAGACACAAAGTGTGATGTCATAGTTAACAATATGGCTGAAACCTTTAATGCATATATCATAAATGTAAGGACTAAGCACCTAATATTCATGCTAGAAGACATTAGGTCAGCTTTGATGTCAAGAATGGTAACAAAGAAACAAGCTATGGAAAAAACAAATGACATGATTTGCCCTAGAATTAGAACAAAATTGAATTTTGATAAGATGAAAGCTGCTGAATGTGGTGTGATGCCTTCCACTGCAACTCTCTTTCAAGTGTCTTACAAACTTGACACCATGACTATTGACATTGAAAAGAGAACATGCACATGCAACAGATGGCAGTTAACTGGAGTGCCATGTTGTCATGCATGTGCTTGTATCTTCTTTATGCACAAAGAACCTGAGTATTATGTTGACAGTTGCTACAAGAATGACACTTATGTAAGCATTTACTCTTCTTCAATTCCCCCTTGTGTTGGGGAAAGACATTGGCCCGAGATTGATCTCCCAATAGACCCTCCTCCAATCAAGGTAGGTCCAGGGAGACCTAGGAGAAATAGAAGGAAAACCCCTCTTGAAGACCCAAATAAACCAGGCAAATTGACCAAGCATGGGATAGAAATGTCATGCAGTGTTTGCAAATCAAAACAACATAACAAAAGAAAATGCCCTGACAAAGACAAGGCAATTGGAACTCAACCAAAAAGAGGTAGAGGTAGACCAAAGAAGGTTGTAGAACTGTCTATGGAAGAGGGTGAAGTGTTACATCAAAATCAGCATCATGATATCACTGCTGAACCATCTGCTTTAGGAAGAAATGGGAGGACAATCATCAGGGGCAGAGGGAGGGGTAGCAGAGGAGGAAGTGCTGGTGGTAGAGGCAGGGGTTCTTTTGGTGGCAGAGGCATTGTGGCTGGAGGTAGAGCAACAACTGAAGGTGGCAGGGGAAGGGCCAGGGGCAGGAGCAGGGGCAGGGGCAGAAGAGGTGGAAGAAATCAGGTAAGTGTAAACTACTGTTTGTAGAAAGTGTGTTTTTGATTTGTTGCAAACTACTGATAACCTGTTTTTTTTTTTTGTTCAACAGGTACCACAAGGTGTTGGTGTCTTCATCGATGAAGCAGGAAATGCACACTTTGGTGGTCAACCATCACAACAAAGTGTTGTCACAGAAAATGCTTCTTAAACTAATGTTTAGGGTGAATTAAGTTAGTGATAGTTCTTAGATTTTTCTAAGCTGAACTTGACGGTTTGTTGTAACCAAAGTGATGAATTCAACTGTTGGATATATTCAAGTGTTTTGTAGTTGATGGTTTTTTGTTACCAAACTGATGGATTGAACCAATTATGATGCCAAGTAGCCTATTTTGTAAGCAACTTTATAACTGGAATTGAACTTATTGGTTTGGAAATGCAAAAAGTACTTCTTTCATTCATAATTTTTGAAGTTCATTACATATTGCAACACTCCAATACTACTTGTCTGTATACATAGCAGCCCCTACTTTTGTTCATACATAACAGCACCTAAAATCCAACACAAAACAAAAGCAAAAAAAATCCAAGACAACACAAGAGCTCTAAGAGCAGTCCTTTCCCCCTTTTCATGCTTGTAAGCCTTCATCTTCAATTTCTCAACCTTTTCTCCAAGTTTTTTATTCTGAGCAAGGAGATCCACAAATTGCTTCTCTTTGTCAGCTTCATCATCACCAACGAACCCAAATTGATCATCAACATACCACTCAAAAAACTTGCACTATCAATTACAACATGAATTAGTGTTTTAATGATTCGAAATTGAATTCGAAAAAAAAAAATTACTTACCGGTGGCCAAAGTTTGCAACTCCAATAACTCCTTCCAATGTTCTCCCCACGCTTCACAGTTTTGACAATGGCTGGGAGATTATGGCGACATTTCAAACCCCTTGACGCCATTGTTGAGGAAGAAGCTGACGCCATTGTTGAGGAAGAAGCACTGGTTATAAAAATCGTGGTTGTTCTCAAAAAAATGAAATCAAGATTTTAACCTAAATGAGTCATGTGACGCTCACATGATTAACTCCCTCTAAGGTTACCTGCTCCAATAGGTTACAAAAGGTTAACAGAGTAAAATGGGAAGGAACCCCCCTAAGTTGGGATTATATTAGAATAATGCATTGTTGGGATTAATATGAGAAGACAGTCAATAGTTGGGATTATTCCTGTGAATTTTTTCTCTATTTTATTTGTTGTTAATGTTGGCCTGCTGTGTTTTGTTTCTGTTATGGTACTGTTGTTGCTGTGATTTTTTATTTATTATGCTGGTAATGTTGCTCCTGTTAGTAATTTTTTCTTTATTCTCCTAATAATATAGGTTTGCTTATGTGCCTTGTCCACACACAAAGGACACACTTGCTCAAGTTCTATTGGACACATTAAATATGTACAGTATTGCTGAAAAAATATCCTCTGTGGTTGTTGATAATTGCACTACAAATGATGCCATGATGGATGTTTTGACACCACAATTTAGTGAAGAGTCTCTAATCTTGAGGGGTAGATTCTTTCATATGAGATGTATTGCTCACATCTTAAATTTAATTGTGCAAGATGGATTGGATGTCATTGGTGGGGGGATTGAGAGGGTTCGTAATTGTGTCTCATTTTGGGTAGCAACTCCTAAAAGGAGGGAAATTTTTGAGAATAAAGTTCAGGCTATGAAAGGTGAAGATCCTAGAAAGCTAATCCTTGACTGTAAAACTAGATGCAACTCAACTTTTTTGATGCTACAATCAATTTTGCCATATAAAGATGTGCTTGCAAGTATTAAGTGTAAAAGTCCTCGACTCAAATTCTCACTTCCCACCAATCAAGATTTAGAGTTTGTTTCGGTTATGTGTGAAAAACTGAAAAAATTTCATAAAGTGACTGAGTTGTTTTTAGGCAAGAAGTTTCCAACTTCAAATTTATTTTTCCGCCAATATTGTGAAATTAAACTTGCTTTGACCTCTTGATTGAAAAGTGACACACAAATTATCAAAGATATGCCATTGCCTAGGAATTAATTGGAATGTGTTGAATTTTACTTCAATGAGATTTATGGTGAAGAGGCTGATTTTGAAATGGAGAGGGTGAGAAGCACTTTGTATGACCTTTTGTATGAGTATCAAGATAAAGCATCCTCAAATGTGTTGTATTCATCTAACCAGGGGCGAAGCAATAGAGGGGCCTAAGAGAGCCATGACCCCTCCTAGAAGCCCTATATCATACCTATAAAATATATAAGGGGCCTAAAAAAAAATTTAAAATGCTAGTAAACTGGCCTACTGGTCCCTCACAATGTTTACTACCTTACGTAAAGTTTCAAAGATGAAAGACCTTTAGACTTCCAACCACTATAGCTGTACTAATATACTCTACCCTCTAGCTGTACTATTTACTAATTTACTATTCATCAATCATCATTTCATCTCTGTCAATGTTTAGTAAGTCTCCCTTCATCCTTGCGTGTGCAGAGGTACTATACGACTTTGCTCTTCTTTTTTTTCTTCTTATTATTTCTCACTATATATATAAACAGTATAGATATACCCTCTTGAGACACATTTTTTTTCTTTTCAAAAAGCCTAATTGAAGTCAAAGGGAGTTATTCTTATATTTCTTTTTTTTTTCTTAGTAAGGTCAAGATGAGTTTTATCAATCTATAATATAAGTGGGTAGTTATGGCTTTCTTGTCTCCACCAACCAACGACACAAATGAGAAATCAGAAATGTTAGACAAATTCTTGAAATGCTCTACATCGTACATGTTATTAGTATGCAATTTTGTTAGATAAACATTGCTCTTCCCCTCAATTGCAAAGGTAATATAATATATACATGTCATTATGATATATTTAAATTTTAATATATATTTAAAAAAATATACATACTATATATATAACTGAATTCATTGACGGTAGCATACCGCGTGCCCGAATTTGTACCCCGTTTCGAATCGAATCTCGTACCGTATAACATTGCTTGGCCCCTGCCCTTGCCAAAGTCTGGCTTCCCCCCTACATCTAACCTTTATGGAACAAGTGTGCTTGGGAAACGACCTATATCTAGTGCTGATGGTGGTGTAGTTGATGGGGATGATGGAGATGACAAGTGGAGTAGAGTGATGAAAACAAAAAAGAAAAAGGTGAATGTCAAGTCCGAATTGGACCATTACTTGGAGGAGGATGCTTTGCCGGAGAATGATGGGTTTGACATTCAGAAGTATTGGAACATAGAGCTTAAGTATCCAACACTGAAAAAAATTGCCAAGGATATCCTAGTAATTCCGGCCTCAACGGTTGCATCGGAAAGCGCTTCTAGTATGGGTGGGAGAGTAATAAGTCCCCATCGTTCTAGACTTGCTACTAACACAATGGAAGCTCTAATGTGCATGTAAAATTGGACCTTGGGGATTATTCAGGTAAAATTTAATGATACATATACTCTTATTTTGTTTTATTTGTATATATATATATATATATATATATATATATATATATATATATATATATATATATATATATATATATATATATATATATATATATTATTGTATTTTCTTTTGAAATAGGCTCTTCTTTTGATAATGCTCAATCTTATGCTATAATATTAGAAGATTTTGATACAGTGGATGCGGAGACAATTTGTAGTAGTGGAAATGGGAGCGAAGTTCTTGATTTGGATTCGGTAACTTCAATGAATCATAGAATTTTAATTAGTTATAATATTTATTTACATAGCTTAATCCTCTGTTTTTTTATAGGGGGATGAAGATGATTTTATTTTTGCATGAGAATCCTCCATTTGAGCCTCTGCATTGTTGCTGTGATGCTGTGTTTTATCACTAAGTTGTATGAGAAATATTGATGTAGCTGTAGACTTTGTTGGTTTTGGAGCTTCTAGTATGTAGAAGTTGTTGCTCCTTGCTCATGTAATAGCCTAATAGGTTACTAGCAGCCAGTAGGGCTTATTATTGTTATATTAATTGTTTACTTAATCATATGCATCATGTAAACATCAAAGATTGCAAATGTCATTTGTAATATTGTTGGATAATTTGTTATTTTACTGCAGATTATAGTTGGATACTTGGTTATTAAACTCTTCATAATTTTCTTTATTTCTACATTATACTATTTGATTTCACTCGTTAATCACCCGATCCACCCGTTTCTCCCGGTGACAAATGGATGGATGGATTCGGGTGGAAATGGATGCGGGTGACGCTCCACCTGCCCCGAACCCGATCCATTTCCATCTCTAGATACCACTTGTTAGGACTTATGCTGAAGCGTAGTAGCAAGTAAACAATATAAAACAAATCTAAAGGGCAAAAATTAAAGCAATGACATACACAAATTTAACGTGGAAACCTCTCTCTTAACAAGTAGAGGAAAACCCACAAATCGTTTCACTAATCCTTCAACGAATATTAGCAAAACCCCAAACTCACAAATGCCGTGACTTACAATCTCTCTCAAGATTCTAACAAGAAACCTAAGAGTCTTTGTAATCTCTCCCAGTATTTGGTGAGCATACAAAATAATGATTCCAATTCCTCTTTATATAGAGGGTGAAATCCTTTCTCTAGTAGAATTAGCATCTAACAAGATCTAATCTAATTAGACTTAGGAAACTAATAATTATCTATCTTTCTAATACAATTATCAATCTATTAGGAAATAAATAGTCTATAAAGAATCCTAACATAACAAGACATAGAAAAAAATAAGACGAAAAGAGAAAGGAAATCTTCAAATCCCGCGGGCGCAAGTTCCACCCCGAGGGCGTAGGTTCCATCCCGCGGGCGCGGGTTTTGACCCCGCGGGCAAACATTAGCTTTTCTATTCGTCTACAATTTTTTCCTCTAACACTCCCGAAACCCACAATGTGTCTCTGTGACCTCCTAACCGTATTAGAATATTGGGCTTGCATAACGAGCATCTTGTTCATGGTTGAAGAAATGATTTACCCATTCAGATGGAGAACATCTTGAACCTCAATTTTCTTTCATCTCGTTCCTTCTAGTACTCCATCTTGCGAGATATTTGGTCTTTTACTTGGGATCGCTCATCGTTCAAAGACTCCAAAGTTTCATTCAACTCACCATCCGAACGTGGACCACCAATCACTTGATCTTTTACTACCTCCACTCTCTGAAGGTAGTACACGATTTAGGACTTGCCATTTTAGAAAGGCTTTAATCTATAAACAATGCCTTAATCTAAATTTTGGCCCCTTTTTTCAGCTAGATACAATTGGTGAGTGTTTGTTCTCTACATTATCGTTATTTGAATCACTCATTTTTTCCGCTCAGCATCTGAATACACCTGTACCCAAACATTTACCTCCTTGTTCATCCCTCCAACTACTATTAAGGATCGGGCTTTCATCGTCCTTGCGAGCAAAGCGCTTGGACTTCTCGCTTAAGCTACATCATAAAGGCACTGGATTTCCTTCCACAACATCGCGTTTGACTGATCATATGCATGGAAAGATTGATTTTTATCTTTGAATTAGGTGAGTTTTTTTAAAACGATGACCTAAAAGTGATCATGGATGACAATGCGAAGA
The DNA here is from genome assembly GCA_947648045.1 of Beta corolliflora. Lineage (NCBI taxonomy): Eukaryota > Viridiplantae > Streptophyta > Magnoliopsida > Caryophyllales > Amaranthaceae > Beta > Beta corolliflora. The sequence goes on from CANSZD010004262.1 coordinate 507,740, forward strand.
CGGATAAAAAACCGGCAAATAAGCAGTAAAAAACTGAGTTGCGTTGCACAAGACGGTGTGTCAGGCGCAAGCTCCTTGCGCATGACACAAGATTATTACGCTTAGCGCTCGATGCTCGTTTTCCGGATTTTTTATTTAGACGATCTATTATTAGTCGTTTTTCGATGATTTTAGACTACTTCCAGGGGTAAGCTAGGCGAAAGCATGTTGAATATAGCAAACAAGCAGGCAATAATGTCAAATAGGCAAGAAATAGTATGCAGTTCCAACCTAAAGTCAAGAACTATATTTGATACTATGGTCAGGCTTAGGTTTAGGCTTCAAAAGGGTTCATGACTAAGAGATTGATCCTACACTTCGTATCTTTGCTTAAAATGATGGCCATGTGTAATACACACTCCAGTCTCAACTCAGGAACAAGATAGCAATGCCATGGTTGGATAGGTTTGCTTATGACTAAGATCCAGCACTATTGCTCATGAAGCTTTTTGGAGGGAAAAAGCGCAAACCCCCCGGGATGGCCTCATGCGTATAAGATGCGCTAGCGCAGGGCAAGGACAATAACCATATAGTGGCTATGAAGAATAGTCGTGCATATGAAAAACTGTAATGTTATTCAAAGGCATAAAACAAGTATGAATAGTATTTTTCGAGTTTGACCCACTAATCAAAAATTAAATTGGATCTTTCCGGATCAAGTCGCTAAATTGTAGTCATATTTTTATTGCGGCGGGATGAACGAGATTTGACTACCTCATTGTAAAGATTTTATCTTTGAAATTCGTTTTGAAAAAAAGTTTACAACAAGTCTTTAAAGCAAGACTCATAAACCTAATTGGATATTTGGGAATTATAATATGGATAACTTAGAGACTTATCCAATGCAGATTTCCCCGTAATGATTTCATCATTGGTAAATGAACAACTAAAGACGGAGTTTAGGAGTAAGGGCACGAACATGATCTGGAATCAAATTCGCCCATTGTTGGCCTCTACTAATTAATACGATTCTTGTCTAGTTTTATGCAAATAAACAACCACGCAATATGTTCTTGTATTCTAAAAATGAATCTATATTGGTTTATTAAACAGGCAAATAAAACTAAATTTTATGTTATTTATGCAATCAAATTGCAGCGATCCTCAATCAATTGTCTAAATTACCTTATTAGGTACGAAAGCATTTATTGAGGTCTTTGATTAGCAAAAATAAATATGTGAGGTGATGAAAGCATTTTAACACATAGGCATGCAAATGAATATAATATGTAGAAATAAAAATAAAAAGAAGATATTAGAGAAGAATATACAATAGTATGAATTCCTTAAGGATCTATATCATGAAAAGCTTGTTTGTAACTTTAAGAATTTAAATAGGAATTGAAATGTTATGGACACTCATGAATTATACCTTTGTCGCTTGAGTCTTGTATATCGATTCGCATGAGGAGCAATCTTGAAGCTTCAATGGAGATTGAGTGGAAATTGAAGGTTTAGGAATATATGACTGAAGTACTTGAGAGAGTTTTTTGAGAGGTATTTGAGTGTGAAAGTGTATTAAAAGTCGTATGAAAGTTGTCGAGATCTGCTCCGAAATCGAATGGAACAAGGCTTATTTATAAGGATAATCTGGAAAATGAGATAACACTAGTGGAAAAAACGTTATGTGTCACTTGACAATAGATCTGGTTTTAACAAAACAGGATTCGTAAATATTGCAATTTTTGGGAGGCAAACACTAGTGGAAAAAACCTCATCTGATCCGGTCAAAATGGGCCTTTCTGATTCGTTTTTTGACCGCAACAGGTGGGGTCGCAGCGGCTAGGAGGAGTTAACTGATCCGGTTAAAGAACCGGATCAGTTAGGAATGAATTTATCGGGTCATAGCATAGAATCGGATCAGTTAAGTAACTTAATTGATCTGTATCTATGCCATGACCGGATCAGTTGAGTGAATTATGGGGGTAAAAAAAAGCACTTTATTACAAAGCATTGTATTGTGCTTTGTATAAAGTGCTTTTTGCATTACTCATTTACAACGACAGACCATCATCATAAAACATAACAAAACAAATTGCAACAAACGACAAACATCCTGCACTACGAAACCACAAAAGAAAGGAAACCACAAAACGAATGGAAACCACAAATGAATGGAAGTTAAGAAATTCCAAATGACTGGAAGTTTTGAAATCCCAAATGGCTAAATAACAAAACGAACACAAGGGGGAAATTACAACCCAAATTCAGGAGGAAATTATACAAAAGTATAAAAGCAATGCAAAAAACGAAAGAAAAGTGAACAAAATGAAAGAAAATTATGTCAAGATTAACATTCACAAAACGAAATAAAATTAACATACACAACGAAAAAAAATATTTAAAAAAAAATGAAAAATTGAACACAACCAATTTACAAATGCAAAACTGAAAAACCGGAAATAAAAGAAAATCGAACAAAATAACAAATCTAAATCCTAAATGACAAACGAAATTAAATCGAAAAAAATTATAAAGCCAAACCCTAAAAAATTCAAAGAAAAACGAGACTAAATCCTAAAAATTGAAAAATTATATCGAATTTACTCATCTAATTCCTCTTCGTCTTGCCGTCATCTTCTTCTTCATCTCTTCGTCTCTTCTTGGCCCAAATTAAAGCAATTTACTCATTTTCGTCATCTTCGTCTTCATCTCATCGTCTCGCCGTTACCCAGATCGTTCTTGGGCTTAGATTTCATTTTCTTCATTGCTGAATAGAGAGGGAAAGTGTTGGCTAACTCTTGTTTTCTTTTGATTTCGTGAAGAGAGGAGGAGAGGAGGAGAGAAGAGAGTTGAGAGTTGAGAGAAAGGGGGGTTTAATGGGAGGAGAGAGATGGCAACCTGGGATTTGAGTGTTAGCGAGGTTGCAGTTGATGGGTTCGAGGAATTTGAGTGTTAGTGAGGAGTTTTTGGTGGTGTGAGAGTTGGAACTGCTGGAGGATGAGGATTTCGTCGGTTAGAATAGAAAGTAGGGTTAGGGTTCAATGGGAGGAGAGAGATGGCTGGGTGAGTGAGGTGAGAGATGAAGTTGGTGTTTCAGTTTCGGGTTTTAATGGGATGCAACGGGCTACGTGTTTTTAAGGAGCGAGAAGGTGGGCCAGGGTGGAACGCTGGGCCTTAATGCCAATAAACTGGTCCGGTTTGAGGAGAACCGGATCAGTTAAACAAACTGATCCGGTTCTCCTCCACACCGGATTAGTTTATTGACCAAAAATTTTACGAAAAAAAAAATCAAATTTTCTGATCCGGTTTTGGGAGAACCGGATCATTTTGTTTGTGTCATAAGGTTTTTTCCACTAGTGAAAGCGAGGAAATTTACTGATCCGGTCAATTAGTGAACCGGATCAGTTAACAGAAAACGGATCATTATTTCTGTTAACTGATCTGATTCACCAAACTGCCATGTAGGATTAATGAAGGTGAGAGGGTCGAAATTGAGGGAGAATTTATGAGAGCAATTTTCAAGGTGACACGTAGGATTCATAAAGCAAGGTTTATTAGTATATATAGATTTTTTGTCTCCTTGTTAAAGTTTTAGCCTAGGTGCCTAGTTTAGGTACTTGGAACTTGGTTCCTTGTCACTAATTCTGTAAACCTTAATGTGTGTGACAAGTTTATTAATGTACTGAACTCAATTATGAAATTCATTTTGATTTTATTGAACAAAATCTAGCCTTGCATTGCATTCCTACAAAGTTACCAAGTTACATAACATAATCCATAGTCAATACTACAAATGTATCAAAAATGTGATGTACAAACTCAAATGTGTTTCATTTGTGGATCAAAAAATATATTAAGCAACATGCTCAATAGCAAAGACATTAACTACATAATCCCTAAACTACATGTCTTAACTTGTTATGGCTTCCACACAGTGTAATCCCCCGTAAATTTATGAATTTTATAAATATATTTTAATGTATATTTTAGTATATTTTAGTATTTAAACGACGTAATTCTTGAAAGGTTGACTATTTGAAAGTCAAAGGAATTATTTAATGATTTAAAGAAGTCAAACATTTTATTTAGTCATACTTTGAAATATATTTAAATAGCCTAAAATACATTTTGGTTTAACAAAAGGGATTTTAAATTGGGTTAGAGGAACCCAACCACTCAAATCATCAACCATTAAATATTATTTTAGTCCAAACACCTTTTCCTACGCCCACAAGGGGGAACCTATATAAACCCCCAAAACCTCAATTTTTACCACACACTTGTATTCTCTCTCCTCCTCTTCCCCTATTTTCGGCCTCCCCTATTGTTTCTCTCCCTTTTCTTTTTCTCTTTTTCTTCTCTTTTCTTCTCTTCCTCTTCGTGGATCACGGCCGCCCAGTCGACCGGCCGCCGCCGCCTATTCCCACCGGCGTCCCTCTCCTCCTCTCCTTTGCTTTGGTTATTTCTTCCTCCTCAAGTTATTTTCAATGCAAAGTTTATGTTTTTAAGAATTGTTTTAATTTGTTTATGTTTAAAGTTATAATTTGATGATTTAAATATGAATATAAAATTATGTAGTTTATATAATAAAGTAATTAAATTTCAGATTTAATTATTATGTTTGAATTGAGATTTTAAGTATTAAAACATATATTTTTAGGGTTTTATAAGTTGGAAAATCATAGTAGTATATTGTAGTTTATGAAATTGAGAATTCTTATGATTTATATTATTTTTAAGTATGTTTAAAAATGGTTTTATTAAATTATAAGTTGCTGAAAATTTGAAAAGGATGTCGATGATGGAGTTTTATGATTAAAGTATGAGTTTTAAGGGTTTTAAATGACTAGTATAGTAGTACTATACTAGGGAGTATTATTGATTGAAGTTTTAAAGATGGGAAAGGTTTTAAAACACTTTTAAAGAGGGTTTAAAGTATTTTATTATTGTTGGAAAGTTATAGGGTATTGATTGGTGGATTATTTTAGGCGGAGAATTCTCTTTAGGCGACTTTTGAGCTTGTGAAAGTGGCCTCTCGATTTGTCTACACAAGGTACATACATACCTATGTGTTGATTTGATTAGTATCATGTCCTAAGGATGAGAACTATGTAGTATCATGTATAGGGAACTATTTTTAGTTCATATGTGATTTATATTCAAGTGGATTTGCATGTTTTACGCTGTTGTGTGAAGCATGTTGACTATGATGATGATATTATGTTTGTATGGAATATTGATGCAAGCATATGGGATGTGGAAACTTTATTTTATTAATTCACATGAGGGATTAATATTTATGTTGGTATTGGATCATGATTGAATCATATTGTTCCCATTGGATTATTTAATTACTTTATAAGGACCGAGGGCCTTATTTGGTAAGTTGATTTTTATACCTATGAAAGGTTGATTGGTTGTTGACTTATTGGTTCAACAAATAAAGGAAGGTTATGGATTTAATGTTGGAATTAATCTTGGGTTGTTAAGTTGATGATCACCTTATCTAATCCTAAGATAAAAATGAAAGTTTATGGTTCTTTGATGATTATACTATATGTCTTACTTGTGAGTCATAACAAGTGAATAAATTATTAATCATGTAAAGTGAAACGTGGATAACAATAGCTTTAGACTTGTGCACGTCTAAAGTGTTGGAAAAATATGAGTTGGAGTACATGGTGGTAGCCCATGGCTTTTCTTGGGACCGAAATGATCACCGTGTTCTATTTTTATTATTAAAGGTTCCGCGATATTGTAGGTCAGGGGAGTACGGAGTGCATCGTCCATTACAGGTTTGAAGATGATGCATCATGAGTTCGGGATTTGGAGAGCTTGTGTTGACTTTACCTTTTACTTTGAATTTATACTTTTCTTCGTGGACTTTGACTATTGTGGTTGACTTTGACTTTTGAGGTTGACTTTGACTTTTTGTTGGTTTGACTTTTGGAGTTGACTTTTTGGTTGACTAAGTTTTATTTCTAAAGTTTATTTATTACTATTTCCGCTGCAAAATTCTGAATAAGCCGATACGTTATCACACGGGCGATAATACTTTGATAATTCTCTAAGTTTTATATTTAAAAGGTATTTTGGAAAATAGAGAATTGTCGGGGTGTTACAAAGTGGTATCTTGGAGCTTTAGGTTTTTTTTGGCTTTTCGTGCCAACTTTAAATTTTTAGGCGCCTAGCTAGCTTGTTACTTAAAATTAATTTCATAGAAATCGAGCTCCTACTTATTCGTTTTGTTCAAATCATTTTTCGAAACATTTTTCAAGATTTCAAGATTTTAAATATTTATTTTTCGAATTATTTTTTTAGGGTCAGAATTATTTTATTTGGTTCAAAATTTTCGAAGTCCATTATTTTTTTTATTTCTTTTTTCTTTTTTTTATATAATTTCGAAAATTATATATATTTATTTTAATACTTCTAGTTTATCTACTTTATTATTTTTGTGAGAGATGGGTAGTATAGGAAGGGTATATAGGATAGAAATATTATATGTCTCCATTAAATAGTTAGTTTAGTATGGTTATATTTTTCTTCCCTGCTAACTGTTTATGCTATTCCTATGCTTTATATTATTGTTATTATTGCTTATTGTTTAATGTTGGGAATATACGCTAAGTGAGAGTATCGTTTGTTTATAGATGTCGTGTTCTTCAGTAAACAAACCTAGAGATATGACTGATAGAGAAGCAACTAGAGTAGGAAGCTACTACAACCCGATTGTACTAAGTGATGATGAGGATGATGGAGGATCTGAGTCTGACTGTGATAGCTACACCAGCGTAGAGGTCATCATGTGTAGTGTTTTAAGAGTAGGTATGCCTGATAGCGACGATGAGGTTCTCCAGGAGTTTGACCGTGCTAGAGGACAGACCAGGTTGGACATCTACCATGTCGTTTTGAGACCTAAGGGTGTTTGAGAGTTAGAAGAGGATGAACCTCAACCTAAGAAGATTCAAAGAACTACTAGCGCTAGAAATTCAGGTTATTATATATTATAGTGAAGACTTTGGAGACTTTGAAGATGAAATGTTTACTCCATAGAAGTATAAAGAAAATAAGGATAGGCTTGATAATGTAACTCCATAGAGTATTTATTTATGTTCTAAGGTTAGTAGTTGAATAAGTAGCTAAGCTACAATGGTTTAAATTTCCTTCTCTAGCATCTTTATATTGTTGAGAAATAAGTTGGTTAGTTTGGATTGGAAAAAATATTCTTATTATCGTATGAGGAATAAAAGTTATTATTCAGTTATTTGAGTTGAGTGAGAATATATTTTAGTAAGCGAAAAGGGGAATATTTTCTTTAGTTATTGTGATTGGTTGCATTTGATCCTTATGTGATTATAAATGTGAATATTTATTCATGTGTGAATATATGATTGTTATGGTTCATAGTGTGTGAACATAGTGTTATGATAACTCCATAAGAATTGTATGTTGATGCGATCTTGTATGGTCAAATCAAATGTTGCCTTCATAATAAATGGCAAGTAGTTGTGTATCGAAACCTAAAGTAGAGTTACGTTAAATTTAAGGTCGTGAAGTAGAATGACCAACAACGATAACGCCTTAGCTTCTGCTATACGCCTATTGGCGGAGAAATTAACTCAAGAAAGAGCTGAGCATCCCGATCCTGCTGGGGACATGCTTGAAAGATTAGCTAAAATTAAGCCGCCATACTTTAAGGGGCAAGCTGACCCTAGCTTCTTAGAAAGTTGGATTACGGAGTTTGAAAAGATTTTTGGAACTGAAAACAGTCCTGAAGCTACGAAAGTAGGTCAAGCTGTATTGTATTTGAAAGATGAGGCTGACTTATGGTGGAAAGAGAATGTGACTAGACTTAGTGTTGTCAAAGGGTTTAATTGGGATTCCTTTATTATTGCTTTAAGGGGAAAATTTTACCCTGCATTTATGAGGAAACAGAAGGCCCAGGAATTTATAAACCTTAGGATGGGGAGCATGACTATCTCTGAGTACTATAGTAAGTTCATAGCACTCTCGAGGTTTGCACCTGAGGTAGTAGCCACTGAGGAGTTAAACGCTCAAAGATTTGAGCAAGGGTTGACTGAGGAAATCCAACTGGAGCTAGGTGGTGAAACTTTTCCATCCTTTGAAGTGGTGCATGGAAGAGCCACCCATATTTATGGTCTTCAGTCGAGGCGTGATAAGAAGAATGATGTAGTGGGTGAGATGAGAAAGGATTTCAATGCTGGAGGAAATCAAGGGAATTTCAAGAAGAACATAAATGGGAATGGGAATTTCCAAGGCAGAAATGTTCAGGGCTATAACAATAAGGGCCAGTTTGAGAGGGTTTACCATTGTAAGAAGTGCAGTAAGAACCACCCTGGTAGAGACTGTAAGGGAGACCTAGTAACCTGTAACTACTGCTAGAAGAAGGGCCATAGGGAGTATGAGTGCTTCACCAAGCAAGAGAAATAGTAAAATGGTAGTTGAAGTGGTAACTAGGTGAGGTATGGGTTGAACCAGTCAGGAAGTAAAGGTTCGAAGCCTGTAGGGTCACAAAGCAACCAAAGAAGCTACAGTAAACCTGCTAGTGAGAGCAACAACAACCAGAATAAGGCTCCGGGTAAACTGTTTGTGATGAGTCGCAATGAAGCTGAACGATATGCCGACGTAGTTTCTGGTACTTTTTCTATTAACTCTGTTCTCGTTAAAGCGTTATTTGATTCTGGGGCAACTTATTCGTTTGTTTCGTCGTCCGTCATTAAGAGTCTGGGGTTGGTAGATTTTGAAGTAATTGACTTGCCTATTAGTATACCTACTGGAGAGATTATAAAGATTTGCCTCTTAAGATTGGAGACTGTGTATTTTCTTCTGATTTGATAGAATTCAATTTGGGGGACCTAGATGTTATTCTTGGGATGAATTGGTTAGGTTTTTACAAGGCCAAAATAGACTGTGAAGCTCATAAAGTAATGTTGAGAAGCCCTTTGGGGAAGTTGACTTCGTATCGACGTTTCGGGAATCCTAAAAACTTTGGGGTTATTTATGCAATGCAAGTGAAGAAGTTGATGAAAAAGGGGTGTGAACTGTTTTTCTGTAGTGTGCAAGATGTGAGTGAAGAGCTTGGATTGAAGATCGAGAATGTACCAATTGTGAACGAGTTTATGGATGTGTTTCCAAGTGAGATTTCTGGTATGCCGCCTGCAAGAGCTGTTAAGTTCACCATAGACTTAGTTCCTGGCACTACACCTATTTCTAAGGCACCTTATAGAATGGCACCTCTTGAGATGAGTGAGTTGAAGATGCAATTGCATGAGGTGTTGGATAAGGGTTATATTAGGCCTAGTGCGTCACCTTGGGGAGCTTCTGTGTTGTTTGTAAAGTTGAACAATGTGACTATCAAGAACAAGTATCCTTTGCCAAGGATAGATGACTTGTTCGACCAGTTGAATGGAGCGAGCATATTCTCGAAGATTGATTTGCGTTCGGGGTATCACCAGTTGCGTTCGGGGTATCACTAGCTGATAAGGATATACCTAAGACTGCGTTTAGGATGCGTTGTGATCATTATGACTTTACTGTGATGCCGTTTGGATTGACCAATGCTACGACGATATTTATGGATTTGATGAATAGGATATTCCATGAGTTCCTAGATAAGTTCGTTGTGGTATTCATTGATGATATCTTGATTTATTCAAAGAGTGAAGAAGAGCATGATGAACACTTGAGGATTATATTGGAGATGCTTAGGAAGAATCAATTGTATGCCAAGTTCTCTAAGTAAGAGTTTGGTTTGGAGAAATAGCATTTTGGGTCATTATGTGTCTTTAGAAGGAGTCTCTGCAGATCCTGCTAAGATTCAAGCTGTTAGTGAGTGGCCTACTCCAAAGAATGTTTCAGATATCAGAAGTTTTCTGGGTTTAGCTGGCTATTATAGGAGATTTGTGAGAGATTTCTCGAAGATAGCGAGGCCAATGACCAATTTGATGAAGAAAGAGTCAAAATTTGAGTGGAGTGAGAAGTGCGAGGAAGCTTTTCAGATTTTAAAGGAACGTTTAACCTCTGCACCCGTTTTAACCCTGCTTGATGGAAATGAGGGATTTGAGGTGTATAATGATGCTTCAAAGAATGGTTTGGGATGTGTTCTGCAGCAGAATGGGAAGGTGATCGCGTATGCGTCGCGTCAATTGAAACAGTATGAGGTTAATTATCCTACCCACGATCTAGAGCTAGCTGCGATCGTATTTGACTTGAAAATTTGGAGACATTACCTTTATAGGGAAACCTGTAAGATCTTTACTGAGCATAAGAGTTTGAAGTATATTTTCATCCAGAAATATCTTACTATGAGACAGAGGAGATGGTTAGAGTTGATCAAGGACTATGACCTAGATATCCAGTATCATGATGGGAAGGGGAATGTAGTTGCCGATGCTTTGAGTAGGAAGTCGAGCCATAGCTTGAATGCCTTGGTAGTTCCTGAGGAATTGTGTCGAGATATGCAAAGGCTTAGCCTAGAAATCTTAAATCCTGGGGAGATCGAGGCAATATTGAGTGCTTTATCATTGGAGTTGTCAGTTTTCGACGAGATCAAAGAGGGTCAAGTTGGAGACGAGCACCTAAATAAGATTAAGGAGAAGATAAAGCAAGGTAAGGAAGTCGACTTTAAGATTTATGATGATGAAGGCTTGAGGTTCAAGGGAAGGTGGTGTGTACCACAAAAATGTGAAGAGCTTAAGAGAAGGTTTATGGATGAAGAGCATAATACTCCATATTATGTGCACCCTGGGGGTGACAAGTTGTATAAGGATCTTAAGGAGATTTATTGGTGGCCGAATATGAAGCGTGAAGTCGCTGAGTTCGTGTCAAAGTGTGTGACCTGTCAGATAGTAAAGATTGATCATAAGAGACCATTGGGGAAGGTTCAATCCTTAGAAGTAATACAACAATAGTTACCATGCGAGCATTAAGATGGCTCCTTTTGAGGTGTTGTATGAAAGGAAGTGTAGAAATCCCATTTATTGGAATGATTTTAGTGAAAATATAGTAATGGGGACATAATTTATTGAGGAGACTGTTAAGAATGTCAAGTTGATTCAGGCTAGAATTCAAGCTGCTCAGGATAGGCAGAAGAGTTATGCTGATTTAAAGCGAAGAGAAGATGAATTCGCAGTGGGTGACAAAGTGTTTTTGAAAGTGTCACCAACTAAAGGAGTGATGAGATTTGGGAAAAAGGGCAAATTAAGTGCTAAATATGTTGGCCCATATGAGATTTTGCAAAGAATTGGGAGGGTAGCTTATAAGTTGGCTTTGCCAATGGATTTTGAGAAAATGCATGATGTGTTTCATATTTTCCAACTCAAGAGATATATCCCTGATGAGAGTCATGTTTTGGAGCCTGAAAGAATCCAAATTGATAGTAGCCTCACATATGAGGAAAGGCCTGTGAGAATTCTTGATAAAAAGGTGTGTAGTACACGCAATAAGGATGTGAATATCGTGAAAGTGCTTTGGTCTAACCATGAGTCTGAAGAGGCAACGTGGGAAGCCGGAGACGAAATGAAGAAGAAGTATCCTGAGTTATTCCTTGATGTGAGTTACGAGGGCGTAACTCGTTTTTTTTTAAGGGGGGTAGAATGCGATAGAATTTCGCGCTTTTTACCTTATTTTATGGCACTTTTATGCATTTTTATGCTTATTTTGGCAATTTGCACATGTTAGTGCAAAATAAATTGGTTCTCCGCATGGAAAATGTGTTCATGAGTAACACAAATGGTTTTAAAGTTGGTAAAAGTGTGCACATGTGTGACACAAGTATTTCTCAAATGGAAGTTGAGTCAAAAACTTTTGAAGATGTGTGAGTTTTCGTGCCAAGTTTCGGGATGAAACTTCTTTTAAGAGGGGTAGACTGTAATCCCCCGTAAATTTATGATTTTTATAAATATATTTTAATGTATATTTATATATATTTTAGTATTTAAACGATTTATTTCTTGAAAGGTTGACTATTTGAAAGTTAAAGGAATTATTTAGTAATACTTTGAAATATAATTGAATAGCTTAAAACACTTTTTGGATTGTAAAAAGGATTTTAAATTGGGTTAGAGGAACCCAACCACTCAAATCATCAACCATTAAATATTACTTTAGCCCAAACACCTTTTCCTAAGCCCAAAATGGGGAACCTATATAAACCCCCAAAACCCCAATTTTTCCCACACACTTATTTTCTCTCTCCTCCTCTTCTCCCAATTTTTCGGCCCTCTCTCTCTTTTTCTTCCTCTTTTCTTTCTCTCTCTTCCTCTCTCTTTCCTTCGGCCCTCCTCCTTCGTGATCGGCCGGCGACCACCACCGGCGACCACCACTGGCGACCCCTCCCTCCTCTCCTTTGTTTGGTTATTTTTCTTCCTCCTCAAGTTATTTTCAATGCAAAGTTCATGTGTTTAGGAATTGTTTTAATATGTTTATGCTTAAAGTTGTAATTTCATTATTTAAATACGAATCTAAGATTATGTAGTTTATATAATGAAGTTAGAAAATTTCAGATTTAGTAGTTATGTTTAAATTAGGGTTTTTAAATATCAAAGCATGGATTTTTAGGGTTTTATAAGTTGGAAAATCATAGTAGTATATTATAGTTTATGAAATTGAGAATTCTTATGATTTTATTTATGTTTAAGTATGTTTATAAAGGGTTTCATTATATTATAAGTTGCTGGAAATTTGAAAAGGATGTCGATGATGGAGTTTTATGATTTAAAGTATGAGTTTTAAGGGTTTTAAATGAATAGTATAGTAGTACTGTACTAGGGAGTATTAATAATTGAAGTTTTAATGATGGGAAAGGTTTTTAAACACTTTTAAAGAGGGTTTAAAGTATTTTATTATTGCTGGAAATTTATAGGGTATTGATTGGTGGATTATATTGGTTATTTTAGGCGGAGAATTCTCTTTAGGCGACTTTTGAGTTTGTGAAAGTGGCCTCTCGATTTGTCTACACAAGGTACGTACATACCTATGTGGGGGTTGGAATTAGTATCATGTCCTAACACTAGTGGAATAAAGTCCAACCGCTGCGGTCAAAACCGGGCTTGCCGCTGCGGTTTTGGCCCGCAACGGTTGGACTAACAGCAGTTTTCATAAAAAAAATGCTGCGGTTGTGAACCGCAGCGGCAAAGCACAAACCACTGCGGTTCCAAGGCAGAACCGCAGCGGTTAATGGGAAAAACCGCTGCGGTTTTGCCATGGAACCGCAGCGGTTTGTTCTTTGCCGCCAACCTCTTTGTATGCATTGGAACATTAACTGATGCGGTTTTCTTAGTAAACCGCATCAGTTAATGTAATATAATATATATATATATATATATATATATATATATATATATATATATATATATATATTATATTTGTATATTTATAATATTTTATTATATCTAACTTGCTATAGTTGACACAAATCCCACAAGCGCGTCGTATACAAGTCAAATTAATATATATATAAATATAAAATTTGGAGAATGTACTACAAATGAAGTTGTATTAAGTACTAAAATCCAAAATAAATATCAATTATATTATTGTACCAAAATAACTAGTAAGTAGAACAATAAGAACAAATAAACTCAAAGTCGCGGCATCATCTTCACATGCAAACTTCGGTAAGGCAGTGTGCTAGCAAATCTCGAACCTCGTTTATCTCGGTTGTGCTGAAAGAACTCTCCCTTTGATTGAATACCTTAAACATAAGGAAACACACATAATATCAGTTTTAGTTTGAGTAATACCTTAGATAATTGACTCTTATAGTTATATATGTACCTATTGGAACTATATATGACCTAACATGTGGTTAAATGCGGGAAACTAAGTGAAATGACCTTCGAATTCCAAAATCGGCCCGAAATGGCCTTCATTTACCCAAAATGGGTTTCAAAGCATATGAGTGAACTTTAATTGACTCTTATAGTTATATATGTATCTATTGGAACTATATATGACCTAACATGTGGCTAAATGCGGGAAACTAAGTGAAGTGAGCTTCGAAGGCTAAAATCGGCCCGAAACGGCCTTCATTTACCCAAAATGGGTTTCAAAGCATATGAGTGAACTTTAATTGACTCTTATAGTTATATATGTACCTATTGGAACTATATATGACCTAACATGTGGCTAAATGCGGGAAACTAAGTGAAATGAGCTTCGAAGGCCAAAATCGGCCCGAAACGACCTTCATTTACCCAAAATGGGTTTCAAAGCATATGAGTGAAGTATAATTGACTCTTATAGTTATATATGTACCTATTGGAACTATATATGACCTAACATGTGGCTAAATGCGGGAAACTAAGTGAAGTGAGCTTCGAAGGCTAAAATCGGCCTAAAACGGCCTTCATTTACCCAAAATGGGTTTCAAAGCATATGAGTGAACTATAATTGATTCTTATAGTTATATATGTACCTATTGGAACTATATATGACCTAACATGTGGCTAAATGCAGGAAACTAAGTGAAGTGAGCTTCGAAGGCTAAAATCGGCCCAAAACGGCCTTCATTTACCCAAAATGGGTTTCAAAGCATATGAGTGAACTTTAGTTGACTCTTATAGTTATATATGTACCTATTGGAACTATATATGACTTAACATGCGGCTAAAGGCGGAAAGAAAACAAAACTAAGTGAATTGAGCTTAAGAGGCCAAAATCGACTTTAAATTAAACTACGTATATTAGTTTTATATGTATATATATATATATATACCTTCTCAATATGCCCGACTTCCTTGCAACTTGAGGCTATATCGAACATGAACCTCAACACATAGTAGCCACACTCGGTTCCCCCTGGTTGCTGAGCACACTAATCATAGAATTACATAAAAAATCATGTAATTAACATACATGGTTGTTTTTTGCTAAAAGAAAGAAGTACGTAGCTTAACTAATATGTATTACCTCCATTGCTTTCCATTTAGGTATTTTTCCCGTGCTCTTAAATTTCTTCAAAGAACTGTAGTTAAGTTAATTTCATGTGAGAAGTGGCCAAAGAATGGAATTAGTAAAAAGTGTAATGCTTATTAGCATTTTAAATAACAAATATACCTATTTATGCATGATTTGAGGAATAAGTGTCGTGGTGGATCTTGAGCTACAGAATCAAAATGATATACTGTGTTGTTTGAAGGACAAATCACAACGAGCGACCAATGAAGACTAAAATGCCAAAAAAGTTAGGAAGCAATCATGTGAGTACTTCTATTTTATATATAATGAAAATTAAAGTGGTAAAAATAGATGCAAGGTTAAGAACTATACTCTTCAAAACAAGGGGCAAGTATGAACTTATGTTGTGCACGTAGAGATGTTTTGATACATAGCCAAATGTACTCCTTCACCTGATTTGTGTTTTGCAAACAATTGTCGGCTCGGGTGAAATTTGGACACAACCACCCAAATTGCTCTTGTATGCTCTTGCGTCCACAATCATCTTGGAGTAATCTTTAAAGCACAACCAACTTCGTAACATAAATATATTATTGTATATTGCAAATCATTTTTATTTACTTCAAAAGTACAAATGTTTTACCTCATGAAGACTTGAATCAAGGAAACATTCAGCATCTCTCCGCAAAGGAACTCTTTTAAATCACCCTTAGACACCCATGTCGATGTATCCTCAAAGTAGTTGAATTGCGTGGTACCCAAATTCACCTCGAGAGGTGCATCATCCGACATATCACGCGCATTTGCATGTAGCCATATGCATGCCTTAGTGAGACACTCGATCTTTGGTTTCTCGATCCAAGTATATGTAGTTGGTTTTTCTTGGTGACTTGAATCTTGCATTCCTTTGCCCGAAATGGCCTTCTTTAGGCCGCTTGAACCCTTCTTCTCTGAACCCTTATTCGCCTTCTCTAAAGGAGGTGAGTCCGCCTTGCTTTCCTTGGGCTTGTTTATTCTCTCCAAAACCTAATAATTCAATGGTAAAAACATTCAACTTAGTTAGTAGGTAGGTATGAAACAAATCATTATGAATATGGATTTAAGTTGCTTCAATTTACCTAATCTGAAAACCTCACCCATGCCGATGGCCACAACACATAGCCACCACGAGCGTCGGTCAAGACATTTATATCAATTGATGGTTTAGGCAGTGGTAGCGCGGACGCGGATGTGTCGTTGTTGTGTGCACCGCGCCCGGTCCAAAGATAAAATTTCTCCTACTCTCTTCTACACTAAGGTAGTATAGTGGAAGTAGGGGTCGTATCCACAGGGAAACAGGGACGAGTTTAGTACTTAGCGTGATTCGAAACCTAGATTAAGCTAAGGGCCGAGAAACCTAATTATAATTACAAAGGGGGGTTTCAAGTATATTATAAACAAACTAAAACTAACTAGCAAGTAAATAAAATGAGAAATCAATTATGGAAAGATCTTGAATCCGATTAACATCCACTTCAATTCCTTATCGATCCTCGAACCTCCACTCTAATTATTTCCATAATTATCTATTGTTGAGAATTAATCTCGCATTCTCCTTATTCTTAGTTGAATAGCACGATCAGCGTGACTATAAAACCCTAACTAAAGGATAACCTAGTCCGATCTGCGTCTAAGTTCAATCCAATAGCAGCAATAAACACAGAGAACCAATAGACCTGCTAATGTCATACACGCGATAAACATTCAACAGTTGATTCAATTTCCCTAAGGAATAACCAAGATGATCTGCATCTAAATTACTCCCTAGTTTGCTACCAATTGATAAAAGAATAAAACAATCCGATTCTATTCTTAAATCTAGCATTAGATTAATTACACAATCAAACTAGTAACGTTCCTAGCATAATCATGCAATAATCATAAATCACAAACATAGAAATTGAACCATAATCAAGGAAAAGAGAAAGAGAAGAAAGATCTCACAATAACGGTTGAAGCTTCATGTTAATTGATCCAAGAACAGTTCAAGCTACAATCCGATAGCAAAAACCAAACCCATAATTGAAATCCCTAAAAACTAAACTAAGAATTGAAAACTAAAACTAAGAAATGAAAAACAAAGAAAAGAGAAATGAAGAACAAAGAGGAACGAAGAAGGAAAGATGAAAAGAGAATCAAGAAGAAGGAAGGATGAGGAGAGGAGCTCTCCCCACCAACTTGCCACTCCAAGACCTACATTTCAGCTCTCCTCTTCGTGCTCCACTTCGTCTCCCCAAAAATTAGGTTTTAGGAAACATTTAAACCCCGCACAAAATCGTGGCCCTAAACCGTCAAAAGAGTCGCGAGTCGCGACACTGATCGCGAGTCGCGAAGATCGCACTGCCAAACCGCACAAAATGGCTGGGCAAGAGCATCGCGAGCCGCGACAGGCATCGCGAGTCGCGAGGGGCAGGGGTCGCGAGGTGCGACAGTCCTCGCGAGTCGCGAGCCCGGGGCGATGGGCGCCGGGGCGTGCGATGGGCTGGGCTGTGCGAGCTTGCGTCGCGATGGTTGCTTGGGTTTGTGCGAGCTTGCGTGCGATGGTGGTTCTTGCTTGGTGGCCGTGAGTGTGTAGGTGGTCGAAGTTACGCGCATGCTTGGTGCTTAGAGCTTCCGATGATTGCCCATTATGGTACGATGCCAAATCTCCCAAGCTCTCCAAAGACACTTCAATCAAACATCATTCAAATCCATTTCATCTTGAAAGCTCGGAATACATGGCGTTAACACAAATTATCTCGCAAAGCTCCGAATTTCCGCTAAAGGCTAAATAAAACACGAATGTTAACAATTACAATCAAACCCTTAGCAAAGTGCACCTCAAATATCACTAAAACGTCGTATAACTTGAGCGTATCAGGCAGCGGAAGAGCAAAGTCTTCATAACCAGGAGTAATGGTCACTACACTAACCGCCAAGTGCTCATTGTCCACAGGCTCATGATGGACTATTGCTCGTTCACTTCGTGGTTGTGCATTTCCTACAGCCACCACAATCAAACCCTCATCTTTTACATCTAGTAAAAGCTGGCAAGGCGTTTCTTCCTTCAAAAAGTACATGAAATTGAGGTTACGAACATGGAATTATAGAATATAACATGTTACATAGTTTTAAAAATTATAAGGATAATAGTTACCTCTAACTCAAGTATAGATGGTGGGGATTTTTGTGTGTTAGGATGGCTAGCTTTGTCCTCCAAAAGACGATCCAGTTTAGGTTGATGTATCGCCGGTAAACCAAACTGTGAGAGGACCGCGTTGAAACTCTACGTGACTTTCTCCGTGACTTTCTCCGTCACATTCTCCGTGACTTTCTCCGTAATTTCATCGGTAAGCTTCTCCCGAATAGCTTGTGTCATAGCTTCCATATCATGTGGATGAGAGCGTGATTTTGTACCTACGGAGTAATCTTTAGAATACGCTTTTGTCACACCTAGACGAATACCACCTAAACCCCTCAAACGTCCACTATGGTCCTTTCCCAAAGTCTCATAAAGGGCATCTTTGTTGCCTTGGGGGGTGAACTCGCCGCTAACCTCTTTTTGCTTGAGCCCCATCTATAGAGAAATTAACAACGGTAAGTTTAAAAAAAAATCAACATCATAAGCGGCGGCGGGGGGGGGGGGGCTTTGTGTGGGGCGGAGCGGGGGGTGGGGGCGGTGTGCGGTGTGCGGGGGGTGGGGGCGGTGTGCGGCGGGGGAGCAGGGGAGTGGGGGATGTGTGCGGGGGTGGGGGATGTGTGCGGGGAGTGGGGGCGGTGTGCGGGGAGCGGGGAGTGGGGGATGTGTGCGGGGGTGGGGGCGGTGTGCGGGGGAGTGTGGGGAGTGTGCGGTGGGGTGGGAGTGTGCGGGGGTGGGGGCAGTGTGCGGGAGTGGGGGCAATGTGCGGGGAGTGTGGAGAGTGTGCGGTGGGGTGGGGGAGTGTGCGGGGGTAGGAGGCGGTGTGCGAGCCGGTGTGTAGTGGGGTGGAAGTGTGCGGGGGCGGTGTGGGCGTGTGGGGGGGAGTGTGCGGGCGTGGGGGGGAGTGTGCGGGGGTGGGGGGCTGTTAGGGGTGTGGGCGGTGTGGGAGGGCGGTGTGTAGGGGGTGAGGGGAGTGTGCAGGGGGGGTGGGGGATTGGTAGTGCATGTACTTACAACGGCATTGGCTATCTTCATGGTTCCCGGATCTGAAATGGTGATTTGATTGTTGATATCACGCCTATGCAAGGAGCACCACCAATCAGCGACACAATCAACTTTGACAGACGGCGTTGCCTTAGAGCTAGAAGACGGCGTTGTGGTTGTATCGGTAGAAGGGTAAAATTTCTCGTCAATCCACAACTTTCTCGCGCTCGCATAAGTATGGGAACCCATATGATGGTAGTGCTTCCCCTGTCTTGCACTGAGTGAATGTTTCTCACGCTTAGCCTATAAATTCACATGGGCAATTAGAAAAGACATGTAAATGTATTGAAAGTGAACATGCAAAGTCGAATAAATATAGTTTAAAGTGCAATACTTACCACCATCTCCGGCGTAGTATTTTGGGCAACAAATGCCTCCCAATCTTCTGGTTTTATATGTCCCCAAATCTGATGAGGCAAAGAATCCGGTTGAAATGTATTTTCCTGCTCTCCCCCATCCTTTTCAGTTTCTTTTTCGGCCTCCTTGTCCGTCTCACCCTCATTTTGCTTTGATTTTTGAATTTTCCTCCTCTCTATAGTCCTCTTTCTCCGTTTCGTGATCCACCCACTCACTAGTTTGCTTTTGAAAGCTCTAAATCTTTCGGCCACCGCGGATAGAAACGCCGCCTTTTTTTCCTCATTATGAGTAATATGGAACGTATTCTATAAAAACAAGAAACAAACAAAAAGTTACCGAAAATGTGTTTCAAAGCATATAAGTGGAGATTAATTGACTCTTATAGTTATATATGTACCTATTGGGACTATATATGACCTAACATGCCCCTAAATGCAAAAAAAAAGTGAATTGGAGTGTAAAGGCCAAAATCAGCCCGAAATGGCCTTCATTTACCCAAAATGTGTTTCAAAGCATATACGTGGAGTTTTATTGACTCTTATAGTTATATATGTACCTATTAGGACTATATATGACCTAACATGCCCCTAAATGCAAAAAACTAAGTGAATTGGAGTGTAAAGGCCAAAATCGGCCCGAAATGGCCTTCATTTACCCAAAATGTGTTTCAAAGCATATAAGTGGAGTTTAATTGACTCTTATAGTTATATATGTACCTATTAGGACTATATATGACCTAACATGCGGCTAAATGCAAAAAACTAAGTGAATTGGAGTGTAAAGGCCAAAATCGGCCTGAAATGGCCTTCATTTACCCAAAATGTGTTTCAAAGCATATAAGTGGAGTTTAATTGACTCTTACAGTTATATATGTACCTATTGGGACTATATATGACCTAACATGCGGCTAAATGCAAAAAACTAAGTGAATTGGAGTGTAAAGGCCAAAATCGGCCCGAAATGGCCTTCATTTACCCAAAATGTGTTTCAAAGCATATAAGTGGAGTTTAATTGACTCTTATAGTTATATATGTACCTATTGGGACTATATATGACCTAACATGCCCCTAAATGCAAAAAATAAAAGTAATTCAGTTAAAAAATAAACTTACACAAGTGTCTTCCCATAATGATTTCTTCATTGCATCGGGCACATCTTTCCACCCCAACAAAATGCTCAGTTTGCGCACACATAACCCTAAATGCTGCCCATACTTTTTACGCCATTGACCACAAGGTTGACCCATATCATCATACTCGAGGGTCATAGGGGTGTTATAATTCGATCCCTTGGTCGCACCCCTTCCTTTCCGCTTCTTTGTTGCAACTTTACTTGGAGTTTTGGTACTGAGAACCTCTTTCCCCGCATTTTTTTATGGCACAATGACGGATGAAGTACAAGGATAATCTTCCCTAGCATTGTTCTCAATGGGGGGAGCCTTATCGGCTAGCTCCTCATTTATTTCAGCCAAGTCAAGTTCCCTTTCACGCAAGCGCGTCTCCTCATCATGCGCTATGTCTTCCGGGTCACCTTTATCGTTCTCCTTCTCCGCATCATACTCATCATCATCATCAAATGACTTATCATAATCATCATCGGTTTCTTCCTCCACAATCACATCATCTCGGACCATGTTTGAAACTCCTGAAATTTTAAAAAACGATATTAGAAACGCGTAAGATTAAACAAACATATGATTAGAAACCCCCTGCACTCCCCCCACCCCTTGACTACCCCCCCTTAACGGCCCCCCGCGCACAGTCCCCACCCCCTCGCCGCACATCAACCCCCCCTTCACGGCCCCCCTCCGCTGCACCCCCGCATGCCCCTTCCTGCCCCCTGCACTGGCCCAACTCCTTCATTGGCCCCCCCTGCACCCCCCTTCACTGGCCCCCTTCACCGCCCCTTGCACGGCTCCCTTCACCGCCCCCGCTGCCCAACCGACTCAGTCACTAGCCCCCTTCTTGCCCCCCCGCATGCCCCCCTTCTGCCCCCTAGCACGGCCCCACCCTCACTGCACACTCCCCCCCTTTGCCGCCCCCTTGCGCCCCCCTTCACTGCCCCCTGCCATGCCCCCCCCTTCACTCCCCCATTGGTTGCCCCCCCGCACAACCCCCGCACACTCCCTCCCCCCCCGCACACTCCCCCTGAACTGCTCGGCCCCCTTCACTGTCCCACCCCCCTTCCATGGCCCCCTTCCTCTTTGCCCCCTTCATTGTCCCACCCCGCTTGCACAGCACCCCTTGCACGGTCCCCCCCCCCCCAAAACAATCCATAATTACACCCTAAACGACATTCATCTACCCAATTCGGTTTTTAAATCATGTGACCCGACTTTAAGTGACTCTAATAGGCCCGAAATGACATTCACTTACCCAAAATGGGTTTCAATACATGTGAAGTGAGTTTAGTTGATTGTAATACAAATATATTTACTAATAAGAACTATACATGACCTAACATGCGGCTAAAAGCGAGAAATCAAGTTAATTGAGGTTGAAAAGCCGAAATTGGCCCGAAATGACATTCACTTACCCAAAATGGGTTTCAATACATGTGAAGCGAGTGTAGTTGATTGTAATACATATATATATACTAATAAGAACTATACATGACCTAACATGCGGCTAAAAGCGAGAAATTAAGTTAATTGAGGTTGAAAAGCCGAAATTGGCCCGAAATGACATTCACTTACCCAAAATGGGTTTCAATACATGTGAAGCGAGTTTAGTTGATTGTAATACATATATATATACTAATAAGAACTATACATGACCTAACATGCGGCTAAAAGCGAGAAATTAAGTTAATTGAGGTTGAAAAGCCGAAATTGGCCCGAAATTACATTCACTTACCCAAAATGGGTTTCAATACATGTGAAGCGAGTTTAGTTGATTGTAATACATATATATATACTAATAAGAACTATACATGACCTAACATGCGGCTAAAAGCGAGAAATTAAGTTAATTGAGGTTGAAAGCCGAAATTGGCCCGAAATGACATTCACTTACCCAAAATGGGTTTCAATACATGTGAAGCGAGTTTAGTTGATTGTAATACATATATATATACTAATAAGAGCTATACATGACCTAACATGCGGCTAAAAGCGAGAAATTAAGTTAATTGAGGTTCAAAAGCCGAAATTGGCCCGAAATGACATTCACTTACCCAAAATGGGTTTCAATACATGTGAAGCGAGTTTAGTTGATTGAAATACATATATATACAATAATAAGAACTATACATGACACTACATGCGGCGAAAAGTGAAAAATAAAGTAAAATGACATTGCAAAGCCGAAAGCCGGAATTGGAACCAAAGAAGTCGAGCCTATTGTTTACTTTTGCCACCTTCATTTCAAGTATCAACCATTATCCCTTCCCCGTGATCTGCACGCATGTAACTTGTCGCTAACTCCGCATCAGTGACATCGGAGTTGGGAATGGTGAAAGGCGGGGTGTCTTCAAATGCATCATACTCATCCTCATCCTCAACATCACCCAACTCCGAGTATACTTCTTTTTCCGGAACAACAATTGACCACTTGTTATCGGAAGGGTCAGTTACGTAGAATACTTGCTTAACTTGTGATGCAAGCACGAATGGCTCTTCACTATCACGCAACCGACCCAAGTCTACAAGAGTAAATCCACAAGGGTCATTTTTCCTTATGTAACGCCGGTTATACTCAACCCACTTGCATCGAAATAAGCAGACCGTGAAACCAGAGTAGTCAAGCTCCCATATATCTTGAACTCGTCCATAGTATAACAATCTAGCATCAATTGGAGACTTGTCTTTGGCACTTGCATACTGTGTAGATGATGCCTCTACTGAAACACCACTATTCTGGAGAGATCTCGACTTTTGATCTTGACGATCTGTCCAATACGTATATCCGTTAACATCATAACCCTCATAGGAGTGCACAGCTTCTCGAGGACCAAATGCTAGCCACTTCAGAGTTTCAGAAACATTGGAATCTACTTCACGCATTATTCGGTTATGGAACCAATCAATAAACGTCTTATTATGCAACCGCATCAATGCTCTAGTCCCTTTACACGGATTCGGTCACGCAACTCCTCCAAATGCTCATCCAAGTACGGATGCACCTGTACCATATCTTTGCAATACAAATAAGTGTGCTTGTATGCGGCTTTCAACAGGAGGTACTATCATTTTCGAGCCAAGTGTACCTTTACCCGCGAGTCTGCCCTCGTGTCGAGATGTAGGAAGTCCAATAGAAAGCAACGGGAAGTACATCTCAAACTTGCACAAAGTCTGTATCACGCTAGCCTGCAGAGCATCAAGCTTCGAGGGTTGTAACGTTTTGCTACATATAGTATTGAAAAAAGAACACAGCTCTGTTATGGTATGTCTCACATGTTTCGGCAATATCCCTCGAATTGCAATCGGTAAGAATACTTGCATCATTACATGACAATCATGAGACTTCATGCTCGATAATTTCAACTCACCGTCTAAGGTAACAAATCTTTTCATGTTCGATGAGTACCCTGATGGAACCTTAATGTTGTACAAACACTCGCAAAAAAGACGCTTCTCAGCTCTAGATAGAGTGTAGCAAGCCGGAGGTAAATAGTTCCTATCATCATCCTTCATCGTTTTCTTTCCTTTTCTTTCAATTCCTGCAGGCGACCCTTCTTCCTGTTTCTTTTCTATTCCCTTTCCTTTTCCTTTTCCAGACACTTTCTCTTCTTTCTTTCTTTTCTTAGTGTCCCTCTTTTGAGCCCATAGTTCTGGGCGAAGCCCCTCACTTTCCAGATACAGTCGCACCCCTTTGCTATCCTTTGTCTTATGTGGAATATTCATAAGTGTCCCCAGAATGGCGTCACATACATTTTTCTCTATGTGCATGACGTCGAGACAATGTCTAACCTCTAGATCTCTCCAATATGGAAGTTTCCACAGAATAGACTCCTTTTTCCAAAGTCCCTTATCACCAACACTCGCTCCTTTGCCGAATATCGTTTCAATACCCTTGACTTGATCATAAACCTCAATACCAGTCAATGGTCTACGAGCAACCCCTTCCTCAACTGTTCCATCGAATGCCTTCTTCTTATTACGATAAGGATGGTCGCGTCGA
This sequence comes from Beta corolliflora, assembly GCA_947648045.1. NCBI lineage: Eukaryota > Viridiplantae > Streptophyta > Magnoliopsida > Caryophyllales > Amaranthaceae > Beta > Beta corolliflora. The sequence goes on from CANSZD010004262.1 coordinate 532,323, forward strand.
AGGAACCTTCGGGTGCGCATATAAACATCTTTGTGACAAGTAGTAATGTATTTAGATGATGTGTCGTCCAGACAAATCGGGCATGCTTTCATCCCTTTGTTCTAGTATCCGGATAAGTTCCCATAAGCAGGATAGTCATTAAGAGTGAATAAAAGCATAGCACGCAATGTGAATACCTCATCAGCATGTGCGTCATACACAGAAACTCCTTCATCCCACATTTTTCTCAAATCATCAACAAGTGGCTGGAGGTAGACATCTATGTCGTTTCCAGGTTGTTTCGGCCCTGAAATAAGAATCGACAACATGATGTATTTGCGTTTCATGCACAACCAAGGAGGCAAGTTGTATATAAGTAGAAGAACCGGCCACGTACTATGTTGAGAACTAGGATTGCCAAATGGGTTCATTCCATCCGTGCATAGGCCAAGCCTCAAATTTCTGTTCTCGGCACCGAAGGTCTTATGACAATGGTTGATACCTTTCCACTCAGGAGAATCAGCCGGATGTTTGAGAAAACCATCCTTTTCCTTCGTTCTGCATGCCACCTCAAGTTCTTAGCATCTTTTTTGATTGAAAACATGCGCTTGAATCGTGGTATAATCGGAAGATACCACATCACCTTTGCTGCAGGACCTTTCTTATCACCAACCCCCGCGCGCCTGTAACGCGACTTCCCACATCGAGGACACTCATCCATATTTTCATATTCATTTCGATATAGCACACAATCATTTGGACAAGCATGTATCCTCTGGTACTCTAGCCCGAAGGGACACATCAGTTTCTTAGCATAGTAGTTCGACTTGGGTAGTTCATGGTCGTCCGACAACATATCACCAAATGCTTGCAACAAGGAAGTGAAACAAGAGTCACTTATACCGGCTTTCCTCTTGATATTAAAGAGTGTTATCACGGCCGTCAGCTTGGTGTACCTCGTACAACCGGGATACAACAGTTTTCGAGATGCCTCGTCCATGCACTCAAAAATACGAGGCCGTTTGCCACAATGATCTACCCCCGCCATCATCTCCTCGATATGATCCCCTTCATCATCATCATCTTCTACTTGAATATCCTCATATTCATCCTCGATGTTGTCATTCTCAATGACATCAAACTCACCTTCTTCATGCACATCGTTAACAATGGCATTTCGACCATCATACATACCCTCCTCACCGTGCCAAACCCATACATAGTAGTCTTGTCTAAACCCGCGACGAAAGACATGCTCCCTAAGCGACTCAATGCTACTAACGATGCTCACATTACCACAATCAACACAAGGACAATAAAACCCCTCGGTTCCCTTTGCAGCCTGATGACTTAATGCAGCATCACAAAATTCAAAGACCCCATCCACGAATTCACACGTGTCACGACTACCATACATCCATGCACGATTCATTTCAACCAAACCTAGCTCTAATTAAACACAAGCAACAAGGATCCAATGTCAATGACGAATTTCACTACATTATTAGAGTTCATACACGATATAAATTTAATGAAATTAGGCATGCTTTCCAAGGGTCCTTATCACTGCAACCTAACCCATCCTTAGATGTCTAATCTCACTAGTGAATGTATTGCCTTCAGTTCGAATCTACGGAAAATCCGGCAGCATTTCCCTACAGTTCTCCAAGTACACGATGTAGATATAAATTTATTTATATCTACATATGTACCCAGAGAAGAAAAGTAGGGAAACGACGAGCCAAGATTTTCCTCTAGAATCGAACTAAAGACATACATTCACCACCTAAGTGAGATTAAACATCTAAGAACAGTCCCAAACCGGGGACTATTCAAGACTTACTCCTAATGAGTAAGTCTTGAACGGGTATCTAAGCATATGATATGATGATGCAAACATAGGTTTTTAAAAACAACAAAACATTTTACATCTAATCTCAATTCAACGATAAATATATACACATTTGCACATATAAACCAATTTACTATGAAAGAAAGTTAAATATGAGTGATAACATACCAATGTAGAGGTTGTCAATAGAGAAATCGAGCTCAACACTCCGTCACTAGCTAGCTTCAATAATCAACGACAAAGTATAAAGTTAAGATTAGTATAAATTAGCAAATTAAACAACACTAAACCAAACTAAGCTAAACTAAACTAATTAAATAGCTAAACCAATAATCATATTCAACGTTATACTTTGTTAGTTCAAAAATAACTAGTTAATAAGTACTACTACTACAACAACAACAACAACAACAACAACAACTACAACAACTACAACTACAACAGCAACTACAACCACTACAACTACAACAACAACCACAACAAAGCCCTAGTTTTGTAACCTAAAAATCAAACTAACTACTTTAAATAAAATCAAATAAACTCAAATCAATCAAATTTACAACCTTTAACTATAATACAACCTAATTTCACTGACAATTATTCATAAAACTACAATTAATTATAAAACTTAAAGCTTCAAATATGATATTAAGTAAAGTTGAGAAATTTTAGGTACCTAAGAAGAGGAGGAGGAATGTAGGTGTTAAGGGCAAGGTGGAGGTGTGGCGGTGGACGTGCGGCGGTGAAGGACGCACAGTGCAGCCGCAGAGGAGGACGCTTGGAATTGCTGTTGTTGATGAAAAGAAAGGAGGGAGCTTCTAGGGTTTGTTGTTGATGAAGCGTGGAGGTGCGGCGGTGGACGTGCGGCGGTGGAGGTGCGGCGGTGGTGCGTCGATGAAGCGTGGAGGAAATTGAGAAGGAAAGAGGGAGTTCAAACTTCGAACCTAAAGAAGGAGGGAGTGCAGGTGAGTGTTCGCACAAAAAATGTAATCAACTCGACCAATTTCACGCGGGATTTAGAAAAAAAAAACCAAAAAAAACCGCTGCGGTTTGGAAAACCGCAACGGTTAACTGAAAACCGCAGCAGTTTCTTTTAACCGTTGCGGTTTTCTATAGACCGCAGTGGTTTATGTTCCCCCTTTTCCCCCCAAATTCTACGACAATTTACCGCTGCGGTATTCTTAAGGACCGCAGCGGTTTTCTTGTGACATTTAGCGTTTTTTCCACTAGTGTAAGGATGGGATTCATGTAGTATCATGCATAGGGAACTATTTTAGTTCATATGTGATTTATGTTCAATTGGATTTGCATGTTTTATGCCGTTCTATGAAGCATGTTGGTTATGATGATGATCTTATGTTTGTATGGATGATTGATGCAAGCATATGGGATTGGAAACTTTATTTTATTAATTCACATGAGAAATTAATATTTATGTTGGTATTGGATCATGATTGAATCATGTGGTTTCCTTTGGATTATTTAATTACTTAATGAGGACCCAGGGCCTTATTTGGTAAGTTGATTTTTATACTTTTGAAAGGTTGGTTGGTTGTTGACTTGGTTCAACAAATAAGGGAAGGTTATGGATTTAATGTTGGAATTAATCTTGGGTTGTTAAGTTGATGATCACCTTATCTAATCCTATGATAAAAATGGAAGGTTATGGTTCTTTGATGATTATACTATATGTCTTACTTGTGAGTCATAACAAGTGAATAAATTATTAATCATGTAAAGTGAAACGTGGATATCAATAGCTTTAGACTTGTGCACGTCTGAAGTGTTTGACAAGTATGAGTTGGAGTACATGGTGGTAGCCCATGGATTTTCTTGGGACCGGATTGATCACCATGTCCTATTTTTATATTAAAAGTTCCTCGATATCGTAGGTCAGGGGAGTATGGAGTCGCACCCGTACTTCGTCTACTAGATTGAAGACTAGTTTTGGTTTAGACAACTCGTTCCATTGACTATTCCATCTAAAATAATTAATCTATTAGTTGTGGACTTTAGTTCAGTAAAAGTAATCTGCAATGTTGTTATATTATTAGTTATTCCTGCTTAATATTTATTAGTATCATGTTAGGTTTTATATATTTATTTACAATGTAGTACTCAGATTTGCTGATTACATGCTTTGTGTGTATGTGTTGATCATGGCTATGCCTTATTAAACCTGTGATGACCCATTTGGTGAGCAGTCTCTTGGGATCAATAGTGCATCGTCCATTACAGGTTTGAAGATGATGCATCATGGGTTTGAATTTGAAGAGCTTGTGTTGACTTTACATTTTACTCTGAATTTATACTTTTCTTCGTAGACTTTGACTATTGTGGTTGACTTTTACTTTTGAGGTTGACTTTGACTTTTTGTTGGTTTGACTTTTGGAGTTGACTTTTTGGTTGACTACGATTTTTTTCTAAAGTTTATTTATTACTATTTCCGCTGCAAAATTCTGAATAAGCCGATACGTTATCACACGGACGATAATACTTTGATAATTCCCTAAGTTTCATATTTAAAAGGTATTTTGGAAAATAGAGAATTGTCGGGGTGTTACAGTTTCCAGCGAACTAGAGGCCAAAAGTTTACAAAGGCCCAAAGTTTCCAGCGAACACTTATAAACCCGCTACTTTTCTTCTCTCTCCTCCTAATCCCTCCTCACTCCTCTCCCTCCTCACTCAACCCTAATCCCTCCTTAGACACCTCTCAAACCCCCTCCCCCTCAACAAACACTAACTCCCCTCTCTGCTCTTTAGATCTGCTCCTCCCTCCCAAACCCACGCCACCAACCACCCTCTCTCAGTCTCCTCCTCCCTCTCAAACCCACGCTACCACGCCACCACCCTCCCCTCTTAGTCGCTCGCCACTCGTCTCTCGCCACTCTCACTCGCCACTCTCACTCGTAATCTCTTTCTCACCTACGAACACCATCGCCACAACGAACACCCTCTCACCCACCTGATTTCGCAAACCACAAAAACCTCCGCCCTCTCAAGCCACCGCAACCACACACTAATTCTAAACTTCTCAGTTTCTCCGATCCATTGTTTTCACACAGCACAAAGAAACTCGAAGTTTTCACCAACACCTCGCTTCCACCGCCAACGGTAGATTTTGCCGTCGAGGCAGGCGCTCTTCGACACCAACATCCAAGTTTTTCCGCCAACAACGCCCACCCAGATCTAGGTTCTATAATTTTGTATTTTTCATTGTAACTTGTCTGTAATTCTAATGTAATTTTTTTTTGTTTTTTTGTTTTTTTGTTTATTGATATTAATTTTCTCTTTTTTTTTCAGTTTGTGAATGTTTATGCATATCATAGTTTTACCATATTTTTTTTTGTAATTCTTTTGTAGTTCTTATGGATATTTTCCGTTTTTGTATATTAATGTTGAATTTTTCGTTTGTGGATTTTAATGTTCAATTGTTTGTTTTGCCGTTTGTGAAGTTGTGAATGGTTTGTGTATATTGATGTTGAATCTTTTGTTCTGGATTTTTATTTATTACTACTTTCTATGTAATTTCATTCGTTTGTCACGAGATTGGTTTTTTTTTATTTGTCGATGATGATCAACTGATCCGGTCATCTCATAAAACCGGATTTGTAAGGCTTATTTTGACCGGAGCGGTTGAACTTTTTTCCACTAGTATAAGATCCGCGTTACGCGGCGCGCAAGTACAGTGCGCGACACGCATCCTCATGCGTGGCACGCACCGGCTTTTGCGTCTATGAGTTTTGCTGACTGTATCGATGTCGCACGTGCACACGCTGGTGCACAAGACGCATCAAGCTACGAGTAGGGATGGGCATGGGTCCAGGACCCGACCCGGACCCTGCTGGACCCGACCCTAATTTAAGGGTCTGGGTCCAACTTTTTCAGACCCTGAGGGTCCGGGTCCGGGTCTGGGTCCAAGTATTTTTTTTAGGGTCTGGGTCCGGGTCTTGATATCTTAGACCCGACCCGACCCTTGGACCCTAAACTTATTTTTAATATATAAACTTTAACTTTTTTTAAAAAAAAAAACAAACTGATTTTGTAAAACACCAAAACACAACTGGGCCTGCCCTTTACTTTGAAAACCCTATACCCCGCCATTCCCTTCTACAGCCGTTAAGAAGAGAGAGAAAAGAGGAGAAAGAGGCGACTCACCACTTCCAAGTCACCACTCGACGTCGGCAGACACCTTAGTCGGCGGTCTCGGCACTCACCGAGGTATTTTTCGTGGCCCGATTTGTTTAATTTTTGTTTCGTTTTTTTCTGGGCTTCGTTTCATTCCAGCCTTCCAGGTATTTCATCATCTCCTGATTTTCTTCTTTTTATTTTTTCAGTTTCGTTTTTTTATCTTTCATCATCAATTCATCACCCCACGAGTCACACTCACGCCAGGTACTTTGTTTCGTTTTTTCTGGGCTTGTTTCATGCGAATTTTCTGGGTTTGTTTCTTGCGATTTCTTGTTGTTTTCATCAGTTTCTCTTTAATTTTTTTCGGGCTTGTTTCATGCGAATTTTCTCGGGTTTGTTTCATGCGATTTCTTGTTGTTTTCATCGGTTTCTCTTTAATTTTTTTCTGGGTTTGTTTCATGCCAATTTTCTGGGTTTGTTTTTTCAGTTTATTTGTTTGAATTTTGAGCATATTATGGTGAACTCTTGTGTTTGTTTCGTTTTTTTCAGTTTATATGTTTGTGTTTGTATTGTTTTTTTCAGTTTATATGTTTGTATTTGTTTCTTTTGGCAAAATAAAGAATTTAGGCCTGGACCCTTCAGACCCTCTAGACCCTCCAGACCCTAAGGGTCTGGGTCCGGGTCCAATTTTTCCAGACCCTTAGGGTCCGGGTCCGGGTCTGGGTCTGCAAAAAAAATTAGGGTCCGGGTCTAGGGTCCGACTGGACCCGACCCAGACCCGACCCTTGCCCATCCCTAGCTACGAGTAGCGCAACCACATATCTTACCAGGTTTTATTTGTTATTGAAATTTAAAATATTCTTTCCATCTTGCATTAAATAACATCAAATGAATTCAGAAATCAATTATCTAAGAGTATAAAATCTGAATTTTCATAATATCTTTTTTTTTTATAAAACATTTGTTAAAAATAGAATTAATTACAAAGAATAATTATTTGGGATTTGAAAAAATGGGTTTTAAATACAATTAATTATCATGAATAATTAATTGGGCTTTTAATATTGGGCTTGGAATAAATAAGTAGACTCATCATTCTTAAAACAATTTTGGGCTTAACTCTTCAGATTGCTCTTCCTTTACAGAGGACCAATTAGGACGACGGTATGTTTCATCATTGGGTACTACAACGGGGAGACACAAATCAATGACATATTTATGTAACACACCAAAAGGAGTACGCACGTTTTGAATACCTTGAAAGTAATGGACATCTCTCAAATCCTTCATAGCATACTGAGAGGAGAGAATGAAGATAAATTTGTGAACAAGAACAGAGGCACTACCGGTGGGACTAATGTCATCAACAAAGAGAAGTAAAATGAGCAAATGACCACGATATTTAAGAGTGATCATAAATGTATCACAACTGCTGTATTTGAAACAAATAGAAAAGAGAAAGTTGCTAAATCGAGAAAACCAAGCCTAGGGTCATGTTTCAAACCATATATAAATGGACTTACGAAGACAACAAATATGATTGGATTTATAAGGATGAAGGAAACAAGCAAGTTGGCAGATATAGACTTCTTCATGAAGAAAACCATGAAGAAAGACGTTTTTAACATCTAATTGACCAACAACCCAATTTAGTAAAAAAAAATTAGTAAGAACAAAGTGCACAGTAATGGGCCTAACAACAGGACTAAAGGTTTTAAAGCAATTAATACTTGCCTACTGGTGATCTTCAAACACGAGTCGGGTATTGAACAACTCCACAATATCATCAAAATTGTATTTCATCTTATATACCTAGTTATAACCAAGCAAGTTACAATTGAATATTTGAGTTACCGACTCCCATGTGTTATTATTAATTAAGGTTGTGTACTCATCAAACATAGCTCGGTGAATAAGGAAAAATAGGTTGTTCCTACTGTAGGCATGTCATCGTCATGTTTTGGCCCACATAATTTTAGTGATGTTTTAGTTCGAAATAGAGTCGCCAATTGGACTTATTCCTGATATCGGAAACACTAGAACTTGAAAGTAATAATGAACACACCAAATTTAACAAGGTTCAGCCAAACAAGGGCCTACGTCTTCATACGCTAGTTTTCTTATTAATCAACTATGTAAAACAAGAATACTCTCGCACTCTCCTGTTTCCCTTACTCCTAGTTTGGCTATTTCGCACTTGAACTCACAAGCACTCGCGAGTGAGCTCACAAACGCTACCCTATCTATAACCCCTTTGTTAGAGATTCAATGCAAACAATTTCTCTTAACTCACGCTTTCTTACAAAGCAAACAAAGAGTAATATGAAGCTCTCTGAGATGCGTACTCTATTTTAGGAAACTGTTTTAGCTGTTCTCTATGTGAAGGCTCTAAAAAATAATCAATAAAATCCGGGAGAACATCAAAGGTGAAGGAGAATCATGATTCAGTATTTATAGACCAAGGTCTAAACCTTAAGCGTGCCCTAACTCAAGATATCAAATATATGATCATCTTAAGTTATGGAAAGTATATCTTGAACAATATCTTTCTCGGAGAAAAGATATTATTCAAGATATACACACGCTTTAAGGTAAGTAAATACTGAATAATGATTCTAAAGGTTGGCAAACATTTCTTATGGAAAATATTTGAGAATTTTTTTTTCCCGTAAATCTTTTCTAAAACAGCCAGCTCAATCACCCGGTAGAGTAACTAGTACCCAAACTTGTTACCCTACTTAGTAATGTTCTGAATATGTAACCAACTGGTTCCATATTCAAAACCCTACTATTTCACACTTAAGAACAACACAAATAATCTCACTAGAAATATCATACGCAAGTATTACATGAAGACCTAAGATGAATCAATTAAAGAATCCTAAACTATCTTCATGCACTTCAATCCTTGAAGCTTCCCGTGAATCAACAACGAGAACTTTGTCTTTCCTTGAACAACTTCGAGATGGCTTTTTAGCTTCAAGTATTGGAATAACCTGTGTGTTGTTTGGCATCATTTAAAACCTAGGGGACTCAACAAATTCCCTCTTTTTTATGATGACAAACTCTTTGAAGTATCCTGCAACCAATAAGTTAGTAACTCATTAAGGGAGCTTACTTGACACAAGACTCATAGGGTGAAACAGTCAATTATTTCAAATGTTTCCTAAGCCTCTCTTTTTTTTAATTAACTACAACTATAATAGGACTGACTCAATCTACACTAGACTTAGGTGCTTCAACTTCAAACTTATTTTCCCCCTTTTGGCATCATTAAAAAGTACTCAGAGATAAATCCACTACACCTAAGTTACCGCCTAATTCAAACATAGTAGCATCAACTACCAATCAAGCCATCATGCTGCAGGAAATCAAGTTAGTCACACAACTCACAATCCATAACCAAACACAAATTATTCAAATACAAACTTACAAAGTTAAACGAGAACCTAAATTACATAAGAGATAGTTTTGTAATAAGGGGGGAAAATAAAAAGGCAAAAGCAGTTTATTAGAATGAGGTGCAGGAAAACAGCTGGAAATAGCAATCACTCCTCGTCATCCTCTTATTCCTCTCCTTCTTCCTCTCCATCAGAGGCATCATCATCATCATCTTGGTTGGAGGAGGAATGTGAGGATCCAACACCTTCTTCATCTTCCTCATCATCATCATCTTGATCCTCAGACATAGGATTAATTGGAAGACGGTGATCAACTAGGAGACGAGGATCAGCAGAACCAGCAGCACCCTTAGCAGCAGGAAGTTGGGCCTTTACCTCTGGAAGGGAGAGAACCAGCAACTCAGTTTCACCCAGCTTCTTCTCAAGCTTAGTGACCTTAGACGTGTAGAATTTAGACATACCCTCAATCAGGTTATACATTTTTCCCAAAGTCTTCTCATGGTTGTCCAACCTTTTCATTCACAGTAACATTTGTGCTGGTTCCCTCTATCTTTCTCTTCTTCTTCTCCGGCTTTTTCTTCTCAGCTGGTACTCCAAACTCCTTGAACCTCAGCATATCTAAGGAAACATCCAACCCTTTCTACACTAATATTTTCTTCGTAAACACCTGAATGGGCAATGTTTCCCCATTAAGAGGAATCTTTTGCTTCTTGAGTTAAGAGGGTGAGGATTGATCCATAGGCTAGGGCATGGTGAGAGGAGGAACAACAGTTCATGATATGATCAATTATGATAGCTGGGAGATTGATCTTGATCTTTTTTATCATTAAGTAAATCAAGACCATCTGTTCCCCTGCTCTGAGCCCTATGAATTAACACTTTGTTGCAAATGGAGTGGAGGACCAGCATAATGGGTTCACGCAAATTAGCAGATTGGTAACTAGCCTTCTTAGAATAGGGAACAACAAACAAAAACTTATAAATCTCCTCAGCTGTTACACCAACAATAGTAGGCTAACCATCCCCAACATACTTATCAAACTTATCTGTAGGAACATAAAACAGAGAAGCCACAGAAGAAACAGACAAGGAGACCTCACTTCCACAAACAGTAGATCCCAAAGACATATCAGGTAATTGCTTCAAATTCACATAAAAGTCTCTAACAGGATCCACAAAAGCATTCTTTACATCCTTAAACAAAGGCATCCAACCTTGAAATTCCAACAAATCACGAACCTCAGATAAAGCTGGAATATCAAATAACCATCTTCTACATAACATCCAGACAACACACCTCTCTCAACAATAGGAGTAGAACAAGTAGTAATAGAAGTTTCAACAGATTTATCTTTTGCAGCGCGAGGGGGTCTAGTTGTTACCCCTTTCCTCATGGTTCCCCTAACAGATTGATGCTCATAAACTTCTTTTGTTTCCTTCTTCATAGCAGATCTGGTCACTCTCCTTCCTCTTGCTCTAGTGGAGGCAGATAGAGACACTTCCTTGTGGTCGTGACCACCAGATCTTCTTCCTCCTTTTGGTCCTTCTCAACAGGAACTTCAACAGACAAATCATCTAAATCCTTTTTAATAGTACCGAGAATGGAATCCCTTCGATGTTCCCCCTTAGGAACAGCTTCACTCATCTTAGTGGAAATTAGGTTATGGGAAACAGCAGAGGTGGCTGGGTTTTCAGTTGAGGAATCGGTTAAAGGTTTGGTCGTTGAAGGAGTGGGAGTGGGTTCATGAGTGAGAGGATGAGTAGAAGATGAAGTTAAGGATGGAGGTGGTTGTGGTTGTGGTGGTGGTGGCTGATTTTGTGGAGTAGTGGTGGTTAGTGGAGGATGGAGGTTTTTCGGGTTGAGTAACAGAGGGGGTTTTCTTTGGAGATGGAGGCATTTCATAGGAGCTCTTTGATTTTTCGCCCTTTCTTCTTGAACCAACGAAACATTTCTTCCCCATCGTAGAGAAAACAGAGAGCTTAGGAGAAACCGATTTTAGAGAGAGAGAGAGATTGCTCGAGTGTGACTCGAAATGATTGCATAGAAAATGGGGACAATTATAATATATACGCATGAGAGAGTAAGTAAAGGAAGAGAATCAGTTAAGATTTCAAAAGCAATTCAAATTTTCGGAAGTAATCATAACTTCCCATAAATACCTCAACTGCCGAAAAATAAGGCATGTACAAGATATTTACAATTGACGTGCCCTTTTTAGGAAAGATAACTGCACCTAAATATTTCAACTTGCAGAAGCTAAAATATCCGTTTAATTTTCCGAAAGAATCAACTTCCTAAAAACATATTTGTGCATTACCGCTGTTCTTCTCAGCTGTTTCGTACAAGAAACACTTGCACCTAGTTCTGGCAACTTAGCATGATTTTACCTTTATTCAAGCAACGATTCTTTCTAATCTTGAGAGATATAGAAAGCATCAACATGACAACCTAAAGAATTAAGCAAAGATATATGTATGCAATTTCACATCAAAGAGTACTAATTTAACCCTCGGGGAAAACAGCTGAAGCCAAATAACCTCAACCTAATAACTCTTAAAGAAAACCGACACTTGCTAAAACTTAATTAAACCTAATAAGACTCTTAACTTACAAAAAGACTCACTACATAAAGGATTTGTGAAAATATAAACAATTTGATCATCACTTTTGCAAAATAATAATTCAACCAAGCGTTTCTCAACATTATCACTATATATTCCGATTCAGTTGTGGATAATGCCACTGAATTTTGCTTTTTAGAGCCCCATCAGATCAGACATAAGCCTAAGAAGTGAGCCATACCTGATGTGCTTTTCCAATCAACAAGGAAACTAGCATAATCTGCATCTGTATACCCTACCAGCTCAATAGAAGTGACTTTGGGGTACCACAAGCACAAGTCATCTGTTCCCACCAAATACCTTAGTATTATTCTAATAGCCTTTAAATGAGACTCATTGGGATTGTTTTGAAACCTTGCACACAATCCTACAGAGAACACAATATCAGGTCTACTAGCTATTATGTATAAGAGGGAACCAATCATACCTCTATATAGTGTAGCTTCTACATCCTTTCCCTTTGAATCAGCATCAAGCTTTGTGGAAGAGGGAACAGGAGCGTCATAAGCTTTACTGTTCTCCAGACCGTACTTCTTAAGAAGCTCTTTAAGGAACTTTTCTTTGGTGGATCGTAATTCCATCGGTTGTGTGCTTAATCGTAAGCCTAATCGAAGCTAAGTTCTCCCATCATGCTCACTTCAAACTCACTCGCATAAGATTAGCAAACTCATCACATAGCAACCGATTAGTAGCTCCAAAAATGATAGTAAAAATTGATTTAAACGGTCCTAAATATGGGCTCCACGACAAAAACAAGTCCCAACTTCAATTTAATATTAACCGGTCTCAACTTTCGGGGGTGTTTTACAATAGTAGTCCCAAGCGGGTTTCTTACCCTTGTAGCGGGTAACTTTGATTTTTATTTTTTCTATCTTCTTCTTCCTCTTTCCTCCCTCCCTCCTTCCTTCTCCTCCTCTCCCCGCCACCTAACCCCATCCCCTTCCACCCCACTACCCCCTCCCCGCCACCCTACCCTCCCACCCCACCCTTGAAACCCATTTTATTTCCTTCCACCACCTCCTTCGCCCCCAAAACTACCTCCCCTTGTCCCGCCACCACCTCCTGATCAAGTATAATATATAGATTAGATGAGGTGTATATGAAAGATGTCTAGCTTGTGGTATTCCAGAAATGACGTTTGAGTTGTGTAGAAAGGTGTCGAATAAGACCCTTTTTATTTTTAGATTGGGTATGGTTGGGTGCTGGACTTACTATGATGTTATATAATAACCTTTATCTTGTGGAGTTGCATGTAGGGATAAATCATTGATTACTATTTACTTATATAATGGAATTTAAGTAATCTAGATGCATGTAGTAGTAGCATTTTATCTGAATTAGCTTTATCATTGATGTTTCATGTTAGAGATGTTGCATTAGCACAATAGGAAGCAATTGAAGAAATAAGGGTGCTAATTTTAATTTAAGTGGAGATTTGGGTTTTGGTAGTGTGTTGTCAAATAACTTATCTGTAGTGAGATTTGAGATACGGTGATGGAGCTTCTCCTAAGAGAGACTAAAGTTACAAAGCATGGTAGATCATTTGCATATGTTAATTTGGAGAAACTCAATACTTAGAATTTTATGGTTAAAGGCCAAGTGTTCATTCCTTGTGTATGTCTTGTGGTTTATGAACATTTCAAGAGCCATTTGTTCGTGGGTAGTGATCCTCTGACGTAGGCTTTTCAGTGCGGCGGGAATAAGCTGGGTCGCCATTTTAATTATTTTGGTCCTTTTCAATTGTTATGTAGTTGAATATTGGGAGATATATAGGGGAGGAGAGGGGGTTATGGGGTGGGAAAGTATGTCATATGTGGCATGGGGTCAGCGGGGGAGGAGGAGGAGATGTGGCAGAGGACGGGGTAGATTGCAGGGGAGAAGGAAGAGGAGGAGGGAGGAAGGGGAGGAAGGAGAAAGAGGAGGTAGAATATATATTAAAACAACAAAAAAAAAGTTAAAAAACTTTTTTAAAAAAAATAACTCCTCAAACCGGTTACTGGTTAACCTGGACCACTTTTGTAATGCACCCCTCAAAGTTGGGACTAGTAAATATTAAATTGAAGTTGGGACTGTTTTTTTCAGGGTGCCAATAGTTTGGACTGTTTAAATTAATTTTTCCAAAATGATATTGTAGGCGTGGATTTTTATTCCTTTAATGCCTACACGCGGTGTGAGCGCATTTATTTGACTACCCCATTGTTAAGGTTTTATTAATAATATGTTTTTGAAGTCGCCAACAAATTTTTAGAGGAAAACTTATAAACTTAATTGGATATTGAACTGTAGGGACATCTTAGGGACTTATCCAATGTAGATTTCCCCGTCCTGACTCCATAGATGGTCATAATGAACCATAGATCGAGTTCGGGGGGTGAGGGTACAAATATGGTCATAATGAACCATGTTTACCCATTGCTGGCCTTTACTAAATATAGTTTCATTACAAATTTTATGCAAAAGAATAATCATATAATATTTTTATACACCCTAAAAATATTTAGTCTAGATTGGTTCAAGAAACAAATAAAAAGACTATATTTTTAGAGACAAGTTATTATGCAATCATATTACAAGGTTCCTAACAGGTTGTCCAAATTATCTGAATTGATTAAAACAGTTCTTCAGGTCTTGTTTAGCAATAAATACATAGTGATAAATATTACAATCAGGCATAGAAAATAATACCACCACCTCCTTCGCCCCCAAAACTACCTCCCCTTATCCCGCCACCACCTCCTGATTTAGTATAATATATAGATTAGATGAGGTGTATATGAAAGATGTCTAGCTTGTGGTATTCCAGAAATGACGTTTGAGTTGTGTAGAAAGGTGTCGAATAAGACCCTTTTTATTTTTAGATTGGGTATGGTTGGGTGCTGGACTTACTATGATGTTATATAATAACCTTTATCTTGTGGAGTTGCATGTAGGGATAAATCATTGATTACTATTTACTTATATAATGGAATTTAAGTAATCTAGATGCATGTAGTAGTAGCATTTTATCTGAATTAGCTTTATCATTGATGTTTCATGTTAGAGATGTTGCATTAGCACAATAGGAAGCAATTGAAGAAATAAGGGTGCTAATTTTAATTTAAGTGGAGATTTGGGTTTTGGTAGTGTGTTGTCAAATAACTTATCTGTAGTGAGATTTGAGATACGGTGATGGAGTTTCTCCTAAGAGAGACTAAAGTTACAAAGCTTGGTAGATCATTTGCATATGTTAATTTGGAGAAACTCAATACTTAGAATTTTATGGTAAAGGCCAAGTGTTCATTCCTTGTGCATGTCTTGTGGTTTATGAACATTTCAAGAGCCATTTGTTCGTGGGTAGTGATCCTCTAACATAGGCTTTTTAGTGCGGCAGGAATAAGCTGGGTCGCCATTTTAATTGTTTTGGTCCTTTTCAATTGTTATGTAGTAGAATATTGGGAGATATATAGGGGAGGGGAGGGGTTGTGGGGTGGGAAGGTATGTCATATGTGGAATGGGGTCAGCGGGGGAGGGGGAGGAGATGTGGCAGAGGAGGGGGTAGATTGCAGGGGAGAAGGAAGAGGAAGAGGAGGGAAGGGCATGAAGAAGGGAGGAGAGAGAAAGAGGAGGTAGAATATATATTAAAACAACAAAAAAAAAAGTTAAAAACTTTTTTAAAAAAATTAACCCCTTAAACCGGTTATTGGTTAACCTAGACCGCTTTTGTAAAACACCCCTCAAAGTTGGGGCTAGTCAATATTAAATTGAAGTTGGGACTGTTTTTGTCAGGGTGCCAATAGTTTGGACTGTTTAAATCAATTTTTCCAAAATGTTATGGTTGGCGTGGATTTTTATTCCATTAATGCCTACACGCAGTGTGAGCGCATTTATTTGACTACCCCATTGTTAAGGTTTTATTAATAATATGTTTTTGAAGTCGCCAACAAATTTTTAGAGGAAAACTTATAAACCTAATTGGATATTGAACTGTAGGGACATCTTAGGGACTTATCCAATGTAGATTTCCCCGTCCTAACTCCCTAGATGGTAATAATGAACCATAGATCGAGTTCGGGGATGAGGGTACAAATATGGTCATAATGAACCATGTTTGCCCATTGCTGGCCTTTACTAAATATCGATCCATTGCAGATTTTATGAAAAAAGAATAATAATATAATATTTTTATATACCCTAAAAATATTTAGTCTAGATTGGTTCAGGAAACAAATAAAAAGACTATATTTTTAGAGACAAGTTATTATGCAATCATATTACAAGGTTTCTAACAGGTTGTCCAAATTATCTGAATTAATTAAAATAGTTCTTTAGGTCTTGTTTAGCAATAAATACAAATTGATAAATATTGCAATCAGGCACAAAAAATAATACCACCACCTCCTTCGCCCCCAAAACTACTTCCCCTTGTCCCGCCACCACCTCCTGATTTAGTATAATATATAGATTAGATGAGGTGTATATGAAAGATGTCTAGCTTGTGGTATTCCAGAAATGATGTTTGAGTTATGTAGAAAGTTGTCGAATAAGACCCTTTTTATTTCAAGATTTGGTATGGTTGGGTGCTGGACTGACTATAATGTTATATAATAACCTTTATCTTGTGGAGTTGCATGGAGGGATAAATCATTGATTACTATTTACTTATATAATGGAATTTAAGTAATCTAGATGCATGTAGTAGTAGCATTTTACCTGACTTAGCTTTATCATTGATGTTTCATGTTAGAGATGTTGCATTAGCACAATAGGAAGCAATTGAAGAAATAAGGGTGCTAATTTTAATTTAAGTGGAGATTTGGGTTTTGGTAGTGTGTTGTCAAATAACTTATCTGTAGTAAGATTTGAGATACGGTGATGGAGTTTCTCCTAAGAGAGACTAAAGTTACAAAGCATGGTAGATCATTTGCATATGTTAATTTGGAGAAACTCAATACTTAGAATTTTATGGTTAAAGGCCAAGTGATCATTCCTTGTGCATATCTTGTGGTTTATGAACATTTCAAGAGCCATTTGTTCATGGGTAGTGATCCTCTGACATAGGCTTTTCAGTGCGGCGGGAATAAGCTGGGTCACCATTTTAATTATTTTGGTCCTTTTCAATTGTTATGTAGTTGAATATTGGGAGATATATAGGGGAGGGGAGGGGGTTGTGGGGTGGGAAAGTATGTCGTATGTGGCATGGGGTCAGCGGGGGAGGGGGGAGGAGATGTGGCGAGAGGAGGGGGTAGATTGCGGGGGAGAAGGAAGAGGAGGAGGGGGGAAGGGGAGGAAGGAGGGAGGAGAGAGAAAGAGGAGGTAGAATATATATTAAAACAGCAAAAAAAAAAGTTAAAAACTTTTTTAAAAAAATTAACCCCTTAAACCGGTTACTGGTTAACCTAGACCGCTTTTGTAAAACACCCCTCAAAGTTGGGACTAGTCAATATTAAATTGAAGTTGGGACTGTTTTTGTCAGGGTGCCAATAGTTTGGACTGTTTAAATCAATTTTTCCAAAATGATATTGTAGGCGTGGATTTTTATTCCTTTAACGCCTACACGCGGTGTGAGCGCATTTATTTGACTACCCCATTGTTAAGGTTTTATTAATAACATGTTTTTGAAGTCGCCAACAAATTTTTAGAGGAAAACTTATAAACCTAATTGGAAATTGAACTGTAGGGACATCTTAATTAGGGACTTATCCAATGTAGATTTCCCCAACCTGACTCCATAGATGGTCATAATGAACCATAGATCGAGTTCGGGGGTGAGGGTATAAATATGGTCATAATGAACCTTGTTTGCCCATTGCTGACCTTTACTAAATATCGATTCATTACAGATTTTATGAAAAAGAATAATCATATAATATTTTTATACACCCTAAAAATATTTAGTCTAGATTGTTTCAGGAAACAAATAAAAAAATACTATATTTTTAGAGACAAGTTAGTATGCAATCATATTACAAGGTTTCTAACAAGTTGTCCAAATTATCTGAATTAATTAAAACAATTCTTTAGGTTTTGTTTAGCAATAAATACAAAGTGATAAATATTGCAATCAGGAATAAAAAATAATATGTTCATGAAAAATAATAAAAAAAAAGAAAGAAAATATTGCAGGGAGTTAGTATAATATACAATACTTACAGTCGCAGGAATACGTTAACAATCTATATCATGAATAGAATGTTAGTAACTTCAATAAAATAATAAAGATAAATTAATAAAGCAAATAAAGTTAGTTAATTTAGTTGACCCTCAAAAATTATACCACCGACCGGGGTCATTGATTTGTACGGATCTTAGAAAATTGAATTATTGTACGAGTCTGAAAAGATTGTGTCTTGCGTTTGTATTAGGTATTGGTGAGATAGAATTATTAGGATGATGGTTACTGATGATGATCAGGTGGGGTGATGGCGTTGACTTGAGAATGAGTGATGGTGTAGGATGATGCTAGGTGATGTGTCGCTGGAGGACATGTGAATTTGATGAATTGGTGTGGCGCAAGAAAAGTGATGGAGGTGTTATGTGCAGGTGCCGTGAATTGGTGTTATGGAATTTTGGTTTTGTGAGAGGGACCGAGGGAGTGCCGTGATTATTGAGGGAGAGCCGTGAGTTTTGAGATAGAGGAGATTGTATTATATAGTGTAGGTATGTTTAGGTAGTTAAGTTGCAATAGGTTTTCGAAAGATAATAGGTCTCTAAAAGATTTTAGAAAATAGTTAGTAGGTTTCTAAAAGATTTTTTATTGTAAGAGATTTTAGAAAGGAGTTAGATAAAAGATATTTAAAAACAGTTTGGGAAAAGATTATTTTTGTAAAAGATATTTTTATTAATAAAACTAAGCAAATAAAATTAATTAATTATATTAATTAAATTGGGCTTAGAAAATGGGTTTTATTAAATTGGGATTTCATAAAACTATTTTTAAAAGGTTTTCAAAGATGGGCCATTCAAAAGTTATTTTAAAACATTTTAGAAAATGGGCTTAGTAAAAACTAGTCATAAAAAAAAAGGTTTTCGAAAATGGGTTAATAAAAAGGGTTAGAAAATGGTCTTGGGCATAAAACATTTTATTTTAGACTCGTTCTTTATTCTTTCCTCGATCCGGACCAATTGGAGTGGGGTATTGGTCATGAAAGGGTACTAAATGGGGAGACACGATTATGTGTCTACAGAAGCCCCCACTTTGGCGAGGTTTGTAAAACCGAAAGTCAAATTATACCTGTCGATCGGGACGGAGAATGATTCTAGATGCTCTGTAATCCAAAATCACTCTTTTACGCCAGTACCGGCAAAACAAGCAAAAGTTTCAGGAACAAACATGTGAAACATATTTACAAAATAATCATAAATTTGCAAAAATGAAATGATATATGGAGAAAGGAATCATGAGATATTACGGTCTAGGCTCATGTCGGGGTAAAGATATTACGGTCCCGCTCCGGGTTATTGATGATGATGTGTAGAGCTATTCTGGTCCGGCTCACGTCGGGGTAGAGCTATTATGGTCCTGCTCCAGGGTATTGATGATGTGTAGAGCTATTATGGTCCGGCTCACGACGGGATAGAGCTATTATGGTCCCACTCCAGGGTAATGTGTAGAGCTATTATGGTCATGCTCACGACGGGATAGAGCTATTATGGTCCTGCTCCAGGGTAATGTGTAGAGCTATTATGGTCCGGCTCACGACGGGATAGAGCTATTATGGTCCCGCTCTAGGGTAATGATGATGTGTGGAGCTATTATGATCCGGTTCACGTCGGGGTAGAGCTATTTTGGTCTCGCTCCAAGGTATTGATGATGGTCTGTAGACCCAGCGCTGGATTTGCCCGCTCTTTTGATTTAGTATAGAGTATTGCGTGATGGAAGAATGGTCAAATTGTATTTTTGTTGACTTTTGAAAGTTTATTGGTTTGTCGCGCGCAACGTCGTAACGAACATTTGAAATCATTTGGAATTAAGCGTGTGGATTCCATCTGGATAGAAAATCCCCAAGCGTGTTGTACAGGACTGTGCGCCAGACGTACAGGCCTGCGCTTGGCGCTGGATGCTGCGCTGGACGCAGTGCATAAGGAGTTGAGCATGTGGCCCACATGGATGGAAAGCCCCCAAGCGCGCTGTACAGGGTTGTGCACCAGACGCACAGGCCATCGCTTGGCTTGGTATGCTGCGCTGGACGTAGATTGCTGCGTGCGATGTCATAATAAACATTTGAAATCATTTGGAATTAAGCGTGTGGCCCCCAACTGGATTAGAATCCCCAAAGCGCGTTGTGTGCGCCCGACGCACAGGCTTGCGATGTGTGCGCCAGACGCACAGGCTTGCGCTTGGCGCGGAATGCTTGTGCGGGACGCGATTTCTTTGCATGTGGCGCAGCGTTGTCGGTGCGCTGGATGCACCATGTATATAGCGTTTGTCTTCTGTTGTTCTATTGTAATGGTCCGCAGACCTTGGCGGAATATAACTCGTACAGAGTCGTTTAATGTTAGATACTTGTGAATACCAATAACAAACAGATATACAGACAAACAACTAGGGACATGCATGTGACCCATGATGTGGGTGCTGGTGTATGGATAGGAAAAGACTCGACTTATAAAGAGTGACCTCTAACACTCTAGACTTAAAGGTGCTATCGTGTGTGCATAAGAGTGTGTGTGTGTGTGTGTGTGTGACTCGATGATTGATGCTAGGATCCTATGGCTAAGGACGAAGGACGCAATGCTTGACACAATATTTGGATGATGAGGATATGTAATGCAAATGCAGAGATGTGACACTAATGTAGAGATATGACACTAATGTAGATGATATGATTCTAATGCTTTGTTGTTTCATTAGAAGCTCAAATTTTCGTTTAGAAAACTGTTTTTGAAAGAAGAGAAGTGGGAAGCCCCCAAGGATGATCCACGTAGGTTATGTTTGATTCCAAGTGCGTTGTAGTTGTTACGGGCCTAAGTGAGCCCATAAAACAGTTAGGATCTCGTATGGGTCTTGAGCCCACAATCTTCTGTATGGACTCGTAATGAAATCCTAATCAAGGTATACATGGAGCCTATGAAAGAGGAGCCATGGGAAGCCCCCAGGATGATCTGTTGATTTGAAATACGTTGTAGAACGAGCTTTTGTAGTGCTTAAGTTGTATAAGCTTCGAGTTTTGTATGCCAAGGGCCTAAGTGAGCCCATGAAATAGGTTCAATCTTGTATCAGTCAGGGTTTTAAAACCCATGATGTCATGTATGGACTCGTAATGAAGTCCTTATTACGATAGACTTAGACTTGGAGCCTATGATTTTCTGTGTGGACCAGTGATGAAGCCCCCAACAAGATGGAGTTGATGAAGTATCCACCTTGATTGCTTGATTTTGAAGATATCTCGTCACGCTCAGTGGAAGTTTCGACCAAAGATTCCATATAGGGTTCCTAAGGTGAAAGAGGCAAGAAAGGCAAAAGAAAGAAACACTCGAAAGATGAGGCGCGGTCATAGCGCTGAGTGTTGAAAGGTTATGCTAAGGCTGGCTTAGAATCGATAATGTAGTTGAGAAAATGGAAGGGAATAAGAATAAGAAAAGGGCAGAGTCATAATGAATTGACTCATGCAATAAGGTAGGCTAATGATGCAGGTTCAAATCCCAGTCTAGTTCTAAGGGTAGGGATGAGCATTGAAAATTCATGATTTTTGGGCGATCGCACTTTTCTCATGGGCCTAGGCGAGCTTTATAAATGTGTTTTGAATTAAAATGGTCGGGCCTCAACAGAGGTTGCTTACATATCCATGACGGAATCAGGCCAGTCGTAGCTCTTAGCATTTTAATTGGTGGCCGAGCATTTTGCTTTGGAGCCATTTGCGATGAATTAGGCATTCATTTAGAGGAGGTCTTTAGCAAGGGTAGATAATGATGCGGGTTTGGTTTAAAGCGGTCGGACCTCAGGGTGAGGTTTCCTACGTATCTTTAGCAGAATTAGACCATTCGTAGTTCAGGTTAATGAATAAGAAGGTGCACTGACTTTTGCCTAAGTCGCCCTTATGGGTTTTGGACCTAGCGGGCTTTGGTTTGTCTTTTTATGGCTTATTGGAATGCAATGTGCATGGTTGTCGGTTGTTTATGAGAAGGTTTATCAGAAGTATGATTTGGCTTGCAAAGTTTTTTGGTTGCGGAGGTCAAGGCCTTTGATGAAGTTGGAGGTTTAGAATTGAAGGTTGAAGGTTTTGAAAGAAGTACCTTTGACAAAGCTCTTGATGGGCTTATTTGCAACACTTCTTTATATATATATATATTGCACTTTTTGTATCATTTTTGCTTTGATTTTCTTGTTGGTTGCTCCTTTTTTTAAAAGCCCTTTACATTGAATCGTTGTCAAACATACTTCCCACGAGATAGGTTAAAGGGAGAGGGGTGTTATGTATGGAGGAATGGTTGTAGTGAAGGGAGGAATGCCTCTTTTATGCCAATCGTTCATTGCCTTTATTAGAATAGTCATGAGAATGAGAAATTCATTTCTTTTAAGGCGACAATCGTGATTTCCATTGATGCTCATTAGTGCAAGGTTAGAAAATAAATACTCATTTACTATTTGAATGTTATGAGTACATGCAATAAAAAGGGAAATCCTATGTTAGACTGGGTAAAATGAGAGAGATGAAAAATAAAATGAAATCACTGGTCTAGACTCCTATGTTACGTGACGAGACAGCTTCATTGCTTCGATCTTCGTGAGGTCTCTTTCTAAATGAAAAGAGAAGAGGTGTATTTTATTTTTATGCTGATTGGACCTAAGCGAGTCCAAATGCTTTAACGAGCGATTAGGCTTATATGTCATTTCTATGGCATTGAGGTCATTGTCTTCGGAATTTTTGCAGTTTAAGGGATTGCAAGCCTCCCAACATCTATCATGGATAAGCTCTTTTAACTTGTAGCAGTAAGCAGTCTTATGTCCATTTTCTCTATGGAATTTGCAATAGGCATCCTATTGTATATTTGCATTACGATTTACTCACTAGTGGAAAAAGTTCAACCGCTGCGGTCAAAATCGGACTTACCGCTCCGGTTTTGGGCCGTATCGGTTGGACTTACAGCAGTCCCCACATATTAACTGATCCGGTCCTAAACCGGATCAGTTAATCATTTACCGATGCGGTTAAGCAAGTTAACCGCTGCGGTTTTGACCCAAAACCGCAGCGGTTGACCACCCCAAAAACAAAAAAAAAAAAATTTTTTTTTTTTGCATTTTTTCAATATTAATTGATACAAAAACAATTGGATATGATAAAAAGTACTAATACTCATTTTATTATACATAATTGAGCATAAATTATTACGGATACATAAAAAAACAAAATTCAAGTTCTAAATCAAATGAGACACCTGGACTAAGCTAGACGTTGTTTCCGTTATGTGGGTCTTGTTATGGCCTTTGGTTGTGTATCCTGCATCTGAATGATCTGGCTATACTTGAAAACTAATCACCTCAGCTGCTTTGCAATTCAGTTTTCTGCTTATTAAGAGAATAGATGCCCATCTAAGTGATCATCTTTCCTGATTTGAGATGGGTGAGCTGCTGCAAGGTTCACGATCCACATTCGACAATCCATAGAAGTATGGATCTGTTAATGCCTAACAAATGCAAACAACAAGCATTTCGCACAAATCAACAAACTAGTCAATAACATTTCCTGACTATGATATGCTTGTCGATAAGTCGAACAGATGGGTCATATAGGATTCAGATCCAGTAAACTTCAAGTTCAGGTTATTTACTCTTTAGGTGATTGTTTTAGGTTGTCAAATTCATGCGCATGACCCAGATATTTCACATTCAGATCAACCCTGACCTGGTATTGCATCTTATTACATGGAGGAGAGAATACAGATACAAGATGAAGACTTATATTGATCAGCAAAGCTACTCCTGACCTAACTAAATTACAAATTATTGTATTTGGCCAGTAGAATTTGTCCCATACAAATGATATAATTCTATATTCATAATGTTCATAATATATTACAATGTTCAATGGACATCTCTTAGACCGTTTTGAGGGTTCATAACAGAAAGAATTCTCACTCTTTTCTTTTCTTTTTATTCGCTAATGCCTGTGTGTTTCATCACAGTCAAAATGACTAATATTATAATTTAATCAAACTTAATGTACTTAACAAACAAAAGAGGTCCTAAGATGTTAATGTACTTAACAAACTGCAACATTCCATCTCCTGCATTTTGGAAGATAAATTAATGATCAAAAAGAGGTCTTAAGATGTTAATGAAATTTAGCAAAAACGGACAAAAACAGATTATTAACTATGTGAACAAAAATAGATATAATGATACCAAAGTTAGAAACATCTAAGTCAAAGGAATTATGATGCTGGAGGTGAGGATTCACTTGGTCATAAAAATTTATCATTCTTTCTGGTGCTTTAAATGTCCAGAATTTCAATTTCGACATCACTGCGTTTGTCTCTGTTATCAATTTATCATGGTTCACAGCTCAGTCTTCTTTTGTGCATTTACTTAGTTCAGTCTATTTTTGTTTGATGACCTATTGTTTCAGTAATATATTTGTCAAATAATCTGTGCCAGGAAAGGTTATATGCTTAACATTTAGCAAAGGATTGATCAGATCACCTGTTTGAGAGGACAAGAAACTAGCAGCAGAATCAGGCGTGTAAAAGATTTCAGGCTGTCTTTTCCTCCTACGTCGATTATACCCATCTAAGCGTTTTCTGCAGCTTTTCTTAACCTCATCAAACTCTTCCAGGGAATGAAACCTAAGATGGTGAAGTGCATACAACAACGTGAGTTAAAAAAACATGATGCAGCATAATCAATCCAGCCCAACAAATTCATTAATCTATCTCCAATGTTAGTAGACAAATCAAGGGATAAAAACTATATATCCACAAATTGTAGGGATTGGTTGAAGGATGAACATGATATATCGTGGAATTGTTTTACTGCACATAGATTGAATAGATGCACCTCAAGTGCTCGGCTAACTTATTTTACCAGTCATCTATGGGATATAATACGACGAGAACGACAAACCTTGCAGGTTAAAATAGTGAGATTAAGTCTATCTCTAGAGAAATACTATTTCACGACCAATATGTTAATGTATATAAATGGTTTCTCACTAGTGGAAAAAAGTTTAACCGCTGTGGTCAAAACCGGGCTTACCGCTGCGGTTTTGGGCCGCAACGGTTGGACTCGCAGCAGTCCCCAAATATTAACTGCTCCGGTCCTAAACCGCAGCAGTTAATCATTTACCGCTACGGTTTTGGGTCAAAACCGCAGCGGTTGACCACCCCAAATACCAATTTTTTTTTTCATTATTAATCAATACAAAATCAATAATATATATCAATAATCATTTTATTAAGCATATTATGCTCAATTGAAGCATAAACATAACTAATTAGATACATAAGAATATTTACTATAATTTTAATATCATACTCAACTATAACTATATACATTAAGAAGAATGACATATTATCTCTGTTCCAATCACAACGCAAGCAAATAAAGTGGTGGTCATTTGATTTGGTTAGTTCCCCATAGCGCCAGCAATATCTCAACAAGTTGTCCTTCCAATAAGTAATCTAAGGATCAACAATGCAATCTACGTAAGTATTCCAGTAATTCAGCTGCACATATATGGAAGCTAACCAAGACTTTAAGTATAAAAGCTACAAACATAACATTAATAGTTATCATGGTCACCTACTATAAATATTGCTCCATTGAGGGCCAATCTAGAGGTGAATTGGGAAACATCAAATGAATTCAAATTTATTAGCAAAAGAAAGAAATAATCAGTTGGGCTTAGGACTAAGCACTCTTTAATTGGTGAATGGATCTTTCACCTGCTACAACAAGAGGACCTCATATAATCTTTTTTACTTTTGTTCAAATATTAGGAATTTCGCCCCCATCGAAGTTATTCATACCACACCTCAACATCTTATATATCACACTACTAAGAACCTCAACCTTGACTTCTCCAGACTATAGCAGCCCCTCCAATCCAGAACCTATGCACCATATAATGCAATCTACAAGAATGAAATCCCAACCCACAGAACTGCATAGCCATATCACGTACAAAGTTTAGAGAGCCCCTCCTATCCTACAACAACAAACCGAACGCACCACAAAAGCCATTAGGCCACTGTATGCTTGATATTCGAGTTATGAATTTCATATACCAACCGGAAATAACATTACTACCATGCCCTGAAAATCCAACCTTAGTACGCTCCTAATTCCATGAATCTAAACTTGCTGCTATCTCATACATCCCAGTCATAAACGGAATTATCTGGTTATTGGGCATTTTATCTGCCCCCACCCCCCATACACTGCCCCCACCCCCTGCGTTGCCCCCCAGCACTGCCCCCCACCCCACTGCACTGCCCCCACCCCCTGCACTGCCCCCACCTGCACAGCCCCCGCTCCCCTGCCCCCCCGCTCCCCTGCGTTACCTCCCAGCACTGCCCTTCACCCCCACTGCACTGTCCACCACCCCCTGCACTGCACCCCACCCCCCACTGCACTGACCCCCCACCCCAACTGAACTGCCCCCACACCACCACTGCACTGTCCCCCCCACCACCCCTGCACTGCCCCCACCCCCCTTGCACTGCCCCCCACCCCCCACTACTGCCCCCCCACCCCCTGCACTGTCCCCCCCACCCCCTGCACTGCCACCCACCCCCACTGCACTGCCCCCACCCCCCTGCACTACCCCTCACCCCTGCGTTGCCCCCCCTACACTGCCACCAACTACATCAATGAAAAGCCATTATCACCACCAACCATAATCCTATTCCATCTTTTCAAATTCTTGAAATTAAACACAAGTTACAAAAAACGCAAACCTTATTTTACCAGTCATCTATGGGATATAATAAGACGAGAACGACAAACCTTGCAGGTTAAAATAGTGAGCTTAAGTCTATCTCTAGAGAAATACTATTTCACGACCAATATGTTAATGTATATAAATGGTTTCTAGTTATCAGCTCCATGAGGAGGCGGGTTTAGCTAACAGACAAGGCAATACCTTAAACGAGGCCAATGTCTCAATGGTCTAACAATAAATCATAAGATAATGAATTTACCTACTAACTTAGACCTACTTAGACGAGACGTGAAGCATTAAATGAATTATTAACCAACTAATCATTCCCTGGATCCATCCATAACAGTACTTAGCTCTTCTAATCAACCTGAATCTGCCATCTTCCCACCACAGTCCCTCACCACCTCCCTGATAGCTGCCACAGATCTGTTAACCTTATCCGTTGAGACCTCAACAATAAAGCCAACCCCACCATATCCATACACCTAATACATGCAACGAGCAGTTATATGCCAGCAACAATTTCACTGATGGTCAAAATGAAAAAGGAAAAGTTTGCTGAAGATAAAGTTTGCTAACCTGTCTAGAGGGAAGCAACCTTGCTGTCCAGAATATCAAAAAGAGGGCTGATAACACTAGTTATAGGTGATCTAATCAAACATTCAAAATTGGCAGAAATGAGCTCAAACAATTTACTTTCCAATCAACCAATAACATAGATCACTTCATTATCTAAAAAATTATACCCAATTACCAAAATTTCACTAACCAATCAAACCATGAATATCTGTTGGACGAAATTACCCAATGAATGAAAGAAAACAAAATTAGATACCATCCTATCCCAGTACCAATAATTTATCATGAAAGAAAAAGAGTATAATGTAGATAATGAAGAAGATATACCTCCTGCTTAGCCAGCTTTAGCTCTGCCTCTAGTAAGTTATGGTTGATGATATACCTCCTGCTTAATGAACAACTTCTTTCCATCCACCTTCTGAAGGTCTTCATAAAGCTGCAATGCAGAACAAACCAACTTTTGATTAACAAACAACCCAGGGTCAATCTCATACAAACACAGAAGGTGTTTCAAACATAAGCTGGGGGGATTTTTAATTCGAAGATTATGCATATCACTACGATCCAAATTCGTCGAATTCGAAGCACAATCATCAGATTCCACTCGATTCTCCGACGAACTGGAGTGCAATAAAAACAAAAAAAAAACGAATTGAAGAGGAAAAAGTTGCAGAATAAAACATTAACCCTAGATCTAATTGAAAATTAAAATGAATTGAAGAGTGAAGCATGTCTAAGAACTCTACGATCGTCTTCTTTCACTACATGTCATCATACAACACATACATCAAAGTAACAAAATCTCGTAGCAAATTCATTTTGCTCTACTGAAGTTCAAAATCACAATCACAACTAAAATTCCGAGATTATAACTACCAACAAAATTCATCAAATTCAACCACATTAATTCCAAAATCACAGCTAAAAAAGCAATTACTATATAAAAAAGCAGTAAATTCCTGAAATGAAGTAAGAAATTAGGGAGAGATAAAAAAAATTTTATACGGTGTTTTTCCAGCGATCTTGAGCATTGACATCGGCGCCAAAATCAATCAAACAATGAGCAACATTGATCCAACCATGAAGCGACGCAACATGAAGAGGAGTCTAATTATCGTAATCCCTAGCATTAACCAGTGTGCGATCTTTTTCGAGAAGCTTCCGCACCGCATCGGCGTCGTTTTGATGAGCATGCCATAGAATCGCCGAAGTTCTGCTAACCCTAGCTTTCTCCTTCTGCTTTCTTCGCCTGATCTGGTGGCGATTTGTGGCAGTTCGTGGATCAGAGGGAGAGAAGCGACAACGATGAGAGAGAGGGTTGTTTCCGATCTCATGAACCGTAGTGGTGGTTCAGAGATATAAAAGGGAGAAGTGGTGGGTGATTTGTGGGTGATTCGTGAGGGTTGAGGAGAGAAGTGAGGGGATGAGAGAGAGAATGACAGAGGGAGAAAAATCGGTTGGGGTTGAAGATCAGATATGGGCTTTTTTGGTTTAGTGAGCTTCATCTCCGTGTTTTATTAACCGATGCGGTTCACCGAACCAAAACGGTTAACACAGAACCGCAACGGTATACTGTTAACCGCTTCGGTTTTTTGAGAACCGCAGCGGTTTATGTTCCCAATTTTCCCACCCAAAATTTTCGAGGATTTACCGCTACGGTTCTCTTAAGGACCGCAGCGGTTGTGTTGTGACATATAGCGTTTCTTCCACTAGTGACTTGAATAACAGGATAGCGTGATTTCCTACAATGGATCATCCAGCAGGAGATTAAAGATGGAGTGATGATGGAGAGAAATGAATGGAATAGGAGAATGTATGTTTGTTTTAAAAGAGTTGAGCTTCTAGGAACGAATCTGAATATCCTAAATGCATGATTTTTTGTTTTGTTTTTGGATGCACCTAGACCTAATGCAGGTATGTATGACTGTTTTGGATGCACCTAGACCTAATGCATGTATGAATGACTCAATCTATGCGTTCGAACCCTGTAAAGGCTGCCTACATATCCCAAACGAGGGAATCATATCGCTCGTAATTCGGGACTACTAAAGAGGAATGCATGAGATGAAATGGAGAGTATGGATGCAATGAGACTCCTATGGACTCTAGTTATGCATGAAGTGTATGAATGATGGACTATGCAATGCAAAAGGATTCTTTTATGAATGCAGTCCTAACAGATATGAAATTTTAATGACTTCAGAATCCTAAACTTGATAGACTTCTAATGACGTTAGAATTCTAGATTTGACGAACTTTCAAGGATAGTAGACTCCTAATATGCATGAAACTCTAGTGGACCTAGACTCCTAAAATGGATGGAATTCTGATGGGTTTAGACTCCTAATATAGGCGGAACTCTAACGGATTTGGACTCCTAAGATGGACGGAATTCCTAACAGTTTTAGACTCCTATTATGCATGGATTTCTATGGATTACAGACTTCTAAGATGGCAAGAATTCTAACGACCCTAGACTTCTTAGATGGGTGAACCTAGACAGGTTTAAGACTCCTAACATGGAAGGAGTTAGATGAGGTGAATAACTCTAAATGGAATGAAACTGGATGAATCTAGACATTTGGGTCAGTCGGACTTCTAATGCAGTTTGAATTCCTAAGCGGAAGAGACTTTTACAACAAGATGGACACTAAAAGGAATCCTCAATGATGTGCACATGAAAAGATGGATAATATACATGGAACGATGGGATAGAGAAAAAGGATGAATTTTTTTTTGAAAAAAGATATGTGATAGGAAAAAGGATGGAGATTTTTTTTTTTTGAAAAAAAGGTGGAGATAGAATTTTTGAAGTAGATAGGAGATTGAAGATGGGATGAAATTTTGAAAAAAATAGGAGAAAGATTTTTTGAAAAAAAGATTAGGATGAATTTTTCAAAAAAAGATGAGAGATCATTTTTTGAAAAAAAAGATGGGAGATATAGTTTGGCAAAGATGGGGATAGAATTTTCAAAATAGATAGGAGATATATGTTGGAAGATGAAAAAGTTGGTGAAAGGATAAAGGAAAGAAAAAACCAAGATATTAATATCCAAAATGTTAGTCGAGAACTGTGTTTGGCACATCAAAGTAAGCAACTAAGGCAAGATATTACATGCGGAGCACGCACAATCAAACACTGCATGCATGAAGGACAAGAAGATACTGCGCTTAACGCGGACAAATTGCGAGGGACGCGACTTGGAAGCGCACAACGCAGGGCTAGAACAACGCTGAACGTGAAGCTGACGCAGGACGCGAGGCGAAAGCGTGGAACACAGATACACTGCGCGGAGCGCAATATAGAAGCGTGGCACGCAGTATAAGGCAGCAACTGGAACACTCTATCTGCGCGTGATTTCGTTCAATAGTTTTGACTCGAAAATCGATGATACGAAAAAATTAATGGCACGTACACGTAAATATGAACAAGTAGGATAATAATATGCAAAGTTCTCAACCTAAAGTCGAGTTCTACGTTTCAAACTATGGTTAGGTTTAGGTTAAGGCTCAAAAAGGTCCATGACTATGAGATTGATCCTACGCTTCTTACCTTTCTTTGAAAAAAGGTGGCCACGTGTAAGACGCACTCCAGTTCTCAAGTCAGGAACAAGAGAACAATGCCATGGTTGAGTAGGTTTGCTTATGACTAAGATCCAACACTATCGCTTAGGAGGCTTTTTGGAAAGACAAAGCGCAAACCCCCCGGGGTGACCTCATACATAGAACATGTGCTAATGAAACAAGGTAGATTGTCCTTATGGTGGCAGAACAATAACCATGCATATGTAAAACAATATATTATTCAAAGGCATAAAAGGAGAATGAATCATATTTTTCAAGTTTCACCCTCTCATTTAAAAAAATTCATTTTTTTTAAAAAAATCCTCCCAGTGGAGTAACCAAATTGTAGGTGTGGATTTTTATTCCTTTAATGCTTACACGCGGTGTGAGCGCGTTTATTTGACTACCCCATTGTTAAGGTTTTATTAAAAATATGTTTTTGAAGTCGCCAATAAATTTTTAGAGGAAAACTTATAAACCTAATTGGATATTGAACTGTAGGGACATCTTAGGGACTTATCGAATGTAGATGTCCCCGTCCTGACTCCATAGATGGTCATAATGAACCATAGATCGAGTTCGGAGGTGAGGGTACAAATATGGTCATAATGAACCACGTTTGCCCATTGTTGGCCTTTACTAAGTATCGATTTATTACATATTTTATGCAAAAGAATAATCATATAATATTTTATACACCCTAAAAATATTTAGTCTTGATTGGTTTAGGAAACACATAAAAAGACTATATTTTTAGTGACAAGTTATTATGCAATCATATTACAAAGTTCCTAACAGGTTGTCCAAATTATCTGAATTAATTAGAACAGGTTCTTTAGGTCTTGTTTAGCAATAAATACAAAGTGATAAATATTGCGTAATCGGGCATAAAAATAATATGTTCATGAAAAATAATAAAAAAAGACAAGAAAATATTGCAGGGAGTTAGTATAATATACAATACTTACAGTCGCAGGTTTACGTTAACAATCTATATCATGAATAGAATGTTAGTAACTTCAATAAAATAATAAAGATAAATAAAGAAAGCAAATAAAGTTAGTTAATTTAGTTGACCTCAGAAATTATACCACCGACCGAGGTCGTTGATTTGTACGGATCTTAGAAAATTGAATTGTTGTACGAGTCTTAAAAGATTGTGTGTTGCGTTTGTATTAGGCGCAGGGCGTGTAGTTTTTGTGAGTATAGGTGAGATAGAATTATTAGGATGATGATGCGTGGATTGATAATATGATGCTGATGGTTACTGATGATGATCAGGTGGGGTGATGGCGTTGACTTGAGAATGAGTGATGGTGTAGGATGATGCTAGGTGATGTGTCGCTGGAGGACAGGGGAATTTGATGAATTGGTGTGGCGCAAGAAAAGTGATGGAGGTGTTATGTGCAGGTGCCGTGAATTGGTGTATTGGAATTTTGGTTTTGTGAGAGGGATTGAGGGAGTGCCGTGAGAATTGAGGGAGAGCCGTGAGTTTTGAGATAGAGGAGATTGTATTATATAGTGTAGGTAAGTTTAGGTAGTTAAGTTGCAATAGGTTTTCGAAAGATAATAGGTCTCTAAAAGATTTTAGAAAATAGTTAGTAGGTTTCTAACAGATTTTTATTGTAAAAGATTTTAGAAAGGAGTTAGATAAAAGATATTTAAAAACAGTTTGGGAAAAGATTATTTTTGTCAAAGATATTTTTATTAATAAAACTAATCAATAAAATTAATTAATTCTACTAATTAAATTGGGCTTAGAAAATGGGTTTTATAAAATTGGGCTTTCATAAAACTACTTTTAAAAGGTTTTCAAAGATGGGCCTTTAAAAAGTTATTTTAAAACGTTTTAGAAAATTGGCTTAGTAAAACTAGTCATAAAAAAAAGGTTTTGGAAAATGGGTTAATAAAAAGGGTTAGAAAATGGTCTTGGGCTTCAAATATTTTATTTTAGACTCGTTCTTCATTCTTTCCTCGATCCGGACCAATTGGAGCGGGCATCATAGGGTACTACATGGGGGAGACACGATTATGTGTCTACAGATATCATCAATATAAATTTGAACTATTAGCAAATGTTTCCCCCTGGTTTTGATAAACAAAGTTTTGTCAACTGTTCCCCTCTTGTATTGATTTTCCATCAAAAACTTTGACAATCTCTTATACCAAACCCTTGGTGCTTGTCTAAGACTGTACAAAGCTTTATCAAGTTTGAATACATAATGGGGAAACAATTAATCAGCAAAACCAAGTGGTTGTTCTACATATACCTCCTCCTTCAAATAACCATTCAAGAATGTTGTCTTCACGTCCATCTGAAACAATTTCATATTCATGTGAGCAGCAAATGCAATGAGGACTCTAATAGCCTCTAACCTAGCAACAGGTGCGAAGGTCTCATCATAATCGATGCCTTCTTGATGATTGTATCCTTGCACCACAAACCTTGCTTTGTTTCGAACTATTGTGCCAAGATCATCCAACTTGTTTCTGAACACCCATCTAGTGCCAATGACTTGACCTATCTCTTGGTCTTGGCTCAAGGTGCCATACATGGTTCCTTTCAAATTGATTTAACTCATCTGGCATGGCCAGCACCCAATCTGGATCATTCAATGCCATCTTTTAATCAGCTAGTTCTATGCTGGACAAGAAAGAGAAAAGGCACAAATGTTTTCATTAACAACTCTTCTTGTTTGAATTCCCTTATTAATATAACTAACGATTTGATTAGATGGATGAGAAGATTTATATCTAAAACTCTTTGAAACTGGACCATCTTATTCTCTTGAATGAGTCTAACTGGAACCAGCTTGCATTCCAGAATCATCTAAGTTAGATCTCTTAAATGTGCTTTGAATGTAAATTGGTTCCCGCTTATTCCTTACCTCGTCCCTCATTAGGGTTACCACCATCTTGTGTGGTGGTTCTCCCTGAGGTGTTTACCTGTTGATCTCCATGGGAACCATCAGTATCTGGTTTCGCCTCAGACAAATCCTCATTATTCTCTTCTTTTTCTAGATCAAGTCATCCACCAACAGCATTTGGTGGATCAGTAGGTAGACATGTCTCTCTTCTGGCTCCTGAGCGGAACCAGCTCCTGAGTGATTCAAGCATTCCAATAATATCTTTTGGTTCAACCTATGCAATCTTAGAAGACATATTAAACTCATCAAAAATCAAATGAACACTTTCCTCAACACAAAGGTCCTCTTGGTAAACACCTTGTAAGCTTTAATATGAGGAGAATAACCAAGAATGATTCTCATCACTCCTAGGGTCAAACTTATCAAGCTGGTTCTTCCCATTATCATACACAAAGCACTTGCATCTAAAGATACGCAAGTGTGCAATATTGGGCTTTCTACCCTTTTTGAGTTCATATGGGGTCTTATTCAATTTAGGTCTATTGAGAGCACGATTCAAGATATAACATGCAGGTGTTAGCGGCTTCTCCCAAAACTCTTAGGGAGACCACTTTCAATAAGCATCGTCCTCGCCATCTCCTCTAGAGTTCTATTCTTCCATTCCACAACACCATTTTTATTGAGGTGTTCTAGGGGCAGAGAAGTTGTGACTCACTCCGTGCTCTCTACACAAATCAAAGAAACTTGAATTATTCAAAAATGTCAAGCTAGCATGTCCAAACCTCTTATACCAATCCCATTGATTTGACTCGGAAGCAGCTCTGAAACAGATGGACTTGTTCTCCAGAATTTCATCTAGTAAAGTGACGTAGATATCATCTTTCCTGGTTCCCTCACAGACAAGTTCACTTGTTTGTAAATTAACTATGTGACAAAGGTCAGCTTGAAACTCAACTCGATTACCTTTATCACATAATTCAGAAATGCTTAAAAGATTATGTTGCAAGCCATCAACATAATATACATCATCAATAGCTTGTGAATATGACTTACCAACTTTACCTGTGCCAACAATAGATCCTATACAGTTGTCTCCAAAGGTAATACTTCCACCATCATAGGTTGTGAGTGAGAGAAATTGCTTCTTATCCCCAGACATGTGTCTTGAGCAACCATTGTACAAATACCAAAAGGTACTACCTCTGACTTTAGCCTGCAAGAAACAATCAAACATTAGATTTAGGAACCCAAACTTTCTTGGGTCCCTTTCCAGAAACATTTGACTCTAGCTAGTCCTTTCTCATCCAGATATGCTTCATATGTTTGTTGTTCCTTTCAATACTTTTCTTCCTAGCTGGACAATTAATGATCTTATGTCCATTTATATCACAGTGATTTCACACATGCATATCCTTTGCAAGGACATACTTACCTCTTTTAAACTCCTCGATCCAAGTGGTTCTCCTTGGGTGCCAGTTGGTCCTGGTTATCGTTCTGGAATAACCAAGACCAGCTGTACCACTGTTACTTCCATGGTAGTGAGATGGTTTAAGGTATTCTTTGCAGATAAGAGTTTGTCTACGTGCCTTTGACTGTTTTGAAGCTCTTTGTCCTTATTATCAAGAACTCTCATTAGAAAGATATTTTTCTCATCCATTGCTTTGAAATCTCTTCTGATTTTCTCAAGCTCAAACTCGAGTTTTGAAATTAGTGAATCATTAGGCATGTTGACAACCACTTTGACCTTCATACTCATCAATCTTCTTACTAACTTCATCACAAGGATCTGTAGTAAATTAGACTTACTTAGAGTGTTTGCCTGACCATCTGGGTTAAGCAAATCATGTAGAGGAGGAACAGTTAAGTTTTTTTCACGATCACTAGGATCATCCCCGTCCTTTTCTAGAAAAGAAGACTTAGCTGTTTCCAACTCGACCTTGCACTTGTCAAGTGCAACTTCAAGCTGAGCCACTCGATCCTTTAACTCGATACACATTTGCTCTAAGTGATCACAACTAGCAATAGCAATATCACATTCATTTTTCTTTTCTTTCAACTCAGGTTTGCCAGTTATGTATGCTTCACTTAGTTTAAGACATTGATTTAACAAAGAATCAATACATTCAAGCATATTATCTCTATCATAATGATGCATGTCTTCACGAATTTGTTCCAAATTTACCTTGTCTTCACTGAGCACATCTTTCTTTGCCATAAGACAGAGATTTGATATATTGTTCCCCTTTCTGATTCCATCAGCTATGTTGTTTCCTCCTTGATCCATAAGTGACTCATCATCATCTTCTGATCCTGAATCAGAGTCACCCCACATGGCTGCTAGCATAGCCCTCTTAAACGCTATCTTATCATTGCTCTTAGACAACTTTTCCTTCCATTTTAGACAATCATGAATGATGTGACCAAAATCTTCACACTTGAAGCAACCTACACTTGAAGTGTTAGTTTTCTTAAAGTTCTGATCTCTAAAATGCCTCTTAAAACGCTTAGCCATCATAGCTATATCATCTTCTTATTATTCAACTGTTCCCTTCAAGGCAACACCTCTGACTGTTCCCTTACCACTCTTATACTCAACCAGCATTTCATGAGTCATGAGGGAACCAATCAGCTGTTCCAGACTCAGCGGTGTGAGATCTTTAGCGTCATAGATAGTTGTTACCTTAGCCGTCCATACATCTGTTAAACTTCTCAACATTTTTCTAACCAAATTTTCGTCAGAAAAACTTTTGCTAAGAGATTTTAAATCATTTACTATAGTAAAAAATATACCAAAGTAATCATTTATTTTTCATCATTATTCATGTTAAATGCTTCGTATTTAGACATAAGTAAATCGATTTTAGACCTTTTTACCTCGTTGATTCCCTTATAAGCAAGTTCGAGGGTATCCCATATCTCTTTGGGGAAGACGCAAGCAGAAATTATGTTTCTCTCATTCTCTCCAATAGCATGTTGCAATATGAACATGGCTTTGGCATTATTCTCCGACTTCTTGTAATCATTAGAAGTGTATTCGCTTTCCTTCTATGTTACTAAGGA
Organism: Beta corolliflora; assembly: GCA_947648045.1. Lineage (NCBI taxonomy): Eukaryota > Viridiplantae > Streptophyta > Magnoliopsida > Caryophyllales > Amaranthaceae > Beta > Beta corolliflora. The sequence continues at coordinate 569,236 of CANSZD010004262.1, forward strand.
ACCCATATCCTCCTTGGTGATCTCTAATGGTCTGTTCTTGACAACTAGCCAACATTCATAGTCAATGCCAATGATGATGTTCTTCAATCTATTCTTCCACCAAGCATAGTTTTCCCATTGAATATAGGAGTCTTGTTGTCGTATCCCACATCATTCATTTTTTGAGTACTCATGATCTACTTCTCTAGGTGTTACCTTATTAAGAAGAACCCGCTCTGATACCAATTGAAGGTTTGTAATGTACCCAAGAGAGGGGGGTGAATTGAGTACTTAATCGATCTGGTGAAAAATTCAAATTCTTTCAATTTATGGAGGAACCAATTGGACTGGTTCCTGACAGCGGAAACACTAGAACTTGAAGGAAATGATTAACACACCAAATTTAACGAGGTTCAGTCCAACAAGGGCCTACGTCCTTCTACGCTAGTTTTCTTATTAATCAACTCTGAAAAACAAGAATACCCTCGCACTCTCCTGTTTCTCTTAATCTAGGGAAACAACACACCCCACACTAACTAGTGTGTTTTTTCGCACTTGAACTCACAAGCACTCGCGAATGAACTTACAAACGCTACCCAATTCTAACCCCTTTGTTAGAGATTCAATACAAACAATTTCTCTTAACTCACGCTTTCTTACAAAGCAAACAAAGAGTAATATGAAGCTCTATGAGATGCGTACTCTATTTTAGGAAACCGTTTTAGCTGTTTTCTATGTGAAGGCTCTCAAAAATACTCAATAAAATCCGGGTGTGTGGTATCTGATTTTTTACTGTCTTAATTAACGGTCTGAATCCCACAAAAGTCTCTCATTGGACTATGAATTTTTGAAAACTTGGAAGTCGCCACCCTATTAATATGTGAATAGGGGCAGATTTATTTAATAAATCATTTTAAAATGAATTTCAAGAAATATCATTTAAAACGATGATGACTTCATATAGATAAGGCTTTTTGAAAATAGGTCTTTTCATACCATGAGATAGGGTTCGGGGTTTAGGTTAAGAGGTGCGAACGTCTGGACTCGTCTCCTCTTCTGTTCTACAGAACGGGTTCTTACTAAATGCGTTATTTTCCATTTTAAAGTAATCATGGCTTTTCAAAAGAAAGAAAATCACATAGTTTGCACATATACTCATCAACCATTTTTGTTTAGGACCAATATATCATTTGTACATGGTAGGTTTGAGCACTGAAGTTGCAATACGTACCAATTATTGCGGGATCGGAATCCACTCATGGATCAAAAACATCGTAGTTCGATCTTATGTCTCACCCTAAATGGCCAATTCCATTACAGAAGAAAGAAAATAGATTATGAATAACTCACCTTTAGAATTAAACAAATCTATTAGGAAAAAGGTAATCACTCCAATTAGTGATTGAAATGAGATTAAGATAATCACCTTAATTAGTGATTAAATACAAAGGATTAAGATAACCACCTTAATTAGTGATTAATAAGGAAGGAAAGAAGTAATCACCCTAATTAGTGATTATTCAAGGTTTAAGATAATCACCCTAATTAGTGATTAAATAGGAAAAAATAATTGCCCTAATTAACGATTATTAAGCTTCAAGATAATCACTCTAATTAGGGATTAAAATGAGGAAAATAATTGTTAGAGGTGTGTGTGGATATAACAGTTAGTAACAGGATATTAGATCTTCCAAGACATTTAATAAATTGTTAGAGGTGTGTGTGGATATAACAGTGAGTAACAGGATATTAGATCTTCCAAGCACATATTAGATACGCTTTCCTATAAGTTATTTACCGACACACTAGGAACAACAGAGTATCACGGTAATACTTATGAGATACAAAGAAGAAACATTGAATCTTGGTTGTTAACAAGAAACAATTCCAACAAGAGTTTGTAGATTGATTTTGTTTAGAGAAAATACAAGAGAATTTCATTCTCTAAGTAAGTACCATAGAATGATTTCACACTTTAACCAAGCATAAATAATTTCTCTCTTACCAATTCCACATGTGATATGTCCCTATATTTACTAGGGAAGACTTACAGAAGAAAAGACGCAACCATACACGAAAAGACACACACCATTTCACGAAAGAAATGCCTCGTCAGGAAAACTGACGAATAGGAGCCAGTGCTCCTCTCTGGAGCGGGCGCTCCAGGCAGGGCCGGCACTCCTCAGCCCTGTCAAGGAAATTGGTTTGAAATCCAATTCCCTGACAATTCTGAGCGTGCGCTCTACTTAGAGCGAGCGCTCTATTGACTTGCCTTTTCGTTATTCCTCCTTTCTAATTACATAATATCAACGGACACATTCAAACTATAAATGTTCCAACAATCCTCCTCCATTCATAATATAAATGCCTTGAATCCGTACACTTGCAAAATACACAAAATCAACTAAACTTGTGCATAAATGAAAATGTCTTAAAGATTGAATTTCCACTTAGTACAACACACTTTACAAACTTTCGATTGAAATGATTGACTAAGCATTGAATCACTCAACCATATGAAAATTTGAAGATGCTATACACACAAGCTTACACAAACAACATTGTCACCTTTGACTCCATTAAAAGCCTTGAGTCCATATCCACATTCATGAGTGTTCCTAGTTAAGCCCCAAACTAGGTGAAGCGGCCAAACTTCTTACTCATATAGGTAAACTTTCTATAACATGCTCTCACAACCGAGCAACTAACCAAAGGTTTATTAAGAAATTAATCAACCTCCATCACTACGAAAAAAAAGCACTACCCTTGGGATGTAATAAAAATATTATAGTGCTCCAAATTACAAATAAAGTGGGATCCTCATTGAATTCAATATCTTGCGTTGTACAAGACGTGAATTGAGTTTTCTTCATTTGCAATTTACTTAATAAAGGCTTAAAACACATCTCAACTTTTATATAACATAACTTGACAACAACTTTGGCTAATTTCATCAAGTTAACAAAACATAAAAAAGTTCATTAACACGTCTCCATGTTTATAAAATCACAAGCACCACAATGTCGCAATCCAAAATATGTTGTGATTTTCCATTATAAACATTACAATATCATTAATCATATGTCATTGATAATCATTGAAGTATATCACAATAACTAGTGATATGATGCAAACACTTCAAACATCAATTATGAAAAAATAACATGGCATTGTTAGAGGTGTGTGTGGATATAACAGTGAGTAACAGGATATTAGATCATCCAAGCACATATTTGATACGCTTTCATATAAGTTATTTACCGACCCACTAGGAACAACAGAGTATCACGGTAATACTTTTGAGATACGAAGAAGAAACATTGAATCTTGGTTGTTAACAAGAAACAATTGCAACAAGAGTTTGTAGATTGATTATGTTTAGAGAAAATACAAGAGAATTTCATTCTCTAAGCAAGTACCATAGAATGATTTCACACTTTAAGCAAGCATAAATAATTTCTCTTTAACCCATTCCACATGTGATATGTCCCTATATTTACTAGGGAAGACTTACAAAAGAAAAGACGCAACCATACACGAAAAGACACACACCATTTCACGAAACAAATGCCTTGTCAGGAAAACTGACGAATAGGAGCTAGTGCTCCTCTCTGGAGCGGGCGCTCCAGGTAGGAGCGGGCGCTCCAGGCAGGAGCCGGCGCTCCAGGCAGGAGCCGGCGCTCCAGGCAGGAGCCGGCGCTCCAGGCAGGAGTCGGCGCTCCTCAGCCATGTCAAGGAAATTGGATTAAAATCCAATTCCCTGACAATTCTGAGCGTGCGCTCTACTTAGATCGAGCGCTCTATTGACTTGCCATTTCGTTATTCTCCTTTCTCATCACATAACAACAACGGACACATTTAAACTATAAATGTTCCAACAATCCTCCTCCATTTATAGTATAAATGCTTCGAATCCGTACACTTGCAAACTACACAAAATCAACTAAACTTGTGCATAAATGAAAATGTCTTAAAGATTGAATTTTCACTTAGTACAACACACTTTACAAACTTTCGATTGAAATGATTGACTAAGCATTGAATCACTCAACCATGTGAAAATTTGAAGATGCTATACACATAAGCTTACACAAACAACATTGTCACCTTTGACTCCATTAAAGGCCTTGAGTCCATATCCACATTCATGAGTGTTCCTAATTAAGCCCCAAACTAGGTGAAGCGGCCAAACTTCTTACTCATATAGGTAAACCTTCTATAACATGCTCTCGCAACCGAGCAACTAACCAAAGGTTTATTTAGAAATTAATCAACCTCCAACACTGCGAAAAACAAGCACTAACCTTAGGATGTAATAAAAATATTATAGTGCTCGAAATTACAAATAAAGTGGGATCCTCATTGAATTCAAGATATTGCGATGTACAAGACGTGAATTGAGTTTTCTTCATTTGCAATTTACTTAATAAAGGCGTAAAACACATCTCTACTTTTATATAACATAACTTGACAACAACTTTGGCCAATTTCATCAAGTTTACAAAACATATAAAAGTTCATTAACACGACTCCAAGTTTATAAAATCACAAGCACCACAAAGTCGCAAACCAAAATATGTTGTGATTTTCCATTATAAACATTACAATATCATTAATCATATGTCATTGATAATCATTGAAGTATATCACAATAACTAGTGATATGATGCAAACACTTCAAACATCAATTATGAACAAATAACATGGCATTGTTAGAGGTGTGTGTGGATATAACAGTGAGTAACAGGATATTAGATCATCCAAGCACATATTTGATACGCTTTCCTATAAGTTATTTACCGACCCACTAGGAACGACAGAATATCACGGTAATACTTTTGAGATACGAAGAAGAAACATTGAATCTTGGTTGTTAACAAGAAACAATTGCAACAAGAGTTTGTAGATTGATTTTGTTTAGAGAAAATACAAGAGAATTTCATTCTCTAAGCAAGTACCATAGAATGATTTCACACTTTAAGCAAGCATAAATAAATTCTCTTTAACCCATTCCACATGTGATATGTCCCTATATTTACTAGGGAAGACTTACAGAAGAAAAGACGCAACCATACACGAAAAGACACACACCATTTCACGAAACAAATGCCTCGTCAGGAAAACTGACGAATATGAGCCAGTGCTATTCTCTGGAGCGGGCGCTCCAGGTAGGAGCGGGCGCTCCAGGCAGGAGCCGGCGCTCCAGGCAGGAGCCGGCGCTCCTCAGCCATGTCAAGGAAATTGGATTAAAATCCAATTCCCTGACAATTCTGAGCGTGCGCTCTACTTAGATCGAGCGCTCTATTGACTTGCCATTTCGTTATCCTCCTTTCTCATCACATAACAACAACGGACACATTTAAACTATAAATGTTCCAACAATCCTCCTCCATTTATAGTATAAATGCTTCGAATCCGTACACTTGCAAACAACACAAAATCAACTAAACTTGTGCATCAATGAAAATGTCTTAAAGATTGAATTTTCACTTAGTACAACACACTTTACAAACTTTCGATTGAAATGATTGACTAAGCATTGAATCACTCAACCATATGAAAATTTGAAGATGCTATACACATAAGCTTACACAACAACATTGCCACCTTTGACTCCATTAAAGGCCTTGAGTCTATATCCACATTCATGAGTGTTTTTAGTTAAGCCCCAAACTAGGTGAAGCGGCCAAACTTCTTACTCATATAGGTAAACCTTCGATAACATGCTCTCGCAACCGAGCAACTAACCAAAGGTTTATTAAGAAATTAATCAACCTCCAACACTGCGAAAAACAAGCACTAACCTTAGGATGTAATAAAAATATTATAGTGCTCAAAATTACAAATAAAGTGGGATTCTCATTGAATTCAATATTTTACGTTGTACAAGACGTGAATTGAGTTTTCTTCATTTGCAATTTACTTAATAAAGGCTTAAAACACATCTCTACTTTTATATAACCTAACTTGACAACAACTTTGGCCAATTTCATCAAGTTAACAAAACATATAAAAGTTCATTAACACGACTCCATGTTTATAAAATCACAAGCACCACAATGTCGCAATCCAAAATATGTTGTGATTTTCCATTATAAACATTACACTATCATTAATCATATGTCATTGATAATCATTGAAGTATATCACAACAACTAGTGATATGATGCAAACACTTCAAACATCAATTATGAACAAATAACATGGCATTGTTAGAGGTGTGTGTGTGGATATAACAGTGAGTAACAGGATATTAGATCATCGAAACACATATTTGATACGCTTTCCTATAAGTTATTTACCGACCCACTAGGAACAACAGAGTATCACGGTAATACTTTTGAGATACGAAGAAGAAACATTGAATCTTGGTTGTTAACAAGAAACAATTGCAACAAGAGTTTGTAGATTGATTTTGTTTAGAGAAAATACAAGAGAATTTCATTCTCTAAGCAAGTACCATAGAATGACTTCACACTTTAAGCAAGCATAAATAGTTTCTCTTTAACCCATTCCACATGTGATATGTCCCTATATTTACTAGGGAAGACTTACAGAAGAAAAGACGCAACCATACACGAAAAGACACACACCATTTCACGAACGAAATGCCTCGTCAGGAAAACTGACGAATAGGAGCCAGCGCTCCTCTCTGGAGTGGGCGCTCCAGGTAGGAGCGGGCCCTCCAGGCAGGAGCCGGCGCTCCAGGCAGGAGGCGGCGCTCCTCAGCCATGTCAAGGAAATTGGATTAAAATCCAATTCCCTGACAATTCTGAGCGTGCGCTCTACTTAGATCGAGCGCTCTATTGACTTGCCATTTCGTTATCCTCCTTTCTCATCACATAACAACAACGGACACATTTAAACTATAAATGTTCCAACAATCCTCCATTTATAGTATAAATGCTTCGAATCCGTACATTTGCAAACTACACAAAATCAACTAAACTTGTGCATCAATGAAAATGTCTTAAAGATTGAATTTTCACTTAGTACAACACACATTACAAACTTTCGATTGAAATGATTGACTAAGCATTGAATCACTCAACCATATGAAAATTTGAAGATGCTATACACATAAGCTTACACAAACAACATTGTCACCTTTGACTCCATTAAAGGCCTTGAGTCCATATCCACATTCATGAGTGTTCCTAGTTAAGCCCCAAACTAGGTGAAGCGGCCAAAGTTCTTACTCATATAGGTAAACCTTCGATAACATGCTCTCGCAACCGAGCAACTAACCAAAGGTTTATTAAGAAATTAATCAACCTCCATCACTGCGAAAAACAAGCACTAACCATGGGATGTAATCAAAATATTATAGTGCTCCAAATTACAAATAAAGTGGGATCCTCATTGAATTTAATATCTTGCGTTGTACAAGACGTGAATTGAGTTTTCTTCATTTGCAATTTACTTAATAAAGGCTTAAAACACATCTCTACTTTTATATAACATAACTTGACAACAACTTTGGCCAATTTCATCAAGTTAACAAAACATATAAAAGTTCATTAACACGACTTCATGTTTATAAAATCACAAGCACCACAATGTCGCAATCCAAAATATGTTGTGATTTTCCATTATAAACATTACAATATCATTAATCATATGTCATTAATAATCATTGACGTATATCACAATAACTAGTGATATGATGCAAACACTTCAAACATCAAGTATGAACAAATAACATGGCATTGTTAGAGGTGTGTGTGGATATAACAGTGTGGAACAGGATATTAGATCATCCAAGCACATATTTGATACGCTTTCCTATAAGTTATTTACCGACCCACTAGGAACAACATAGTATCACGGTAATACTTTTGAGATACGAAGAAGAAACATTGAATCTTGGTTGTTAACAAGAAACAATTGCAACAAGAGTTTGTAGATTGATTTTGTTTAGAGAAAATACAAGAGAATTTCATTCTCAAAGCAAGTACCATAGAATGATTTCACACTTTAAGCAAGCATAAATAATTTCTCTTTAACCCATTCCACATGTGATATGTCCGAATATTTACTAGGGAAGACTTACAGAAGAAAAGACGCAACCATACACGAAAAGACACACACCATTTCACGAAAGAAATGCCTCGTCAGGAAAACTGACGAATAGGAGCCAGCGCTCCTCTCTGGAGATGGCACTCCAGGTAGGAGCGGGCCCTCCAGGCAGGAGCCGGCGCTCCAGGCAGGAGCCGGCGCTCCAGGCAGGAGCCGGCGCTCCAGGCAGGAGCCGGCGCTCCAGGCAGGAGGCGGCGCTCCTCAGCCATGTCAAGGAAATTGGATTAAAATCCAATTCCCTGACAATTCTGAGCGTGCGCTCTACTTAGATCGAGCGCTCTATTGACTTGCCATTTCGTTATCCTCCTTTCTCATCACATAACAACAACGGACACATTTAAACTATAAATGTTCCAACAATCCTCCTCCATTTATAGTATAAATGCTTCGAATCCGTACACTTGCAAACTACACAAAATCAACTAAACTTGTGCATAAATGAAAATGTCTTAAAGATTGAATTTTCACTTAGTACAACACACTTTACAAACTTTCGATTGAAATGATTGACTAAGCATTGAATCACTCAACCATATGAAAATTTGAAGATGCTATACACATAAGCTTACACAAACAACATTGTCACCTTTGACTCCATTAAAGGCCTTGAGTCCATATCCACATTCATGAGTGTTCCTAGTTAAGCCCCAAACTAGGTGAAGCGGCCAAAGTTCTTACTCATATAGGTAAACCTTCGATAACATGCTCTCGCAACCGAGCAACTAACCAAAGGTTTATTAAGAAATTAATCAACCTCCATCACTGCGAAAAACAAGCACTAACCATGGAATGTAATAAAAATATTACAGTGCTCCAAATTACAAATAAAGTGGGATCCTCATTGAATACAATATCTTGCGTTGTACAAGACGTGAATTGAGTTTTCTTCATTTGCAATTTACTTAATAAAGGCTTAAAACACATCTCTACTTTTATATAACATAACTTGACAACAACTTTGGCCAATTTCATCAAGTTAACAAAACATATAAAAGTTCATTAACACGACTCCATGTTAATAAAATCACAAGCACCACAATGTCGCAATCCAAAATATGTTGTGATTTTCCATTATAAACATTACAATATCATTAATCATATGTCATTGATAATCATTGATGTATATCACAATAACTAGTGATATGATGCAAACACTTCAAACATCAATTATGAACAAATAACATGGCATTGTTAGAGGTGTGTGTGGATATAACAGTGTGGAACAGGATATTAGATCATCCAAGCACATATTTGATACGCTTTCCTATAAGTTATTTACCGACCCACTAGGAACAACAGAGTATCACGGTAATACTTTTGAGATACGAAGAAGAAACATTGAATCTTGGTTGTTAACAAGAAACAATTGCAACAAGAGTTTGTAGATTGATTTTGTTTAGAGAAAATACAAGAGAATTTCATTCTCAAAGCAAGTACCATAGAATGATTTCACACTTTAAGCAAGCATAAATAATTTCTCTTTAACCCATTCCACATGTGATATGTCCAAATATTTACTAGGGAAGACTTACAGAAGAAAAGACGCAACCATACACGAAAAGACACACACCATTTCACGAAAGAAATGCCTCGTCAGGAAAACTGACGAATAGGAGCCAACGCTCCTCTCTGGAGATGGCACTCCAGGTAGGAGCGGGCGCTCCAGGCAGGAGCCGACGCTCCTCAGCCATGTCAAGGAAATTGGATTAAAATCCACCCGCCGACACCCCGAGCGTGCGCTCTACTTAGATCGAGCGCTCTATTGACTTGCCTTTTGTTATCCTCCTTTCTCATCACATAACAACAACGGAGACATTTAAACTATAAATGTTCCAACAATCCTCCTCCATTTATAGTATAAATGCTTCTAATCCGTACACTTGCAAACTACACAAAATCAACTAAACTTGTGTCATAAATGAAAATGTCTTAAAGATTGAATTTTCACTTAGTACAACACACTTTACAAACTTTCGATTGAAATGATTGACTAAGCATTGAATCACTCAACCATATGAAAATTTGAAGATGCTATACACATAAGCTTACACAAACAACATTGTCACCTTTGGCTCCATTAAAGGCCTTGAGTCCATATCCACATTCATGAGTGTTCCTAGTTAAGCCCCAAACTAGGTGAAGCGGCCAAACTTCTTACTCATATAGGTAAACCTTCTATAACATGTTCTCGCAACCGAGCAACTAACCAAAGGTTTATTTAGAAATTAATCAACCTCCAACACTGCGAAAAACAAGCACTAACCTTGGGATGTAATAAAAATAATATAGTGCTCCAAATTACAAATAAAGTAGGATCCTCATTGAATTCATGATATTGCGTTGTACAAGACGTGAATTGAGTTTTCTTCATTTGCAATTTACTTAATAAAGGCTTAAAACACATCCCTACTTTTATATAACATAACTTGACAACAACTTTGGCCAAATTCTTCAAGTAACAAAACATATAAAAGTTCATTAAGACGACTCCATATTTATAAAATCACAAGCACCACAATGTCGCAATCCAAAATATGTTGTGATTTTCCATTAGAAACATTGCAATATCATTAATGATATGTCATTGATAATCATTGAAGTATATCACAATAACTAGTGATATGATGCAAACACTTCAAACATCAATTATGAACAAATAACATGTTAATACTAAAACTAAACAAATAAATTAATATTCTTCTCCATTTTAGTATTAAGAAATGAACATCTTATCTATTTAAACCAAGACTTGTATATGAAAACAACCACATAAGTACACTTCTTGGATAACATGGAATTAACCTCCTCCATGAAAAACCTCCTCCATGAAGTACCTCCTCCAAGAAGAAATATCATCTTCTTGTAAGAAACAAATCCCTAAACCAAGACTTAACTCACGCCAAGTTATCCTTCTCAAACCGAAGAACATATTTATTTTCACATAATTCCGTCTATTAAATAGATTAGATCAAAGACAATAAACCATTATCTTCCATGACATTTAATAATTTCAATTAAACCAAAATCGGTAAAAATCATATGTATACAACACCAAATTTAGACAAAATTTCATTGTCCCTAAATTTAATACATAACCAATTTATACAACCGATTTCCTCAAAATCATGAACTTAATGATCTCATAAATTGAAATAATTAATTACCATGTCTTTCATTATACTTTATTCAAGTATAATACATGTCACTTTAAAAGGTGAAAAACTATGAAATAATAACATTCCATAAAACATAATCAATTTCTAGTATAAGAATTACAACATGTTAATACTAAAATACAACAAATAAAATAATATTCTACCCCATTTTAGTATTAACAAAATAAATACACACTTATACTAGTGATTACCACAAAATCATTGAAATAAATCAATATTTTGACTTTTCCAACTTGTAAATTATAAACATCACCCAACTTATATAAAATTGAGAAGTACATTTAATAACCATTTTAACCACATGTCTAAAATATAAATATTCTAAAGAACATAGAATCACATTTATAACATTTAGATAACACAGGGTGACAATGAAATTAAACACATAGCCCATACAAGGATGGCCTACTCACAAACAACATGTTTATAATTTCCACAAGTTCATATTCATGTCAACAATTATATACTCAACAAATTATAATAAACACGTTTACTTTAATAAAATAAACAGTATAACTTGTCCATGAGTATATAATCAAAAACATAACTAGTGATAGTAACCCACTAACCATAACATGATCAATAAATAAACTTAATAGTCATCATATTAATACTCAAACCAAAATCATGAAAAATAACATGTTTATACTAAAGCTAAACAAATAAATTAATATTCTTCCCCATTTTAGTATTAATTAAATAATAAAAAAAATTCAGATTTTGGATGAGTTTAATATAACATGATATATCAATATATATCAATAAAAATCATCTACCCTTTTCATCATGGTTCAAGAATAAAATTCTTCTTCCAAACAAACATGAAAATCATGAAAGATAGGATGAAATTACTAACATTTCTTGACAAGAACAATAAGAAGATGTTGCCATTGACAACCTTTGACAAAAACAAAAATTTGCCTTAACCGTTTCTTTACCGAAACAAAATGTTGCACAATTAGAGAAACCCATCATTGAAAGAAAAATAATCCTTCCATTCCACCGTCACTTATAGTTAACACAAACCATCCCTTAAGAAGGAATCATCATAACCCATGTTATAATTAAATTAAGGAAAAATGGATCAGAATACCCCCAACTTTGGGCGGTCCGCTTTTGATACCCCCAACTTTGGATTATTTTTAGATACCCCCAACTTTGGGGGTGGTCCGCCAAAAATGCACCCAGATGACTTGTAACCTGGTAGCAAGGTAATTTTTTTTCCATCCTCTACTTCTTCTTCCTCCATTACAACCACCACCTAGCCACCGGCCCACCTCCCTGACCCCCACACCCCATCCCCTTCCCACCCACCACCTTTGAACCCCTCCCCCAACCCCGCCCACCACCTTTGCCCCTCCCCCCACCCAACGCCCACCACCACCTTTGCCCCCTCCCCCCACCCAACCCAGCCCACCACCTTCGAACCCCTCCCCCGCAGCCTCCCCTCCTCATCCCCCGCAAACCCTCCCCCTCCCCCACAACCCTCCCCACCACCCCCCGACCCGAGCCCTCCCCTCCCCCCACCCCTTCGAATCCCGCATCCCCCCACCCCCTCCCCCCACCCCTTCGAATCCCGCATCCCCCCACCCCTTCGAATCCCGCATCCCCCACCCCTCCCCCCCACAACCTTCTCCCCCCATCCCTTCGAATCCCGCATCCCCCGCCCCCCCCCCCACCCCTTCGAATCCCGCAGCCCCTCTCCCCCCACACCTTCGAATCCCGCATCCCCCACCCCCCTTCGAATGCCGCAGCCCACCACCCCATCCCCTCACCCCTTCGAAAAACTAACACGAATTAGTTGGTGAGAAATCAGAGGGGGGCTGCGGTGAGAAATCAGCTTTGTTTTGGGTTTAGGGAGATGAGTGAGCCGGGTGGGATGGTGAGAAATCAGAGGTGGTTGTTGGTGGGAGTGAAGGTGGTGACGAAGGTGGTAGGGAGGAGAGAGAAATGGTGGTGAGGGAAGGTGGCAGTGGGCGGTTGGGGGTGAGGGGATGAGGAGAGGAGAGAGAAAGATGAGCAAAGGGGGGGTGGGGGGTTTTTATTTACCAGTTCAACCGGTCATAACAGGTAAATGGTGCATTTTTGGCGGACCACCCCCAAAGTTGGGGGTATTTAAAAATAATCCAAAGTTGGGGGTATCAAAAGCGGACCGCCCAAAGTTGGGGGTATTCTGATCCATTTTTCCTTAAATTAATGTTCATGATGGAAGCAAATCCTTTCAAAAGTTGCTCTATACCACAACCAAGACCACCATCATTTTTTTTTTTTGAGGGGAAGACCACCATCATTTGGTAATTAAAACGTCCATAGTATATATAACAATTTGACAATTTTTGAAAGTCAATTTTGCAAAACAAAAAGTTTTGTCAAAGTTAACCCAAATTTAACAATAGTATAAACATTCTATAACATGCAAGTATACTATAACACATTCTATCAAAGAAAATAATAGAAACTTACAATACAACCCAAAAATGGGTTTTCTAAGAAATCCATCATTACCAACCTCTTGTCTTGTAACATTCTTCTTCTCTTTCCATTTAACAATGTCATTCCAAATTCAGAAAATTAAAAACATCTCATCCAAGGAAGATCCAATTACCCAAGGAATAAATAACTTATAGATTGTTAGAGGTGTGTGTGGATATAACAGTGAGTAACAGGATATTAGATCTTCCAAGCACATATTAGATACGCTTTCCTATAAGTTATTTACCGACCCACTAGGAACAACAGAGTATCACGGTAATACTTATGAGATGCGAAGAAGAAACATTGAATCTTAGTTGTTAACAAGAAACAATTCCAACAAGAGTTTGTAGATTGATTTTGTTTAGAGAAAATACAAGAGAAATTTATTCTCTAAGCAAGTACCATAGAATGATTTCACACTTTAAGCAAGCATAAATAATTTCTCTCTAACCCATTCCACATGTCATATGTCCCTATATTTACTAGGGAAGACTTACAGAAGAAAAGACGCAACCATACACGAAAAGACACACACCATTTCACGAAAGATATGCCTCGTCAGGAAAACTGACGAATAGGAGCCAGCGCTCCTCTCTGGAGCGGGCGCTCCAGCTCCTGGCCCTGTCAAGGAAATTGGTTTTAAATCCATTTCCCTGACAATTCTGAGCGTGCGCTCTACTTAGAGCGAGCGCTCTATTGACTTGCCATTTCGTTATCCTCCTTTCTCATCACATAACATCAACGGACACATTTAAACTATAAATGTTCCAACAATAATCACCCTAATTAACGATTATTAAGGTTTAAGATAATCACTCTAATTAGTGATTAAATGAGAAGGGTTAAATTAATCACCTTAATTAGTGATTAACCAAGGTTTACGATGATCACCCTAATTAGTGATTAAATATGAAAGGTTAAATTAATCACCTTAATTAGTGATTAAATATGAAATATTAAATTAATCACCTTAATTAGCGATTAAAATAAAGGTTTGGATAATCACCTCAATTAGTGATTAAACTTAAAAGGAAAGATAATCACCTTGATTAGTGATTAAAAATGATTTTAAGATAATCACCCTAATTAGTGATTAAATAGGAAAAATAATCGCCCTAATTAACGATTATTAAGGTTTAAGATAATCACTCTAATTAGTGGTTAAATATGATGAAAGGTTATGCTGATCACCATAATTAGCAATTAACCAAGGTTTAAAACAATCACCCTAATTAGTGATTATACTTAAGAGGAAAGTAATCACCCTACTTAGTGATCAAATTTTAGGATTGAAATAATCACTTCAATTAGTGATCATGTTTAAAAATTTTCAAGAGATCTTAGGAAAAGAGGTTTACTTCCTAATTGAAGGATTTTTGAAGAATAATCTTAATTGAAGATTATTAAGTCATATAGAAAGAAATGATCAATTTGAGATCGAATTTGGAGATTGTGTTTTTGGCTAATTGAAATTTGGCCATTTAATGTAAGACACGTGAAACGGCCTAAAATCAATTCGGAGATCATAATTACCAATCTTATTATGTCAAATTATATGATCGATCCATTTGAAGATGGAGAATAAATTTTAAAATGTAAGATGGATTATCATACTTTTTAACTTATTTAGATTTGCAATTTTTCCTCTTGATTAAGATTGGGTCATTTGATTCATATACTGTGATATATTGGCTCAACATGCAAAATTTGTAACATTGGTTGCTTATTTTATTAAAAATGAGTTGTGGAATTATTTATGAAAATTATGCATAAACATCTCCCTGTTTTTTATTAATTGAGTGATGTAATAACTATTTACAAAAAAACTATTATTACAATAATATGTACAAATTCTCTGATCTATAATGTCTGCAATCTTGATCTTCACCATAATGCTCCTTGATCTTCATCTCCTTGAATGGGCTTTGGAATTCATGTTTATTTGTAAAACTTGTGAAAAATTAGAGATTAATTAACCTCTTTGATTTTGACTTTTTTAATGACAATTTTTATTGATTTTTATTTACATGATAAAAATGAGTCATTTTAAGATAAACTTAATGATTTTTAATTAACATTTTCGTGTGAAAATAAAATAATTTTTTTTATGAAACTTGAGTTAATCACTTTATTTCATTTTCCAGATTTCACTTTTGTCCTTAGACTGACTTGTAAAATTGATAACTTTCTGTAAAAAGCGTAAAATTGAGCATGTGACACAGATATGAATAGGTCAGTGAGTTCTTTATGTTGTGTCAAAATTTTACAAGATTTTATTGACAACTTGAAATATGGTGAATTTTATACTCAAACTGGTCAAAACAGGACCTTTATTCAATTTGTTCTTTGAAATCCAACTTGCTGAACTTATTTTGATGTGAATTTTGGTATGAACATTCTAGACACATTGAGAAACTAGATTGGAAATTTTAACTTTAATTGGATACTTTAAGACTCTTTTTTTTTTTAGTTTCTTAACTGAAGAGAAAATCAGTTTTCTGGAATTTGGGTGATTTACATGAACGTTTTTGTAAAAATGAGATAAAATTGTATAAAATTCATATGAAAATGATTCTTAAATTTTTGGAAAGCTACTGATGTTTTCCTTAAACTTGTTGTTTTTAGTTTTATCAAAATGATTTTATTTTAAAATTTATTAACAAGACAATCTTATGTGGTACTGGACAAAATCAGTTTTGCACAACAAAGTTGTATGATTTTTAATTATTATAAAAAATTCATTTTTTAGAAATTCTAAATCCCAATTGCTGGAAACATCTTGCACTTCATAGGAAAAATATTACATCCTATCAAATATTTAGTTAATGTAGACGAAAAATGAAATAAAATACGAAATTAAGACTGATTATAATTACAACATCACATTTTTGTTATGGAGATGTTTATGCACAACTCTTCTTGAATTTTTTTATGAAAACATGTTTTGGTGATGAACAACAACTTGATTAAGAAAAATCACATAAACACATTGTTTCCTAAGAGTCTCCCCATTAGAGTTGACTCTTCTAGGTGGGGTGATTTAAGGTTGGGAACCTATTAGGACTTCCACATACCCAAATCACTCCAAAAATTAAAACAATGATAAGAAGAAACAAGGAGAAAGTTAGTATGTGATTAAGAAGATAATCAAGAAAATAACAAGTGCTTCAACTTTACCTTGCTAGCTCAATGGGTTACCCCCTTCTGCTCTCTAATTTGTTCAGAACTACAACAATAAAATCCAATAACCAAAACATCACAAATATACCAAAGTAGAGTAATTTTGTCATGTATACCACAAATACACCACGAAAAAGCAATAAATCAATGAAAATCAGCTAAAAGAAATGAGCAACATTACTAGCCTAGGGAGCACCATTGCTGAAGCTTCGTCGTTAAATCAAACAAGATAACAACATGATACACCCACGCAGCAGCAACAACAAACCATAGAAGAGAGAGTCGATTAACTACTTCAGAGTAAAAGACACTTGTTGTTCTATTTTTCAAGCACCATGTGATGCTCAAAAGCCCATAAAATATGAACTCACATCTTACCACCCTTTTATATTAAACCAATAAAAGCAGAAAAGTTTATGTAAATTCACAAATCACAATAATATAAACAGAGAAAACCCTTTTCATTTCAATAATTCCCCTAGCAACACAACAAACATCAAATAATATCAGATCAAAACCAAAGACAACAATAAAAAACCAAAATCAAAATCGAAATTATACCTAAAGCGAATGCGCTTGAGATCATTACCACCCTGAATCATGGAAACAAAAGTAATAAGAACACCAGGCTCCACTTGAGCAAACCAAAAAGACCTAAAATTTTAGAATTTGAAATAAGATAAAGAAATACCTGAATTTCCTTCAAATTGAGAAGAAATTTGGAGATGAAGATGATGTACCATTTACGAATCTGATGTAATTGAAGAACCCAGATAATGAGAACGACTACATTGCTTCTGTCAACAATTCCTTCGACGCCATTTCCATGCCCTCAACTCAGCCATAAAATCTCACGAATAAAACATCACTTATCAAAACCACACCAAAAAGCGTTGAACAACATGAAAAATTAACGTAAACTTAGATCTGAAAACAAAATAGAAGAAACAAGAACGAAAAGAAGAAATAAGAACTAAATAGAAGAAACATGGAAGTAATTACCAAAAAATTGCACATTTGATGACCTCTTTTGAATGTCGAACAACCAGACCCTGAAATCCCAATAAATTGGAGCGATTATGATGATGAGTGAAGAAGAAGAAGATGAAGGAGTAGAGATAAAAAGTTCGAACATCGATGTCGGTTCGAAGCTTAGGCCATTAGAATTGAGTTGAGCATTTTTTAGTGAGATTTTAGGCTTCGAGTTGAGGAAAAGAAGAAGAGAAGATGAAATGGGAGGAGAGAGAGAGAGGGGGTGTTTCAGCAGCGAGGGAATGAAAGAATTGGAGGGAGTTTAGGGGCTAGGGCAAATAGAATAATAGAGAACTAAGGCCCAATAGGAGCTGCGGTTAGCCCAAAACCGCATCCTTTTATTGACAAAGAAATGCGGTTTTTGGGCTAACCGCGACCCTTCACTATTAAGGGCTGCGTTTTTCAAAAACGCAGCCCTTGCACCGCACCCTTGCATTTTTTCCACTAGTGCAAAGATCCTTCCATTCATATGGGGTCCATATTCACCCCCATGAACTTCTTCCATGATGGCTTGCTTTCAGGATGTAACGGAATGCGATGTTCCGCAGTTTCTCTATTAACGCCAGACATATCAGCATAAGACCATGCAAACATATCTACATACTCTTTTAACAATGCAATAAACACATAATGTTCAGTCAGGGAGAGGGATGAACCTATTTTGACTTCTTTTACAACATTTTCTGTACCAATATTAACTACAATGGACTTTTCCATGGGTTTTATGTATGTTTCAGTTGTATCAAGTTATTCATCATTATTAAATTCACTGTCAGAAATAACATCTTGCATGCAAATGTACTTAGATAAAGGTTCACATTCAATTTCCTCAATATCAGAGTCTTCTAACTGAGTATGCAAGGTAGATTGGCTGGAAGATGAGCTATCGGTATGATATCCATCTGAAAGGGGTGAAAAGGTAGTTTCATGAGATGGATGTGGAGGATGGTTTCCTAAAAACATTTCAAATTCTATAGGCCCGTCTTTTGCCTGACACTCAATACTCCACTTATGTTCAATGCTTTTGCCAAAAGGTATCATCAAAGACACCGGGTCAAAATCCCCTTCCTCAGAGGACTCAAAAGTGACAAGTTTCTTAAGGACTCCATGTTCCAGATTATCCACCCAGTCATTTTCCTTTTTCATTTTTTGTTCTTGGACAAACAAACTTTTGATTAAGTCCAGATTTCTAGCCTCATTGAAGAATATCTCCAATCCCGGTAAAATCTTTTGTTCCTTCCTACTAAGCCAAGGTTCTGGAAACTCATAGTACAGCTCAGTATCTCCTTGTAGGATGAACTGACCATTGAGGGTAAAAGAAGGTTTTATAACATTGTAAGTAGTGTTGCCCGGATCATATCCTAATCCATGACGGCTTTGCTTGTCTACTATGGGGATTAGGTGCTTTATCCCTCTACCATCATGCCCTAATCCGGTTCCTTGAGTATAACCCATCCTCATCATGATTTGAAATCCTTTGGACATAGACTGCATGGTCAAACCCTACAGGCTCTTTGACCGCATTTGTGGATATGGCTGAGGTGTTTGTTTTCTGATGGTAATTGGTCATCCTTTGAGAAGGGACAAATTTCTTCTTTTTGGACCTAAAGGTAGAGAAAAAGAATTAAAAGAAAAGAGAAGAAAGCTACATATTGCAGAATAAAGAAATTTTTCGAAAACGATTTTGCCATACTTTGACTGAAATGGTTCACCTTTACAATTTGGGTTTTTTTTTTATGTTTTGATTCTCTTGAATGATTTTATTGTCACTGGGGTTGAAAACAATTTTTTTTCATTCTTCCATTCCCTGATTTAATATTGATCAAAGATAGAAAATATAGAGATTAGGGCATGTATCTCCATTGATGTGTCAATTCAGCATTCTGAAATTGCTTCTATGATGACTGGCATATTGAGTGCTGATCACATTGCCTAAAATACAATGGTTAATACATTGCCTACATATCCCCATTGCTCCAGGTGCATTTTATGGGAAATCAGACTCATCGTAGTTCGTTATTTTAGAAAGAACTAAAGTTTTTTATTTAATAAAGCAGCTGCACTCATATTGAGCTACCTACGTAACCCAGGTGTTACATAGGTGGAGTGATCTCACAATGCAAGTGTACGTGATAATGGGGATTCAAGCTGCACGCAGTTCTCTGATACTAATGACTGGAAGATTTTTTCTTTTTTTCCTTTTTTTTTGATGGGCTAACCCCCTACAGGACGTTTTACCGAAGATTTTTCTCCTTCTGTGAGACGATCAAGTAGCTTTGCGGTAGACAAGAGCTATGTTGGTGATTTGCTTGATGCGATAGCTGAGAACATGACATTGGTTTGTGCCGTGACCATGCAATTGGTGATAATGGCAGTACTTGTGGAGATCTGACCCTACGGGACTTGCCCCTGGGCGTCTAGGAAGTGGATGTATCCGAAATTGCTCGACTAATTTGCGGAAGATATCAGCTTGGGATTGCGGTTGAGGGCGCGCTGCTACTTTCCTTTCGGGCACTTCCTTATGGGTTGAACTAATGATGCCTCGATCAACCAAGTTTTGAACTTTGTAGTAAAGATCATGGCATCGATCAGTTTCATGTCCAAATTGGCGATAATAAGCGCAGAGTTTGCTCATGTCTGTTCCTGAAACGGGTAAACAGTGCACATATGCTAAGGCTTGGATTATACCTTGGCTCCGAAGACGATTATACACCATACTCAATGGTTCATCTATCTTAGCATATACCCTTGAATTTGTGTTGGGAGTTTAAAGATATTCCCGAGGTCGGTTTTCTTGTAATTTCAGAGCATCGATGTCAAAGCCATGTTGTTCCATGTGGCTGAGGGAGGTGTACTTGATAGTAGCCATGTGACGATAATAGAAATCGTTCAGGTTCCGCAACAATAAAAGCATGAACTCTCGATCAGTAATAGGGAAACGAAGATGTGTGCAGATATGAGTGCATCTCGAACAAAAGTGCGAGAAAGTTTCTAAGGCGCTCTGACGCAAAGTGACTAGCTTCAGCTTCTTAACATCAGTATGTTTATGCTCGATAGCCCAATTAACAAAGGCTTGGCTAGCATTTTCCCAACTAGCTCTATCCACATAATCCAAAGAGTAATACCAGTCCAAAGTTGGTCCTTCTAAACTCTTGTCAACGAGCATGGGGTTCCTCTGGTATGCCCCATGGGTGCAAGGCATTCACAAATCCAACTAAGTGGACCACAGGATCACCGTTCCCGTTAATTTTCCGGAACTGTGGCAATTCATGATAATGATCCTCGTGTTAATATTTTGGGACCTCATTCATCCATGAATTTTCAGGTGCTGCAAGAATACAGTGGATAGTGTAACCATCCAACCTAGTGCCCTCCACTTCGTTCAGATACAATACCGATTTCCCGGTGTTGGAGATGGTCATAATTTCTGGATCACCAGAAATAGTCACAGCACCTTGATTAGTGAGAAGCTTTACCTTCTGATGTATAGTAGAGGCTACTGTTCTATTTTCATGCAGCCACGGTCTTCCCAATAAAAGGTTGAAACATGCTTGATTGTCCATGACCATGAATTCGACCTTCCTTGCCACAGGACCACATTAAATAAGGAGGCTGATTAAACCCAGTTCTTCCCTCTTGGCGTTATCATATGCTCTGACCACCTGGTTGGACGATACCAGATCTTCTTTTGAATACTCGAGTCTTGCTAGCATACGCAATGGGTAAACGTTGATCGCAGAGCCATTGTCGATCAATACTCTAGGTATCTCCCACCCATTGCAGCGTATAGTGATTTGCAACGAATTGTTATGGTTGATATTATCAGGGAGATTATGGCCTGTGAACATGAGAGTTCGATCTACACCGTGAATGAGCCCTACCATTTGGTCAGGTGTTATGGAGGAGCTTACCGAGGCTTCATTGAGATGCTTTAGAACAGCTGCCCTATGAGGCTGGGAATGCATTAACAATTTCCAGATGGAAACATTAGCATTTACTTCTTTTTCATGCGCTTGATAGCATCATCTTCCTTGTTACTATCCTCTGTCATTGGCTCTTTGCCCTTTTCCTTCCTTCTCAATACCTCCAAAGGATTTTCATCTATGATGGTTTAAAATGGCGACCTGCTCTAGTCAAATGAGATATATCCACATACTCCTCATCACTAAGATCATCGAGGCAGATGGGGCGCCGATATGTATTTGGAGTGGTGGAATGACCTCCAGTGATTTTCTCTACAATTGTCAACACTGAAGAAGCATCTTCATCAGCATCAGAGTCCAAAATGAAGAAGGCACCATCATAATCCAAGGTTCCACACATGTCAGAGAATGGATCCTTGTTGAGAGTGAAACTGGGGTCTTTACAAAGCATCATTTTGACTTTTTCTTGAGTGGAATAGTCATAGACCAGACACTTGTAACCTGCGGCTATTGGCATTTCATACATTTGAGGAACTGTATTGCGGATTAACTGGATTGGATCGCATCCATCTGAAGCAACAGAGATGGTATTAATGGCAAATGAGGGCTTATGATTAGGAAGGGGGTTTTTTGTGATGTTGTGCTCAGACTCGTTTGGTTTAGTGGAAGTGAATCATAAAGAGAGTTTTCCATCATCCCCAAGGCTTTGAATTTGATACTTTAAGCCGTGCAGCTTTTAGTATTATGCCCCGGGCTTTGGTGATATTCACAATTTTGGTTTGGGTGGTGACCAGGGTACTGATTCATAGGAGGTGGTCGTGGATTCAAGGGTTGAATGGGATTGGCCTTTTTAGCTTGGAAAGAGCTTGGGAATAAGTCATGTTCAAAGGAGTAAAGTTCCTTTGTGGTTGCAATCGGAATGCGGACGATGCGCAAATGGCATGGATCAAATTAGTTGTTTTAGGAACTATTTGAAGCATTGTTTGGGGCTCTTTTGCATTATAAGTGGTGTTGCCGCGTAGGTTCATCTTTCTTGATGTCTCCCCTTTTCATAGCGTCCTCAACTAGAGTTTCCGTAGCAATCAAAGCTTTGAAGGTTGGGAAATATTGGTATGCCATATGCTTCTTATAGATAGGAAGAAGGTTCTTCACAACCATTTACAGATGTTCCTCCTCATTAGGCCTACTCATCATTTTGGAAGTCTTGTTTCTCCATCGAGTGATGAATGAAGAAAATGTCTCATTAAGGTTTTGAGAAGTGGTCTCCAGATCCCTTCTAGAGTTCTAGTAACATCAATTTCTTCATTATACTTATACTGGTTTGAGAACTCTCTAACTACATCAGCCCAAGTGGATTTCTTCTTGTTCTCAAGATTGAGGAACCAATGTGATGCGGCACCATCTAAATACTGTTGAAAGAATTGAGCCATCAATGATTCTTCCACTCCCCAGGGAATCATTGTCCCTACATACATCTTCGGGAAATTGGTGGGGCTACCGATCCCATCAAACTTTATCAGATTACGTATCTTGAAACCATGAGGTAACCGTGCCTTTGGGAAAAGCGTTAACCCATGAATGTCCATCCATGGTTCAGCCTTCGTCATGCCTTTTCAGACTTCCTTGAGCTTAACTACTTCTTCCTCGAGCTTAGTGGGAATTTCTCTCTCATTGTTCATAGGCTCAAGGTGAAAGGGTGAAGCTATTTCCGACTCCGGAGAGGGAGGCACCTGGGCGCTTTGGCGCATTATGCCCAACACAGTTTGCTCAATATTATCCTCTCGGTCAAGCATAGCCTGGACAAGTCCTTGGAGCTCAGTCATTGGATCAGGTGGAGGGGTAGAGTTCTGTTGGTGCTCGTTGTTCGGAATTTCAGACATGTTGCTGAGACGCGTAGAAGAGAATACAACTGATGTAGACAAGGATGATAGTATTACTAACAGAGAACGTTCACTATGGTCAAAAGGTGTGAAACCTTGGCTTTATCATTTATTTTGGATTTTTCATTAGATTTCTTTAACTAACTTATTATTATTTTTTTTAGACATGGACCTTTTTATTTTATATTTTAGATTTCTATTTTTTAGACTCATATTTTTTTGGGATAATACACAAATATTTTTTTTCTAAAATCAATTTGGTGATATCCTCCCATTTCCAGCTGTTACAGAAATAAGAGAAAAGAGGGATAACGAGGCATGTGTCCTCATTTTGGCAAATGATAATGCCCCATATATCGTTCTTCTTGGTGATCTGCATGTATTGATTGCTTTTAAGCGCTGAAACCATAAAAGAAAATATCAAATGCAAAAGGGGCCGTACCCGAAGGTTGCCTACGTATCTTCATAAGTGGATTTGGATTTGGGGAAGAAATTTTTCTTGTGATGATTATTTTTGAATGGAGAATCAGACCCAACGTAGTTCTGATATATTAAAAATGAAATTTTTCATAAAAAAAAAAAATTTGCAACTGCACTCAGAAAATGAGTTGCCTACGTACCCCTTTTAGTACATTACATAGTTGAGAAACTGAGATAGATGCATTACGACATTGGAATTTTTTTTTAGGGGATCAAGCCGCACGTAGCTCTACCTTCAAAGTACAATAAAAAACAATTAAATGATTGAGGTACTTCTCAAACTTTTCAGACTTCAGTTTGTCGGGCGCTAAGCCATGTATTCTCCTGTTTCACTAGTGGAAAAAACATCAATTGCTCCGGTTAAAAAGCCCACAAATGCTCCGTATTTGACCCGTAGCAGATGTCATACGAGCATTTGAGCATTTTACAAATGCTCCGGTTTCAACCGGAGCATTTGGTGTCTCAAATGCTCCGGTTGTTTGAATAACCGGAGCATTTGATTGTCAAATGCTCCGGTTGTTAAGACAAAACCGAAGCATTTGTAGCACAAATGCTCCGGTTTTTTATTAACAACCGGAGCATTTGCTAGTTTTTTTATTTAAAAAAAAAAATGTACAGCTTGCTGAAGCTGTACACCAGTAGTACACCAAAAAGGAGTAAAAACTTCTACATACCGGTTAGGTACTCAAGTACTAGTACCTTTTAGTAGCAGCCCCTATCATGTCAGCATACATACAACTCATACCCCACTGTCCCCATAGAAGTTAAAGACTACTTATACTCTTATAAGAATCAAAAGAACATATATAAGAAGGATATAAACTGAAATTTCATTAATCAAATAAAAATTAATATGCCATGACACAAGTATAAACAACTAGCTAATAATTGCAAAACAAATCTCATTATGCCTCTAGGACACCATAATTAGTATTCTAAAAAAAGTTCCGTGAAAAACAGGCAAGAATTCTAAATCTAAACCAAGGAAAGTTGTCACCCTTTTGCGTGATGGTGATTCCTCAATCATTGCAACAAAATCTTCATCAACATTCTCACACGCTAAAACATCACCACCATCAGATTGATTCAAAAACCTGCTCCTCAGGACACCACAGTCACAACCTCTACACCTAATGAGACAAACCAAATAATATAACAATGATCATTATATACCCTTCATTACTCCAAGAAGAAAACCTTTAATTTCATAAACTAAAAAGTAATCATGAATCGATCTCGTATAGATTGCAAAACATCCATCCAAATAAAAGGAGAAGGTAGTACTGCTACAAAATTCCATGATTAACAAACATATTATAACGGAATTACCAAGACAAAACAATTAATTTAAGTAGAAAATTGTCATGGGTTTATGTATCCAACAAATTATCTAACCATCAGAGAAACAAAAGACTAATTAATGATTCAAGACTCGAAAACAAAATCAGAAGATAATTATTAAAAGAAGGTAAACCACACACATACATATGATAGAATCGTGATGGACTTGGGATTTATAGGCCTTATGGATACATTAAACAGCCCACTAACAAAATTAGCTTGCAAAAGAATAAGTTGCCCAAGTGAAATCTGCATAAACAATATAAAAGACCTGCAAGAAGTGACTGTCAAAAGAAAGAAACAATAAAATTAAGGGTTGGAGAGAGACAATTAGATATGAGAAATAAAATTAGCTAGGGTCATATGAGAACATGCATGCTTGCACTCACCTTTACTCTCATTGTTAACATGCCATTCATTGAAGCTAAAACTGCCATTATAACATAATAATAGCACTAATAACTCCAGGACTTGGAAATATAAATTACCAAATGAGCCTAATCAGTTACAAACCATATTCTAGGGAATACAAAATTATTCTACAAACCGTAATCTACTAAATACAAGTATTTATAAATTAGGGAGTAAAGAAAGGTAAGAAAAAACTATTAGCTAACCTTTACATAGTAATGGTCTCCCTCGGTTTACAGCTTCTAATCTGTATTCTCATGTTACTGTTCCTAGTCTGGCTTTCTTTAATGTTGCAGCACTCCCTTCGCGATGCCTGTTCATGCAATCACATCAAACCTGTTAATAACTTAAACCATGGTGGGTGGTGAACTAGTTGCATAGTCAAGTTGGACTCACATACTAGAGTATATTGCACAGAAAATTTCCAAATCTTTTGGTCTGATTTGAAGTACCAAGTGTAAATAACCAATAGGCAAGAGTCGAGGGCCAAAAACTAACCAAAATATTAACAATTTTACTAGCTATACAACAGATGATTGATTCATTCATAGTAAATTCCACAATAATACTCAATCAAGAGCTTTTTTTTCCTTGTATATAATGGATAAAAGAGTGAAGAACCAAACCTTAGTCCACTTCTCAGGGTCCCTTTTTTGAAGCACAGTAATATTCTCCACTAACACTGCATCCTTGTAAGCTTCTTGCATACATTCTTTCCCATCGGCAGCGACCCTCATGTAAGTGCTTATGGTTTTACCATCACCAGTCTCCTTAACTTGGTCCAGGTAATAGATGATGGGCCTCTCGCAAGGATCATCCCTCATAGGACGGGTATTGAACACGAAAGGCCCCTCACTACCGCTACGCCAGGTACGAATGTCTGCAAAGGCATACCGAGGACTTTGGATGAGATAAGGGATGGATATAACTGCACGGATCAAAAGCAGCGTATCAATTAGGCTTGCATGCCACCTAAACATGAAAAAAGAGTCTTTTCTTCTTCTTTTACACCCCTCTTTTTACAAGTTCAAGTGATTATTTCTATGATTTTTCATAGTTTCCAAGGTACTCACATCCAAACCTAGTGCAGTAGTATGTCATAGTGAACTCCGGAGCTCTATCAACTTTGAATTTTCAAAAAAAAAAAGAACAGAATAAAAAAGCAGAGGAAATTCTACGATTATGAAATCAAACATTAACGAAAGTAATTTCTCTAAGAATAATGGCTCGAAAGTATCTCCGGTAAAATCTATCAAGTAGAAGTTGCTTAATTTTAACCTTAGCTGTCCAAAGTAATCTCTAAAATAAGTAACTTATGTATTACAACATTCGCATTATAAACAGCGGCAACAACCCAACTTTTCAGATGGCATATAAGAGTATTAAACCAAATCCTCCAACTTTGCTACTCTCATGCAGTATTACATGCATATTATGCTTATATCATAAGCAAATTCATGCTAAAGCTTGGAAATCCTGACCTTTTTTGAGAATTTCATGTGTAGGTTTTAGCGATTTGTCACTGCAGAAGTTCATGGGAAGCTTAATTAGTCGCTGCCATTATGCTCTAGACCACCAAGACAATTAACTATACTAGGACGTTTGTAGAAAGAAGCTAAACGAGCAACCAAATAAGCAGAACATCTATCTATATTTAAAACCTACAACTCAATTAGAAAAAGAGAAAGAAATACGAGGCTAGAGGATATATAGGGATTAGAAAAATAATTAACTTTATAACAGAAATACTTTATGAATGGATTGTTGAATGACATCTCCGGTTTATTGTATATCATCCTATGTGACTTTTTATTACATGGATTAAACCAAAGGTACAATTTAAAAAAAATATATATATTCTAGTAAAATGTGAATGCAACTTACACATGAAAGATATTCATTACTTTTGGCTCTCCTGACCACATACAAGTTCACATTAATAACTAACATTTTTACATATGTCCTCAGAAGGCAGCAACATGGTGACAACAACTGATGAAAGGATTAGATATAAAATAACAATGATGAATTCAGATTGTTTCCCACATGTGCGTTATTAATAGACTTTAAGCCCACCACCAATGCAATGATGGTGACTCACACTACTATAACACAACCTTTAGTAATGTAGATATATAATCATACAACGGCTGCTTTCATCATCACTTATGCATCATAGAATATAGTATTATCCCTCCCTATGCTTACTGGAAAAAAGCAGCAATAGAAGAGGTGTAGAAATTACCATAACAAACTCCACAAAAGCAATGCGAGTTGAATGATGATAATAAGGAAGAACTGTTGCTGCAGTAAAACAGGAAGAACTTCGGCAACTGCATCAAAGGAGCAACAGAAATCACTGCAGCTTAGAGACGGCGGCACCAAAAACCACCACGTCACAGAGAGGAAGAACAGTGGCAACAACAGATGAGTAAGGCGAACACCAAACCAAAGAAGAGGGAAACTAGAGCACGCAAAAGCAAAGGCAGCGACAACACCACTAATGATAGTGGTTGGCAAAGCGGAGACTGGCAACGATCAAAAAAGAATCAACAAACACCAACTGGGTATTAACGAAGAGGGTAAGATTTGTGGGTTTGAAGAAACAAAAAAATAAGGTTTTAGTTTCATCATTTGTGAACATAAATCAGAGAAGTAAATAAATAATTGAGCTTTAACATTCATCTAAGTCTAGCTAGTCAATGAAAACAACAATTAGACTACTATAACACAACTACAAACCCAAAATTCATACAAGTGAGTACACTGAGAGTATCAAGAGCACACACCATGTCAAGCAAGATGAGGAGCTAAAATATGAACTTTTCATGCTCATCAAATATCTTGCATCAGCAAGTAGATAATCCTACACATTTGCTAGTATTAGGAGAATATAATATATGAGCATATTGCACTTACAAATTTTAGATGCAAATCAAATGCCATGCGGTTTTCAAATCCAAGAAAATGGAAGAATTTGTTTCTTAGTAAGAGAGGAACGATATATAGATACAAAAACATATAAGCATAGATACACAAACATACTAAGCCAGACTAAGGAGACAAACCATGCAAGGTTTCATCAAGAACAGCAGGAACTACCATCATAATCTCATCAACATCAATTGGCCACTAAGAGAGATCAGGTTACATTCAAATAAAACAGCACCTGATTCATAAGACCAACTAATCAACCACAAGCACCTAAACATTGAGTAGATTTTAAGTCGAACTAAAATATCCTCCCTGTAAAAGCACAATTAGCTAAAAATAGAGGTTCAAAATAGGCAATCATACCTTTGAGAGCGAGAGGTCTTGAATTAGGGCTCATAAAAGAAAAATCGGTTGCGATGAAAAGTCTCAAAGGTCGATTTGGCATGCTCATATCGATCATATTCACAACACTATTTGAGGAGAAGTCTTTCTCACACAAAATACTTGTTCGATTCCATGGTTACATGAGTGAAAGTTATCAACCGAGGATTGATCCTTATGCTTAGCGGTGCGAGATGGAACAAATAAATGAATAAATAAAAAAACCAGCCTCAATGCAACCTTAAAAGAAACTGCTAATTATGTTGATTTTACAAAATTACAAATCAAACTTCAGAACAGGTAAGTCCATCCACCTCAAAGCTGCAAATTCCAATTATATAATAAAAAAAGAGGTTAAAACCTCCTAATTTGACTCATTTATAGATCAAAATCGTCAACCAAGTGAATCAAGCTACTTCGAAATTGCAAATTCGAATACAATTACATTGACTCAGCTTTAGTCGAACCATAAAAAAAAAGCTGCAATTCCTCATAATCTTCCAAAATTACTCCAACGAATCACCAAAAACTCAACTTCGAGCCAAAAACGCTTACATGCGTCTAAATTTCCTGAATTAAGGATTAATTCCACGACTAACTAAGTCAAGCTAACTAAAGATTAAGATAATAACCGAGTCAAAAAACTAGTTGAAATCAAAGCAAAACCTCAATCTCGACTAAGATTTGAGCAGATTTGACACCAAATTAGGCTTAATAAAAACGACGAAATTCCTAGGGTTTCAACTCAATACCTCCAGTTTTCAAACAAAACAGTACTAAAAATGATATAATCTGAGGAATATGAAACGAAAATTTTGAAAAATGAGGAGGAACTTACCGTTAAAGCTTCTTTCATAACAATAGGAGCATTAGCAGCGGCCATGGCTGAGTAAATCTATGAAGAAGACGATTTAAAAGAATTTGGATTTTGAGTGAGAGGAACGAGAAACAGGACGGTGGTTGAGTGAGAGGAACGAGAAAGACAACGGTTGTTGAGTGAGATCTAGAGGAAGAAAACGAGAGGAGGCGTATGAAAACCCTAAGTCTAAGCTTTCGGTGAAGAAAATGAAAATAAGGAAACTGAGGGAGGCAGAGAGGAAAAGAGGAGAGATAAAGAGAGAAAGAGGGGGAAATCCAAGTATATGGTTGAAATTTTTTTTTGTTTTTTTTGAGGAGTACATGGATTGAAATTTCAATAAGCAGTTAGGGTCTTAGGGAAAAGAGAATAGAAAAAAAAAAGAAATTTAATTAAATAGTCAAATGCTTTGTTTGTTTTAAAAAACCCAAGCATTAGTGCAATTTTTTATTCATTTTTTTAAAAAGGCTATCAAATGCTTTGGTTATTTAAACAACCCAAGCATTTGTAATGTAGCAAAAGAAGTTTTTTCCACTAGTGTTTGAATACGTCTGTTCCACCTCTTAGGATTAGACTAATGTGAAGTACCTGGAATGTACACACTAACAATGTTAGTCAATGACTGATGAATTTTTCTTTATATCTGTTTTTAGCAAGAAATGGAAGAAATTTCCTCATTTTTTGAAAACAATTATCCCTTTTGACAAAAAAATTTTGCTTTTGTTTTTTGAAAACGATTATCCCTTTTGACACAAAATTTTTTTAGACTAGACTTCTCGTTAGACTATATGTTTTAATTACATTTTAATTCCTAAACATGACACGTTTTGAATTCGTGATTATGACTCTCTTCAATTTTCATTTTTCATTTTTTTTTGTTTTGGGATCATATTTTCAAAACAGGATTTTTTTTTCTTTTAAAAATCAATTTTGTTTTTGAAAAACCAATTTGAATGAAAAGAATTATGAAGTAAATGTGAGTTTTTTTATTAAATGGCTGAGCGCACACATTTTTTTTTTTACATGACACTTGTGATAAATAAACAAGAATACTCTTAGTATTTCAATAATCATTTCGGCAGCAATTCAGCTACAGTTAATGATTACTGAAGTATTGACCGACTGAAAACGGACTGAGGAATTTTCAAAAAAATTTCACATTATTCAATAACTGAAATAAATAAAGGACATTTGTGCATTGATCCTTGTGTCCTAGAAGTCAACTAAAAGGTGATTCATTTAACGAGAGATTATGTTAAAGTGGCCTTGAGTCACTGTCATTGTGTCCATCGAGGGTGGACGCTCCAGACAGAGCTGGTTGCAATTGCTCGCGGATGCAGGTTTTACGCCCTTAATTTATTAATTTGTCATTCTAAAATTCTGACCCTTGCCAATAGACAGAGGTATCAGACCTAATAAGAAAATGGTTAAAAAGAGTGCACGTGTATGGATGGATAATCTACCAAGCACACATAATTTTCACATAAACATGCTATATACAAAAATTAAATTGTGAATAGTCATGATTAACTTTTTATTATATATACATATGGAAAATAACCCATTTTTCAGGTTTAAACCTCTTCTACTTCAAGTGGAAGTAAAGTTTCAGTGGAGTCACTAGCCTGTGGTATCCGATTTTTTACTGTCTTAATTAACGATCTGAATCCCACGAAAGTCTCTCATTGGACTATGAGTTTTAGAAAACTTGGAAGTCGCCACCCTATTAATATCTGAATAGGGACAGATTTATTTAATAAATTATTTTAAAATTAATTTCAAGAAATATCATTTAAAATGATGATGACTTCATATGCATAAGGCTTTTTCAAAATTGGTCTTTCATATAAGAATATATTCTTTATCCATTAAACACATCCTTTATCCATTAGTTAGAGAATAAAAATCCTGAAAAATAATAAGAATAAGAATCAAATCCAAAGTGTAAGAGCCAAGGATCCGATTTTTTTTGGAAGATTCGAACTGTGCGCCAGGCACATGACCATGCGCCAAACGCATGATCATGTGCCCAGCGCACAACAGGCTCCTGCGCTAGACGCAGGCCTGTGCGCCTAGCGCACGGTGCTGTGTCTAGCGCAGGACGATGCGCTAGGTGCAGCATCCTAATCAGTTTATTTTGCACGTTTTTCGATGCATTTTTTTTACGTATTAGGATGTTTAGGGAATAATATTTTCTGAAAATCTGATCTTGCTCCATTTATGAGAAAATCATTTTTTTAATCTTTGGAGTGATTTGGGTATGTGGAAGTCCTAATAAATTCCCACCCTTAAATCACCCCACCTAGAATAGTCACCTCTAATGGGGTGACTCTTAGAAAACAATGTGATTATGTGATTTTCCTTAATCAAGTTGTTGTTCATCACCAGGGCCGTTCCTGAATATTATTGGGCCCAAGGCAAAAAAAAAGGGCCCCCTAACACATCGAAATTTAAGAAAAATATGAATATTTATAGGATAACAAATAATTGAATATTGACTCATCAGTTATTTCTTCAGCCAAAAAAATCTCATCTCACATGGTTAATATCTATTAGTCTGTAAAGACTAGATCAAACAGTATCTTGATGAATAAAATCACAATTTCGAAATACAAAAATAAATTTAAAGCTTAATGCACTTTATTATCGGATGCCTTAAAATAAATATTAGAAATCAAATATAATTACAAATATCAATCAACAATTAAAATTAAAACTGAAATTTGTTGTCCACTTTGACTTTTGTATCTTCTAGCATACTACTTTGACCATTGATATCTTAGTTATTCATTAGTGTAAAAGAAGTATTATATTTTGTCCCTCGCGATGCAAGAACTTTTATCACATATAATATTATGTAACTCTAAAATAGTTTACGTAAATTTAGGGTAGAACCATAATATATAGAAGTATATCCATTATTATCAGTTTAGAGGATAAATTTTTTTATTTTATTTTTATGATATAAAGTGTACATGTAATATCATAACGCAATCATATAGATTTAAATTGGTAAACACTAGAAAATTGATAACATAAAATTCCTAAAATTTTTGGGTTGTGTACACTATATTTAAATATAGACAATATTTACAAATATGAAGGTCTAAAAGATATAAAAATCATACTCCTTTTTTACTAAAAAAATGAAATATTATGTGCAAAACTTTTAATATGTGGTTGAGTGAAAGTAAAGATTGGGATTTATGGATTTGGTAGTCAATAGAAGATGGCAAGAGAAGGTATGGGTTAAAAATAAATAATAACAAGTCCAAGTCATTGTGAAAAGGAAATCTAAAAGCCAATAATAAAAAAGGAAATCTAAAAAAAGGAAAGTAATAAGATTAATAACATTTAAGGCAAGTAAATGAAGTAATATGGAGAACAACATTTAAGGCAAGAAAACAATATGGTCATGGGATTCGACCCTTGAATCTCGCACTCCCAGTAACTAAACTAGAAGCAAAATTTCAAACCGCCTACGCCACTAGCCTTCTACTGATGAAAAGATGAAAATAATTATCTTTAACTAATTTTGATTTAGGGGCCCTGGGTGGGCGCCCAGCCTGCCCTGGCCTAGGGCCTGGCCTGTTCATCACCAAAATATGTTTTCATAAAAAATTCAAGACAAGTTGTGCATAAACATCTCCATAAAAAAAGAAAATGTGATGCTGTAATTATAATCAGTTTTAATTTCTTAATATATTTCATTATTCATCTGTATTATCAGAATATTTTGTAGGATTTAATATTTTTCCTATGAAGTGCAAGATGTTTCCAGCAATTAGGGCTTTGGAATTTCTAGAAAACAAATTTTGTGTAAATAAATAAAAATCATGTAACTTTGTTATGCAAAACTGATTTTATCCAGTACCATCTAAGTTTGTTCTGTCAATAAAGTTTACAATAAAATCATTTGGATAAAACTAAAAACATCAAGTTTGAATAAAACATCAGTAGATTTTCAAAAATATAAAAAACATATTTATATGAATTTTATACAATTTTACATCATTTTTACAAAACCATTCATGTAAGTCACTAAATTCCAGAAAACTGATTTTCCTTTTAGTTAAGGAAACAAATAAACAAGGGTCTTAAAAGTGTCCAATTTAAGGTAAAATTTCCAGTCTAGTCTTTTCAAGTGTCTAGAATATTCATACCAAAAATCACTTCAAAATAAGTTCAATAAGTTGGATCTCAAAGAACAACTTCAATAAAGGTCATGTTTTGACCAGTTTAAGTATAAAATTCACCATAATTCAAGTCGTCACTAAAAACTTGTGAAATTTTGACAGAACATAAAAGACTCACTTATCTATCCATAGATGTATCAAATTCTCAATTTAACGCTTTATACAGAAAGTTATGATTTTTGAAATTCAGTACAAGAACAAAAGTGCAATCTGGAAAATGAAATAAAGTGATTAACTCAAGTTTCATAAAAAAAATTGTTTTCTTCATACGAAAATGTTAATTAAAAACCATGAATTTTTTTTTTCTTTTGAAAGGAAACCCACAAGAGGGAATTAATTTATTAAATCACAAGAAGCAATACTAACAATACTCTCTGGAAAATCATCCACCCAACCACGGTGACCGATCTCCAAAGGTTGCAAATGAGCAAGGAAATGAGCTACATTGTTACCCGAACGCTTAACAAACAACCAAACAACCTCATCTAAACTAGAACTCAAAGCTAAAATATCCTCAATAATCAAATGAAAATTACTAAAACCTGTGACTCTACCATTTAAGGCTTGAATAACATGCAGGCAATCACTCTCCACTTCAACCTTCGCCACTCCCCACTGCCGAGCCATCTTCACCCCCTCCAACACAGCCAAAGCTTCAGCTATACGAGGCTCCCACACAGCCCTCGCTTGAACAGCCGCGCAGCCCACCAGGCTACCCTTGCTGTCCTGACATACCACTCCATGCCCCGAGCCTTGATCACCCAAACTTCCTGCATCGACGTTCATAGCGCTGCTCAGGACTACCTCACGAGCTTCGGTGCAGGTCTTCGACACATATAGCCAAGTCGCCATCGGGCTATTCAGCTCTCCCTCCATAGAGGCTTCACACCTCGTACTCCAGATTGCCCAGCAAAGCGTGAGCAGCAGCTCAATCTCATCAGCCTCCAACTCGTGAAAACACACTGACCACCACTCTCGCAAACTGTGACAACCTCTAGGAATGTGAGGATCAAGTGAGCTAGCATCCCACACACTCCTTGCCAGCCCACACTCGAACAACGCATGAAAGGCTGTTTCCTCCCTTCCACCACACAGTCCACATGCTGCATCAATACTTTCAACACGCTTGTGCAGTCCGAGACGGGTAGGGAGGGCGTCTAGACACGCCCTACAAGCGAACAACTTCACTCTAGGTAGCACCGAAGCACTCGAAATCACTTTCCAAACATCCGTGACTGTCGAAGGGGCTTCCTCACATAGTTGCCACACTCATCGCCTTATACGCGGATCGAACCGAATATCGACCATCCTTTTCTAAATCCCAACACAAAATATCCTCCGGTAGCCGGTGACTCAATGGTATACTTAGCACACGATCAACTTCAAATGGGAGAAAGAGTTATTGAACAAGATCTTCATTCCAAGACTTTGAGATTGGATGAATCAAAGCACCTACCTCCAAATGAACATTGGCCTCACCTCTGGGGGACAAAATTTTGCGAGTTTGCGTGCCCGGGATCCAAGCATCATGCCATACTTTAATCTTCTCGCCATCACCCACTCGTCATCTTAAGCCTCTTCTTAAGACCCATTTAGCCTCCCATATCCCTCTCCAAGTATAGCTTGGGTTAGACCCAAGCTCAGACTCTATAAAAGAAGAATTAGGATAGTAACGAGCCTTAAGAATTTGTTCGATCAAGCTACCTGTATTCATGACCAATCTCCAAGCCTGCTTACCTAGAAGAGCCCAATTAAACAACTTCATATCGCGAAAGCCTAAGCCTCCCTCCGCTTTTGATCTACAAACCTTCTTCCATGCCACCCAATGAATTTTCCTCTCACCTCCCTTTTGCCCCCACCAGAACTGAGAAACAAGGGTCCTAATCTCATCACAGAAAGACGATGGAAACTTAAAAACACTCATAGCGTAGGTAGGAAGAGATTAAGCCACTGCCTTTATCATGACCTCCCTACCAGCTTTAGATAGTACCATCCCTTTCCACCCCTGCAGCTTCTTCCAAATCTTCTCCTTAACACCTCTAGTAATCACCTTCTTAGATTGCCCCACAACAGTCGGGAGACCAAAATACCTATCATGAATATCCACCTCAATCACTCCAAGACTACTAGCAATCTCACTCTTTCTCTCAACTGAAACTCCTCTGCTAAATGAAATATTCGTCTTCTCAAAATTAACCTTCTGCCCCGATGAAAGTTCATATGTGCTAAGAGCTTGCTGAATGGCCATCGAATCCTGCATAGAAGCTCTAGAAAAAATAATACTGTCATTTGCAAACAAAAGATGGTTCACATGCAGATGGAGCTATAGGCGCCACTTTTATACCCTTTAAAGAACTTATTTCTTCTGCTCTTCTCAACAAATGAGAAAAAATCTCAGCACAAAGGATGAAAAGATACGGTGACAAAGGGTCACCTTGTCGTATACCTCTGTGAGGGGAGAAATCTTCAGACGGTTTGCCATTCACAAGCACTGAAAATGTCACCGAACTAACACAATCCATCACCATATTCCTCCAACCAGTATCAAAACCAAACCGGACCATCACATCATCAAGAAAATCCCACTCGATTCGATCATAGGCTTTCGACATATCTAGCTTCATCGCCATACACCCTTCCGAACTCTTGAGATTCTTCAAAAAGCTCAATAGCCACCAAGATATTATCTGTAATCAGGCGCCCCGGAGTGAAAGCACTTTGATTAACAGACACAATCTAATCTAGAAAGATCTTCAAGCGGTTAGCCAACACTTTAGAAACCAGTTTGTAAACCACATTACACAAGGATATAGGGCGAAACTGGGACATATGATCTACATTCCCCTTCTTGGGGATCAAGGTGATAAAAGTGTGATTAAGATACCTCGGCATAGCTCCATCATTAAGAATCTCTAGCACCAACTGTGTCACTGACGGCCCTACAATATGCCAATAGGACTGGAAAAACATCGGACACATCCCATCAGGCCCAGGAGCCTTAATAGGATGCATTTGACAAAAAGCCAACCTCACTTCTTCCCCCTTATATGCCTGTCTAAGCACCTCGTTCATCTCACTAGTCACCCGGGAATCAAACTCCTGCAGAGCTTCAACAATCATAGAAGGATTAGAAGAAGCAACAATATCATGAAAGTAGTCCATAGCCACTCGCGCAACTGCCTTGTCCCCCACATGCTCCACTCCATCATCATGCTCCACTCCATGAAATTTTTAAGTTTCTCTTAAAATGACTCATTTTACCATGTAAATAAAAATCAATAAAAATTGTCATAAAAAATCACAATCAAAGAAAATATTTAACTTTCATAAATTCACAAATAAACATGAATTCCAAAGCCCATTCAAGGAGGTGAAGATCAAAGAGCATCATGGTGAAGATCAAGATTGAGGATTTGTATAGATCATAGATTTGTACATTTTTGTTGTAATAATAATTTCTTTGTAAATATTTATTACATCACTCAATTAGTAGAAAAACATGGAGATGTTTATGCATAATTTTCATATGTAATTCCACAACTCGTTTTTTAATAAAATGAGCAACCAATGTTACAAATTTTGCATGTTGGGCCAATATATCATAGTATATGAATTAAATGACCCAATCTCAATTAAGAGGAAAAATTGCAAATCTAACTAAGTTAAATTGTATGATGATCCATCTTACATTTT
This sequence comes from Beta corolliflora, assembly GCA_947648045.1. Classification (NCBI taxonomy): domain Eukaryota; kingdom Viridiplantae; phylum Streptophyta; class Magnoliopsida; order Caryophyllales; family Amaranthaceae; genus Beta; species Beta corolliflora. The sequence goes on from CANSZD010004262.1 coordinate 607,252, forward strand.
AAAAATGTGTTCACCATATTCAAATTGATTAATCATATAATTTGACATAATTAGATAGGTAATTATGATCTCCGAATTAATTTTAGGCCATTTCACGTGTCTCGCTTTAAATGGCCAAATTCCAATTAGCCAAACACAATCTCTCAAAGTTTGATCTCAAATTGATCATTTCTCTCTAAATGACTTAATAATGTTCAATCAAGCTTATTTCTCAAAAGCCTTGAAATTAGGAAGCAAACTTCTAATAACTCTTGAAAATCATAAACGTAATCACTAATTATGGTGGTTATTTCAATCCTCGATTAATCAATAATTAGAGCGGTTAACTCAAACTTTTCATTCAATCACTAATAAGGGTGATTAGCTTAACCTTTCATCATATTTAATCACTAATTAGAGTGATTATCTTAAACCTTAATAATCGTTAATTAGGACGATTATTTTCCTCATTTTAATCACTAATTAGGGTGATTATCTTAAACCTTAATAATCGTTAATTAGGGCGATTATTTTTCCTATTTAATCACTAATTAGGGTGATTAGCTCAAACCTCGAATAGTCACTAATTAAGGTGATTATCTTTCCTCTTAAGTTTAGTCACTAATTAGGATGATTATCTTAACCTTCATTTTCTAATCACTAATTAAGGTGATTATCATGGTCCTCCGATCCCTCATATTTAATCACTAATTAAAGTGATTATCTTAACCTCATTTCAATCACTAATTGGAGTGATTACCTTAATCCTAATAGATTTTTTTAATTCTAAAGGTGAGTTATTCATAATCTATTTCCATTTCTTCCCCAATGGAATTGGCCATTTAGGGGAGACATAAGCTCGAACTACGACGGTTTTGATCCATGAGTGGATTTCAATCCCGCAATGATTGGTACGTAGTGCAACTTCAGTGCTCAAACCTACCATGTACAAATGATATATTGGTCCTAAATAAAAATGGTTGATGTGTATATGTGCAAACTATGTGATTTTCTTTCTTTTGAATAGCCATGATTACCTTAAAATGGAAAATAGCGCATTTAGTAAGAGCCCGTTCTGTAGAACGGAAGAGGAGACGAGTTCCAGACATTCGCACCTCTTAAACTGAACCCCGAACCCTATCTCATGGTACGAAGACCAATTTTCAAAAAAACCTTATCCATATGAAGTCAGCATCGTTTTAAATGATATTTCTAGAAATTGATTTTAAAACGATTTATTAAATAAATCTGTCCCTATTCAGATATTAATAGGGTGGCGACTTCCAAGTTTTCTAAAACTCATTGTCCAATGAGAGACTTTTGTGGGATTCAGACCGTTAATTAAGACAGCCAAAAATCGGATACCACAACAGTCTGTGCCAAGCGCACCAGAACTGCCACGTAGACTTCTGTTTCATGTAGAGTCCTGCGTCAAGCGCGGTTCTCGCTTGAGACGCGGATTTTCTTTCTTATCTTTTTTAAAAGCGCGTACCACGTGTATGCTTTTTTATCGGTCATGCCGCGTCATGCACTTGACACGTCTGCTGCGCCAGGCGCAGTGTTGTTTTCCCTATACATAGGCCTGTTTTCCGTACAAATTTCAGGACGGATTTTTTACATAACATTCGACGAATGCTTTACGAATACCTCTCTACGAACTACGAAACCTCCCTACAAAATTCACACCTTTCAAACACAAATACATTCAATCTACATAAATTTATACATTCAGATTTTCAGGCTTCACGATTGCTCGTCCTGAATGTTGTCAATCTTACAGACCCAAGCCACGGTATAATCCTGAGGGTCCTTAAATAAATTATTTTTATATTGAAGTTACTAACAATTTTCTTTCCTGACGTAGATCTTTAATGTAAAATCGCTATATTGTATATTCTAATCCCTTTTCTATTTTATCTTATTTAATATTATTATTATTCTTGCCTTTGTATATTATATGCCTACCTGATCATTCTATTCATATTATATGATTGTCCATGCACTATTGCTTTTATCACCCACGTGTTATTTTTGCTAATCAAAGAACTAAAGAACTGTTCTAATATTAAGCAGATTAATTTGGATAACCTGTTAGGTTCCCTGTAATATTGATTGCCTAATAATTTATCACTAAAAGTTAGTCTTTTTATGTGTTTCCTAAACCAACCTAGACTAATTATTTTTAGGGTGCATAAGATATTATATTATTATTCTTTGGCATAAAATTTGTAATGAATCGATATTTAGTAGAGACCAAAGAATGGGCAAGCATGGTTCCCGATCGTGTTGTACCCTCACCCCCGAACTCAATCTTTGGTTCATTTTGACCATCTATGGAGTCTAGACGGGGAAATCTACATTGGATAAGTCCCACAATTTGTCCATACGGTTTCCCATATCCAATTAGGTTTATGATTCTTCCTAAAAAAAATTATTGGCGACTTCTTTCAAAACAATTTTCAATAAAACCTTTACAGTGGGGTAGTCAAATTTAATACGCGCTCACACCGCGTAGGCGAAATAAAAACACGCCTACAGTAAGTTATGTAAGTTTTAGGAGCTTCTAAATTTAATTGAGCATCAGAAGCAGGAAAATATGCTAGGAGATCATTCTAAGAATGTGTTGTATCAGAATGTTGTGCAAGAGTTTATTCAGGCTTTTAAGTTTGAGAATGGAGTTTGTTCAAGTACTGTGAATGGAACTGCCTATTCTTTTAATGATGATTATATGGCCGACCTATTTGGAGTTCCAAATAAGGGTTTTGATCTTGTTTTAAATGAAGGTATAATGTGAAAATTAGAGATGCGCATAATAAGGTGAATATTGAGTTTATTGGAGGTAATGAAAATCCAACCATCACAAAGCAATATCTCTTTTTTGCCCTTCAAAAATCGTTGTTTGACAATGTTAGGAGAAGTATATCTTACCTTGAACAAAGAAAAATAAAGCCAATTTCGTTGGTGCCTCCCTTATTTATTGTTTAGCCAACAAAATTCCCATCAGTTTTCCATCTATCATAATTAAATATCTCACCCATTGCATTCCTGACCTTAAAATTGGTTATGAATGTTAACTCACCTCGATTTTCAATAAGTTTTATGTGTGATTATAAGTCTATGAGTCTATTCCTTTTAACCCCAACAAAAAATTCAAGAACAAACCCTCCTTAATCTTTTTTTTTTGTGGTGAATGAAAAAATTATTTATAATGGAGGTAGAGAAGAAGAGAAAGAGAGTGATGATGAAGAAGGTGGAGTTCCTATGCCCATGGAGAAGGAACTTCCCCAAGAGAAGTCAACTGATAAGAGGAGGAAGGGAGTAAGAAAAAGCGTGAGAATCACCACTCGTGCTATGAAGACTGGACCCCCTGTGTTCTTGGATATCACTTGGGAGTAAGTGAAAGAAGAGGAAGTTGAAAAAGAAGAAAAAGATAAGGAAGAGAAAGAAGAAGAGAGGAAAGAAGAAAAAACCTCTGGTTCCTCAACGAAATCAAGGTCGGTTCCTAAGAAAAGGATTTCTGTTGAGGCTAAGAGTAGTGGAACTCCCCTTGTTGCATCTGCATGAGTTCCATCTACTTTTGGTTGGTTTAGCGATGGCCTTTCTCAATTCAGTTCTGGGGGTTCCTCTAACACTGTCATGGAGACTCTACTAGAACTCAATTCCTCTATGGACTCACTATTGGTGGCCCAAGAGAATGTGTTTGGGCGGTTTAATTTGTAGAAGCTACAGTGAGTTCATTGGTTGAAATTATACAAGAAAAGATGCAGGAATTACTCACCCATGACCAGCAACTTTCTGAATCTCAAGAGTAGATCCTCAAACGCATTGAGGAGGTTTCTTTTGATCCTAAGGAAACCCAAAACCCTCCACCCAATTCCTAAACAGCCTACCCTTATCATAGGTTGCCTCCTAGTTAGCGCTAAATTTAAAGTCTTCAGCCAAACGTAGTTGGTAAACTAGTCTATATAAATAGGATCCACTAGGTTAATCGACTCCATAAGACCGTCCTCAACATCATTAGTCACATCATGCTTTAATCGTGAACCATTAACCATAAGAATACGACCCTACAATATGATCTGCATTCCCCTTCTTGGGGATCAAGGTGATAAAAGTGTGATTAAGATACCTCGGCATAGCTCCACCATTAAGAATCTCTAGCACCAACTGTGTCACTGATGGCCCTACAATATGCCAATAGGACTGGAAAAACATCGGACACATCCCATCAGGCCCAGGAGCCGTAATAGGATGCATTTGACTAAGACCAACCTCACTTCTTCCCCCTTATACGCCTGGCTAAGAACCTCATTCATCTCACTAGTCACCCGGGAATCAAACTCCTGCAGAGCTTCAACAATCATAGAAGGATTAGAAGAAGCAAAAATATCATGAAAGTAGTACATAGCCACTCGCGCAACTGCCTTGTCCCCCACATGCTCCACTCCATGAAATTTTTAAGTTTCTCTTAAAATGACTCATTTTATCATGTAAATAAAAATCAATAAAAAATTGTCATAAAAAATTAAAGTTAAAGAAAATCATTAACTTTCACAAATTCACAAATAAACATGAATTCCAAAGCCTATTCAAGGAGGTGAAGATCAAGGAGCATCATGGTGAAGATCAAGATTGAAGATTTGTATAGATCATAGATTTGTACATTTTTGTTGTAATAATAATTTATTTGTAAATAGTTATTACATCACTCAATTAGTAGAAAAACATGGAGATGTTTATGCATAATTTTCATATATAATTCCACAACTCTTTTTTTTAATAAAATGAGCAACCAATGTTACAAATTTTGCATGTTGGACCAATATATCATAGTATATGAATTAATTGACCCAATCTCAATTAAGAGGAAAAATTGCAAATCTAACTAAGTTAAATTGTATGATGATCCATCTTACATTTTAAAAATATGTTCTCCATATTCAAATTGATTAATCATATAATTTGACATATTTAGATGGGTAATTATGATCTCCGAATTAATTTTAGGCCATTTCACGTGTCTCGCTTTAAATGGCCAAATTCCAATTAGCCAAACACAATCTCTCAAAGTTTGATCTCAAATTGATCATTTCTCTCTAAATGACTTAATAATCTTCAATCAAGATTATTTCTCAAAAGCCTTCAAATTAGGAAGCAAACTTCTAATAACTCTTGAAAATCATAAACGTAATCACTAATTATGGTGGTTATTTCAATCCTCGATTAATCAATAATTAGAGCGGTTAACTCAAACTTTTCATTCAATCACTAATAAGGGTGATTAGCTTAACCTTTCATCATATTTAATCACTAATTAGAGTGATTATCTTAAACCTTAATAATCGTTAATTAGGACGATTATTTTCCTCATTTTAATCACTAATTAGGGTGATTATCTTAAACCTTAATAATCGTTAATTAGGGCGATTATTTTTCCTATTTAATCACTAATTAGGGTGATTAGCTCAAACCTCGAATAGTCACTAATTAAGGTGATTATCTTTCCTCTTAAGTTTAGTCACTAATTAGGGTGATTATCTTAACCTTCATTTTCTAATCACTAATTAAGGTGATTATCATGGTCCTCCCTCATATTTAATCACTAATTAAAGTGATTATCTTAACCTCATTTCAATCACTAATTGGAGTGATTACCTTAATCCTAATAGATTTGTTTAATTCTAAAGGTGAGTTATTCATAATCTATTTCCATTTCTTCCCCAATGGAATTGGCCATTTAGGGGAGACATAAGCTCGAACTACGACGGTTTTGATCCATGAGTGGATTTCAATCCCGCAATGATTGGTACGTAGTGCAACTTCAGTGCTCAAACCTACCATGTACAAATGATATATTGGTCCTAAATAAAAATGGTTGATGTGTATATGTGCAAACTATGTGATTTTCTTTCTTTTGAATAGCCATGATTACCTTAAAATGGAAAATAACGCATTTAGTAAGAGCCCGTTCTGTAGAACGGAAGAGGAGACGAGTTCCAGACATTCGCACCTCTTAACCCGAACCCCGAACCCTATCTCATGGTACGAAGACCAATTTTCAAAAAAACCTTATCCATATGAAGTCCTCATCGTTTTAAATGATATTTCTAGAAATTGATTTTAAAACGATTTATTAAATAAATCTGTCCCTATTCAGATATTAATAGGGTGACGACTTCCAAGTTTTCTAAAACTCATTGTCCAATGAGAGACTTTCGTGGGATTCAGACCGTTAATTAAGACAGCCAAAAATCGGATACCACAACAGTCTGTGCCAAGCGCACCAGAACTGCCACGTAGACTTCTGTTTCATGTAGAGTCCTGCGTCAAGCGCAGTTCTCTGCTTGAGACGCGGATTTTCTTTCTTATCTTTTTTAAAAGTGCGTACCACGTGTATGCTTTTTACTGGTCATGTCGCGTCATGCGCTTGACACGTCTGCTGCGCCAGGCGCAGTGTTGTTTTCCCTATACATAGGCCTGTTTTCCGTACAAATTTCAGGACGGATTTTTTACATAACATTCGACGAATACTTTACGAATACCTCTCTACGAACTACGAAAACTCCCTACAAAATTCACACCTTTCAAACACAAATACATTCAATCTACATACATTTATACATTCAGATTTTCAGGCTTCACGATTGCTCGTCCTGAATGTTGTCAATCTTACAGACCCAAGCCACGGTATAATCCTGAGGGTCCTTAAATAAATTATTTTTATATTGAAGTTACTAACAATTTTCTTTCCTGATGTAGATCTTTAATGTAAAATCACTATACTGTATATTCTAATCCCTTTTCTATTTAATCTTATTTAATATTATTATTATTCTTGCCTTTGTATATTATATGCCTACCTGATCATTCTATTCATATTATATGATTGTCCATGCACTATTGCTTTTATCACCCACGTGTTATTTTTGCTAATCAAAGAACTAAAGAACTGTTCTAATATTAAGCAGATTAATTTGGACAACCTGTTAGGTTCCCTGTAATATTGATTGCCTAATAATTTATCACTAAAAGTTAGTCTTTTTATGTGTTTCCTGAACCAACCTAGACTTATTATTTTTAGGGTGCATAAAATATTATATTATTATTCTTTGGCATAAAATTTGTAATGAATCGATATTTAGTAGAGACCAAAGAATGGGCAAGGCATGGTTCCTGATTGTGTTGTACCCTCACCCCGAACTCAATCTTTGGTTCATTTTGACCATCTATGGAGTCTAGACGGGGAAATCTATATTGGATAAGTCCCACAATTTGTCCATACGGTTTCCCATATCCAATTTGGTTTATGATTCTTCCTAAAAAAAATTATTGGCGAGTTCTTTCAAAACAATTTTCAATAAAACCTTTACAGTGGGGTAGTCAAATTTAATACGCGCTCACACCGCGTAGGCGAAATAAAAACACGCCTACAGTAAGTCATGTAAGTTTTAGGAGCTTCTAAATTTAATTGAGCATCAGAAGCAGGAAAATATGCTAGGAGATCATTCTAAGAATGTGTTGTATCAGAATGTTGTGCAAGAGTTTATTCAGGCTTTTAAGTTTGAGAATGGAGTTTGTTCAAGTACTGTGAATGGAACTGCCTATTATTTTAATGATGATTATATGGCCGACCTATTTGGAGTTCCAAATAAGGGTTTTGATCTTGTTTTAAATGAAGGTATAATGTGAAAATTAGAGATGCGCATAATAAGGTGAATATTGAGTTTATTGGAGGTAATGAAAATCCAACCATCACAAAGCAATATCTCTTTTTTGCCCTTCAAAAATCGTTGTTTGACAATGTTAGGAGAAGTATATCTTACCTTGAACAAAGAAAATAAAGCCAATTTCGTTGGTGCCTCCCTTATTTATTGTTTAGCCAACAAAATTCCCATCAGTTTTCCCTCTATCATAATTAAATATCTCACCCATTGCATTCCTGACCTTAAAATTGGTTATGAATGTTAACTCACCTCGATTTTCAATAGCTTTTATGTGTGATTACAAGTCTATGAGTCTATTCTTTTTAACCCCAACAAAAAATTCAAGAACAAACCCTCCTTAATCTTTTTTTTTGTGGTGAATGAAAAAATTATTTATAATGGAGGTAGAGAAGAAGAGAAAGAGAGTGATGATGAAGAAGGTGGAGTTCCTATGCCCATGGAGAAGGAACTTCCCCAAGAGAAGTCAACTGATAAGAGGAGGAAGGGAGTAAGAAAAAGCATGAGAATCACCACTCGTGCTATGAAGACTGGACCACCTGTGTTCTTGGATATCACTTGGGAGTAAGTGAAAGAAGAGGAAGTTGAAAAAGAAGAAAAAGATAAGGAAGAGAATAAAGAAGAGAGGAAAGAAGAAAAAACCTCTGGTTCCTCAACGAAATCAAGGTCGGTTCCTAAGAAAAGGATTTCTGTTGAGGCTAAGAGTAGTGGAACTCCCCTTGTTGCATCTGCATGAGTTCCATCTACTTTTGGTGGGTTTAGCGATGACCTTTCTCAATTCAGTTCTGGGGGTTCCTCTAACACTGTCATGGAGACTCTACTATAACTCAATTCCTCTATGGACTCACTATTGGTGGCCCAAGAGATGTGTTTGGGCAGTTTAATTTGTAGAAGCTACAGTGAGTTCATTGGTTGAAATTATACAAGAAAAGATGCAGGAATTACTCACCCATGACCAGCAACTTTCTGAATCTCAAGAGTAGATCCTCAAACGCATTGAGTAGGTTTCTTTTGAACCTAAGGAAACCCAAAACCCTCCACCAAATTCCTAAACAGCCTACCCTTATCATAGGTTGCCTCCTAGTTAGCGCTAAATTTAAAGTCTTCAGCCAAACGTAGTTGGTAAACTAGTCTATATAAATAGGATCCATTAGGTTAATCGACTCCATAAGACCGTCCTCAACATCATTAGTCACATCATGCTTTAATCGTGAACCATTAACCATAAGAATATGACCCTACAATATGATCTGCATTCCCCTTCTTGGGGATCAAGGTGATAAAAGTGTGATTAAGATACCTCGGTATAGCTCCACCATTAAGAATCTCTAGCACCAACTGTGTCACTGACGGCCCTACAATATGCCAATAGGACTGGAAAAACATCGGACACATCCCATCAGGCCCAGGAGCCTTAATAGGATGCATTTGACTAAGAGCCAACCTCACTTCTTCCCCCTTATACACCTGGCTAAGAACCTCGTTCATCTCACTAGTCACCCGGGAATCAAACTCCTGCAGAGCTTCAACAATCAAAGAAGGATTAGAAGAAGCAAAAATATCATGAAAGTAGTCCATAGCCATTTGCGCAACTGCCTTGTCCCCCACATGCTCCACTCCATCATCATGCTCCACTCCATGAAATTTTTAAGTTTCTCTTAAAATGACTCATTTTATCATGTAAATAAAAATCAATAAAAATTGTCATAAAAAATCAAAATTAAAGAAAATGATTAACTTTCACAAATTCACAAATAAACATGAATTCCAAAGCCCATTCAAGGAGGTGAAGATCAAGGAGCATCATGGTGAAGATCAAGATTGAAGATATGTATAGATCATAGATTTGTACATTTTTGTTGTAATAATAATTTATTTGTAAATAGTTATTACATCACTCAATTAGTAGAAAAACATGGAGATGTTTATGCATAATTTTCATATATAATTCCACAACTCTTTTTTTTAATAAAATGAGCAACCAATGTTACAAATTTTGCATGTTGGACCAATATATCATGGTATATGAATTAATTGACCCAATCTCAATTAAGAGGAAAAATTACAAATCTAACTAAGTTAAATTGTATGATGATCCATCTTACAATTTAAAAATATGTTCTCCATATTCAAATTGATTAATCATATAATTTGACATATTTAGATGGGTAATTATGATCTCCGAATTAATTTTAGGCCATTTCACGTGTCTCGCTTTAAATGGCCAAATTCCAATTAGCCAAACACAATCTCTCAAAGTTTGATCTCAAATTGATCATTTCTCTCTAAATGACTTAATAATCTTCAATCAAGATTATTTCTCAAAAGCCTTGAAATTAGGAAGCAAACTTCTAATAACTCATGAAAATCATAAACGTAATCACTAATTATGGTGGTTATTTCAATCCTCGATTAATCAATAATTAGAGCGGTTAACTCAAACTTTTCATTCAATCACTAATAAGGGTGATTAGCTTAACCTTTCATCATATTTAATCACTAATTAGAGTGATTATCTTAAACCTTAATAATCGTTAATTAGGACGATTATTTTCCTCATTTTAATCACTAATTAGGGTGATTATCTTAAACCTTAATAATCGTTAATTAGGGCGATTATTTTTCCTATTTAATCACTAATTAGGGTGATTAGCTCAAACCTCGAATAGTCACTAATTAAGGTGATTATCTTTCCTCTTAAGTTTAGTCACTAATTAGGGTGATTATCTTAACCTTCATTTTCTAATCACTAATTAAGGTGATTATCATGGTCCTCCCTCATATTTAATCACTAATTAAAGTGATTATCTTAACCTCATTTCAATCACTAATTGGAGTGATTACCTTAATCCTAATATATTTGTTTAATTCTAAATGTGAGTTATTCATAATCTATTTCCTTTTCTTCCCCAATGGAACTGGCCATTTAGGGCGAGACATAAGCTCGAACTACGACGGTTTTGATCCATGAGTGGATTTCAATCCCGCAATGATTGGTACGTAGTGCAACTTCAGTGCTCAAACCTACCATGTACAAATGATATATTGGTCCTAAATAAAATTGGTTGATGTGTATATGTGCAAACTATGTGATTTTTTTTCTTTTGAATAGCCATGATTACCTTGAAATGGAAAATAACGCATTTAGTAAGAGCCCGTTCTGTAGAACAAAAGAGGAGACGAGTTCCAGACTTTCGCACCTCTTAACCTGAACTCCGAACCCTATCTCATGCTTTGAAGACCAATTTTCAAAAAAACCTTATCCATATGAAGTCATCATCGTTTTAAATGCTATTTCATGAAATTGATTTTAAAATGATTTATTAAATAAATCTGTCCCAATTCAGATATTAATAGGGTGGCGACTTCCAAGTTTTCTAAAACTCATAGTCCAATGAGACACTTTCGTGGGATTCAGACTGTTAATTAAGACAGTCAAAAATCGGATACCACAACAGTTTGTGCCAAGCGCACTAGAACTGCCACGTAGACTTCTGCTTCATGTAGAGTCCTGCGTCAAGCGCAGTTCTCTGCTTGAGACGCGGATTTTCTTTCTTATCTTTTTTAAAAGCGCGTACCATGTGTACGCTTTTTACTGGTCATGCCGCGTCATGCGCTTGACACGTCTGTTGCGCCAGGCGCAGTGTTGTTTTCCCTATAAATAGGCCTGTTTTCCGTACAAATTTCAGGACGGATTTTTTACATAACATTCGACGAACACTTTACGAATACCTCTCTACGAACTACGAAACCTTCCTACAAAATTCACACCTTTCAAACACAAATACATTCAATCTACATACATTTGTACATTCAGATTTTCAGGCTTCACGATTGCTCGTCCTGAATGTTGTCAATCTTACAGACCCAAGCCACGGTATAATCCTGAGGGTCCTTAAATAATTTTTTTTATATTGAAGTTACTAACAGTTTTCTTTCCTGATGTAGATCATTAATGTAAAATCGCTATACTGTATATTCTAATCCCTTTTCTATTTTATCTTATTTAATATTATTATTTTTGCCATTGTATATTATATGCCTACCTGATCATTCTATTCATATTATATGATTGTCCATGCACTATTGCTTTTATCACCCACATGTTATTTTTGCTAATCAAAGAACTAAAGAACTGTTCTAATATTAATCAGATTAATTTGGACAACCTGTTAGGTTCCCTGTAATATTGATTACCTAATAATTTGTTCTAATATGTGTTTCCTAAACCAACCTAGACTAATTATTTTTAGGGTGTATAAAATATTATATGATTATTCTTTGGCATAAAATTTGTAATGAATCGATATTTAGTAGAGACCAGCAATGGGCAGCATGGTTCCTGACTGTGTTGTACCCTCACCCCTGAACTCAATCTTTGGTCCATGTTGACCATCTATGGAGTCTAAACGGGAAAATCCATTGGATAAGTCCCACAATTTGTCCATACGGTTTCCCACATCCAATTAGGTTTATGATTCTTCCTAAAAATAATTATTGCGACTTCTTTCAAAACAATTTTCAATAAAACCTTTACAGTGGGGTAGTCAAATTTAATACGCGCTCACACCGCGTAGGCGAAATAAAAACACGCCTACAGTAAGTCATGTAAGTTTTAGGAGCTTCTAAATTTAATTGAGCATCAGAAGCAGGAAAATATGCTAGGAGATCATTTTAAGAATGTGTTGTATCAGAATGTTGTGCAAGAGTTTATTCAGGCTTTTAAGTTTGAGAATGGATTTTGTTCAAGTACTGTGAATGGAACTGCCTATTATTTTAATGATGATTATATGGCCGACCTATTTGGAGTTCCAAATAAGGGTTTTGATCTTGTTTTAAATGAAGGTATAATGTGAAAATTAGAGATGCGCATAATAAGGTGAATATTGAGTTTATTGGAGGTAATGAAAATCCAACCATCACAAAGCAATATCTCTTTTTTGCCCTTCACAAATCGTTGTTTGACATTGTTAGGAGAAGTATATCTTACCTTGAACAAAGAAAAATAAAGCCAATTTCGTTTGTGCCTCCCTGATTTATTGTTTAGCCAACAAAATTCCCATCAGTTTTCCCTCTATCATACTTAAATATCGCACCCATTGCATTCCTGACCTTAAAATTGGTTGTGAATGTTAACTCACCTCGATTTTCAATAGCTTTTATGTGTGATTACAAGTCTATGAGTCTATTCTTTTTAACCCCAACCAATAATTCAAGAACAAACCCTCCTTATTCTTTTTTTTTTGTGGTGAATGAAAAAATTGTTTATAATGGAGGTAGAGAAGAAGGCAAAGAGAGTGATGATGAAGAGGGTGGAGTTTTTATGCCCATGGAGAAGGAACTTCCCCAAGAGAAGTCAACTGATAAGAGGAGGAAGGGAGTAAGAAAAACCATGAGAATCATTACTCGTGCTATGAAGACTGGACTCCCTGTGTTCTTGGATATCACTTGGGAGTAAGTGAAAGAAGAGGAAGTTGAAAAAGAAGAAGAAGATAAGGAAGAGAATGAAGAAGAGAGGAAAGAAGAAAAAACCTCTGGTTCCTCAACGAAATCAAGGTCGGATCCTAAGAAAAGGATTGTTGTTGAGGCTAAGAGTAGTGGAACTCCCCTTATTGCATCTGCATGAGTTCCATCTACTTTTGGTGGGTTTAGCGATGGCCTTTCTCAATTCAGTTCTGGGGGTTCCTCTAACACTGTCATGGAGACTCTACTAGAACTCAAGTCCTCTATGGACTCACTATTGGTGGCCCAAGAGAATGTGTTTGGGCGGTTTAATTTGTAGAAGCTACACTGAGTTCATTGGTTGAAATTATACAAGAAAAGATGCAGGAACTACTCACCCATGACCAGCAACTTTCTGAATCTCAAGAGTAGATCCGCAAACGCATTGAGGAGGTTGCTTTTGAACCTAAGGAAACCCAAAACCCTCCACCAAATTCCTAAACAGCCTACCCTTATCATAGGTTGCCTCCTAGTTAGCGCTAAATTTTAAGTCTTCAGCCAAACGTAGTTGGTAAACTAGTCTATATAAATAGGATCCACTAGGTTAATCGACTCCATAAGACCGTCCTCAACATTATTAGTCACATCATGCTTTAATCGTGGACCATTAACCATAAGAATACGACCATCTCGTGGGTCAGATATCTGTACAACACTAGAAGGAAAAAGCTGCTGAACAACAAAGGGTCCATCCCACCTGGATCTCAGCTTACATGGGAAAAACTTAAGCGTCGAGTTATATAGCCAAATCTGTTGATTAGGTTCAAAAGATTTTCTAGGAATGGTTTGATCATGAAAAGCTTTGGCTTTGCCCTAATAAATTTTAGCATTCTCACTGGCTTTATCATGCAATTCATCTAATTCTTATAGCTGAAGTCGTTGATTTGAACCAGCTTGTTTCATATCGAAATTAAAAGTTTTTGTAGCCCAAAATGCCCTGTGTTCTAATTCTACAAGGAGATGGCAAGCCTTCCCAAAGATGAGTCTATATGGTGACATTCCTGTTGGGGTCTTATAAGCAAGTCGGTAAGCCCAAAGAGCATCATTTAACCTCAAGGACCAATCTTTCTTATCGGGCCTAACAATTTTCTGAAGAATAGACTTAATCTCATGATTCGATACCTCCATTTATTCACTATTCTAGGGGTGATAGGGGGGTAGCTACTTTATGAGTCACGCTATATATATTTTCTAAGCAAAGCCTCAAAAGAACGATAAAGAAAATGACTACCGCGTCACTGATGAGTGCTCTGGGTACACCAGATTGACAAAAAATATTATCTTTAACAAAATCCATAACCACTTTATGATCATTTGTCTTAGTAGCTTTATCCTCCACCCACTTTGACACGTAATGAACAACTAAAATATATATAAAAAACCAAAAGATGGTGGAAAAGGGCCCATAAAATCTATACCCCATACGTCAAAAATCTCCACAATCAAAATAGAGGTAAGGGGCATCATATTACGACGAGACAAGAATCTTGTTTTATGACATCTTTCACAAGCTACACAAAATTTATGTGCATCTTAAAAAAAAGGTGGGCCAATTAAACCCACTTTGGAGTACTTTAGTAGATGTTCTCTTACTTCCAAAGTGTCCATCACAAGAATAGGAATGACAAAACGACAGAATATCATGATATTCAGATTCAGGTACACATCTTCTAATTACTTGGTCTGAATAATGCTTAAACAAATAAGGATCTTCCCAATAATAATGTTTAACCTGTGAAAAGAACATGTCCTTCTCTTGTTTTTACCATTGTGATTGTGTCTTACCAAAAGCAAGGTAGTTGACAAAATGCACAAACCATGGAAGACGTGAATGTGATACCGCAAATAATTATTCGTCGGGGAACTTATCATGCATAGCAAAATCATTAGTATGCTCAAGAATAAGCCAATATGTGATCAACGACGTAATTTTCGACCATATTTTATCTTTAATTTCAATATCATATTCTTGTAACAAGAGAATCTACCTAATTAGTTTGGGTTTTGACTATTTCTTAGACAATAAGTATCTTAGAGCCGCATGATCAGAATAAATTATGACTTTCGAGCATAAAAAATATGAGCGAAATTTATCAAGCGCAAACACAATAACTGATAACTCTTTTTCAGTGGTATTGTATTTTTTTTAGCATCCATAAGAGTTCGACTAGCATAAGAAATTACATAAGTTGCCATATTTACCTATTGACCAAGTACTACAACAACAGTGGTAGTCGATCCATTGCAAATAATTTCGAAAGGCAAGAAAAAATTAGGGGGCTGCACTATAGGTGCTGACACAAGCAACGATTCTATCTTTTCAAAAGACTCGACACATGATTGATCGAAATCAAAGGTGGTATCTTTAGCAAGAAGATTGGTGAGGGGCCTAAGAAGCTTACTAAAGTCTTTAATGAATCTCCTATAAAAACCTCGCATGGCCTAGAAACGATCTAACATGCTTAATGTAAGTAGGAATAGGAAGACTATCGATGATATCAACTTTAGCTTTATCGACTTCAATGCCTTTCTTTGAAATCATGTGACCCAAAACAATACCATCCTTAACCATAAAATGGCTATTTTCCCAACTCGTAATAAGATTTACCTCTTCACATCTTTTTTAAAACAAAGCAATAAGTTACATAAAAACTCATCAAATGAAGACCCAAAAATAGAGAAATCATCCATAAACACCTCGAAAAACTTATCAACCATATCGCATAATATTGACATCATATATCTTTGGAAAGTAGAAGATACATTGCATAACCTAAAAGGCATCCTTCTAAATGCAAAAGTATATGCGCGACAAGTAAAAGTTATTTTCTCTTGATCTTCAAGATAAATAACCAATTGATTGTAACCAGAGTAGCCATCAAGAAAGCAATAATAACTTTGGCCATATAACTTTTCAAAGATCTGATCAATAAAAAGTAAAGGAAAATGATATTTTCTAGTCAAGGAATTAAGCTTCCTATAATCAATATAAACTCGCCAACATGTGGTCTCCCTAGTAGAAACAAGCTCTCCTTCACTATCTCTCACAACTGTACCAGACTTTTTAGGAACAACTTGCACGGGACTGACCCACTGATTGTCAGAAACAGGGTATATGATACCTGCATCTAAAAGTTTCACAACCTCTTTCATGATTACTTCTTTCATATGTGGGTTTAACCTTCGCTGCATTTCTCTTGTAGGTTTAGCATTTTCTTGAAAAAAAATCCTATGCATACAAATAGAATGACTATTTCCCTTAAATCTACTACTGACCATGCTATAGCTCTCTTATGATCTGCAAATACTTTAATTAGCTCTAATTCATGCTCATCAGATAATTCAGATGAAATTATAACTGCTAAAGTCTCATTAGATCCTAGATATGCATACTTGAGTATAGAAGGAAGAGGTTTTAGCTCAAGTTTAGGTGGAGATCCTATAGATGATGGGGCTGGAGACTCGGAGAGGGGTGGTGAAGGCTCATTTCTAGACACCCAAGAAAAAGTTTCTAAAAGAGAAGTTTGATCAACAATGGAGCTCAAGACCTCATAAACATTTCCTAAGTTATATGCCTCAATGTTTTCATGTGCAATAATAGTTTCTAAAGCATATTAAGTTATGAGTGCAAGTAAAACCTCCTCAACAAACACGTCAATCAAATCAACAAAGAAATATTCAGATTCATTTTCAAATGTAGGTTGAGAAGAAGCTCTAGAAATATCCTGTTTAGTTCTCATAATTAAAACAGAAACCACAATCTCTCTGGAGCGAAAGTTTATAGTAGCATCAACAGTGACAAAGAAAGGACGCCCAAGAACTAAAGGACTATTCTTAGAAGGGTTACCTAACTCCACATCTAACATTACAAAGTCTACAGGGAAGAATCTTGTGTCAATTTTAACTAAAACATCATCAATCCTACCTCAAGAAACTCTAACAAAGCTATCAGCTAACTGCAAGGTACAATTAGAAGGTTGTAACTCACCAAAGCCTAGTCAAGCTCATACACAAAATAAGGAATCGATTAACACTTGAACCTAAATCTGAAAGTGCTTTTTCAATTTTATGATCACCAATACACTAAGAAATAGTAGGAACACCATGATCTTTAAACTTAGGTGTGTTGTTAAACTGCAAAAAGAGCTTACTTGTTCACTTAGGACAACTTTTTTAGAACCATGCGTCTTCAATTTTCTTTTAATTGTGCACACATCTTTAAGGAATTTAGCATAGGTAGGAATTTGTTTTATGGCATCCAAGAGAATAATGTTGATTTTAACTTGTTTAAAAGTTTCTAAAATATCTTTTTTTATTATTTCTACCATAAGGTGAAGGTGAAACTAATGCTTCGAGGAAAAGGAACTCTTGGTTCATAAGGTAATGAATAGAATGATTAGGTAATTTACCGTCATGTCTTTTAAAAACAACATTAGCTAATTAACCAATTTGAGTTTCTAGCTTAGCTTGACTGAGTATGAGAATCAACTATATGCATCTTGTTTTCCAGGGCTTGAATAGAAGAAGTAATAGTACCTAATGTAGAAGTCACAGTCCCCAATAAAGACATGATTTATTTTTGATATTCATAACTAGCTGTAGGTTATGCAGTAGGTTGTACATCAGGTGTGACATACTTTGAGCTTGAAAAATAGGAGGAATGTTATTCATACCAGATTGATTTCCTTGATTAGATCACTGCCCTTTCTGTACCTCACCAGAATTTTGCTTCCTGAAAAAGTTTGGAAGATTTATCCACCCCGGATTCTACATATTTAAATATGGATTATTGTGCGGAGGAAAGCCTCTGGCCGCATTCACTGCTCATGTCATACTTAGAATATATAGTAGGACAATTGTGAGACAAATGACTAGGATTTGCACATACATATTGAACATACATCATGAGAAGTAGGGGGTGCATATTCATGTTATTAACAGCTATTAATTGATCCATCTTTTTAATGAGAACCTCTACTTTGCTTGGCAAATCAAAAGAATGAGAGATTTCATAAGCCCCACCTTTACTTCCTAGTGATCTAGAAATTCTTATACGTCAAGAATTGGCATGTTGTAAAGAATTATCACTGAAATGCTCAAATAATTCCCATGCTTCATTAAGAGTCTTTATGAAAAAGGTACTACCACAAGAAGCATCGATCATTTGTTGATTACGTTTATCTAAACCAGAAAAAAACTTTACACTTGATGCCATTTAGGGACTTCATGGTGTGGGCAACTATGTAAAAGATCCCTAAATCTCTCCCAACACTCGTGAAACTGCTCATTCAGTAATTGAGAAACTCTGGTAATTTCACGTCTGATCTTAGTTAATTTACCAATTGGTTCATATTTCTTTAGAAATTGAGTAAATAAATTATTCCAATTGCAACAAAAGAGGCAAATATGAAAAGCAGAGTAGTCAAGCTCCCATATTTCTTGAATTCGCCCATAATAGTTGGTGGCCGCAAGAACGGGAGACTTATCTTTCGAGCTTGCGTATTGTGCAGATGACGCCACAAGTGAAACACCACTATTCCGTCACGATGTCGACTTAAGATCATGATGTTCACCCAAAACGTATATCCGTTAATATCTTAACCCTCATAAGAGTGTACAGTTCACGAGTTCCAAATGCTAACCACTTGACTCGTTTCTAAACATTTTCATCTAAATCATCCACTACTCGATGATGAAACCAATCAATGAATGTCTTATTATGCATTTGCGGCCAATGCCCTTATTCCTTTTCTAGGGTTGCTAACACGTAATTCCTCCATATGCTCATTTAAATAAGGATGGACAAATGCTACGTGATGCAACACAAATAAGTCACCAGGTACGCTTGTCGACAAAAGGTGAGATCAATTTTGAGCCAATCGTACCCTTGCCCTCGAGTCTGCCCTGGTGTCGAGATATCGGAACGCCAATAAGATCAACACCAGCAACATACTCTGCCACGAAATTACTGACCTCTTCAGCCACAATCCCTTGAATAATGCTACCTTCTGGTTGTGCAAGATTTCGAACTTTATCCTTCAAAGTACCCATATATCTCTCAAAAGGATAGCACCACCTCAAAAACACTAGACCACACAACTTAATTTCTCGAACTAGATGGACAATAAGATGCACCATAATGTCAAAGAATGCAGGGGGGAAAATCATCTCAAATTTGCATAAAGTTTCAACTATTCTAGCCTGCAAGTCATCGAGTGTCGACGGTTGTAGCACTTTGCTGCATATTGTATGAAAAAATGAATAAAATCTGTAATGGTGTGCCTCACATGCTTTGGAAGTATCCCACGAATTGCAATCGGTAAGAATACTTGCATCATGACATGACAATCGTGAGATTTCATACTCGATAACTTCAACTCACTATTTAAGGTAACAAATCGCTTCATATTCTATGAGTACCCAGTTGGAACCTTAATGCCATACAATGACTCGCAAAAAATCCGTTTCTCAGCTTTCGACAGCGTGTAGCAAGCTGGTGGCAAATAATTCTTCTCCGAATCATCCACCTTTTTTCTTTTCCCAGTTTCCTCATCAACCCTTTCCTCCACTACTTTCTTTTTCCTTCCAGCCCTTTTTTGAGCCCACAACTCCGATCGAAGCTTATTTTTTTTCAAGTGAAGACGTGACGCTTTAACATCCTTTGTCTTGCCCGGAATATTCATAAGTGTCGCAAGAATAGCATCACAAACATTCTTCTCTATGTGCATGACATCCAAACAATGTCTGACCTTTAAATCTTTCCAATATGGGAGTTTCCAAAAAATAGACTCCTTTTTTCATACTCCTGTAGTTCCATCAACGTCACTCGAAGGTTTACCATAGATCGTTTCAATGCCCTTAACGTGATTATAAACTTCAGTACCAGTTAATGGTCTACGAGCAACTTCCTCTTCAACCGTCCCATCGAAGGCCTTTTTCTTAAACCGATAGGGATGGTCGCGTCTAAGGAGCCTTCGTGTGCGCATATAGACATGTTTGCAGCCCTTAATGTGTGTAGACTTCATGTCATCAATACAAATCGGGCACGGCTTTTTTCCTTTGGTCTTATACTTAGATAAGTTCCCATAAGCTGGAAAGTCGTTCATTGTACAGAAAAGCATGGCACGCAGAGTGAACATCTCATTAGCATACGCATCAATTACCAACACTCCTTCGTTCCACATCTTCTGTAGATCTTCAACAAGTGGTCAAGGTATACATCTATGTCATTTCCAAGGTTGTTTTTGGCCCCGATATGAGAAGCGACAACATGATGTAATCATGCGTTTCATGCACAACCAAGGAGGCAAGTTATAAATCACTAAAACTACTGGCCATGTACTATGCTGAGAACAAAGATTGCCAAAGGGATTCATGCCATCCGTACATAATCCAAGCCTCAAATTCCTATCCTCGTTACCAAACGGCTTATGCACCCTATTGATACTTTTTCCACTCAGGGGAATCAGCCGGATGCTTCAATAAACCGTCTTTCTTCCAACGATCTGCATGCCACCGCATATTCTTCGCATCTTTTTTTACTGAGAACATGCGCTTAAATCTAAGTATTATGGGAAGATACCACAACACCTTAGCTGGTGGTCCTTCACTACCCCCAGCCCCTTCACGCCTGTACCTTGACAATCCACAATGTGGACACTCATCTAAATGCTCATACTCATTACGATAAAGCATATAATCGTTTGGACAAGCATGTATCCTCTGGTACTCTAAACCGAAAGGACACATGAGTTTCTTAGCATAATAGTTCGACTTTGCGCGCTCATTTCCATCAGAAGCATATCGCCTAAAACTTCCAACAACGACGTGAAACCGCAATCCGTCCAACCTTTCGACATAATATTGAAGAGTGTTATCACAAATGAAAGTTTGGTGTACTTCGCACAACCGGATACAATGGCCTTTCAGCAGCCTCAGACATTGACTCAAACATTCGAGGTCGTTTGCAAGACTGATCTTCAACCTCTTGTATCATCTCGTCTACCCGATCTCTATCATCATCCCCATACTCATCATCCTCGAAATCATCACTTAATCTATCCTTCTCCTCTTCACATACATCATTCATTATCCAATAGCTTCTTGCATATCTCCCCTCCTCACCATGCCAAACCCATCCGTGGTATTGAGGCCTAAACCCACGACGAAAGACATGCTCCCTAAGCAAATGAATACTACTAACCTTGCTCACATTTCCACAATCTAAACAAGGACAATAAAAGTCGATCGCTCCGTAAGATGCTTGGTATTCTAATGCATTTACAAAATTCTCGAGACCCCATTCACAAACTCAATCGATTCACGGCTACCATACATCCAAGTACGATCCATCTCATTCATGAAAACCTCTAATTAAACACAACCAATTATAAGTATCAATCATTTAAGCACATTCACATTCAAGACAATCACATATTGAAAACACGCACATACAAATGGAGGCTAAGAGAGTCACATGTGCAAATGTATGCATGCATGCGAAGGTCCTTATCACTCCAACCTAACCCATCCTTGGACGTTTAATCTCACTAGTGAATATATGCCAACTTTTCACTTCTAAGGAAAATCCGGCAAAGATTTCCCTACAGCTTCTCCAAGTACACAATGTAGATAATTGATTATCTACATATGTACACAGAGAACAATGTAGAGAAACGACAAGCCAAGACTTTCCTTAGAATTGAAAAGAAGACATACATTCACCACCTAAGTGAGATCAAACGTCCAAGGACAGCTCCCAACAAGGGACTATTCAAGACTTACTCCTAATGAGTAAGTCTTGAACGGGTATCTAGGCATATGATTGATGATGATGATTCATATAACTTATACATTTCATAGCTTAATTAAATTGTTTTCATCCAATCTCATATCAAGAAATATACATACACATAGATTGAATCTACATATATACACAATAAATGAAGATATATAATGAATTGTCTTTATCATAAATACATACCAATAACAACTAATATGAAGATCAATTTCTATATATACTCTGCACTATCTCCTAGTTGATTTGCCGCTTCCAATATGCTAATATATAAGACACATAAAACCGAAAAAATTGTTAGCATATAGTAAATGCAAATTGCATATTATTATAAGAAATACATTAATATATATAAATTATCATATCTTACCCACATTGAAACACATTACAACAAAATTCAAGTCATATTCCACTAGTAAAACTACAACTTAAGGAGCATATTGAGGTTTTTGATCAACCAAATTACTGTTTTCAAAGATCCCACCTAAACTAATCCCATTTCCAAAGTCTTGATGTGTGAAAAAGTTTGAAAGCAACTAGGGATTGTATTTAAATTCATGGCTCGGGCTTTCTAATTCAGGATCAACAAGCACTGGATACATCACTAAAACAGAAGAAAAAACAAGGGTTTTGGCTAATTTCTCTTGGACAAAAGATCAAACAGCTTGTGGGTGTGGATTTTTTTTGTTCTTCTGCAATAAATTTAGAGAAATTGAAAGTTACAGAACAAAAGTTACCAAGCAAGTGAAGCAAAAATCAACTAAAAACATATATGAAGAAAAATATCAAAGGATAGAACTATAAGATAACATAAAAATTAAAGCTTTTGACATTCTAGGTGTGTAAAAGAAGGTTAATCTAGTGAAAAACAACATTAAATCCAGAAAATTGCAAACCTAGCTATAGGCCGACGCGGTGGTACGGTGGTAGCTGGCCCTGGGAAGTGTCGCGCGATGGCGTGAGAGGGGTGGTTGGCGCACAGATGGATGCCGCTCAAGTTGTTGGCGCACAGGTGCCTCGCGCTCAGGTGGTTGGCGTGTAACTTAGGGCGATTTTCGCGCTCAGGTGCGTGGGGAGGAACTCGCTGGTGGCGTTTCTAACCACGTCGAGGGTGGCGCGTAGGAGAGGAGAGGGTTATGCGTGGTGCGGTGGGGGTGGCGCGTAGGAGAGGAGAGGGTTATGCGTGGTGCGGTGGGGGTGGCGCGTAGGAGGGTGGCACGCAGGAGGTGGAGAGGGTACTGCTGGCTGGGTCGCTGCTTGGAGAGGAGAGAGTGAATGAAAATAATGCTGGAGGGAAATGCAAATTAAGCGCGGTGATATTAGTGGGAGAGTAAAAAATAAAAAAAGGGTTGCGGTTGAGTGGTAAATCGCAGCCCTTTCTTTAAGGGATGCGGTCAAGCCCAAAACCGCAGCCCTTTACCGAACAAAGGGCTGCGGTTTTGGGCTGGACCGCAGCCCTCAAAGGAAGGGCTGCGGTTTTCAACACAACCACAGCCCTTTTACAACAGCAAATGACAATTTTTCCTCTAGTGAAGCCTTGAAAAAGAAGAAGATCTAAACAAACTTATTTTCTTGAACATAAAGAATTAAAGAAGCTATTGCAATTCCCAAAAATACTAGGCCTACTAAAGGCACCAAAATAGATGGAAAGTTAATAGTTGTCATAGAATGGGTACCTCGATTTACTATATTGTAAACTTTGGGATTGGGAACAGTATGAAAGATCTTTTAGAAGCACATATTCCTCCAGGGGGGACGGTTGGGACGCGGTCATAAAGGTCTTTATGACACAATCAACAATTCGCTTCATTTTCAATTAGAACATCCCCTAGCCAGTTTAGGTGTTATACCTTCCTTGGTAGCCCAACACATGTATTCTTTACCTGCTTATACGTTCATAGCACAAGAAGTCCACCAATGTTTTGATTTATCTTTTAGTCAAAAGGGAAAAGTAAGAAATAAATTTCTTCGTTTGTCACATTAGGTGATTAAAAGTCGAACATACCTTTAGAAACTCATCAAACATCAATATGCTTATATGGGATTTTATAATCAAGACCGTGGAAAGAGGGAAGCCGTTGAATAATCTGAGGTTTAATTTCAAATCTCCCAATGATAGTTGGCATTCAACTTCCTATAGGAGAAGTGTAAGTATGAGGAGTGAAATACTTACTAAGTTGTCTAGGTTGTAGCTCACCCATGAATCAGAATCAATCTCAGCATTAGAAATAGATATATTATCTCAATGTAAAGCCCTTAGTTCTCTAAGTGTGCATTCAATCTCAAGATTATATGGATGTAGATTAAAAATAATGACCTACGACCAATTATTAACTAAAAACACCAAACCAATCACGAAACAAAAAAAGTATAGAATGGAAAGAAAGCACTTGGAATTTGAGCTATTAATTCGGCAACTTCTCTCTAACCTTTAATACGTGTAAAAATTAGTAAAATGCGAGAATATCTAGGAAACTAATAAAGAAAAACAAATACAAAAACAGAAATTTAATATCATAATAAGAACTAAACTAAAAGAAAATAAAATAAAATTAACCAAACATCGTTCCCTGTCAACAGCGCCAAAAACTTGGGAGTAATTTTAGACAAGCTTTAAAACCCAATTCTTGCAAGTGCACAAGATCTAGTAGCCAGTGATAAATAATAGAGTATCGAATCCACATGGAACGTTAATTAATATTAATTCTAACGTCTACTAATTTAATCCTAAATCAAAATATAATGATTTGATTGTGAACTAATTTAACTAGACTCGAAATTTAAAGTAACTAAGTAAAGTTGGTAGAATAAAGTTGAATTGGAAAACAAGCAATAATATGAATCCTAGACAGTCGAATACACCACTAATAATTTGACTAATAACCTAACCGAAATGCGATTCAATAGGTTTATCAAATACCCTAAACTACAGGGTCAAGATTACTTCGAACAAAATTAGTATTGTGATTAATTAGGTGACATACCTATCTAACCAAAGCATGAATTATTCAACTTTTTAATCACAAATCATGAAATACCATTACATAACATCACACTTTGAACTACAAGAACAAACTGTATCAATTCGATAAGCATATAAATCAATAAGTCATTCTACAAGAATAATATCAATCTATTTTGCAAACAATAATCAACCCAATAATAATCTAAATAGATATGAAATCATAAACTAAAACAAATTTTCAAACAAACTAAAGTACCGACTCATACTAATAAGATTTCATCTAAATCCTAGAAAACGAAATTAGCTGCTCATAACTAAAGTACCAAATCATATGATGTCTCATGTCGTACTCCTTTCTCCTATGTCTTCTCTGCAGTCGTCTATTTCCTTTTCTTATTCCCCCCCTCCTGCTACGTTCTGCTTTCTTTTTATTTTCTTTCTTCTTTAACTCGGCTGCGAGTGATCCTCTTAGCCAAATACAGTTTGTTTTTTTTCTTTCTTTTTCTTCCTTTTCTTTCTTTCAATTGCTGCGTGGGTTGGTTGTTTTGGTGGCAGCATTGGGCTTGGCCCATTTCTTCCACTTCTTGTGTGTTAACATCAAAAGAAACCCAAATTTCCTTTATTCTTTGGCTGAAATATATTGACATTGGTTTAACCCATTAATTTACTCAAGACCAATTGCATTCCTTTGACTCCAAAATTATAAAGTACCTAATGACAATAGATATATTATTACTAGTACAAAATATATCACAATTAAAACTAAAAAATTATCCTATAAACTTAATTACTATATAACCTATGAAAACCATTGAAGCCTACAACTTATAGTTTATAATGCTAGATAAGGAGCTAGCAATAGGAAATAAAAAAAGTTATAATATATAATAATTTGCACTTATCAAGTTTCTGGTGTCAAAAATTGACGTGTGGATCAATTGCTCAACAGGATGAAGATTCCATGTCTGTGACCTTAATAAATTTTATTCAAATTACTTAACTTTCAATTATTGTTTTATTTTAGTTGGAACTTTATTACTAATTTATTAATTCTTTATCGACAAGTTGCAAATGTTGTCATCACCGGTGATGCTAATCGAGTTGAGCAGCTCGCGAGCAAATCGAGCTCGACTCGGTCAACGCTCGGTCAAAACTCGACTCGAGTTTGCTGGGCTCGAAATCGACTCGGCTCGAAAGTTTAACGAGCACGAGTTAAGCATGACCCTGATCAACTCGATAAGCTCGTGAGTAGCTCGATAAGGTTTTTTTTCATATATTTTTTTGACAATTTATTTTATTTAATACAAAAGTTTATTGGAAATATTAGTGACAAAAAAATATGGACCAATTCACCAAGCCCAAAAAAGATAAACTCTCCACTCTCCACCCAATTCCAAACCATCCCATAAAAATATTAAAAAAATAAAAAAAAAACCTTCCAACCCATCCCATATTAATACTAAAAAGTAAAACCCTAATCTAAAAATCACAACCGCCGCCCCCCTTCCCCCCCTCTCTCTCTTTCCCGAAACTCTTCTCAACCTCTCACTCCTCTTAGCCTCTCACTCTTTTCTGCTCTCGACCTCTCCATCACTCCTTTCTTTTGCAACAATTAACAAAAAAGAAAGAAAAAAGAAGAAGAAGCAAGGGGTAATTTATCAGCAATTCTAAATCAGTGGCGGTGGATGACAAAGCTAGAAGCAACTCGTAGTTCTTCAATATTAATTTGTTTTCCCTATCTTCTTTCTCTTTTAATGCCTTCAATGGTGAGTTAGAAAACGAAAATCAAACGAATTGGAATTTTGGAAAATCAGCATCAAATAATTGAAAATGTTAGTATGCTAAGAAGAAGCAAAATTGAAGCGACGTAAAACAAAATTTTGAGGAAGCAAAGTCCAAAATAGATGCACATTATTCTGATTTTGAAGTTTTAATTTTTTAGATATGGGTATGTTTTTTCGTTTTTTAGTAGTTGGATAAATTATATCTCTAAAGTTCAAAGTTTGTAATATCATCTTTTTTATTTACCCATGCAATTGACTAGATCTTAACATTGGTTTGTAGTTGTTTTTGAAATTAGTTCTTTAGATTTAGTTTGTAATGTTAAAAACAGATTCTTTAGATGTAGTTTGTAATTTTATTATAAGTTGTAATGTTGTATATATAGTTTGTTTAGAACTTGTAAATTAAATGTATGCGATACAACATTTGCATGCAACGACTATTTTTTCAACATTTTAATTTTGTCAGCTATCCGAGCAAAACCCTTCAATGATGTTTAGTACAATATTTTTACAAAATTAAATTAAATTTTTTTCTTTAAAGATATGTAGAAAATCAATCAAAAAATAATGAAGTATTGTTAGTCTTCATGAGCATTTGAGTCGAGCTCGTTTCGAGCTTAAGCCGAGCTATCGAGCAAACCGAGCTCTAGACGGCCAATCGAGTCGAGCTATTCGAGCAAACCGAGCTCAAGCCAAACGGTCGAGTCGAATTATTCGAGAAAATCGAGCTTGCCGAGTTCGAGTTTCGAGTCGAGCCATAAGAAATCTTAACGAGCACGAGTTGAGCAGAGATTGGCGAGCTTAACGAGTAAAGAGCACGAGTCCAGCAGAGCTAAAAAGTTTTCGAGTCGAGTCGAGCAGGCGTCTGCTCGCGATTGACTCGCTCGATTAGCACCCCTTGTCATCACCAAAAAGGGGGAATATTGATGAACCTTAATGTTTGGATGATGACAAGCAAAATTACATCTAATGGTTTTAGTTTGTGTGAAGGTTAAGTTCCAGAGTTACAATAAATTCAATAGAGGAGAAGTTTGCATTATGAGTTCCTAAGGGAGAAAATGGAGTTCGAAAGTTAGAACTGCAACAAAGTTTCAAAGTTTGAAGCTATCTTGAAGAAGTTAATCTAACACAAGTCAAAGCCACTAGTTGATAAAGAATAATCAATTCATTGGCAAGTTCCACAAGCAGGTTCTTGTGAATGTTCCTAAGTTCCTACGGGGATTTATAAAAGTTTGTTGGAACTGAAGTTGAAGCGTCAGAGTTGAAGTTTCTAAGTGTAAATCCATGAAGACTAAAATTATGAGTTTATTTGTAGGATTTATGTAAGTGTTAAAATTACTAATTGTACGGGGATTTATAAAAGTTTTTTGGAACTGAAGTTGAAGCGTCAGAATTGAAGCTTCTAAGTGTAAATCCATGAAGACTAAAATTATGAGTTTATTTGTAGGATTTATGGAAGTGTTAAAATTACTAATTGTAGTATTATGAAACATCATGAACTGGTTAAGTGTGACTAAAATTATCAAACAATTTTTTGGAAAATATTGAGAAAAATATTTTTAGATATTAATCTTTTGATTAATATTCTCTAAGAAAACATTTTTAATCACGTAAATTGTGCTAATAATGTTGTTAAGGGTTTTGCTAAACGTGTGTTCGATACGAGTGTTCCCCCAGTTTCTCTAACAAACTCACTGTCATTACCTAAGTTCTGGGCACGTTGACAGTTATTAGGAGAGAAACTTAGTGAAGGCTCTTAAGGAAGCTTTCTCTATAAACAGTGGAAGGATCATGTCAAACAATACAAAACCAAAGAATCTACAAACATAATTTGAGCCTAAAAGTTTTCTAAGTCATATGTTCTTAGTCAGTTCCTATTGTTCCAAATATTGTACTTAGCGTCTAAACACTAGTGTTTTTATATTTTTCATAGAGTTGTGAGTGGGGAAGAATTGTGGGAACTCTTGAGTGACTTAGGGTTAAGATTTTGCAAATGTTGTCATCACCGGGGATGCTAATCGAGTTGAGCAGCTCGCGAGCAACTCGAGGTCGACTCGGTCAACGCTCGGTCAAAACTCGACTCGAGTTTGCTGGGCTCGCAATCGACTCGGCTCGAAATTTTAACGAGCACGAGTTGAGCATGACCCTGATTGACTCGATAAGTTCTTGAGTAGCTTGATAAGGTTTTTTTTCATATATTTTTTTGACAATTTATTTTATTTAATACAAAAGTCTATTTGAAATATTAGTGACAAAAATATGGACCAATTCACCACATCCCAATAAAGATACACTCTCCACTCTCCACCCAATTCCAACCCATCCCATATTAATACTAAAAAAAAAAAAAAACCTTCCAACCCATCCCATATTAATACTAAAAAGTAAAACCCTAATCTAAAAATCACAACCGCCGCCTCTCCCTACTCTCTCTCTTTCACGAAACTCTTCTCAGCCTCTCACTCCTCTTAGCCTCTCACTCTTTTCTCGCTTCCTCGACCTCTCACTCACTCCTTTCTTTTGCTACAATTAACAAAAAAATAAAGAAAAAAGAAGAAGAAGCAAGGGGCAGTTTATCAGCAATCCTAAATCAGTGGTGGTGGATGACAAAGCTGGAAGCAACTCGTAGTTCTTCAATATTAATTTGTTTTCCCTTTCTTCTTTCTCTTTTAATGCCTTCAATGGTGAGTTAGAAAACGAAAATCAAACGAATTGGAATTTTGAAAAATTAGCATCAAATAATTGAAAATGTTAGTATGCTAGGAAATTCCAGAAGAAGCAAAATTGAAGTGACGCAAAACAAAAATTTAAAGAAGCAAAGTCGAAATTAGATGCACATTATTCTGATTTTGAAGTTTTAATTTTTTAGATCTGGGTATGTTTTTTCGTTTTTTAGTAGTTGGATAAATTATATCTCTAAAGTTCAAAGTTTGTAATATCATCTTTTTTATTTACCCATGCAATTGACTAGATCTTAACATTGGTTTGTAGTTGTTTTTGAAATTTGTTCTTTAGATTTAGTTTGTAATGTTAAAAACTGATTCTTTAAATGTAGTTTGTAATTTTATTATAAGTTGTAATGTTGTATATTTAGTTTGTTTAGATCTTGTAAATTAAATGTATGCGATACAAAATTTGCATGCAACGACTATTTTTTCAACATTTTAATTTTGTCAGCTACCTGAGCAAAACCCTTCAATGATGTTTAGTACAATATTTTTACAAATTTAAATTAAATTTTTTTCTTTAAAGATATGTAGAAATCAATCTAAAAAGAATGAAGTATTGTTAGTCTTCATGAGCAATTGAGTCGAGCTCGTTTCGAGCTCAAGCCGAGCTATCGAGCAAACCGAGCTCCAGCCGGGCAATCGAGCCGAGCTATTCGAGCAAACCGAGCTCGAGCCAAATGGTCGAGTCGATCTATTCGAGAAAATCGAGCTTCTCGAGTTCGAGTTTCGAGTCGTGGCATAAGAAATCTGAACGAGCACGAGTTGAGCAGAGATTGGCGAGCTTAACGAGTAACGAGCACGAGTCCAGCAGGCTAAAAAGTTTTCGAGTCGAGCAGGCCTCGGCTCGCGATTGACTCGCTCGATTAGCACCCCTACTGATCACCAAAAAGGGGGAATATTGTTGAGCCTTAATGTTTTGATGATGACAAACAAAATTACATCTAATGGTTTTAGTTTGTGTGAAGGTTAAGTTCCAGAGTTAAAATAAATTCAACAGAGGAGAAGTTTGCATTATGAGTTCCTAAGGGAGGAATCGGAGTTCAAGAGATAGAACTGCAACTAAGTGCCAGAGTTGGAAGCTATCTTGAAGAAGTTAATCTAACACAAGTCAAAGCCACCTGTTAATAAAGAAGAATCAATTCATGAGCAAGTTCCACAAGCAAAGTTCCTCCGAAGGTTCCTAAGTTCCTACGGGGATTTATAAAAGTTTGTTGAATCAAGTTGAAGCGTCAGAGTTGAAGCTTCTAAGTGTGAATCCATGAAGACTAAAATTATGAGTTTATTTGTAGGATTCATGTAAGTGTTAAAATTACTAAGTGTAGTATTATGAAACATCAGGAACTGGTTAAGTGTGACTAAAATTATTAAAATAATTTTTGGAAAATATTGAGAAAAATATTTTTGGATATTAATCTTTTGATTAATATTCTCTAAGAAAACCTTTTTAATCACGTAAATTGGGCAAATAATGTTGTTAAGGGTTTTGCTAAACGTGTGTTTGTTATTTAGTGTTCCCCGAGTTTCTCTAACAAACTCAATGTCATTGCCTAAGTTTTGGGCACGTTGACAGTTATTAGGAGAGAAACTTGGGGAAGGCTCTTAAGGAAGCTTTCTCTATAAATAGTGGAAGGATCATATCAAACAATACACAACCAAAGAATCTACAAATATAATTTGAGCCTAAAAGTTTTCTAAGTCATATGTTCTTAGTCAGTTCCTATTGTTCCTAATATTGTACTTAGCGTCTAAACACTAGTGTTTTTATATTATTCAAAGTGTTGTGAGCGGGGAAGAGTTGTGGGAACTCTTGAGTGACTTAGGGTTAAGGTTAGAGTACAAAGAGAAAGAATAGCACCGTGATCGGCGTAATCATAGTGGGGAAAGAGGTGGAGTTTCGCGTAGAACTTGCGAGATAATTGTAGATTGGAGTAGAGCTTGCAAGAGTTGGAGTTGGGAGTGGAACTTGCATATGTAATAGGTTGTAACATAAGAGGTTTGATCTCTTGTTTATTGCTTTACTTTTTGATAGCTTTTAGTTGGTATTATAGTTGTTTTTGAAGTTAGTTTAGGCTAGTATGTTAGCTATTTCTTTAATTTGTGCAATTTTCCCCCTTATATGCACTTTCTTTGGGCGTTTTATTTCGTTTGAGGACTTATAAGCATGCTTGGAGGACACTGCACAACCCCGGATATTAAGATCGAAGAGGAAGATCTTGGAAGCATCAAGGAAGCATAACTAAGTTCATGGGGAATTATAAGAAGTTTTGGAAGGATTTCGCGCACAAGGGTCAAATTTAAATGGCCATAACTTTCATCACAAAGAATATTTTTGAGCTATTCAAGTTGGAGATTAAAGCTTAGCTCAATATATTTCCAACGAGTGGTCACAATCACAATTCTGATGAAAAACGAGTGAGATATGGCCATTTGAAAATGAGCTAACGAAATTGAAAAAGTGACCCGAGCGCTCGGCTCTATTGATCCGCCACGGAAAACTGAAATTTCAGTTTTGAAGATCCGGCCCGCCCGGTCAATCCCAACCCGAGCGCCGGGGCACTCCAACCCGCCCCGGTCGGTGATTTTACAGAACGCCTTTCGTTTCTTTGCGGTTTTAATACGGAGGTTTTCTTTTAATTAAGCTTGTTTTATTTTAGGACTATATAAGGGAAACTCCTCTCATTTTAGGTTAAGCTAATTTTATTTTGAGATTAGAGAGATTTAATTTGTGTTTAGTACTCAACTTTAGAACCCTAGGAGAGAGAAAGTTCAGGTTTGAAGCTTTGGAACTCCATTTTCGCATTTATACAAGATTAAAAGTTGTTAATTTCTTATTTATTTCATTTTCTCTTCCTCTAATCTTGTTTAGTTCATGTTTTGTTTACTTAGGTCTTGTTTTATGGTGATGAAGTTAGTTCAAGTTTATTTTTGCTTTATTTCCATGATTTGTGAGTAGTTTCCTACTAGGGGGAAGGGATGTAACCTTCATTTGCTCTTTGGATCCTAAATGGGGGTTAATATTTGGGGTTAAACTTGCTTGATTTGGTTTGTTGGGTGATTGATCACCACTTTACTTGCTTATTTGGAATCCCTAATGATGGATCGAGAGATGAAGTTAGGGATATAGACTAAGTTTGGTTGCTAGACTAGGATCTCCATGAAAATAGGTATTTTCTAGTTTCGGGAAGCTTGATTATCATGAGTGACTAATTAAGCTCCTCTAAGTAGCTCGAGAGAGTAATTAGAGTTCCTATGTGCATGATTTCCCCTTGTGTTCCCCTATTTGTTTCCCCTTGATTTTGATGATTGGATTCTTGGTTTGAGTGTTGGTGAATCCCCTAATTCCCTATTTCTTTTACCCTTGATTTATCTTATTTACTTGCCTTGTTAATTTGCTTTGTCAATATCTGAATTTTCTTAGACTTTAGAATTGTTACTAAACCTTCAAAAATCCAAAAATAGATTTAGCTCATCTGTAGTTAATGAATTAGCCTTTGATTAACCTTACTTCCTTCAGGATTTGACCCTATACTTACCCTATATTGGGTAGTTTAGGGGTTTTTGGCGTGTTTACAACGAGCCCGTTAAATTTTTGGCGCCGTTGCCGGGGTAGTAACGGTTAACATTGTTTTAATTTGTTAGTTTTGAGAGTAAATCACCTTTTATTTTTTGTTTACCTATTAGTTGTTGACTACTTGTGGGATTTGTGCCTTGTTATTTGCGAATCTTCTCCTTAGTTGTGTTGTTTGCATGTCAAGAAGGTTCAGGGGTGATCATAATATCCCTATTTATCACAATCTTGAGAACACTTTGAGACAATTGAGTAGGATCTTTAGAGAACCAACGGTATAACCTTCAATTGTTCAAAGAACCTGGTGGAAGAACCACCATTTGTACATGAATCATCTTCTTCCTCTACTTCTAGCACAATGGGTGATGAACAACCTCCTAGAGCATTGAGGGATTTTTGACATTCCGAGGCTTTTGAAGTAAAGAGTAGAATTCGTCGTCCTACCACAACCGTAGAGTTCTCCCCGCACTGGATTCCCATGATTAAGCAAGAACCTTATAGAGGTATGACTCATGAGTGCCCTCTTGAGCACTTGGCTAATTTCTCGGAGTTATGTGTCACGGTGAAGCAAAACAATGTGACTTAAGAGTTTGTGAGGCTCAATCTCTTTCATTTCTCTCTTGTGGGCAAGGCTAAGAACCGGTTGCAATCCATTCCGTATAATTATTTGACTACTGGGCACAAGTGAGCGCGTCTTTGTGGGAGGAGTTCCATTCTCAAGAAAAGACCTCCGAAGCTAGGAGGAAGATAGCTAACTTCACCCAAGAGGAGGATGAGACGTTATATGGAGCTTGGAATAGGTTCAAAGAACTTCGAAGATCTTACCCTCACCATGGTTATAGTCAATGGATGCTTATGCAAAGCTTCTATGATGGTCTTCTTCCTATGACCCGTGGAAGCCTTGATTCGGGTGCGGGATGCCAACTAACAACACTTCCGGCTGACAAACCGAACCTACAATGAAGTGGTAGTAAGACATTACTCCTGGGGAACTCTACTAGAACCGCAAACAAGAAGAATGTAAGCAAGGGCAAGTATGATCTTGATACGATTGACCACATTAATGCAAAACTTGATACCCTTGCAAAGAAGTTGGAAAAGGTAAGCTTGGCATCTCCTAGCCAAAGCACTTCTCAAGCCTTTTCTTGTGAAATTTGTGGTGGATTGGACCATGCTAGTTCTTATTGTCGTGGGTCTATGGACCATGTTGCATGGGCGAGCTCTAGAGGTTAGGGAAATCCCAACTTCAATAACCAAGGAAGATGCAACAACAATGCAAGTGGTGGATGGAAGAACCCTCAATCATCTCATACTTACCAAGCCTCAAATAGACCACCCGAATTTCATAACCCCCAACAAGGATTCACACAACCACCCCCTAGAGCTCCCTTTGAACCAACCAACCTAAACAATCTTCCCTAGAATCTACTCTCCAACTCTTCTTGTCCCAACAAATAAAAATCAACACCGATAATGATAGGATGTCTTGGAGAGATAACCACTTCCCTCCACCAATTGAATACTCACAACAAAATAATTGAGACACAACTTGCTCAAGTCGCTTAACAAGTAAGCAACAACACCTCAAATTCTTCTACCCAACTTCATAGCCAACCAATCATTCGAGACCAAGTTAAAGCCATCACTTTGAGATTTGGGGCTCACTATGAGGGTCCTAAAATGCCCAACATTGATGATGCTAGTCCTTCCAAGGAGGGTGAGAATGTTGATAGTGGAGTGGATAAAGAGGTTAAAGAGATAATTGTGGAAGACATTCAAGAGGATGAGACTTCAATAGTGGTTGAAACCAAGAAATCAAGCAAAGAACTTCCTCCAATGAAGAACTACACTCCTCCGATTCCATACCCTCAACGGTTAATGAAGAGGCAATTTAATGACAAGTTTGTCAAATTCCTTGAAGTAATGAAAGGTCTACAAGTGCACATTCCATTTATCCAAGCTATGACCCAAATGCCCACCTATGCCAAGTTTCTAAAAGAACATCTCAACAAGTCCAAGCTTGAAGAAAGTTCTATTGCTCTCACCGCCGAAGTTAGTGCGGTTCTCCAAAACAAGCTCCTTGAAAAACTTAAAAATTTGGGTTCTTTCTCTATACCCGTGAGAATTGGAGATTTGGAGTCGAACATAGCATTGGCCAACCTAGGGGCGAGTGTTAGCCTCATGCCACTCTCAAATGCAAGGAAGCTCAACTTTGAGCTTAAACCCACTAGAAGAGTAATACAATTGGCGGATCGTTCGGTTAAGGTCCCCGTTGGAGAATTGGAAGATGTGCCAGTGCAAGTAGGGAGAGTATTCATTCCTTGTGATATTGTTGTGATGGAGATGGAAGAAGACTCTCAAGTTCCTCTCATCTTAGGGAAGACCCTTCTTGAAAACGGTCGAGGTGCTTGTGGATATGAAGAGAGATATCATGATTTTGAGGGTCGGAGATGAAAAGATGAAATTTGCATTCAACAAAAGTATGAAAGCCCCTATCATGGAAGAAGTGCATCGGATGGATATGCTTGAGCAAGAGTTATCAAACCTTAAGACTTTGAATGAAGTAAGGGACCCCTTTAACGATGTGCTATCAAGGAAGAAACAAGAAAGGGGAGGTGAAGTTTGCAACCTCAAGAAAGCTGTGAACAAGGTTTCCATCTATCATCCGAAAGAAGCAAAGCTTAAGGTATTCGAAGACTCATTGAAGAAGGAGGAGAGTACTAAGCTTCCTCCCACTTTTAAACAGAAAATAGAGTTTGCATCCAAGAAAACAAATGAGACTCCACTCATGAAGATTGTTGGAGTATAAATGTTCTATTGTGTTCCTAGCTTGGTAACCTAACATTATAATGCTTTTAATGACTTACAAGCTAATGTTTCGTTGAAAAAATAAAAATATTTTAGTCTAATTTCATGCTTATTAGTTTAGTTTCTTTTGAGGTTTGGTGGTTAACTAATGTCTTGTTTTTATGATCCACTTGGTTTAATAATGCTATTTTACTCGAGGTTGGCCAAAGACTAAGTGTGGGGAAGTTTGATTAGCTCATTATATTGCATATTTTTACCCCTATATTTATGTTATTTGAATATATTTTATATTTATATATGGGTTTTTAGTATGACTTCTATTATTGCGTACTTTTTATTTTTGTTATTAATTTTTATCACCAATTGAGCATAATTAGTTTTTTATCTTATGATAGGTAATTAGTTCACGAAATAAGAGAGTATGTATAAATGACCATGAGAGTTAGGAAACATAATTAACAAAGCAAGAAGTATGTATAAATGACCATGAGAGTTAGGAAACGGTCCCATAAAATCAATCCCCATACATCAAATGTTTCACAATATAACAATGGGGCTTGAGGCAGTTCATTTCTTTGGGAGATATTACCTACTCGCTGACAATTATCGCATGATTTACAAAATGCATAGGCATCTCAAAATAGACTTGGCAAATAAAAACCACAATTGAGTACTTTTTTTGGTGTTCATTTAGCACCAAAGTGCCCTCCACATGCGTGGGAATGACAAAATATTAGGAGAGAAGCTACCTCTCTCTCGGAATACACCGTCGAATGACTTAATCCGAACAATGCTTCCACGTATAAGGATCATCCCATGCAAAATACTTTGAATCGCTACGAAACTTGTCCTTTTGTGACTTTGAAAAACCCGGAGGAAATTTGTTAGAGATAAGAAAATTGACAATTTTAGCATGCCAAGGTCGTATATCCCTAATAGAACATAAAGTTTCGTCAGGGAATGCGCCTTGGATTTGCTTCTAAATGGTATGACTACTCTCATTGCAAACAAGACGGCTTAAGTGGTCAGCGACCAAATTCTCCGCTCCTTTCTTGTCTTTAATCTCAATATTGAATTCACTTTAGGGATGAATCCATTTTATTAATCTTGGTTTGGCCTCCTTCTTCGTCATCAAGTAACGAAGAGCCGCATGGTCGCAGATAAACAATAACCCCGATACCAAGCAAATAAGAACGAAATTTTTCTAAAGCAAAAAAACAACAGGCTAGCATCTCTTTTCAGTAGTGGAGTAATTACGTTGGGCCCCATTCAAGCTCATAGATGCATAATGAATAACATGAGATGCTCTCCCAACCTTTTGGCCTAAGATGACCCCCTACCGCATCATCGCTTGCGTCACACATAATCTCAAATGGTAAAGACCAGTTTGGGGCTTGAATGATAGGTGCAAAAGTGAGCAATTCCTTCAACGCATCAAAAGCTTTCTTACACTCCTCACTGAATTCAAATTTTTCGTCCTTTTGCAGCAGTGTGCACAAAGGAGTTGAAATCTTTGAAAAATCCTTAATGAATCTGCGATAAAAACCTGCATGTCCAAGAAAAGATCGCACTTCACGCACATTAGTGGGATAGGGGAGAGATTGAATGAGGTCAATTTTTGCTTGATCGACCTCAATTCCCTTAGAGGAGACAACATGACCTAACATTATACCTTGTTCAACCATAAAGTGACATTTTTCAGAATTCAAAACAAGGTTAGAGTCTAAGCAACATTGGAGCACAAGAGACAAATGATGTAAGCAAGTATCAAAAGAATCACCATGGATAGTAAAGTCATCCATGAAAACCTCCATGAAATGCTCAACATACTCTGAGAAGATGCTCATCATACACCTTTGAAAAGTCGCAGGTGCATTACATAGTCCAAAGGGCATACGGCGATATGCAAATGTGCCGAATGGACATGTAAAAGTAATCTTGTCTTGATTTTCTGGTGCAATAGGTACCTAAAAATATCCTGAATAGCCATCAAGAAAACAATAAAAAGCAAACCCTGCAAGTCTCTCAAGCATTTGGTCAATGAAGGGTAAGGGGAAATGATCCTTTCTAGTTACCGCATTCAACCGACGGTAGTCAATGCAAACTCTCCATCCATTCTGAATTCGGGTAGGAACCAAGTCACCATGTTGGTTCTCTACAACAGTGACACCAGACGTTTTGGGTACTACTTGGGTAGGACTTACCCACTTGCTATCAGAGATAGGAAAAATCATACCCATTTGCAGCAATTTCATGATCTCGTTCTTGATTACCTCCATCATAGGTGGATTCAATCTGCGTTGGCGTTATCTCACTGGCTTGGCCTCCTCCTCTAGCAATATCCGGTGCATGCATGTGGATGGACTTATACCCTTGATGTCAGCAATAGTCCATCCAATAGCCAATTTATACTCCTTAAGGACCACTACCAACTTCTCTTCTTGTTCCTTGGTTAGCTTACTAGAGATGATCACTGGTAAAGTTTCTTGTTCGCCAAGGAAAACATACTTTAAATGATCATGGAGGGGTTTCAATTCAATCTCAGGTGCCTGCAAAACAGATGGCAAAAGTTTCTTGCTCGGCACTGTTAGTGAAATAGGTGTAGAACCCGATGGCTTAAGTGGGAGTTTGACATGTGCATTTAACTCCGCCACCATAGCCTGCAAGTTAGTGGATAAAGAAAAATCTAATCTATCACTTGCCAAACCATGTTCAATGGCCACTAGTAGCTCGTCCTCATCGTCAACCTCAAAGACATCTTGCACTATAGGTTCAATAACATCAATGGAATAAAGAGAATGATCATCAGCAGGGTATTTCATAGAGTCATAGATATTAAACTCTACTATGTCTCCATCAAACTCCATTGTCAAAGAACTACTAAATACATCAATCTTGGTGCGAGCGGTTTTCAAAAACGGTCTCCCTAACAGAATAGGGGCTGCATGCTTATCATGTTCCATTTCAAGCACATAGAAATCAGCATGGAATATTAACTTATCAACCATCACAAGTACATCTTCTACCACACCCTTAGGATAGGCATTGGATCTATCAGCTAATCAAATTATGACACCAGCTTCATGCAAAGGACCAAGTTCTAAAGACTTATATAAAGAATAAGGAATCACATTGATAGATGCTCCTAAATCTAACATGGCCCCAAAAAATGTGGTGTCTCCTAAAGTACAAGAAATAGTGAACATGCTAGGGTCACTGCATTTCTTAGGAAGCTTCCTTTGAAAAACAGCAGACACATGTGCACTTAACTTTACTTTTTCTTTACCTAATAATCTGTGTTTCCTCTTGACAGTACACAATTCTTTCAAAAATTTAGCAAATCTAGGAACACCTTTGATTAAATTCAAGAGAGGAATGTTTACCACACATTTGCTGAAAGTCTCATAGATGTCCTTGTCTTTTTCTAAGCTCCGGGTCTCTTGCAAAGCTCAGGAAAAGGTGGGACTGGCTCATAAGGGGACAAAGGTGGAAGATTTGGAGGAGGGTTAGGTTCCGCCTCCTCATCTTCAACTCATATGCGCTCTTTAGCTTTGTTTCTCGCAGTGATTGTATCTTGTAGCTCTTTACCACTTCTCAAAGTCATCGCATGAGCCTATTGCTTAGGATTAAGCTCCTTTTGAGATGGAAGCTTCCCAGAATCCTTGGCTTCAAGTTTACCGACTCGCTCCGTAAATTTGGCTAATCTAATTTTCCAAGTTTTGAATACTAGATTTGGTTTCACGTTGAAACTGGGCCATATTTTGTTGCATGGTTGACACATTAGAAGTAAGAGCTCGAATCATATCTTATGTTGACATGCTAGAGTTGGAACTTTGGCCTTGTGGGTTGGAATAAGGTTGCCTAGATTGTTGACTTGTGGATTTGCGCCCAAATTAGTTTGTTGATTTCCTCAGGATTCCCATACCTCGATTCGGGTGACTTCTCCATCCCGGATTATAAGTATTGGAATATGGATCAAATTTTCGTTGGGACTCTTGTCCTAGAAAACCAGATGCATTTACCTGCTCATGGTACTCTTCTTGAAGTTGAGGACATGAATCAGTAGGATGTCCATTGGAAGTACAAATCCCACAAGCTTTCGCTTGTTGAGACTTGGTGTTGATAATGAATTCCCGCATCATAGAAGTTAAACTAGCCACTTAGCTCTCCAACTCGATGTACTAGAACCGGCGCATTGACTCGACGGGTGGAAGATCTCGCGACTATATTCTCTAGAATTTTCGGCTAACTCGCTATCATGGCGCGTCGCATCGATGGACTCTTGTTTACTATACCACCCCTACTAGCCGCATTAACCATTCTCAAATCCTCATCCGCAAGACAACTATAGAAATAGAGAATGAGATCCCTGCTCGGTGTAACCATGGTGTGGGCAACTAGCACATAGTTTCTTAAACCGCTCCCAATTATCATATAAGGCCTTCCCATCTCTCTCGTCAAGATTGCTAATTTCCTTCTTCAAACTAGATGATTTTGAAGCCGGAAAATATTTCTCAAGGAAACGCTTCTTCATTTCGGCCCATGTTGTGATACTACCCGGAGGAAGGTAGAATAACCAGTCATTAGCCGAATCCTTAAGAGAAAAGGAAAGGCTATCAATTTAATTTGTTCATCTGTCACCCCATTAGGCTTCATATTGGTGCAAACCACATGAAATTCGGATAAAAACTTGTTGGGATCTTCCCCACTCAACCTATGAAAAGCCGATAACAGTGAATCAATCCGGACTTAAGCTCAAAATTTACCCCCTCATGCAATTGAGGAAAAGTAATGCAAAGGAGTTGTTGATTAAGATCGGGAGCAAAGTGAGCTCCTTTAATGTGCGAGTCTCCGGTGGCATCGTGACATTTTCCTCTTCAAATTCTTCCTCTTCAAATTCAAATGCAAACGGCAATTCACGAATATTGTATCGTGTCTCTGTAGGTAACCTGAAAAGAGTTCTTTCAATTTCTGGATCTAACTGCATAAACCCACCGTTAGTAGAACGAGTGTGTACCATACACAATAAAGAGATATCAAGAATTTACGCAAAACACACAATATAGAAGTTGTTGCATATCCCGGGCAACGGCGCCAAATTTGGTAGGTCTTTCGGCCGTATTCAAGAAATTATTTCTCACTTTCTAACACTAATTAAAGTATCTAGGTAAGTAGAGTGCGTATCCACGGAGAAAGGACACTTTCTAGTGTATGTGTGCGTTATAAACACCTAGTAAACTAAGTGTTAAGGGTAACCAAGTGGGGGATTTGAGATTAATCAAAACTAATAACTACAATTATCAAACTAATAAGAAATCAATAATCACGTGAAGAAATCAAATGTAGACAAATCTTGATCAAATTAATATCCACTAATGAATTACTAGCTGATCATTGAAAACACTTCCATTAAACCCTCTTGAATACTTTATTGTGGAATGAAAATCCCAATTTTTCTTTATTATTAGCTAACTAGAATGAAATGCATTCCTAGAAAACCCTAACTATTAAACAATCCAAAACAAGCGCTTAGATTTAATTTAATAGAAGCAATCAATCTAGAGAAATCAATAAAGAAGGATAATATCAATACAAGCGATTGAGATTAAACAATATAATTATTCTCCTTTGAAATCATAAATCAAGAACGCAAGCATTAACAAATTCAAAGTTACCACTTTTGAGAAGATTAATTGAACAATTACGGATCCAACAATCTAATCTAGCAATCATTCAATAAAAATCATTAACTAGTTGATCACCTAGCAATAATCAATATCAATCATATGAATAATAGCAAAAGAATAATTAATATTCAAGAGAGAATAAGAGGAGAAATCTCACAACTATGTGAATGCAAAAGCTTCAATCTATTGATCAAGAATTAGGGCTTAGTTCTCCATGAAAGGTAAAATCTCCAATCAAAAATAACATTCTCCCAAATCTCCAAGTATGAAAAATAAAGTCAAAGATAACCTAAAAACCAATTATCAAAGTGCTTAAGTAGTTCTAAGATAAAAAAGAAAATAAAACAAGCCAAAAAAAACTAGAAAAATCGGCCCTAATGGCCCCTTCTCGAAAATCGTCGCGCCCCATGGCTAGCCGGCTTAAATAGTGCTATAGCTGCTGCCCGGGCCGCGCCTAGCGGCTATTTTGCCGCACCCCGCGCTCCTTATAAACGTGCTTCCTTTCCTCTATCTCCAACACCTATGTTGCTTCAATTGTAGGTTGAATTCTTCCTTGAAACTCATATGAAAACTCCTATCCAACCCGAGTTGTCACGAACCTTGAGTGCATCCATATAAAATGTCCGAATTGCCCTTGTCTCATATTCATTCATAATAAAGCATTGAAATTCTCCAATTACAAACAAAGTTAGCAAATGAAGAAATACAAGATATATTCTTCCATATTGAACCAAATGACAATTGTTTGGGCTAAATTAACACACTTATACACTACAAAATAGTGTATATCAAGTTAACTTACGCACCACACTCCAGGTATATTAATCAAAGGTTGATTAATGAAAACGATTAGCAATGATTCATACCATACCATTAGTTGAATTCCAAATAACACATTCAAAGAACAAACTCAACTACGGACCATGCCCATAATCATATAGGGTGAGTTTATTTCATTACTAATTAGAAAACCATTCCATTATCTAAGTGGGAGTTCTTTAAAGTAATTCACAACTTACATTTATTTATGTAGTTAAACACACACACTAATTTACTTTAGTGAACACTAGTTAAATAGACCGACTTTATTATATTATTCCGTTTATAGTTATTCAACTGTAATCCTTTATTAGACACCTTCTTAATAATATAGTCATTGATTAGTTAAACAATCTCAAGTACTCTTCATATTATTAACAGGGACTAGTTAATTATTTTCCTAACTTCATGTGAGAAAACTAATTAAATCAATCCACTTCTAAAATCTATTCATATGATACTAAATTCATTGAACAATTTCAATCGATTATACACTCTTTTTAGAAACTAGCTCTTATAGTTCATCGCTAATTTTTAGTATAAAACTTTCATGTAATTAACACAACTTCATAGAATTATACTCACCACTTTGAGAACATTCTAGTAATAATTCAAACATTATCATAGGTTTAGCAATTTAATTCACATATTACTATAACACTCCACAATGTGAATACTATTTAGAGCTTAACAACATCCTACCAATATGAGAACCAAAGGAACTTAGATTACCTCAAACTAACTAATAATATATGAACTTCATTAGCATGAGACTTCTTAATCAAACTCATTCCCGTTATAGATTGAATTATGATTACAATTTAACTTATAAAACTCATGGAGCTACACGTATTAGTTTTAGAACAAGAGATTAGTTGACATGATACTTGTAAACATTTAAAGTTCCTTAAACTTACTCAATAGACAATATTCACATATTGATATTTATTATAAGGTAACCTATAACCAATTCCTTAACGTTAATTAATAATAACCATTCCTCATCTTTAGAATTACTCGATTACTTCCTTTTAACTAGAAGTCTCATTATTCTAATTGAGATTCCGGATTAGGAGTCAACTACTAACAAATTCAATTCCATAGTACAATGACTTTTGCAAAGTAATCATCCTCTCTAGATAACAATGTGATTCTATAACTCAATTCCGTGATTCACCTCATCAAATTTTAATAAATATCAATCACCATTCCACAATTAATATCCGTTTAGGTAAAACTAACTTAACTAACTTTCTTAATATAATACACAATCCCAATAATTCAAACGACAATTTATAATTCAAAAAATTAATTTAATTAGATAAAGAACTATTCCATATAAAACTCATTAACTGATTTCAATTATAACTAAACAGAATATAATTTGATTTAGTCTTGCCATGTGTTGTTAGAATCTAAAACATCAACAACAACAACAACAACAACAACAACAACAACAACAACAACACAACAACAACAACAACAACTCCACAATAACCACCACAACAACAAAGACAAAAAAACAACAACACCGCAACATCAACGACACAACTGCCACAACAACAACCATAACAACACTAATAGACAACAACAACGAACAATAGCAACAACCACAACACAAGAGGGTCAGTACCTTTGGTACTCTGCGAACCACCAACACACGTCGGTGGTGACGGCGCCAAGCGCAAGTCGACAACAGCAGCAGCGAACAAGAACAGGGGAGGGATAAACAGACCGGCGGCAGCACAACAAGCACAAACAACAACAGCACGACGACCGCAGTCCACCGACAAACAATAGCAACAATCGCGGCAACACCAGCCGCAAACAACCAGCTCACGATGAGGAGAGCGAGAGAGAGACAACAAGCGCCTGGGGAAGTACCGGTGAACTCAAGGGAAGGTGCGACGAGGCCGCGACGAAAGAGAGAGACATGCGAAGGGGATGGGTTTCACGGGGGAGAAGATGGAGTTCGAAGAGAGAGATTGATGGGGTTGGGGTTTTGCCGACAAAAAACAGGGGGGTTGATGCATCGATATTAAACCGACAAAAAGGGGTT
Organism: Beta corolliflora; assembly: GCA_947648045.1. Taxonomy (NCBI): domain Eukaryota; kingdom Viridiplantae; phylum Streptophyta; class Magnoliopsida; order Caryophyllales; family Amaranthaceae; genus Beta; species Beta corolliflora. Next base: position 651,670 of record CANSZD010004262.1, read on the forward strand.
TTCATGAGTTTCCAAATAAAGCAACCGGACAAGAATGAAAATGTATGTACAGACTTTTTTCCTGTTTTGGCCAAATGCCACTCAACTAAAATTTAATCGCTTAAGTTCAAAATAGTTCTAATAAGAATAATTTCATAAATTTTAAATTAATAAATATATTACAAATACAACGACTAAAATGTCACATTCCAAATCAAATAAAATAAGAATATCTAGAACATAATTAACTTAATAAATATAATTAGTATTTAATAAACGCTTTTAAAAGTAAGCTTGTTACATACTACCACCCTTGCAACCAATTATTTTAAAGAAACCCAAAATCGCAAACTCGCAAGACATTAGGCGTCGAACCTCCATTCTACCATCATTTTTTGTATCTCTACTTCAACTTGACTCGCGAAATCAAGGAGCAAAGTAAACAGAAGGGACAAACTTGTTGGCATCGGATTCCAATCATCTCATTTGCAGAGATCTCGTTCGAAATTCATTTACTTAAGCAAATCATATAAGTTTTCTCGAAATACACACACTAAATAATTAATATCAAGACAATCATGTCATAACAAATTTTCATAAGAAGGTAACATTACATATATTATCATATATTTAAATAAAGTACTAGATATGCACATAAATGGATTCATATAGCACACGCAAAAAGCGCAAAACACTCAAACGACTTGATTCATTTATACCTAATGCTTTAGCCAATCCTTTAAACCTAATTTCAACCCCCTACGCCATGATATGAAGATCACAACGTATCCAAAAATAATCAAGCTCTGATACCACTTGTAACAGCCCGGATTCTCCCAACCAGCTTACAGATAATTAATCACAGCTGAAGAGACTCTGGTCGAGCTAACCCGAACTATTACCATCACACTCACCGAACTACATCGGAGAGTATGGAATTGAAATCCCAAATATATTCAATTTAAATTAACTATTACAACACGGCCCCGATTCTCAGACTCCGTTCTAATAAATTCCTAAATAAAATCCGGCAGAGTTTCCATTGAAAATAGGGCAACCCTAATGCTGGGAAATAATTTAAACCTGTTTATAATTTCAACTTATAAAATATTCCAAACTCAACCACCTCAACGCTTTCGCGGAGCAACACCAAGAGAGAATCAGGAGCACTAAAAACTCTTAAATGGAGAAATAGATAAAGGAAAATAAACTATTAACTATTACAAAGTAGAGCGTCCTTGCCTCAAAAACAAATACAATACTACACCAGCTCGTATCAGCTTCAACTTACAAAAGATTAAATTACGGCTTCAACCTAAAACATTTAGGATACCGCCACCCACCAAGTGACAAAGCTAGAGAAATGACAAAACAACATACAAACACATCAAGAAAGCCGAGTACTAAACCCGTAAAGAGATTAACACATGCTTTGGTGGCTTTTACTTGAAAACAACTCAACTGGCCAATATAATCACAAATAATACACTTGTCACAACATGCATCACATCAACTCTTGTTGACCACATACATATTATATCCTTATCTGATTATTTCTTTTATAATACACCATCATTCACATAACAACAAACACAGCAAGGCGACTTCCAAGCAATCACAACAAAGACATATTTCATATAAATTTAATTAGTTAACCTTTCAACATATCACGATTCCTTATAAGGAATCTGACTTTACCAACTTTAATATTAGTAATATACTTTATTCCCTTTAATCGATTTCTTATCAGAAATCCAAACTTATGCTTTCATACTCTATCAATCATTTTCTTATAATGTTATACACAAACCCTTATCAGGCAATAAATAACATAACAACTTTCACTATAACGATTCCTTATCGAGAATCCATTAACAAGATATGATTCCTTATCGGGAATCCAACATCAGTATAACTTACCATGGTATGCTTCCTTATTAGGAAACCAATATCGATATTCATATTCAAATACTGAATAAACATTCATTACTTAACCTGATATGATTGCTTATCGGGAATCCAATATCGAAACAACTCACCACGATATGATTCCTTATCGGGAATCCAATATCGAAACAACTTTCATAATCCAAGATAACTTTCTTTTAACCAGGGGGAAAGAGAACGCGGCGGAGGAGACAAAGCTTACACTCTGACAGTGGGAGTCGTCACCCAACCATTCGCTTTACTTTTGGCCAATAACCGCGACTAGTCCGGAGTACATTTTCCGCTGATTTAATCGACCATCCACAGTTTCGCATTACCCGATATATCGCCCGATTATCACCCCACGAGCAATGGGCAAGGTTTCCTGTGGGGCCCCCCAAGGTTCACAAGTCCATGGGGCACTGTTCGTGTCACCTCATCCGTCGACTCAGACGAGGCTACTTTACCCTTTTAGATCACTTTTGATCATCATTCATAACACAATCAAATCATCCTTAGAACTCATCCATAGTTATAATAATTCTTAACAACAAACTTTGAACAACAAATCAACTAGAAGAGTTCTCCTTAGAGAACTATAATCGTCTGACACAGTATAATTATAAGTGAGTATTTCATATCAATAAAGATATACTTTTATATGCAATCCAATTCCAATCATGAAATTTATAAACCACGACAACTAATAGATAATCATGTTCACTAAACATCAATAACAATGACAAAAGGTCTCTCAGTTAGAATTAACTAACGAGAGTTACTAAGCCAATTCCACACAACACAAGCTTTTACATATAAGTAGTTCATACTACTTTTCTTTTCATACTTACCAATCTATATTCATCTCGACAATAATATCAATTATCAAGTCCCAACAACACTCACAATATATAGGTCTCTCTCTTAGAATTAACCAAGGAGAGTTAACTTACACACCACACTCCATGTATATTAATCAAAGGTTGATTAATGAAAACGAATAGCTATGATTCATACCATACCATTAGTTGAATTCCAAATAACAGATTCAACAACAAACTCAACTACGGACCATGCCCATAATCATATTGTAACAACCCATAATTTTGCTCCTAGTTTTTCCGCAAAAGTTTTCCCTAAAACTATTATTTTCTCTAGATTAATGATTTTTATTCTTTATAATTTGGGAGCCGAATTATTATTTTATTATATGGTGTGTTAATGTGTGCATTATATTTATATTTATAATATAATTTATTAGAATTATTTTCATTATTAAGTATTTTCAAAGTTTAGGCGCGATTTAGGAATTTATCGATTTGTCGCGTGACGGACTTTTAATGCGTGGACCTTTGATGACTTGGGCCGAAATCATCTTGGTGTGGTTGGGCTTTGACAGCCGGCTATGGGGAGGGAGAAAGAAGAAGCTTCTCTTCTTTCATTTCTTTTCTTTTATTTGATGACCCTTGGTAGTTTGTAACCCCCATAACCCCCTCATCATTTCTCCTAAATGAAACCATTTACATCACCCTTTAAACCATTGCTTAATGAGGTTATTAATCAGGTTTTTGCTGCATTCTAACCCCCCTTTTTTTCGCCCAACCCTTAGAGAGGAAGAGAAAGAGTTCTTCTCTCTTCTCGGATTTTCGTCCATTTTTGCACACCTATTTTGTTTGCATCATATCTCCTTCGTTTCTTATCCGAATTGGACGTGTGAGTAGTCAAAATTCATCTACTCGGAAAGATCTTGCTCTTGGTACAATTTGTTTTTGATGAAAGGGAAAGACGAGACTGCAGTTTTCGTTTCAATCAGGCGAGTCATCCGGTTTTTGTTTTCTGTCACACCTTCGCAAAAATGTCTATCAGCGGAGATCTAACCGTTGGATCGTCCTCAAATTTGGAAAGAAAGTTTATAACCTCTTGATCCTCACTTTTACCAGAACGATTTAGAATCCGATCTTTCAATAGCTGGGAAACATTGTCAAAACAGAAGAGTACGAAATGAGATTTTTCAACGTTCAAGAAGAAAACGCCTAGTGACTTATTGCTACAATTTTCGTTCGTGGAGGACTTGGATTGCACATATTTTTCGTATCTCTTTAGACTCGCTCTCCTGCCGACTATCCAGGTAACTAGTAGTTATCTTAGAACAATAGTGATTAGGGTATTATTCGGTATTAGATTATTACGCTAGGAATTAATTAAAATACTTTTTTGAATGAAATTATTGACGAAATTTGACATGAATATACTTGATGCATGCTGTGTGAATATTGTAAAAAGAAAAATAATTTTAGTCTGATTTTTAGTATTTATTTAATTTAATTGGTATTTTGTGTGTTTTTGGCTTATTTGCATAATAATTATTAAACGAAGGTTAAAATTTCTGAAATTATTTTTCGTGGATCATGTTATATGTGTAGTATGTATTCCATGCCTTAGAATAAATTTTTCCTACTGTTTACCTGTTTATTTCATTGATATATCTCGTTTTTGCATTATCATTTCTGTTAGTATATAAATCATGAAAATTATTTCTGGAAGCCTAAAAATTAATTTCTTTGTAGATTATGTATTTCCATGAGTTTATTCATGTTAGGTGAATTTTTGGTAATTTTTGGGCGTTTATTTTTATTTTGAATTATTATATTGGCTTTATTGAGTAATCTGTAAATTAACGTTTCAAAATACTTTTAGAGTCTGAAAATTATAAATAAAACTTTTTCCATGCTAGTAGAGCCATAAGGGTCGTATGATAATTTTTTTCGTGATTTTACTGATCGAACTTATTAGTTTAATAATTATTATTGGGTTTTTGTTATGAAATTGAGGATACTCTTTTAAATTATTTAAGAGCTTGTTAATCATAACTAATTTGTAATCTATTATTCTTGGTTGCTGATGTTCAGTAGCTTGCAGTAAGTATTATTGGGTATCATTATGTTTATGTTTGATTTATGAGAAAAATGATTAATTGTTACTACTCTTTTATTGAATAAGTCTTGGAGTTAATTGGTGATGTATTTTTGATTGATTTGTTGGTGCTGTAAAAACTAGTTTAATATCATTGTTGATGTTTAGAGATGTTCAAGTGTTTATTGTGGGAGACATTTGTTGAAAGTTTGTAAGTTATTATTTTTGAGGAATTATGAAGAGTTGTTTTGATGAATTACGGGTATAAGGTCGGGTGGCATCCCTTTTTGATGAATATTTTGAGATGAATGATACTTTGATGTTATGTATGATTTTATTTTGAGATAAGAACATCCGGTGGGATAGATGTAGTCCCCGGTGAAGAACATGCCAACCATCTGGTTTGCGAACTAGGGGTACACATGGGTTAATTGTTGTCGTCCGAGAGGTCAGGGAGTTCTGTGTGTTCTACCCTGCATCGGGAGTTTGGCCATTCTTAGACACAGGCAGTGGAGAACGTAAGCCCATAGACTGACCTGGAGATTGCGATCTGACAAACCTTAGGAAGTGAATTGCGATTCACTGGCGTTCGGTTTCTGACTCAATAACTTGTTTTACCTATACTTTTATTTTTATAAAAGTACTCTTGAGATGATTTATTTATTTTTATCCAACTCACTTGCTATTTATTATTCATTTGCGTCATTTGTGAGTTATATGGAAGTGGATGCATATCGTAGTTAACTTGAGTTTATTATTTCCTTTCTTATTAATCTATGTCTGAATCATGCTTTGATTTCTTTTGTTCTGGGAGAACTGCTAGTTACTCCCCACTGATTGTGGATTGTTGTTATAGATTTTGCTGGTTATGTTGATGGGAATCTTCTTTGGTTTTGGGTTCGGGTTGAGTTGTGAGCAATGAAATGATAGTTGTTTTAGGCCTAGACTGCTAGTTAGACTTTTCTCATTTGGAATACTCTGAATTAGTTATTTATTTATATTATTTATTGAAGTTGGTCTCTTAACATAGTTATTTAAATACCTTTGTATTAGAAGTGGCATTCCCAGAAAACGATGTTTCCGCCATCGTCCTATTAATACTATTATTATTTCTTTCTTTTTCCGCTTTGAAATTCTGAGGTGTTACAGTTGGTATCAGAGCAAAACGCTCCTAAACTCTGAAATAGAGTTGCTAATGATTCTTTAGAATTATTAGTTACCCATAGGAGATAAAATTTGTTTAGAATTAAGTTTAGTAGTTTCACTATAATGAGAGTGTGATGGGTAGAGTAAGTAAAGGGAAGCCTTATGGGAATGTGGTGTGCTCTCATGCTTATGGAGCATATGTTATATGTATAGTTACTTGTATTATTGTTGGAATTAGTCTACCAAGTTTGTTAATCTTATTTGCGGGGCCTCTTACATGTAATTTATTTTCTCTTTTATCGAGTGCGCAGTAAAGCGAAGTAATTTATAGCCTACTTGGTTTAGTTATGTGTTTAATTTGTTTTGTGTTATGCAATTTAAAAATAAGCTTTAATTTTATTTTAATATAGTCATGTGTGTTGCATTGCATTTATTTTATTTCTTTGGTTGCTTGATAGTATATGTTATTATGTACGACGGTATATATTTTCTCGTTATTCTCCAATTAAGTGTTGTTTTTATGTGAGTGCTACGTATCGGTTTTATTATTTTACAAAACTTTTTTGTTTGAGTTTATATTCCAAATTATATTTTAGATCTTTGATCTTAATAAATTTCATACTTATATAAGAGTTATGTTTTGGTATTTAAATTTTGTTATTGTTAATATTTTGATATACTCTTTTGAAAAATGTTTAATTTCGATTGTTTTATAATGGTTTGGAAAAAGAAAGGGGTTATGAAATTGTCTTTCAAGATATTCTTCAAATTTCTCTTACCGTCTTTGACCATCTATATTTATAAATATTTTTCCTTTTAATATTTTTATTTTTCATGCTAATCCTTGTTTAGCCTTTAATTATGGTAATAAGTTTTGTAGTCTTTGAAAATAAAAGTACTTTAATGAGTTGTTTTGGTGTTATAGATTGAAATGTAGACGCAAACTATTTTGTTTTAAAGGTTAGCATTCATCAACTTTTACTTTACTTACTTTTCTTATTAGCATTATTTTTCGAACTCAAATACATGAAAGGATCTCGTTTACTATTTGTTGTTTCTTGTTTAAATATTTAGTGCTTTCTCATTTCATAGCAAAATTTTGGTTGTTTTCATTACTTCTTATTTAATTCTCTCGATTTTGACTCGATCGTTTTATATTCTTTGAAAACGAAATTTATATACTCGGCCTAAATTTTAAACTTGTTTGAGTTGATATTAAGTCATAATGGGTGATTCCTTTGACTTGTATGTCAATTTGATAAGTCCAAAAATTTAAAACTTGTTTGAGTTGATATTGAGTCATAATGGGTGATTCCTTTGACTTGTATGTCAAGTTGATAAGTTGAAGCATTTTGACTATTTTGATTTAACTTCCTTTTTGAGTTGACATTAAGTTTATATTGGGTGATTCCGTTAAACTTTAATGTTGATTTGATAAGATGGCTTTCAAATATTGTTTTGTTGATACTAGGTTGCAATGGGTGGTTCCATGCACATTTGTGTCGACTTGGCAAATTTTATAATTGTTGTTAATAATTTATTACTTTATCGCCTATTTATTATTAGTGTTTCATCGTTGTGAAATTTATTTTAAAGTTTTCAATTTCTTTTGCGAACTTTAAATTTCATATATATGTTTAGGAGGCGTACGCTCTTATAACATATGTCATGACATGTGTTCGTAAGTGCTATTTTAATAAAGCAGCTAGCTACTCTTTATTAAAGTGTTCTTATCTCTTTAAGTGGAGTATAAGCCCGTGTGGTTACCTCTATTTAAATTGGTTTGGCTATCTATTTACGAACTTTTTCTTCTTCGTTTCTTTTCTCAAAATATTTATGTATGATCGGATTTATTCTGTTATAATTTTACATAAATATTTATTCCTGCTTCTTTTACAAGATTACCTATAGTTTATTGTGCAAAAGTTTTTACCTTAAACTTTATAATACTTGTCTTTGGTTCTTTCACATTTTATAAAATGATTGTTGTTACCGTGTTTCTTTACTGTACAACTCTTTTTGGTCTTCCAAAATAAAATGTATATTAATTGAGTTATCAAATTTTATACCTGAAAAGTTGTTTAATTCTTAACTAAAATCCATCGATTTCTGTTTTCTTAATGCTCTTTATCTAGAGTATTTTATTTTGTCTCTTGGTTGTTTTGAAGTTTCGAGGACGAAACTTTATTTAAGGAGGGGAGATTGTAACAACCCATAATTTTGCTCCTTGTTTTTCCGCAAAAGTTATCCCTAAAACTATATTTCTCTCTAGATTAATGATTATTATTCTTTACAATTTGGGAGCCGAATTATTATTTTATTATATGGTGTGTTAATGTGTGCATTATATTTATATTTATAATATAATTTATTAGAATTATTTTCATTATTAAGTATTTTCAAAGATAAGGCGCGATTTAGGAATTTATCGATTTGTCGCGTGACGGACTTTTGATGCGTGGACCTTTGATGACTTGGGCCGAAATCATCTTGGTGTGGTTGGGCTTGGACAGCCGGCTATGGGGAGGGAGAAAGAAGAAGCTTCTCTTCTTTCATTTCTTTTCTTTTATTTGATGACCCTTGGTAGTTTGTAACCCCCATAACCCCCTCATCATTTCTCCTAAATGAAACCATTTACATCACCCTTTAAACCATTGCTTAATGAGGTTATTAATCAGGTTTTTGCTGCATTCTAACCCCCCTTTTTTTCGCCCAACCCTTAGAGAGGAAGAGAAAGAGTTCTTCTCTCTTCTCGGATTTTCGTCCATTTTTGCACACCTATTTTGTTTGCATCATATCTCCTTCGTTTCTTATCCGAATTGGACGTGTGAGTAGTCAAAATTCATCTACTTGGAAAGATCTTGCTCATGGTACAATTTGTTTTTGAAGAAAGGGAAAGACGAGACTGCAGTTTGCGTTTCAATCAGGCGAGTCATCCGGTTTTTGGTTTCTGTCACACCTTCGCGAAAATGTCTATCAACGGAGATCTAACCGTTGGATCGTCCTCAAATTTGGACACCAAGTTTATAACATCTTGATCCTCACTTTGACCCAAGAGATTTGGAATCCGACGTTTCAATAGCTGGGAATCATTGTCAAAACAGAAGAGTATGAAATGAGATTTTTCAACGTTCAAGAAGAAAACGCCTAGTGACTTATTGCTACAATTTTCGTTCGTGGAGGACTTGGATTGCACATATTTTTTGTATCTCTTTAGACTCGCTCTCCTCCCGACGATCCAGGTAACTAGTACTTATCTTAGAACAATAGTGATTAGGGTATTATTCGAAATTAGATTATTACGCTAGGAATTATTTAAAATACTTTTTGAATGAAATTATTGACGAAATTTGACATGAATATACTTGATGCATGCTGTGTGAATATTGTAAAAAGAAAAATAATTTTAGTCTGATTTTTAGTATTTATTTAATTTAATTGGTATTTTGTGCGTTTTTGGCTTATTTGCATAATAATTATTAAAAGAAGGTTAAAATTACTGAAATTATTTTTCGTGGATCTTGTTATATGTGTAGTATGTAGTCCATGCCTTAGAATAATTTTTTCCTACAGTTTACCTTTTTATTTAATTGATATATCTATTTATGCATTATCATTTCTGTCAGTATATAAATCATGAAAATTATTTCTGGAAGGCGAAAAAATCATTTATTTGTAGATTATCTATTTCCATGAGTTTATTCATGTTAGGTGAATTTTTGGTAATTTTTGGGCGTTTATTTTTATTTTTACTTATTATATTGGCTTTATTGAGTAATCTGTAAATTAACGTTTAAAAATACTTTTAGAGTCTGAATATTATTAATAAAAATATTACCATGCCAGTAGAGCCATAAGGGTCGTATGATAATTTTTGCGTGATTTTACTGATTGAACTTATTAGTTTAATAATTATTATTGAGTTTTTGTTGTGAAATTGAGGATACTCTTTTAAATTATTTAAGAGCTTGTTAATCAGAAATAATTTGTAATCTATTATGTTCTTGGTTGCTGATGTTTAGTAGCTTGCAGTAAGTATTATTGGGTATTATTATGTTTATGTTTGATTTATGAGAAAAATGATTAATTGTTACTACTCTTTTATTGAATAAGCCTTGGAGTTAATTGGTGATGTATTTTTGATTGATTTGTTGGTGCTGTAAAAACTAGTTTAATATCATTGTTGATGTTTAGAGATGTTCAAGTGTTTATTGTGGGAGACATTTGTTGAAAGTTTGTAAGTTATTATTTTTGAGGAATTATGAAGAGTTGTTTTGATGAATTACGGGTATAAGGTCGGGTGGCATCCCTTTTTGATGAATATTTTGAGATGAATGATAGTTTGATGTTATGTATGATTTTATTTTGAGATAAGAACATCCGGTGGGATAGATGTAGTCCCCGGTGAAGAACATGCCAACCACCTGGTTTGCGAACTAGGGGTACACATGGGTTAATTGTTGTCGTCCGAGAGGTCAGGGAGTTCTGTGTGTTCTACCCCGCACGGGAGTTTGGCCATTCTTAGACACGGGCGGTGGAGAACGTAAGCCCATAGACTCGACTGAGATTGCGATCTGACAAACCTTAGGAAGTGAATTGCGATTCACTGGCGTTCGGTTTCTGACTCAATAACTTGTTTTACCTATACTTTTATTTTTATAAAAGTACTCTTGAGATGATTTATTTATTTTTATCCAACTCACTTGCTATTTATTATTCATTTGCGTTATTTGTGAGTTATATGGAAGTGGATGCATATCGTAGTTAACTTGACTTTATTATTTCCTTTCTTATTAATCTATGTCTGAATCATGCTTTGATTTCTTTTGTTCTGGGAGAACTGCTAGTTACTCCCCACTGATTGTGGATTGTTGTTATAGATTTTGCTGGTTATGTTGATGGGAATCTTCTTTGGTTTTGGGTTCGGGTTGAGTTGTGAGCAATGAAATGATAGTTGTTTTAGGCCTAGACTGCTAGTTAGACTTTTCTCATTTGGAATACTCTGAATTAGTTATTTATTTATATTATTTATTGAAGTTGGTCTCTTAACATAGTTATTTAAATACCTTTGTATTAGAAGTGGCATTCCCAGAAAACGATGTTTCCGCCATCGTCCTATTAATACTATTATTATTTCTTTCTTTTTCCGCTTTGAAATTCTGAGGTGTTACAGTTGGTATCAGAGCAAAACGCTCCTAAACTCTGAAATAGAGTTGCTAATGATTCTTTAGAATTATTAGTTACCCATAGGAGATAAAATTTGTTTAGAATTAAGTTTAGTAATTTCACTATAATGAGAGTGTGATGGGTAGAGTAAGTAAAGGGAAGCCTTATGGGAATGTGGTGTGCTCTCATGCTTATGGAGCATATGTTATATGTATAGTTACTTGTATTATTGTTGGAATTAGTCTACCAAGTTTGTTAATCTTATTTGCAGGGCCTCTTACATGTAATTTATTTTCTCTTTTATCAGAGTGCGCAGCGAAAGCGAAGTAATTTATAACCTACTTGGTTTAGTTATGTGTTTAATTTGTTTTGTGTTATGCAATTTAAAAATAAGCTTTAATTTTATTTTAATATAGTCATGTGTGTTGCATTGCATTTAGTTTATTTGCTGGTTGCTTGATAGTATATGTTATTATGTACGACGGTATATATTTTCTATTATTCTCCAATTAAGTGTTGTTTTTATGTGAGTGCTACGTATCGGTTTTATTATTTTACAAAACTTTTTTGTTTGAGTTTATATTCCAAATTATATTTTAGATCTTTGATCTTAATAAATTTCATACTTATATAAGAGTTATGTTTTGGTATTTAAATTTTGTTATTGTTAATATTTTGATATACTCTTTTGAAAAATGTTTAATTTCGATTGTTTTATAATGGTTTGGAAAAAGAAAGGGGTTATGAAATTGTCTTTCAAGATATTCTTCAAATTTCTCTTACCGTCTTTGACCATCTATATTTATAAATATTTTTCCTTTTAATATTTTTATTTTTCATGCTAATCCTTGTTTAGCCTTTAATTATGGTAATAAGTTTTGTAGTCTTTGAAAATAAAAGTACTTTAATGAGTTGTTTTGGTGTTATAGATTGAAATGTAGACGCAAACTATTTTGTTTTAAAGGTTAGCATTCATCAACTTTTACTTTACTTACTTTTCTTATTAGCATTATTTTTCGAACTCAAATACGTGAAAGGATCTCGTTTACTATTTGTTGTTTCTTGTTTAAATATTTAGTGCTTTCTCATTTCATAGCAAAATTTTGGTTGTTTTCATTACTTCTTATTTAATTCTCCGATTTTGACTGATCAGTTTTATATTCTTTGAAAACGAAATTTATATACTCGCCTAAATTTTAAACTTGTTTGAGTTGATATTAAGTCATAATGGGTGATTCCTTTGACTTGTATGTCAATTTGATAAGTCCAAAAATTTAAAACTTGTTTGAGTTGATATTGAGTCATAATGGGTGATTCCTTTGACTTGTATGTCAAGTTGATAAGTTGAAGCATTTTGACTATTTTGATTTAACTTCCTTTTTGAGTTGACATTAAGTTTATATTGGGTGATTCCGTTAAACTTTAATGTTGATTTGATAAGATGGCTTTCAAATATTGTTTTGTTGATACTAGGTTGCAATGGGTGGTTCCATGCACATTTGTGTCGACTTGGCAAATTTTATAATTGTTGTTAATAATTTATTACTTTATCGCCTATTTATTATTAGTGTTTCATCGTTGTGAAATTTATTTTAAAGTTTTCAATTTCTTTTGCGAACTTTAAATTTCATATATATGTTTAGGAGGCGTACGCTCTTATAACATATGTCATGACATGTGTTCGTAAGTGCTATTTTAATAAAGCGACTAGCTACTCTTTATTAAAGTGTTCTTATCTCTTTAAGTGGAGTATAAGCCCGTGTGGTTACCTCTATTTAAATTGGTTTGGCTATCTATTTACGAACTTTTTCTTCTTCGTTTCTTTTCTCAAAATATTTATGTATGATCGGATTTATTCTTTTTATAATTTTACATAAATATTTATTCTCGCTTCTTTTACAAGATTACCTATAGTTTATTGTGCAAAAGTTTTTACCTTAAACTTTATAATACTTGTCTTTGGTTCTTTCACATTTTATAAAATGATTGTTGTTACCGTGTTTCTTTCTTTGTACAACTCTTTTTGGTCTTCCAAAATAAAATGTATATTAATTGAGTTATCAAATTTTATACCCGAAAAGTTGTTTAATTCTTAACTAAAATCCATCGATTTCGTTTTCTTAATGCTCTTTATCTAGAGTATTTTATTTTGTCTCTTGGTTGTTTTGAAGTTTCGAGGACGAAACTTTATTTAAGGAGGGAGATTGTAACAACCCATAATTTTTGCTCCTTGTTTTTCCGCAAAAAGTTATCCCTAAAACTATATTTCTCTCTAGATTAATGATTTTTATTCTTTACAATTTGGGAGCCGAATTATTATTTTATTATATGGTGTGTTAATGTGTGCATTATATTTATATTTATAATATAATTTATTAGAATTATTTTCATTATTAAGTATTTTCAAAGATAAGGCGCGATTTAGGAATTTATCGATTTGTCGCGTGACGGACTTTTGATGCGTGGACCTTTGATGACTTGGGCCGAAATCATCTTGGTGTGGTTGGGCTTGGACAGCCGGCTATGGGGAGGGAGAAAGAAGAAGCTTCTCTTCTTTCATTTCTTTTCTTTTATTTGATGACCCTTGGTAGTTTGTAACCCCCATAACCCCCTCATCATTTCTCCTAAATGAAACCATTTACATCACCCTTTAAACCATTGCTTAATGAGGTTATTAATCAGGTTTTTGCTGCATTCTAACCCCCCTTTTTTTCGCCCAACCCTTAGAGAGGAAGAGAAAGAGTTCTTCTCTCTTCTCGGATTTTCGTCCATTTTTGCACACCTATTTTGTTTGCATCATATCTCCTTCGTTTCTTATCCGAATTGGACGTGTGAGTAGTCAAAATTCATCTACTTGGAAAGATCTTGCTCATGGTACAATTTGTTTTTGAAGAAAGGGAAAGACGAGACTGCAGTTTGCGTTTCAATCAGGCGAGTCATCCGGTTTTTGGTTTCTGTCACACCTTCGTGAAAATGTCTATCAGCGGAGATCTAACCGTTGGATCGTCCTCAAATTTGGACACCAAGCTTATAACATCTTGATCCTCACTTTGACCCAAGAGATTTGGAATCCGACGTTTCAATAGCTGGGAATCATTGTCAAAACAGAAGAGTATGAAATGAGATTTTTCAACGTTCAAGAAGAAAACGCCTAGTGACTTATTGCTACAATTTTCGTTCGTGGAGGACTTGGATTGCACATATTTTTTGTATCTCTTTAGACTCGCTCTCCTCCCGACGATCCAGGTAACTAGTACTTATCTTAGAACAATAGTGATTAGGGTATTATTCGAAATTAGATTATTACGCTAGGAATTATTTAAAATACTTTTTGAATGAAATTATTGACGAAATTTGACATGAATATACTTGATGCATGCTGTGTGAATATTGTAAAAAGAAAAATAATTTTAGTCTGATTTTTAGTATTTATTTAATTTAATTGGTATTTTGTGCGTTTTTGGCTTATTTGCATAATAATTATTAAAAGAAGGTTAAAATTACTGAAATTATTTTTCGTGGATCATGTTATATGTGTAGTATGTAGTACATGCCTTAGAATAATTTTTTCCTACATTTTACCTTTTTATTTAATTGATATATCTATTTATGCATTATCATTTCTGTCAGTATATAAATCATGAAAATTATTTCTGGAAGGCGAAAAAATCATTTATTTGTAGATTATCTATTTCCATGAGTTTATTCATGTTAGGTGAATTTTTGGTAATTTTTGGGCGTTTATTTTTATTTTTAATTATTATATTGGCTTTATTGAGTAATCTGTAAATTAACGTTTAAAAATACTTTTAGAGTCTGAATATTATTAATAAAAATATTACCATGCCAGTAGAGCCATAAGGGTCGTATGATAATTTTTGCGTGATTTTACTGATCGAACTTATTAGTTTAATAATTATTATTGAGTTTTTGTTGTGAAATTGAGGATACTCTTTTTAAATTATTTAAGAGCTTGTTAATCAGAAATAATTTGTAATCTATTATGTTCTTGGTTGCTGATGTTTAGTAGCTTGCAGTAAGTATTATTGGGTATTATTATGTTTATGTTTGATTTATGAGAAAAATGATTAATTGTTACTACTCTTTTATTGAATAAGCCTTGGAGTTAATTGGTGATGTATTTTTGATTGATTTGTTGGTGCTGTAAAAACTAGTTTAATATCATTGTTGATGTTTAGAGATGTTCAAGTGTTTATTGTGGGAGACATTTGTTGAAAGTTTGTAAGTTATTATTTTTGAGGAATTATGAAGAGTTGTTTTGATGAATTACGGGTATAAAGTCGGGTGGCATCCCTTTTTGATGAATATTTTGAGATGAATGATAGTTTGATGTTATGTATGATTTTATTTTGAGATAAGAACATCCGGTGGGATAGATGTAGTCCCCGGTGAAGAACATGCCAACCACTCGGTTTGCGAACTAAGGGGTACACATGGGTTAATTGTTGTCGTCCGAGAGGTCGGGAGTTCGTGTGTTCTACCCTCGCATCGGGAGTTTGGCCATTCTTAGACACAGAAGGGAGAACGTAAGCCCATAGACCTGACTCGGAGATTGCGATCTGACAAACCTTAGGAAGTGAATTGCGATTCACTAGCGTTCGGTTTCTGACTCAATAACTTGTTTTACCTATACTTTTATTTTTATAAAAGTACTCTTGAGATGATTTATTTATTTTTATCCAACTCACTTGCTATTTATTATTCATTTGCGTTATTTGTGAGTTATATGGAAGTGGATGCATATCGTAGTTAACTTGACTTTATTATTTCCTTTCTTATTAATCTATGTCTGAATCATGCTTTGATTTCTTTTGTTCTGGGAGAACTGCTAGTTACTCCCCACTGATTGTGGATTGTTGTTATAGATTTTGCTGGTTATGTTGATGGGAATCTTCTTTGGTTTTGGGTTCGGGTTGAGTTGTGAGCAATGAAATGATAGTTGGTTTAGGCCTAGACTGCTAGTTAGACTTTTCTCATTTGGAATACTCTGAATTAGTTATTTATTTATATTATTTATTGAAGTTGGTCTCTTAACATAGTTATTTAAATACCTTTGTATTAGAAGTGGCATTCCCAGAAAACGATGTTTCCGCCATCGTCCTATTAATACTATTATTATTTCTTTCTTTTTCCGCTTTGAAATTCTGGGGTGTTACAGTTGGTATCAGAGCAAAACGCTCCTAAACTCTGAAACAGAGTTGCTAATGATTCTTTAGAATAATTAGTTAGCCATAGGAGATAAAATTTGTTTAGAATTAAGTTTAGTAGTTTCACTATAATGAGAGTGTGATGGGTAGAGTAAGTAAAGGGAAGCCTTATGGGAATGTGGTGTGCTCTCATGCTTATGGAGCATATGTTATATGTATAGTTACTTGTATTATTGGTGGAATTAGTCTACCAAGTTTGTTAATCTTATTTACAGGGCCTCTTACATGTAATTTATTTTCTCTTTTATCAGAGTGCGCAGCGAAAGCGAAGTAATTTATAGCCTACTTGGTTTAGTTGTGTGTTTAATTTGTTTTGTGTTATGCAATTTAAAAATAAGCTTTAATTTTATTTTAATATAGTCATGTGTGTTACATTGCATTTATTTTATTTGCTGGCTGCTTGATAGTATATGTTATTATGTACGACGGTATATATTTTCTGTTATTCTCCAATTAAGTGTTGTTTTTATGTGAGTGCTACGTATTGGTTTTATTATTTTACAAAACTTTTTTGTTTGAGTTTATATTCCAAATTATATTTTAGATCTTTGATCTTAATAAATTTCATACTTATATAAGAGTTATATTTTGGTATTTAAATTTTGTTATTGTTAATATTTTGATATACTCTTTTGAAAAATGTTTAATTTCGATTGTTTTATAATGGTTTGGAAAAAGAAAGGGGTTATGAAATTGTCTTTCAAGATATTCTTCAAATTTCTCTTACCGTCTTTGACCATCTATATTTATAAATATTTTTCCTTTTAATATTTTTATTTTTCATGCTAATCCTTGTTTAGCCTTTAATTATGGTAATAAGTTTTGTAGTCTTTGAAAATAAAAGTACTTTAATGAGTTGTTTTCGTGTTATAGATTGAAATGTAGACGCAAACTATTTTGTTTTAAAGGTTAGCATTCAACAACTTTTACTTTACTTACTTTTCTTATTAGCATTATTTTTCGAACTCAAATACGTGAAAGGATCTCGTTTACTATTTGTTGTTTCTTGTTTAAATATTTAGTGCTTTCTCATTTCATAGCAAAATTTTGGTTGTTTTCATTACTTCTTATTTAATTCTCTGATTTTGACTGATCAGTTTTATATTCTTTGAAAACGAAATTTATATACTCAGTCTAAATTTTAAACTTGTTTGAGTTGATATTAAGTCATAATGGGTGATTCCTTTGACTTGTATGTCAATTTGATAAGTCCAAAAATTTAAAACTTGTTTGAGTTGATATTGAGTCATAATGGGTGATTCCTTTGACTTGTATGTCAAGTTGATAAGTTGACGCATTTTGACTATTTTGATTTAACTTCCTTTTTGAGTTGACATTAAGTTTATATTGGGTGATTCCGTTAAACTTTAATGTTGATTTGATAAGATGGCTTTCAAATATTGTTTTGTTGATACTAGGTTGCAATGGGTGGTTCCATGCACATTTGTGTCGACTTGACAAATTTTATAATTGTTGTTAATAATTTATTACTTTATCGCCTATTTATTATTAGTGTTTCATCGTTGTGAAATTTATTTTAAAGTTTTCAATTTCTTTTGCGAACTTTAAATTTCATATATATGTTTAGGAGGCGTACGCTCTTATAACATATGTCATGACATGTGTTCGTAAGTGCTATTTTAATAAAGCCGCTAGCTACTCTTTATTAAAGTGTTCTTATCTCTTTAAGTGGAGTATAAGCCCGTGTGGTTACCTCTATTTAAATTGGTTTGGCTATCTATTTACGAACTTTTTCTTCTTCGTTTCTTTTCTCAAAATATTTATGTATGATCGGATTTATTCTTTTATAATTTTACATAAATATTTATTCCTACTTCTTTTTACAAGATTACCTATAGTTTATTGTGCAAAAGTTTTTACCTTAAACTTTCTAATACTTGTCTTTGGTTCTTTCACATTTTATAAAATGATTGTTGTTACCGTGTTTCTTTCTTTGTACAACTCTTTTTGGTCTTCCAAAATAAAATGTACATTAATTGAGTTATCAAATTTTATACCCGAAAAGTTGTTTAATTCTTAACTAAAATCCATCGATTGCTTTTCTTAATGCTCTTTATCTAGAGTATTTTATTTTGTCTCTTGGTTGTTTTGAAGTTTCGAGGACGAAAATTTATTTAAGGAGGGAAGATTGTAACAACCCATAATTTTGCTCCTAGTTTTTCCGCAAAAGTTATCCCTAAAACTATTATTTTCTCTAGATTAATGATTTTTATTCTTTATAATTTGGGAGCCGAATTATTATTTTATTATATGGTGTGTTAATGTGTGCATTATATTTATATTTATAATATAATTTATTAGAATTATTTTCATTATTAAGTATTTTCAAAGTTTAGGCGCGATTTAGGAATTTATCGATTTGTCGCGTGACGGACTTTTGATGCGTGGACCTTTGATGACTTGGGCCGAAATCATCTTGGTGTGGTTGGGCTTTGACAGCCGGCTATGGGGAGGGAGAAAGAAGAAGCTTCTCTTCTTTCATTTCTTTTCTTTTATTTGATGACCCTTGGTAGTTTGTAACCCCCATAACCCCTTCATCATTTCTCCTAAATGAAACCATTTACATCACCCTTTAAACCATTGCTTAATGAGGTTATTAATCAGGTTTTTGCTGCATTCTAACCCCCCTTATTTTCGCCCAACCCTTAGAGAGGAAGAGAAAGAGTTCTTCTCTCTTCTCGGATTTTCGTCCATTTTTGCACACCTATTTTGTTTGCATCATATCTCCTTCGTTTCTTATCCGAATTGGACTTGTGAATAGTCAAAATTCATCTACTTGGAAAGATCTTGCTCATGGTACAATTTGTTTTTGAATAAAGGGAAAGACGAGACTGCAGTGTGCGTTTCAATCAGGCGAGTCATCCGGTTTTTGGTTTCTGTCACACCTTCGCGAAAATGTCTATCAGCGGAGATCTAACCGTTGGATCGTCCTCACGTTTGGACACCAAGTTTATAACATCTTGATCCTCACTTTGACCCAAGAGATTTGGAATCCGATTTTTCAATAGCTGGGAATCATTGTCAAAACAGAAGAGTACGAAATGAGATTTTTCAACGTTCAAGAAGAAAACGCCTAGTGACTTATTGCTACAATTTTCGTTCGTGGAGGACTTGGATTGTGTTGTAGTCTAACATCTACGGCTCTTTCTGAGACACTTGGGCTTATCAGAGCCGTACACGTGTCACCTTAGTTAAAGAGAAGAAATGTCTTGCATCATTGGGCTACCCTCAGCAGAGTTAAAAGGTCTAAATTCGCCCAAGCGATGAGCTCAAAGAATGTTAGGTGGCTGCATGAGAGTGGTTGATAAACCCTCCCAAATCATGGCTCGCCACGTGTCATGATCTCGATTCTTCGCCCAATCAAAGGCCACTATTCTAGGTCGATTTTAAGGTTAGGTCATCATCTGCTATCACTATAAATACCCCGAAATCGGAGAAAGAGAATTCAATGCAAAAACGGTGTAAAGTTACTCGATAAAATACTCTCTCACTTTCTCTCTCTATCTCTACTTTCTCTCACTACTCCCCGATATCTCGACTTAAGCTTCGGAGGGGGAACCACCACCCAAACCTCCGGGTGGGTCCCTTTTTGCGGAGTTCGGAGTAAAGCTCGCCTGGACATGATTGATTCAGACATTGTTGCGCACAAGTCTCCAAAGAAGAACATCTAAGGGATACTAGTTTACTTGCTCGACAAGAAAGCACCATCTACAGCTTACTTGTTGGACAAGGGGACAAAACATTTGGCGCCGTCGCGTGGGGAGACGCAACGATGATGATTGTCGGGCCGGCCTTACCCGGCAGAAAACTTCGGTTGTGTTAATGTCGAAGACACAAGAACACGAGACCGCCTCGAGGAAGGGATAGGCCCTCGTCTATCGTCCAAGTTCTTGGACCAAGCCAAGAACTCGGTCATTCAAGAGAATCTTGAACGGCCGCGATCGCCGCCCACTTGTAGAACGCCTTGAATGATTTCCGTGCAAAGATGGCCGAAGCCGTCTGTAGAATGCATCAAGAGCAATATCTTTGTTCTGTGCTTAACCCCGAGCCATTTGTTAACAATCCACCTCCTCCTAGGGGACATTCCCAAGAGGATCGTCCAGGCCCTACTGACATGTTCGTCAGAACCATCTAGGAGAATCGGCAGAAGAGGAAAGCAACAAGAGGATAAGGATCGGCGAAGAAAGATGGATTTGGAACCCAGTGGTAAGGACCCAGACCATGTTCGTCAAGCGGGCACCGAATGGAAACGGATGCTAGGGAATACCTAGAAGCAAAGAGAGCCGCCGCAATACAACGATCGCCCACGAGTTCTACATCATACCTAAGAGACCCTCCATTGAGGTTGACGTCCGCAGTGGAGGGACGAAGTTTAAGTCACTCTCTTGTTCATCCACGGCAGGGAAGACGGTGGCTCGGCCCCCAATGGTCTATGGGACGTCCATTGCTTGCAGATACGTCGCCCGATCAGTGTTAAAGGAATATCGTAAGGAGTACATACCCATTTGAGGGACAGATGGAGCCCCGGATTAACGGCCCACTCCATTCTCGCCAGGATAATGGAGGCGCCCCCTTCCCAAAGGTTAAACTCCCTACTATAGAACCTTTTGATGGAACAACCGATCCCGATGATCACTTGTCCGCTTACAAGCATCGAGATGTACGTCCAAGGAGTAGATGATGCTACTTGGGTGTAAGAACTTTCAAAGAACTCCCGGGGAGTAGCTGGAAGTGGGTTAACAATCTTCCACCCAATTCGGCCAATAATTTCTAAGAACTCAGTTTCTTATTCACTAGTCACTTTGTTGCCAACAAGCAAGAGCAAAAAACAAGCATGCACCTAGGCAAAGTCGCCCAAGGTCCTAAGGAGGCTCTTAGAAGTTTCGTTAAGAGATTCAATCGGAAGCTCTTGATTCAAGATCTTAATGCTGGAGTGGCCTTCGACGCCTTCATCGGGGAGCTAAGGCCGGGGAAGCTTTAAATTTGATCTTGTTAAAAGAAAATCTCCACTCTTCGCTAGAAGCTTTTAGTGGAAGCGTAAGCGTTTATTCACGCTACCAAGTGTCTTTGAGGCAAAGCATCCCGAGTCTAAGAGGCTCCGAAGAGGTTGCTCACCAAAGAAGAGCAACCCCAAGAAGGCCGAGACTGGGCAGAACCCCCCCACCACCACTCGCCAGAAGGGAACAAAGAGAAAGAGGATTGAGCCATCCTCATCTAATCCTATTGAATTTAACAAAGATCAATACTCCATTCTCATGGAGATTAAGGATCGACATGAGTCAAGGGCCCCAGTGAGATGAAAACCCTTATGGAAACAGGGGATAAGAGCAAGTATGCCACTTCCACAAAGATGCAGTCACGAAACTAATGAATGCAAGCACCTTAAAAAGGCTTTGGAGGAATTAGCCCGGGAAGGGAGAGATGAACTCCTATATGCCCCCGTGGGAAGGAAGTTTCATAGGAAAGATGATGGGCATACTAAGAAGAAGGAGAGTGCAGTGACGCACGAAGATGTTGTTTCTCGTAATTTATGAGGGGTTTGTTTGTCGGAGGACCAACCAATAGAGGACCAAAAAACTACCTTAGGGAGCTTCGGCCAAGTTTGTTAGGTGATCGGACAAAAGGCCGAGCCCTTCCCAAGGGTGGTAGTTAGTGAGCAAGATCGGGCAGTTGAGGACTCCCCATGATGATCCTTTGTTGTAGAAATGAAAATAGCAAACTTGAGAGTAAGAAGAATTCGATCGACACCGGGAGCTCGACGGACATCATCGGTCTGAGATTGCTTGTCCGCATTAAAATTTGATGAAAAGAACTTGGTTCCGTTCACCATCCCATCATAGGGTTTGGGGAGGAGTCATCCACCCAACGGGAACTGTTACTTTGCTGTTCGAGTGGGAGAAAAGGATGCCGCTAGAACTTTGTTTATCAAGTTCTTAGTAGTCCGAGATTTGACGCCTATAATGTCATTCTTGGGCGACCAACTTTCAATCACGTCAAAGCCGTATAGTTACCCACCGATGTTGATGAAGTATGAGTGTGATGATGGCAAGATTAGCTCATTATATGGGGACCGGCAGTGGCTAGGAGTGTTATCTCGACTACCCTCAAGCCGTCATCATGGAAGATATGCAATGAAGATCGACGCATGTTCTTTGGTCAGAAAGGAAAACGAAATAGAAAAGGATAAGACGAAGGTGGTTAGCGAGGAGGAAAACGTGCGGAATAGTCAAGGACCACTTGGCCTCATTGAAGACGGCCATTGAGCTCCTCGGACGCCCTCGCTCCCTCGTGGAAGGCGGCTCGAGCATCTTCCAAAGAAGAAGAGAAAATATGAGATCATCAAGGAAGAGCCTCCCTTGCAGGAAGGAGTGATGGCCATCATGGGACTAGCAATAGAGCGTCCCGGGAACCGGGTCGAGGCCCCCGGAAGGACGTCTGTCCGGATGAGCTCGTCCCGAACGAACTGAAAATTGGTTCTTCACTTTCTCTTTGGGCTTAAAAGCCTCTTAATCGCTTTCTTGAAAGAATTTCAAGACGTGTTTGCTTACTTGTGTTGAAGAAATGCCCTGATCGATCAGTGGCACGTTCATCAGCTAAATGTTGATCCAAAATTAAAGGCAAGTCGAAGAAAAGGCATTGGGACCTAGAAATCAAGCGGTTGACCGGGGAAGTTCGAAGTTGTTGGAATCCAAGTTCATCAAAGAAACCCTACCCAGACCGGATAGCTAATGTGGTCCATGGTGCCAAAGCCCGCTAATGGCACTGGAGGATGTGTGTGGACTACACCGACCTCAACAAGGCTTGTCCTAAGGACAGTTTCCCCTTGCCTAAGTTGGATCGTTTGGTAGACTCCCGCTGGTCATTGCTGCTGAGCTTCATGGACGCTTATTCCGGCTTTCTCATCAAATCCCAATGTGGCTCGAGGATCTGGGACAAGACGTCCTTCAATCACGAAAAGGACTATATGGCCGTGGCCGAGAATGCCATTCGGCTGCGCAATGCCCCCGCCACTTTTTCAAAGATTGATCAATACGGTTTTCACCCACAATTGGGAAGAAATATGGAGGCATATGTGACGATATGATAGTCAAAAGTCGCCAAGAAGAAAATCATGTTGGTGATTTGAGAGAAACTTTTGAAACTCTCAGAAATGCGAGTTAAGGCGTGAGCCCCCTGAAGAATGTGTGTTTGGAGTTTTGTCGGGAAGTTTTAGGCTTTCTTGGTGGATCAAAAGGGGAATTGAAGCAAATCCCGAAAAGATACAAGCTATTTTAGACATGAAGTCTCCGTCAAAGGTAAAGGAAGTTCGGGCGACGGGTTGCTTGTTTTGCCCTTGGACGTTTCTTATCTAAGTCGGGCGACAAGTGCCATCACTTCTTCGCCACCATTAAGAAAAAGCTAAGTTTTGAGTGGACAAATGAGGCGGAGCATGCACTACGACAGGTCAAGGACCACCTTGGCAGCCTTCCTAGGTTGGTCGGCCAGTGGGGAGTAAGCCATTTGTATATTTGCGTTGTCCAGCCGTGTGAGTCTTTTCGACTGTGTTTGCGAAAGAGAATTCGTCCAAGTCCCAATATACTTCGTGAGTCACGTACTCAAAGACGGAAAATAGGTACACTCCGGGTGAGAAGTTTGGATTGGCCTCGTCGTGGCCGAAAGTTAAGGCCCTATTTTTTGGCGCACGAGTATAATCGTCTACACCGATCACCTTTCAAGCAAAGTTCTGCCAGATGGTAAGTTCGTCGGACGAATGTTAAAATGGGCTAGTGGAGCTTAACATGTTTGATATATCCAACCACGAACGGCGGACCCATTAAAGGGCAAGCTCGCGAGTACTTTATAGCCGAACTTACTCTGCCAACCATTGAGCCGATATCCCGATCCCGCCAAAGAGGAGTTAAGGCATTGGACGCTCATGGTTGATGGCTCGTCCACAATCAATGGATGTGGCGCAGAGGAATCATGCCCGATCTCAGGAAGGGGGATAAGCTTTGAATATGCATTAAGATTCCAGTTCGGGGCGTCCAATCACGAATTTGCCGATATGAGGCACTCTTGGCAAGAATCAAAATGTGCAGCGGCCTGGCCGCTGGCGATCGAGGCCAAATCGGACTCCTCTTGCTGGTCTGCCACAGGGTTCATGGAGATTTTGCATGCAAAGAAGCCTCACGAGTGGGGTTGATACGTCGACTCATCAAAGATCAGATAGTTTAGCCAAAACGATTTGTCCTCGACCAAGTACCGAGGTCGGAAAATCATGTGGATATGCTCTCCGAAGTTAGCCCGCTGGGTGTGTTATGTGCCTAGAACCGTATTTTGGGAAGTCAAACCCAAAAGAGCATCGATCAAGCGCAGATTATATGTTCCTCGGGATCGGGTCGGGATGGAGCCGATCATGGGAATACATGAAGGCGGAGCGATGCCTTGGATCCTGGGAGCCTCGTATGTGTGCTGGTGGACAAGTGGTTTGAGCTATGGGACGAGACACTTACAAGAAATCAGTTCAACACGCCTCTTTCAAAGTGCGTCACCGAGAAGATGGTTCGAGGTCCTCGAAGAACCCATGAAGGAGCTTCGTGCTTCTCACATTCGGGGAAGAGCCTTAGGGAGAAGGCTTTAAGGACGGGGGTACTCTTGGCCAACCTTAAAGGAAGATGCTCTGGTTCACTGCAAAGAAGTGTGACGCTTGTCGGAAGCATGGAAATGTGCATCGAAGCCGTCCAACTTCTTAACCCCCATCTTGTTCCCTTTACCCTTTGCCAAATGGGGCATGGATATCCTAGGACTTTTCCCAGTGACGCCGGACAAAAGAAGTTTGTGATGTGGCCGTTTGATTACTTCACTAAATGGATAGGCGGAGGCCGTGCGGGGAATCACAGTGAAGCGACGTCGAGGCTTCATACGGAAAAACATTATAACCCGTTTTGGCATACCACGGGTCCATCGTCTTTGATAATGGCCCCAATTTGGAAACACCTAAGGCGGAAGGTGGTTGGCGGAAGAGAAATAAAAGCACCTTATTCTGGTGCCCTTCCCGACGAATGGCGAGGTAGAGTCCTTGACGAGATTCTATCAAATGGAATCAAAAAGAGCTAGAAAATGCCAAGGGACAATGGGTTGAAGAGAGCTGAGTTGGTGTTATAGTCCCGCCAGGTGCATGGGGAATTCTCTTTTGAGACGCCCTTCATGTTGGTCTACGACACGGAAGTATCTTGCTAGTGAGATTGAAGGAGCCCACCACACGAGTTATGCGCCACTCGAAGACGCCAAGCTGAACATATTACGCACGGCTTTGGACCAAGTGCCGAGGAGAGTCGGGGGCAATGCCTTGCTAAGAATGCAATTGTACAAGCTACGCGTGGCTCGCGGGAGTTATGAAAAGAGTTGTTAGGCGACCACTCAAGAAATGAGGATCTTGTCCTTAGAAAGATGGAAGCGGTTGAATGAGCAAAGAGTTAGGGAAAGCTAACACCTAATTAGGAAGGACCTTACATGATTATCCAGAAGCTGCGAGTGGTACTTTGCCGTCTTGAGGATGCTGGATGGACGGCCGATGCGCGTACTTAGGTGCAGGTAATTTGAAAAGTATCACGTCTAATTAGATCCACTTAGTCGAATGTTTATGCGGTAGTTTTGTAGCTAATCAAAGTGCCGCGGCACAAATTAGAAAAAAGAATTGTATACATGCATCTTGGCATTCCGTCAAGCAAAATCCATATTCTACAATTCCTACTTTCTTATTTCCATATTTATTTTACGAAGTTAACTCGGCTTCGGGGCATTAAATGGAGTTACTCGTCTAAAAGTGACGATGCTTGGATAAAAAAGGAAAAGCGTCGCGATTCACTACGTTTTTATGCCCAGACATCACTCCATCGGAGAGAATAGGCCAAAGTATAAGCACATATGAGAAGTGATCGTCACAAACAAAACCTACAAGTAAAAATGTGTCAAGTCTACGAGAAAGGCGCTGAAATAAGTCCTTAGTAAAGGATGCTTATCTTCACAAAAGCACGGCCAGCTAAGTAGCCTAGACCTATGATGAGATCACTACTTAATGACAAGTGTCGCTCCCTCGAGAAATGAAGCTAAAACATGTGTTCGGCCTTCTCCTGTGACTCGTCCCGGAAGATAGTTTCGGCGGGCTCGTAAGTAGGCCGCTTTCCTTCTTGGTCTTTGGCTAGATGGCCGTATGCGGTTGAACTAAGCCCAAGAGAATGATAGAAGCCTAAAAGGCAGAGCTCCAGGCATAGGGTCGTCAAAACAAGTGTTTCAATCATATTATACGGATCGTCTCTGATATTGAAACAATTGACTTTTGTACTTAGGAAACAATTCAAAGTTAATGTGATAGTCAAATGGGAATTGATGAAAATAAGAGGCAAGCAAGTGGCAAAAAGTCTTTCATATATATCACGAGTAAATTTACAAAATGTGAAATTCTTGAAGGCTACAGCGTGAGATAACTAAAGAAACTAGAAAAATAAACCTAAAACTGAAGCCGTCTTGGCCTGAATTTCTTGGTTGTCGTCGGGCTCCTCATCTTCGAGTGAAACTATATTAACCCAAACTCTATAAACTCAGGAGGATCCTCGGCCTGAGACCATGGCCCTATGGGCTCTGTTGGTATTCAGGGCGACGGACCAAGCTCGGGACCTCATAAGCCGGCCCATTTCGAAGGCCTTGGCGGCCCCGACCTTTGGGCGTTTCTCTGACATGTTTGAGGCCTGTTGGCATCAAATCAAGGTTTGGGAAACCGTCTTTTCCGGACAGCGTTTCTCGCCCACAGGAAGATATTCTCTCATAAATTGACGGCGCGCGAAGGGCGGCGTATCTCTCCCTTACTTAAGATGCAGCAGAGAGAGTGTTTGATGATCATCTTGGGATGGTCTCTCTCATATCTTGATCATTGATGGCCGCAAGATATTTCTTGTTCTTGGATTCAAGATTACGCAACCTTTTCTCAATGCATCGAGTAGTGGCTATTGATATTGTGTCTCGATATAGTGAATGGCCTTGTCGCAGGCCGTTGTAGCAAGATGGACCCGAGGTGCTTGTTCTCTTTTCTGGCTCTCGCCCATTCTTGATTAGCATGCTGCGAGCCGGAAAATTTGGAACAATGAAAACAAACAAGTTATTAGACGAATGAAAGAAGGAGCAGAAATTTGTGCTCCAGTATAAAATAAAGCGAGGCTAAAAACGTACCTCGCGTGGCAGGGCCATGCCAGCCACGTACCCGACCGCCCCCTTAATCCCTTAATGTAGTTTAGGTGGCACTTGAAGCTCCTACCAGTGGCTCCTTCTCCGGCCGACATTTTGGCGAGCGGGAAGACTCCTCGTCCACGAATCGGCGAGGGGAGGAGTTGGGGGAATAGCCGAGGCCTTTGCCACTTGTACGAAAGAGGAGAGTCGATTATCTTGATAGGAATGACGATGGATTGTCTATTGGGCGGACT